>OX235263.1:30767642-31384521 GCA_944472135.2 Trichobilharzia regenti
TTTCGACATAGAACTTTGCACAAATGTGCGGAAGTTCAAGTCGCCACATTCCGTGTAGCACGCGAAGCAAGAGAAGAAAGTACAAGAAAAGCATAATAGAAACAGTGAGCAGAGGTGTGAGACAAAGGAGTAATAAAGAAATACAAAACAGTTTCATTGAAGATCATAAGTCACAGGGAGTGGATGCATCTGCGCCACTGAGAACGATTTTGAGCCATGTCACCAATTGTTTCCAACCATAGATTTTTACCGTCCCGAGGACCCCAGCCTGGAAGTCTACACCTTCCTACGTGGCTTAGACCAACTGTTGTGGATTTCATTGACTGATGCCAAGTTTTTGTTTGACCGCCGCTAGCTTTTTTCCAGCCTGACCCTATATCCGCTAACATTGCTCGTCGAGGGAGGCGATGGCTTGGCATACGTAACACATGTCCTAACCATCTCAGTCTTTGTAGCTTCACGACTTCGTCGATTGATTTCCCCTGTTTACCTAGAACTCTACGCCTAACCTCCATGTTGCTCACCTTATTATGCCACTTTACACGGGAAATAGAACGCAGGCACCTATGATCAAAGACAGCTAGTCTTTTCATGTCTTCCACTCTCAGTGGCCAGGTCTCACAACCATAAAGGAGGACGGAGCGGACTGATGAGCAGTACACCCGCCCTTTGGTCGATAGTCGAACATCTCGTCTACGCCAGAGTCGGCGTAAACTAACAAATGCGAAACGAGCCCCTTGTATTCGTGCTGAGATTTCGTCAGAGATCAGCCCGTTGGGGCTGATGGTACTTCCCAAATAAGTGAAGCGGTCAACGTGCTCTACCACTTCACTTCCTATTTTTAAACTAGGCGTCGATGTAGTCCAGTCCTGTAACATCATCTTGCATTTGGCGGGAGCGAATCGCATGCCAAACATTCGTAGATTGCGGCTCAAGGTGTTTAGAAGACTCTGCATTTCGTCAGCGTCTTCGCCTAGAAGGACTATATCGTCTGCATATTCCAAGTCAACGAGATTATTCCCTGGTAGCAAGTCAATCCCTGAGTCGCTGAAGTCACCTAGGGTTAAGTCCATTAACACATCTATGATGAAGTTGAATAGAAAAGGAGATAATGGGCATCCTTGACGGACACCACTGGTCGTCATCAGTTCAGATGACAGCTCGCCGTAAGCCCTCACCTGGCTGTATGAGTACGAATAGAGTGCCTTAATCAGTGCAATATATTTTCTTGGAATTCCCTTTACAGCCAAGCATCTCCAGAGAACTTCCCGATCGACAGAGTCGAATGCTGCCTTTAGGTCAAGAAATATAATGACTGTTGGACGCCGGTAGGAATGCCTATGTTCTAGAATCTGTCGGAGGGTGAAGATATGATCAATACACCCTCTTCCTGGTCTAAAGCCTGCCTGGCTCTCTCGTGTTTGTGCTTCCCGAGCACCACTCAGTCTACGCATGATTATTGAGCCTAAGACTTTAGATACTATATTAGTCAAGCTAATCCCTCTGTGATTATCACAGGAAGACTTGTCTCCCTTCTTGTATATGGGGATAATCAGTGACTTACACCAACCCGATGGGACTTCTTCTGATTCCCAGACGCTGCCTAGTACCTCAGTTAATCCGGACAGTAAGCTGTCTCCACCGTACTTAAATACCTCTGGAGTCATTCCATCAGGTCCCGCTGCTTTGCCTAGTTTCAGATTGGTGACAGCTTTAGTAACCTCAGTTAGTGACGGAGGACCTGTGTTTATATCCCATTCAGGGAGGTGTTGGATGCTCGGAAGGTTGAGCGTGGCTGTGGGCAAATTAAACTGCTCCTCATAATGCTCTTTCCAACGATCCAGTCGTCTATCCTGTGAGCTAATTATAGTGCCATTTTTTTCCGAGATTGTCTCACTGATGATTTGTCTTCTCCCACCCGTTTCCCTGATGAGTCCAAAGAGTTGCCTGGTGTTGCCTATCCTCAAAGCTTTCTCCATCTCTTTGGCTTTTGTCGCCCACCACTGTTCACGGTCCTTGCGGAGACTTTTCGTAAGTTTCCTCTTGTGCAGCTTTCGCTCCTCATTGAATTCGGAGCTCGCCGGAATAAGTCTTCTAGCATCTATCAGTTCGGATGAGGCGGTGGAGATCCAGTGGTTTTTACTCACCTTTGGGTTTACCTTATTCACAGCTTTTACAGCTGTATCTATGGCTGCCTGGATATTTTTCCAAGCTTCTTCAGGGTGAGCACAGCTGTCGAACACAGATATGTGTTTAGCTAGTTCTTCCTGAAATACGGATTTAGTTTCCTGATCGAGCTGGGGACGTGATGGTTTTACCGCCAGCTGTTTCCTACGTCCGTTCAGTCGTAAGCACACCCGAGCGCGGACCAGTGCATGGTCGGTATCTACGCACGTGTTCCAGAAGGAGCGACAATCTCCTACCGACCCACGCCAACGATAGCTTATTGCTATGTGGTCTATTTGTGTCCAGCGTTGGTTTGATGAAGGGGGTCTCCAAGTCAAACAGTGTCTCTCCTTGTGTTTAAAGTTAGTGCTTACAAGAAACAAATGATTATCAGAGCAGAACTGTAGGAGACGGTCACCGTTGTCGGTTCGCTGGCACGGAGCTCCATAGGTGCCACCGACATCCTTCTCAGATTGACACAATTTCCCTACTTGAGCGTTAAAGTCACCAGCTAGAACGACTATGTCTGAGCGTTTAGCCTTTCCACCAAACTAGACAGCTTTTGGTAGAACTCATCCTTCGTTTCATCTGAACTGCAGTCAGTGGGGGCGTAGGCGGAGATTACGAAAAGGCATCGGCGAGTAGTGCAGTCCTTCCTCCTTCTTACTGATCCGTTCAGGCGGACAGCACACATTCGGCTATCTACCGGGATCCAGTCAAGCAATGTCTTTTCTGCCCTAGTACTCAAAGCTATCCCTACGCCAGCTAATCCTCGTGAACTAGCTGTGGCATCTCCTGACACCCTCAGGGTGAATTTTGCAGATTCAACCTGTTGGCCAGGTCTGTCTGTCTGGATTCAACATAGAACTTGGCACCGAAGTGCAGCAGTTCGAGTTGCCACGTTCCAAATAGCACACAGAGGTAGACAAGAAGATGAGTGAAGAGAATTAATAGAGTTTGACAAATATAAGAGTGAAACAGAATGGGTAATGGTAGAAAGGAATATGAAAGATTACAGAGATTGAATACATCTGCGCCATTGACAACGATTTTGAGCCATGTCACCTATTGTCTCCAGCCATTGATTCCTAGAGTCCCGAGGGCCCCAACCCGGGAGTCTGCATCTCCCTACCTGACTCAGTTTAACTGTCAAGGATTTCATGGATTGATGCCATGTTTTTGTTTGGCCACCACTGGCTCTTTTCCAACCTGAACCTATATCAGCTAACAATGCCCGTCGGGGGAGGCGGTGGTTAGGCATGCGCACCACGTGACCTAGCCATCTTAGTCTATGTAACTTTATAACCTCGTCGATTGATTTTCCCTCTTTGCCCAACACTCTACGCCTAACGTCAACATTACTTACCTTATTAAACCACCTAACGTGAGACAGAGATCGCAGACATCTATGATCGAAAGCAGTCAACCTTTTCATGTCTTCAACGCGTATTGGCCATGTTTCAGAGCCATAGAGAAGGATGGAGCGAACTGATGAGCAGTACACACGTCCCTTGGTTGATAACCGGATGTCACGCCTACGCCAGAGATGGTGTAAGTCAGCGAAAGCAGCTCGAGCTTTTCGGATCCGTGCTGAGATTTCATCGCCAATCAGTCCGTTGGTGCTGATACAACTTCCCAAGTAGGTGAAGTGGTCAACATGTTCTATCACTTCACTCCCTATCACTAAGTTAGGGGTTGACGTCGTCCAGTCCTGTAGCAGCATCTTACATTTTGCAGGGGCGAATCGCATGCCAAACATACGAAGATTGCTGCTCAAGGTGTTCAGAAGACTCTGCATTTTGTCAGCATCCTCCCCTAACAGGACTATGTCATCTGCATATTCTAAGTCCATTAGATTATTCCCTGGTAACAAGTCGATTCCTAAGTCACTACGTTCAGTTAAGGATACTTCCATTGGCCAGGTGGGGTTAGGTGAATAACGACACTTGGGTCTTGTATGCGTGTTTCTGAAACACAGCATACATCAATGGTTCGTGATGCCAGGGTCTTGGCTAGTGATGCTTGTTGTCCTATTTGGCAAAGTGTCCTAACATTAAGAGCTCCTATATGAAATTGGTGGCGCGGCTTTAAGAGGCTGTCGGTGGTGGTTTTTTGGCTTCCATCGTTTTTAGTGGACGCAGAGTGGAGAGGAAGTGGAGAGCTATCAAGTCGAGGAGTTGCATCAGTGGAAGGAAGGCAAGATGATAGAGATGAAGATGAAGACAAAGATGAGTGAGTAATAGAGAGGTTTCGTGTGCATTTCGGATTGTGAGGGCGATTGTTACTTCCCGGCTGCCCACACCGTGGAAGTTGGTTGCGTGACCGCAGAGCCCAGGGGACAACTGCTTAAGGCCGGTCACACGCGGCCTGTTTTTGTTCGTTCTTTTTTGTTTGGTGTGTCTCAGTAGCAGATTTATCACTCCCGCCCTGTGACACGGCAGCAGGAAGCGCTGTCGTTGTTAATCCGGGCCACGGCCGATCCGGCATGAAATTTTGTGATTTTGTATTGGACATGATGTTGGATTGGGTAGCTGCTTTTTGTTTAACCGCTATCCAAACAACCTGCCTGGCATGGTAGTACCTCAAGAGACATAAGTCTCAGCCAGTATAGCTTGATTAGGCCATTGCAGTGTTCAAGCCCGACCACCACGTCAAGGTAGCAGCTTTCGGTCGGGATATACAGACGACATAGTCCTGTTAGGAGAGAATGCTGACAAAATGCAGAGTCTTCTAAACACCTTGAGCTGCAATCTACGAATGTTTGGCATGCGATCGATTCGCTCCTGCTGTCAAATGCAAGATGATGTTACAGGACTGGACTACACCGACTCCTAGATTGGAAATAGGGAGTGAAGTGGTAGAACACATTGACCGCTTCACTTACTTGGGAAGTAACATCAGCCACTGCCAATGGGTTGATCTTTGACGAAATCTCTGCACGGATACAAAGGGCTAGTTTCGCATATGCCAGTTTACGCCGTCTCTGGCTTAGACGTGATATCCGGCTATCAACCAAAGGGCGGGTGTACTGCTCATCAGTCCGCTCCGTCCTCCTTTATGACTGTGAGACCTGGCCACTGAGAGTGGAAGATATGAAAAGATTAGCTGTCTTTGATCATAGGTTCCTGCGTTCTATTTCCCGTGTAAAGTGGTATAATAAGGTGAGGAATATTAAGGTTAGGCGTCGAGTTCTAGGTAAGGAGGGGAAATCAATCGACGAGGTTTTGAAGTTACATCGACTGAGATGGTTAGGACTTGTGTTACGTATGCCTGGTCATCGCTTTCCTCGACAATGGGCAATGTTAGTTGACATAGGGTGAGGCTGGAAAAGAGTCGGTAGTGGTGGTCATACCAAAGCTTGGCATCAGTCAACGAACCTACAACAGTTAGTCTAAGCCACGTAGGAAGGTGTAGACTTCCTGGTTGGGGTCATCGGGACGCTGAAAACCAATGGTTGGAAACAATTGGTGATATGGCTCAAAATCGTTCTCAGTGGCGCAGATGCATCCACTCCTTGTGGCTTATGATTTCCAATGAAACTGTTTTGTTCTTCGTTACTACTCTTCTTTTGTCTCACACCTCTGTTTACTGCTGTCTCTAGTATGCATTTCTTCTACTTTCTTCTGTTGCTTTGTGTGCTACATGGAGTGTGGCGACTTGAACTGGTGCACATATGTGCAAAGTTGTATGTCGAAAACAGACAGGCAGACAGAACAATAATGCCTTAGGACTGGTACAATATAGTGCATCATTTTAGCCATTACTAATGTTTTCAGCGGTTGTCATATTTCGGATAGGGTTTCTTTTTCCTGTTGGTTAACATTTCTGACTGGATAAATATTCGTGTATTGATTATAAATAGTTGATATTACAGAGGATTTCAGACTTAAAAGCATTGTTTTCGCTACTATCTCATTTCTAGACAGTTTATCATTGCTTTGTTCATTTTGACCCGAATTGACCTTTACTTGTAAAACGAAGTAGTAATGTATTGTGTTGTATTATTGAAATTGGAAGTCTTTGTATTCTTTTGTTAAAAAGGTCGTTTCAACAAAAGGAATAGATAGAGATTCTGAAGACAGTTTCATTACTGTGCTTGCTTTAGTTCGAAATTGTTTCTTTCTTTTAGCAAAATAATAGATTGATGAATTTTTTTCAGAAACAGTTTTCACTTAAAAATAAGATAAATTTGATTAATTGTAGAAAATCAAGCAATGTTTGACATCAAGTTGATTATCGGTTATCGTCATCTTCACTTTGTAGTCTGGTCTGTAAAATGTTGGATTACTGAAGTTTGAATACTCAGCTATTATTTCACTGTTTGTAGTTATATACGCGAAACAGTTCCCCATTTTTCCTATCTCTGCAAATCACAGACATTCGTAACACATACAAGTCGTATACATCTTTGTTTTTTCAACTTCTGCCAATGAACTCTTTGTATCTATCGATTTTTGGTCGCATTCAGCCTTTTTGCCACTTTCGAGCTTGTTTGAAGGCAATGAATGCGATTTGCAGACAAAAATTTGTAAAGGCAGTTCAAGAGGAGGACTGAGTTTTACTCACTCTTACCTGTATGGGGTCATCCGTTGAACTCAGTGTATGAGTTTTTCAACTATGCCTTCATTAGACACTAGGTAGTAGTTAATGTCATGCGTGTCTAGTCCTTCGTTTGGTGCAGACTGAATTCTACTTGTCAAGTGTGCAATGTGGCCACCATGCTAGGTGGCTCATCATCACGATGCACTATGAATTGTTATTAGGTGGTTTGAAGTAATCGGCAGAAAGTACTTGGTTAATCGCGTGCCCGAATAGCTCAGTTGTAACATCCCTCCTGATTGCACCACTTAGCGATCCGGCTTCGAATTTCAGAAGGGGAATGATTTGAATAAAACAAAAAACAACAGCTTTTGCAGAAAGAAACAGTTATCAGTCTTCCTTTGTTCTGATAACTGGATATTTCCATCTGTCTTTCTTCTGAATGTGTAATTACGAAAGTTTCCATTGTGTATGATCATTATTGTTCGGAATAGTGTTTAATATTACATATATATTACTGTTCCCCGGGGTTCCTAGTGGAACATAGGGCTTCAACTACACGTCTCCACTTGCTTCTGTCTTCTGCTGTACTTTTCACCTGCATCCATGTTAGTCCATACTGTCTCAACTCCTCTTCATACGATCTCCTCCACTCGTCACTTCCCTTTCGGGTTCCACTCAAGGGCCTGACACGCGATGTCACCAACCGGCCTCCTCAGCGAGTGTCCAATCCATCTCCACTTTCTCCTGCATATTTGTTTGGCGATTATATATATATATATAATTACTGTATGCATATATCGATTGATTTTTGTTAAAATGAACTGTGCAAATATGTTAAAATTGTTTCTGTAGATTTATTTAGTAGTGAATTTAGTCTGTAAGCGGCTGATGAGAAGGCAACGAAATCAATGTTGGTACCACTTTATTCTGACAAAACTGTTGTTCTTGCTTTAGTCAAATTCATTAAGGGGAATAAATGTAGGAAATGAGTCGCTTCAAGATTGCAGATATGCCTTGGTGTGACTGGTGAGTGCCAATACAAGCACGATATCTAGGTCCAGGGTTACCTGGCGATTGTTTACAGTCGTTTGATTACAATTCCTGAACTATATATTTATATAAGTGTAATTACCACTTAGATATTAAGCGAGTTTTGCGTCAGAATAAAATATACCCTTCGGGAATACCACTTAATTATTTTGGTAGCATATATTTAGATACTGAATATATTCTCTCTTCAGATAATTGAGGTGAATAATAATAATGGCAGTGACCACAATAATTTTTCCCTAGTATCTGTTGTTTAGTATTGACTCGATATTTATCCGATAATTGATATTCTAGTGTTGGTTTGTAGGGATTTGATTGGTTACAGGATTTCATCATGAGCTGACATTGGTTAGAGAACCATGGAAAAACCTGGGAGTCCTGAACAACTGTTTCGTCCAAGTTTGGGACTCCTCATCAGTACATACCCGCCGGGGTTCGAACCCAGGACCTTCTGGTTACAAGGCGAGCTAGCTCCGTATACCATTAAGCCACTGGGACTCGATCCAATGGCCCATGAATTCTAACCTCTGCCAATTCACGACATATCAATGAGATGCTCACTGGCGACTGGTCCTATTCACGTAGGTAGTTACCTGGGGTTCTAGTGAGAAGTCGTGACCAGTAGGGTGCAGCAGGACGGGTGTGAGGACAAATACTCACCAGTGAAGACATTGGCTAGCGGTTGCGCTATATCGTGAATTGGCAGAAGTTAAAATTCATGGGCTGGCCATTGGATAGGGTTCCAGTGGCTTAATGGTCTACGAGCTCGCCTTGTAACCAGAAGGTCCTAGGTTCGAACCCTGGTGGGTGCGTACTGATGAAGAGTCCCAAACTAGGACAAAACAGCTGTTTAGGACTCCCAGGTTTTCCCGTGGTTCTCTAACTAATGTCAGCTCATGATGAAATCCTGTAACCAAATTGATATTCTATCTTCTGTTCACTATCTAATTGATAATTTACATTTGGGAATGCTTTACACGATATTTAGAAAATTCAGAATCCATAATAATAATAATTATTATTTTCCAGAACAGTGTGTTTTAACAGATGTTATAGACTTGAAAAATACATTCTTATAAATTCATATTTCTTGGATAAAATGATATAAATCACTTGTTTTTCAGTCTATACTTAATTGTACGTTTTCGCCTCTTCTGACTAGTTTGGGTCAGCATTATTTTGTATTTATCTAGTGAAAAGTGCACAAGATTATTTTGGCATTCATGTTCAGCATTTTCTTATACGTCATTGTAGCATCATATATATATATATATATATTACATGCAAGTTATAAGATTAGTTGAGGCTTTTGATGTTGTCACATAGTAAATAAACACGAAACTTAGTCTATTTTTATTACGTTTACTGCTGTTGTGAATGATCCTACAATGAATTTGTCAATGAATAACTCGAAAATATTATCAATTTTTACCTTGTTTTCAAAATTTTTTCAAGTGTACAATTCAAGCAGTCGATTATAATGGTCGGCCTCAGTTGAACAGTGGAACCGATCCTATCGAAGTTACTTTCACAGATTCACGAGGACATTTAGTCCCAACCGACTTAGTGGATATAGGAAATGGTTGTTATGAACTAAGTATGGTTGCTTCGTCTGCAGGAGCTCATAAATTATCTGTACAAATTCTGAATAGGCCTATTCGTGGTTCACCTTTCAGTCTTCATGTGAAAGCAGCACAGAAACGTATTTGGACTTTAAAAGAAGGTAGGCAATTTTTCATATACATTTCTTTTTTTTTTAATATTTTTACTCTACTTTGATTCTTTTCAAGTATCCTAAATGAAATTTACTTGTAGTTATTTCTTAATTGCTGTCATAACTCAGCTAGGGATCTAACACAGAACCCTTTGATTGACTACAAGGCGAATTCATTGACTATTCAGTCACTAGGATTGTGTTGACTTCCCGTCGATGCACTCTCTAACCTCGCCCAGCTGGTAATAAAACTGGTATAGGGGGGAAGTTGGGCATAAGGTTAGTAACCCCACCCCGTAAAAGCATCACCACCACCACAACGGAAACTTCAAAGCTTGAAGCCGTATGCTCTACGTTGAACCACAAATGAATGAAAGAATTTCTTACTGCTATCTATAAGATGTGAACTGATATCAAATAATCTTGTTCAGATGAGTAATATAAGATCTTGTCATTGCTATTCGTTTTTACTTTGCTTAGATTTTTCAGTCCAATTCTGACTGACTGACTTGTTTTCAGAGTAGTAATTCACTTTTTACTGTAAGTACATTTAACGATGCACAGTAGAGGCCTCATTTCTAATGTGAAAGGAATTGCATTTGTTTTGATTGATGAATGCGAAATGATGCATTATGTCTAATTAGAAGTTAAGTGGTGGATGATGATGACTAGCAGTGGAATCCAGGATGCGCATTTCATCCTATTTGGGACTCGTCGGCTGAATGTACCTGCATCGCCCAGTGAGTGATGATGTTCCCATCGAGGCTTTAACCTAGTGCCCATAATTTCCAATGCCAAAGCGTTATCCACTAGACCACTTAGGCCACGAGAGCCACCTCAATTAAATTATGTCTAATTGTTGTTGTTTAAGCACACAATTTTTGAAAACAATTTTCGTCTTTCATAATGTTATATTTTGTTGACCGATTTTTTTCTCTAATAACTATTTCACTTGCTGTTAGAGTTTTAGAATTTAGGAAAAAAAGTTACTTCTTGTCTATATTTGTTATTTCATAAAGCTTAGAGCCACTACTCCCTCTTTTTTTTACATACAATACATAGTCATTCAGATGAGTAAATCAGCTTTTATCACTACTGTCTGTTCACGCTCATTTGTTAGAGTACTGAACTATACTACATTTGACGGTGAGCTGTGGTTTCCTAGACGCGGGATTCTACTTTTAGTCAATGGTCAATAAGTTTAAATCTCAGCCCATTCACTTCAACTTTGTACAACTAAAAAGTGTCACTGGTCTTCATACCACGGCTATGTTATGTTGCTTTGCACATGAACCTGATTGTGGCTACTGGTGAATTTATTTTTATTCTTAGTAATTGGTGGCAGTGGATGGGTGGGGGTGGGTAGTAAGTCATTTGATGGATTTGTTAGGCTTCATAGATTGATTGTTAACTTGAGTTATTGTTGATTATTGTTTTCCAGCATAGAAACTTGCATGTAGTTCACAGCTGAAAAATACAAAGAAAAAACAAACAAAAAAGGAGTCATACTATAATGAAAAAAGTCAACTAATTGGCTATATAATATGTTTTGGAGGCTATGATTGAAAGTTGATAAAAGTACTATAGATACTTTCATACTTTATCTTCATCCAGCGGGGTTGTTCCTCACCAAAGTAAAAGGGTGAATGCAAACGTCTGGTGCTTACAACCGGACTAGTGAACATACTGACCTGCCTAGGTGTGATCTGGGGAACCCTGATTTTCAAACCTATGGTGTATATAGACTCCAGAATCCGAAAGGATCGCCTAGGGTATATATACCTATTTTAGCCACCGGTAACCATTGGGACATAGCTCCTGACACTGCTTTATTTGCCTTTTGGACTGGAATTAAAGTCAAAGGTTAGGAAGTGAGCTCTCAAGACAACCACCTGCCTTGGTCTTGGTGTCCGGACGGTATCTGAGCCCTCGCACAAACTATAAGATTTTGTGTGGCTCACCTCTTGGTGTTTTAATAATAAAACAGTTATACTGTTGTGAACTGTTACAATTTTTACTGATGTGTCTGTCTACACTATGAGTAGAACGAACGATTTCTTGAGAAAAAAAGACAACCTAATATTCAGTCAAAAGCTAAACAACAAATATACTTCACTTTTCACTTCATTTGTCATAAAAAATAATGACGTGTATTCATGAATTTTTATTTCTCCTTACCTTACAACTCCTGTCCATCAATAATTAACTCAGTTAGTACAGCTACCTAATGGTTGTAATTCTGTTAGTTGATAGACGTGTAGATTCACCATTTTCTTTCTATTGTTGTTATAATTATTCATCAATTTATTAGCTAACACTATTGACAGTTACAATTAGACATTAGAAATTTTCATTCATTCATTCCTTCAATCTTATTACGAATTCATAACATTTTATTGAAAAATACTACTACTACTACCACTACTACTACTACTACTACTACTACTACTAATAATAATAATAATAATAATAATAATAATAATAATCCCTGGATTGTCCGTAGTTCACTGTGCATTTTTCTTCACTAACTAGGCGCATGCACTTTTGTTGATGTTTTTTTTTGATAGATTGTTCTGCAAATAAATTGTCGGTAAAGTTTAAAAAATAGGGAATAAAATGCACTGTCCTGGATAATAACTGGTGTTATTTTGCACTGATGAGGAGGATTGTCCTTCTTCTGCTGATTTAAGTAATTACAGAAAAAGAGAAAGAGGAGGAGGAGGAAAAAGAATAGGCTTAAAGACACAAAAAAAATGTTCAAACTGAATGTAACTTACTATTGTGTGTGTGTATGTTCACATTTAGATTATGCTATTAGATTTTCATGGTTTATTGTTGTCTTTGTTAAATATACATTCAACCATTGTTTTTCTGCATATTTTGATTATATTCCTTTTTTCCATTCCTTATCACTCCGAATGTAACACTGGGATTCAAGCTTTCGAGCTTTGAAGTTTGAGTAGCGGTGATGATGTGTTTTTAACAGAGAGTGGGGTGGTTACTAGCCTCACGCCCAACCTTCCCTATTTACTAGGTCTAAGCGGGGCATAGGAGTGCGTTGACCGGGTATCAAACTCCGGGCACATGTGTATGGTTGGCAAACATTCCACTATATATATATATATATATATATATATATATATATATATATATATATGTGAGACAAAGGAGTAATAAAGAAAAACAAAACAGTTTCATTGGAGATCATAAGTCACAAGGAGTGGATGCATCTGCGCCACTGAGAACGATTTTGAGCCATATCACCAATTGTTTCCAACCATTGGTTTTTACCGTCCCGAGGACCCCAACCAGTCAGGAAGTCTACACCTTCCTACGTGGCTTAGACTAACTGTTGTGGATTTCATTGACTGGTGCCAAGTTTTTGTTTGACCGCCGCTAGCTTTTTTCCAGCCTGACCCTATATCCGCTAACATTGCTCGTCGAGGGAGACGATGGCTTGGCATACGTAACACAAGTCCTAACCATCTCAGTCTTTGTAACTTCACGACTTCGTCGATTGATTTCCCCTGTTTACCTAGAACTCGACACCTAACCTCAATGTTGCTCACCTTATTATGCCACTTTACACGGGAAATAGAACGCAGGCACCTATGATCAAAGACAGCTAGTCTTTTCATGTCTTCCACTCTCAGTGGCCAGGTCTCACAACCATAAAGGAGGACGGAGCGGACTGATGAGCAGTACACCCGCCCTTTGGTCGATAGTCGAACATCTCGTCTAAGCCAGAGTCGGCGTAAACTGGCAAATGCGAAACGAGCCCCCTGTATTCGTGCAGAGATTTCGTCAAAGATCAACCCATTGGCAGTGGCTGATGTTACTTCCCAAGTAAGTGAAGCGGTCAACGTGCTCTACCACTTCACTCTCTATTTCCAATCTAGGAGTCGGTGTAGTCCAGTCCTGTAACATCATCTTGCATTTGACAGCAGGAGCGAATCGATCGCATCCCAAACATTCGTAGATTGCAGCTCAAGGTGTTTAGAAGACTCTGCATTTCGTCAGCGTCTTCGCCTAGAAGGACTATATCGTCTGCATATTCTAAGTCAACGAGATTATTCCCTGATGGTAGCAAGTCAATCCCTGAATCGCTGAAGTCACTTAGGGTTAAGTCCATTAACACATCTATGATGAAGTTGAATAGAAAAGGGGATAATGGGCATCCTTGACGGACACCACTGGTCGTCACCAGTTCAGATGACAACTCGCCGTAAGCCCTCACCTGGCTGTATGAGTACGAGTAGAGTGCCTTAATCAGTGCAATATATTTTCTCGGAATTCCTTTTACAGCCAAGCATCTCCGGAGAACTTCTCGATCGACAGAGTCGAATGCTGCCTTTAGGTCAAGAAATATAATGACTGTTGGACGCCGGTAGGAATGCCTATGTTCTAGGATCTGTCGGAGGGTGAAGATATGATCAATACACCCTCTTCCTGATCTAAAGCTTTCCTAGCTCTCTCGTGTTTGTGCCTCCCGAGCACCACTTAGTCTACGCATGATTATTGAGCCTAGGACTTTAGATACTATATTAGTCAAGCTAATCCCTCTGTGATTATCACAGGAAGACTTGTCTCCCTTCTTGTGTATGGGGATAATCAGTGACTTACACCAACCCGATGGGACTTCTTCTGATTCCCAGACGCACAATCCGAAACTGGCTGGAACCAATGTTCCTGGAGGTCCTATCATGCAGGGAGGTTGTTAGGATAGCGATTAGACTAAAAGCAGTTACCGGCATTGTGCAAGAATCTTTCTCACACTATGCTGGGGGTCTGAGGGCGAAGTCGTACTGCTGGGGAACGGGTGTGTAACAGCAGTAAAGTGTTTCCCTCAGATGACAAGCATGTCAGCCAGCTATGCTGTCTCCACTCCGGAGAGAGGGGGTTATGAAAGGTTGACCCCGAAAATTGTGCATCCCGACTTACCCTACGGTGGTGCGTAACGGGCGGTAAGTTTACTAATACGGAACCAAACCAAGAAACCAGTTCATACGAGCCGTGTGTGGCCGGCCTCAAGCAGTTGTCCCCTGGGCTCTGCGGTCATGCAACACTAACCCTCTTTCTGTTTCAGGTACCCCTAGAATCAATTAACTTCTACGATGTGGGCAGTCGGGAAGTAAAAACCGCCCACATACTTTCAAAAACACCTACAATAACACTTATAGTGCTGGTTTTTTTGACGAATCACTTTTGATTTACGTCGATATTTCTTCTTATAACTGTTCTTGACGGTTGCTATTGTTCTGGGCACATATGCCTAGTGTTTCTGTTAGTAGTCTAAGGTCTTTATGAAAACTATAAATTCTGGTGTTAATTGATTTGTGTAATGACAGCAATATTAAATGAAAATATCAAGCGTGGAATGTCAAAAAAACCACACTGTTTTGTAGCTAATTAACACGGTTATTTTGTTATAGGGTAAAAACTAACTTGTTTCGTTCTAAGTGAATGAATATCATCATTCGTTAGAACTTAGTGGTCGTTGAATTTAATACACAGTAAAATAAAGTAAACTTCTTTTAGGCATGCAGTATTGATTGTTGCATTTACTAGCTACTGAAATACAATTTTATCCTCTAATTATCTTTGGACTTTTATCAGACAGATTTAGTGAAATTGATTAAGTCAATTTAAATTTTTGCGTTAACTAATCACATCGAAATGTTTAGCCTTCGTTGACATGTTGGCTACTAGTCTGAACACTTCGATGATATTTGATGACATGTCATCAGAAGCCAGACATTTCGATCTAATCAATCAACGGGGAAATGAAAATTAACTTAAACAAATAATAATTGATACGTATTGCACAAAAGGTGAACTCTCTTTGTCCAAGTAGTCTAGTGGTGGATAACGTTGTTTTTTGGCGTTTGAAACATCAGGTGTGTTGGGTTCGAATCTCAGTCTGAACACCAACACTCACTAGAGATTGCAGGTGCATTCAGATGATAGGCCCCAAATGGGACAAAATGTGCATCTTAGATTCCACTGCTAGTTACTATCCACCAAATCATCTGATTTCATCGAACTTGACACTCATAAAATGGGTCATCAGTGCATAACAAAACCTATTCTCTAGTCTTTTTTTAACTCATGTAATATAAGCTAGAGAATCATTGAAAACCACGGAGTACTGGACAGCTGTTTCATCCTAGTTTGGGAATCATCGGCAGTACTCACCCACTGCCAGGGTTCGAACCCCAGGACCTTCCGGTTACAAGGCAACCTCGTATACCATTCAGCCACTGGGACCCGATTCAATGGCCAGCCCATGAATTCTAACTTCCACCGATTCGTGATTTAGCGCGACCCAAATGATTGTCGTAGGTGGGACATCCATCCTCACACGTGACATCTGGATGGACCTCACTGGTCATGACAGCTCACTAAAACTCCAGTAAACTCCATCCTGTAGCAAGTCACTAGCGAGCATCAGATTAATTTTCTATAGTTTGGTTTGTAAGGGTTAGTTTTGTTTTTACGAGCTGATCACGGATTGATATCAGTTGGAGAACCATTGAAAACCAGGGAGTACTGGTTCTCTAGCTGATATCAATCCGTGATCAGATCGTAAAAACAAAACTAACCCCTACAAACCAAACCATAGAAAATCATATAATATAAACCAAATACCGCTATGATTACAATTTACAGATCATATTTTACTGACTATGAAACATCACGAAAACAATTAATTTAGTATATAATACCATGGATCTGTTTACTCTGTAAATAAATATATAATCAATACTCTTTGTGATCTAACAACTGGACATTTTAAAAATGATAGCTAAATAAATTTCCATGTTGTCTTTGTTATCACATTATGCATGAGTGTATGATGATGATGCTTCAGTGTTATAGATGTTGGACACTTTTGTTGTACACAAGTGATAATAAAGACTTATTTGTAAATAAAATAAATAAACAAACAAATGTTTTGTGTACTGTGATGTGATGCCATGTGTGTTGATCCCCTATTGACTATATATAAAAGTAGTTTTCAATTTCTTGAATACATTTTGGTCAATATAAATATTTACGATAATAGCTCAGGATGGAAATGATAATTCTTTAATGTTTTCTAAGCTTTGATGTTTTATTGTTAACTCTTTACCACCACCACACTGTTTGACTTGATTACCCAACCGATAGCTGCTGCCGTGACGTGGTGGTCGGGCTTGCACATCGCGATGACCCAACAAGCTACACTGGCTGGAACCAATGTTCCTGGAGGTCCTATCATGCAGGGAGGTTGTTAGGATAGCGATTAGACTAAAATCAGTTACCAGCATTGTGCAAGAGTCTTTCTCACACTATGCTGGGGGTCTGAGGGCGAAGTCGTACTGCTGGGGAACAGGAGTGTGACAGCAGTAAGGTGTTTCCCTCAGATGACAAGCATGTCAGCCAGGTTTGCTGTCTCCACTCCGGAGAGAGGGGGTTATGAAAGGTTGACCCCGAAAATTGTACATCCCGACTTACCCTACGGTGGTCCGTAACGGGCAGTAAGTTTACTAATACGGAACCAAACCATGAAACCAGTTCATACAGGCCGTATGTGACCGGCCTCAAGCAGTTGTCCCCTGGGCTCTGCGGTCATGCAACACTAACCCTCTTTCTGTTTCAGGTACCGAAAGAATCAACCAACTTCCACGGTGTGGGCAGCTGGAAAGTAACAACCGCCCACACACTTCCAAAAGCACATGAAGCCTTCCTGAGTTGATTAAGCGATTAAAGAAGTTGTAATCTGTTGTATATTAGTGTAGTATAATGGGATATCCTGTTCTTAGAACGTAGCGTTTCTTTTAGTTGACTGTCCTTCTAGTGGTGAGCTGTTTTTAACACAAACAGCATACTTCATTTTAAGTTACCTCTGCTTGTAGCGATAACTGACTAACTGATGGTCAAAGCTATCCAGTGTTTTGCAAAGAGGGATGTATCAGCTCAAGTTGTCACAAATGAGAAAAGTGAGGAGATATTATATAACAACATTTTTTTTGAATCCACGCACTAATATATTACAGTGTTAAGCAGTGACGTAATACTATACTTGCGTTTCTTAATTTTTCTTATTTTTGGTTCACAAAAAGGTTCCGATGGTCGTGGTTTGATTCAACCGTTTGCTGTGGCATTTGGACCTTATCCTGTAAATATATCTGAAGAGTCTCCAGATGTCACTCCCAATGATCCACCAACACCAACACCTGTTAATTTCATTTATGTTTTGGATACAGGAAATAGTCGTCTGTTGGTGCTGAATCCTGAAGATGGCTCTCTACATGCCACTGTGACCGGTGAGCCGCTATCTGGTCAAGCTGCAACTGGTATGGTATGGTCACCTCAAGGTTTATGGATTGTTAATTGGCGGGCTAAACAGCTGTTCTTATTGGATCCATCTACAGAACAAGTGAGGGATTAGTTATTAAATTTGAATTATTTCTTGGGGGTTAATGACTTGTTGTACTTAAAATTATCACGTCATCATTACAACTTGTAGAAGAATTAAACTTTTAATGCGACCTTCCGTGTTGATTGATGTCTGCTATAGGTAACGTAAGTAAATGGTACTGTGAGAAATATCTAAATTCTTTAGACATGGGCCTTATAAATGAAGCTATAGTTTACTTGGTGTAATTATTAGTAAATTTTGACATATAAAGTTGAAAAGTTTGCTAAACATTGAATTCCTTATCCGGAGCAACATATATAAACCCTCCTCAACCCACTAGTTTGTATTTAGCTATATGAGTATCCTCTTATGACATTTTTTGAAAATGTTTGAAGGCGCATATCATTATTGTTACAGAAAACATTTGTTTAACATTGTAGTGTACTCAGTATCGGTTTTGAATTTTAGGTGTATTTATTTGCTTTTACAAGACTCTTAAACTGATCACTCAAGGTGTACCGAAATTGCTTTACTTGTGGTGAGAGCAGGCTGCTAGCCAGTTGGTAGACATTAATTTACGCCAATGTCTAGGTCACTAATATTGGCCGTGAGAAAATATGAACAAGGCTGACTCAACAACGAATCACAGCAGACTTAACGTGGGCAAATAAGATTCGCAGATATATAGCTTAACTTTCCGAGAAACCAGAAACAACCAATCAGAAGAATGTGTTTGTCTTCTTTAATAAGCTATTATAATGTACATGAAATATATATAAATACGTGCTGATTTCCGTAATAAAAGGGATCTGTTGCCTGCCCTTGTCTTCTGTTGTTATATACTTACAGAGTTTTGTTCACTTTTTCAGTTACACATTTACACAAGGATTAGAGCTGAATGAAAATCAACGAAAAAAGAAGCTGTAGTAAAAGCGTGATTTCGCCCTATTCACTTCGTTGTGATTGAAAGTTATTATAATTCATATGCTTAAGAGTTTTTTTTACGATGAGTTTACACACACTTTCAATATTTTATTTTTAAAGTTACTTAACTGGTGAATATATATATATTTCTCCCCTAGATATCTGATTTACGCCTATATTTTCTAGCATGTAAGAGATGACATGTTTACTTAAAAAAAGTAAAACAACGTGTTGTTCAAAGAGAATCAAGGAAATAGTCCTAATCTTCAATATTATCAACTTGAATAGAAACGAATAACTTTATGTTTATGTCTTTATTGCTGTGAAATAAATAGTTACTGGAGGATCTGGACTTCGCCGATGATATATGTCTGATTTTCCACAAACTGGAAGATATGCAAGTGAAAAGCAACAAGTTGGCAGAAGAAGCATCCAGAGTAGATAGGACTTCAAGTGAACATAGAGAAAACAGAGGTGATGAAGATTCCTGGCCAACACCAACAGCCACAGCAACAACAACAGACAACAATCACCCAGCATAAATGGGAGGAACCTGAAAGAAACAACCTCCTTCACCTACCTACCTGGGAAGTATCGTTTCAACTACAGGCTAACGGAACTGACGAGTATATCAAGGCCAGAATCGGGAAAGCAAGGCAAGCTTTCATTACTCTTAAGTCTGTGTGGAAGTCAACATCACTCACCATCAAAATGAAAATAAGATCCGGATTTTCAACTCCAATGTGAAGTCAGTCAGTGCTGCTATACGGATCAGAGACTTGGCGAGTCATAAGGAGCATCTCAAACAAACTTCAGACCTTCCTTAACAGTTGTCTTCGTTCAATACTCAAGATCAGATGGCCGGCCAGGAAAGATCAGAAACAGGGTGTGATCTCTGGCAATGAGCGAACCAACCCAACAGGAACCGATTGTGAAACAAATAGGCAGGAAGAAATGGAGATGGATTAGCTGGCCATACTCTGTGAAAACAAACCATTAAGTGACATCACTGGACAAGCCCTCGAGTGGAACCCAAAAGGGAAGTAGCGAGTTGGTCGTCAGTGCAAGGGTGGGGTTACATGGAGGAGCTCATGTGAAGAGGAGATGAATGCATGGGGGCAGACGGAAGCCAGGTGAAAACGTCAGAGAAGTGAACGCAGTGGAGACGTGCGGCTGAAGCCCTATGTTCCTCTAGGAATTAAAGGAAATAATAACAATAAATAGTAGCTTAACCTGGTCTATAGTGCTGATTAAAGTATACTGGTGGAAAAATAATTTTGCTACTCCCTTGCAGCTGAGGCTGAAACGTAACACCACTGACACATAAATCGACCGACTGTCTTTTCAAGCAAAGCAGCTTGGTGTAAGTTGCTTGACCAGAGTCCTGAAAGCGCTGAGCATCACAATTGCTAAAGACTTTTGGTGATGTGGTCGAAAATCGTTCACATTTATGCAGATGCATTTAATGTTTGTCATCTTGGAAATTGTATGTAATATACACCGTTGTCTCTTTCTCCCTCACACTCTCCTTTGTATTATCATTTCATTCATGTTCTCATCTTTACTGTCTTCCTTATTGAGTCAACTTGAATCAGTGTAATTTTATGCGAATTCTACATTTATTCGCCGGTTAAGCAGGCAGTTAATATTGCTTCTGTTATAACTGCACTGATCTGAATGAGAATTGTAGTCACTTTGTTCTGTCTGCGCCTGCCTAATATGCCTATTAGCATGTGGTACCTTCTGATTCACAAAGCCACGCAAATATCAAATCACTGGCTGACCTGTAACTGTATATTGTAATCACAACATGAGTGAGAGATGGTAATATCTTATTTTATGCGAAATCCTATCACTTGCCACTGTAAAAAAGTGTAGGGCTGGCTTTTGGATCTGGTTGGGGAAGTTTTATGCGGAATCCCATCAGCTTCGAAGATTGTATCTCAGTAAACTACTGAGTGGACTAGAGTTCAAGATTACTTCAGTGTTGCTTCGTTGTATCTCGTGTAGCTTACTGTCTTTTGGATAAAATTAAATTTTGTTACTCATGAAACTTCAAAATAATCTTCAATATCTTATCGTTTCCTATCACAAAAAGGATTATGGAAAATCGGCTCAACTAAAATGGCAACCCATTCTTTTTATTATATTATAAACGCCTTACACTTTCACTACACAACTAACTTATGAATTATTTTTATTGTGTTATGGCATTGTTTATGCAAAACTGTCCTCATTACTTTGAAAAATGTTTTGTAAATTGACTTAATATTTTGTTTTCTTCGTAATTCCCCTAGATACTTTCGTGTGTATCAAGTAATTTATTCAAAGAACCAACAAGTGTTACAAGATGCCCTTTAACCAATCGTCTTTTTGTTGCTGATAACGGTGCAGGTTGTATTTTTGTATGTGATCCAGAAACAGGTACCGTGAAGGTTTTCATTGCAACAAATACTGCACCTACATCTCCTGGTAGTAGTAAAAGTACACCAACTAGACAGGGTACTTTAAATCGGATGGAAACTGGTGGTTCTCATGCACCTCAACCAAGAACTTGTAAATTAATAACTGGCTTGTGTGTAGCAGATTCTGGTGAATTAATTTTGTCTACTGGAACTTGTATCCGAGTATGTTTTTTGTGTAATATTTTTGGTTTCACTTATATATATATATATATATATATATATATATATGTTTAGGAAAGCACTTATGTAGATGCATTGTAAGAGAGTCCACCTCAAAGACAATAAGTCACATTTAATATGCAGTCTGGAGACAATAGGTGACATGGCTCAAAATCGTTGTCAATGGCGCAGATGTATTCAGTCTCTGTAATCTTTTATATTCCTTTCTACCATTACCCATTCTGTTTCACTCTTATACTTGTCAAACTCTATTAATTCTCTTCACTCATCTTCTTGTCTACCTCTGTGGGCTATTTGGAACGTGGCAACTCGAACTGCTGCACTTCGGTGCCAAGTTCTATGTTGAATCCAGACAGACAATATGCAGTCTGTAATACTAGTTCAAAACTTCTAGTTATAAACAATCTATAAACTAATGGCTTTCAGTAGTTCTCTTTGCTTATAGTAAATTGGCTAGTAGTACTTAATGTGCAATTAATGGTGTTCTCTGAGCTGGTTGGTTTAGTTGCGCGGAGCTTTCATCGTCTTTCTGGACGACATCTTCAGCGCAGTGGTTAGGACTCTCGCCGACCATGCATATGGTCCGGGGTTCGAGCCCACGCCGACGCACACCTGATATCTATGGTCGGCCAGCGAAATTTGGGCTACCGATATCCACGCTGAAAATTCCATACTTGTACCAAAAATACAGTGTGGAATCAAGCTGTAATCAAAAATAAATAATTTAAATGTCTTCATGAGTGATATAATTGTGTCTCCCGGTAACCATCTTTAGATATGTATTGACCATTTTCTGTTGATTGGGATTTTAAACTTTCTGATCACCTGATTTACTTTTTATTAGTTGGTATATTTCGTCTATATTAACGTGTTTATTAATTGCATTTTCGTCTGAGTACCAGGCTTCTAGGAATTCCCTGGTCCATTTGGTGTTTCCTCTGTTTAAGATTTTGACATTATCCCAATCAAATTGATGTCCATAATCGTCTGTATGCATTGATACTAAAGAATTTATATCATGTCTTTTCACGGCTGATTTGTGTTCTTGGATTCTGATTCGAAGGAGACACCCACTTTGGTTGATGTAATGTTTGTTACAGTTCATACAATTTATTTTGTAAATGGTATTAATTTTATCTTCTTTTTCTATCGGATCTTCTGCCATTTCTGCTATCATGGTAACAGCCTTGTTGATTTTAACTGACGTGGTTTTTGTTTGTTTGTCTTTCTAACTCTTGTATTTCTACAGTACTCCTACGTAATTCCATATTTTCCTTCGTTTCTATGTGCATTCTGATTACAACTCGTTCATTAAATTACTCACCTTATGACGTAACTCTGATGAGCGTGTTCACTCCTCTTACGCATTGGTATTAACAAATATGACTGTGAAAACTCATCACTTTTGTTACTACCCTCTTTCATGGAAAATTATATATAGCTAGAGAAAATGACTTTGCCGAAAAAAGCTTCTTAGCTAAACTGCGTGCTTTGTTTTCAATAATGTCTGAATCGGGATTATTCATGAGTTGAAAAGTAACACGTAGTCACTGTACCTTCGTAGATATATGGCTAGTCCTTTTATGGGACTCTCAATAAACTTACTAGAATAAAGTGCTTGTGTGTTTCTTAAAGCCTTTTTCAACTTGTCTATCTAGTTTTCAGACATCATTTCAAAAGTGCATTTTAAGTTATTGTAATTTTGTTTTCATATCACTGTAGATATTTTCATCAGAAGGACGTTTCCTTGCCGATCTTTTGCCTCCAAGCCAACCAAATGAAGATGCCTCTCGTACTCGTATGTCAGCATTACCATCTAGAGCTTCGTTAGATGTTTCTTATTTTAATGCATCACAAGTTTCACACGATAATCCAGATGGTGAAAGTGGTGTTGTAAATCCTGATCGTTATAGTTTGTCTGAGCTTCGACCATCAAGTGCTTCTGCTATGTCACGACTCCCTTCTTCACGTGGTCAATTTGGCGGTGTCACATTTGGTGTAGTATCATCATCATCATCATCAGATTCTGGCAACAATTCAACTGATAAATTAGGAAAATGCATATTGGCAAGTTATTCAGACAGAAAACATTCTGGTGTTGTTGTCTGGTCAGAGTTGTTTTGGACATCCAGTTGTCAACAATTCATTAAAGAAGTTGACGATGACACAACATCTTCAAACACTGTGATCACTACTCATCACAGTGATATACCTACCAGCAGTAGTGGTAGTGGCGGTAATCGTCTCACTACACTAGATGCAAGCATACATACACATACTACTTGTGCAATCTACTGTCCATTGAATAGAAGTAGATTTCTTTTCAAACCATATTTAATTGAAGTAGATCCATCATTTCGTCGATTAGCTGGTTTAGTCCCCTTATCAAATTGTAGAGATGTGATTGTTGTTGATCAAGGTGCTCAAAATATTTCTAGAATCCATTATGCCTAACTTAGCATCATTCATATTTTTTGTTGTTGTAATTAATGATACATTTATCAAAAATTGTGTGTTGTTGTTGTTCTGCATTTTCTATGAAATTAAAAAAACAAACAACAACAACAAATTAATAGTTTCTTTTTTTGTGATATAAAATTTACTAATAGAGATTTTTCTTTATTATTTCACCACATTTCTTCGATTTGTATGGTATTCTTCAACAGCTTAACTCTGATGCGTGTACACGCTTTGTAGGTGTGTGTGTGTGTGTATTATCCTCACGCCTTTTTCTAGTTGAAGGACTATGCGTTATATCATCTCTAGATAAATGCATATTAGTGTTTGACTGTGTGTATATGCCCATGTACATATAGGATAACATTTGTTTCGGCACGCCTCATCCCCTCCTTTTTCCCCTGTTCTCCTCTCTCTGTGTGTCCTATTTTCATGTCTTGTACTCATAATTGAAAATTTTTTTTTTGCTGTTAAACACAGCTGCATATCTGTGGATACTTTCATCCTATCTTATATGTATTGAAAACAAACAAATGAACAATTGAAGAATAAAATGAACTTTTTATTGCATTTTCAAAACATATATATAAACAAACAAGCAAAAACACAATAACTGAAATTGTAGCATTATACTAGGAATAAATAAATAAAGTATGTGATAATAATAATGATAGAAATAGTAGGCAGTAGTAATTGTAATAGAGTACTAGTAGATACAGTTATAATGGTGTAATAAAAGAAATATCCTTTAACTGTTGTAGTCATTTAGAGTCTTCGTTCTTTGTTCCTCCTTCTTCTTCTTCTTCTCTTCTGAGAGTCCTCACTCACTCACCGACTGACTCAAGCTCATATAAAGTCATATTTTATTTTTTCCCATCTTTGTTTATCTCTCTGTATGTAAGTGAGCAGTTCTATTGTCATTAGTAGTAATAGTAGTAGCAGTAGCAGTTGTAGTAGTCAGCTAATCAGTCACATTCAGACATGTGTAATTATCTCACATTTAGAGTTTAGTTCCATCACTGCTGTTAAAAAGCTTTTTCTGTTGTTGTTTTTTTCTCTGTATGACTGAATATATATATATATATATATCCATAGTTATCGTTTCTGTTTCTTCTCTTCAGACACAGTCATGTGTTGAGTGAAGTTATTTGTATCAAAAGTAATGTATTGATTAGTTCTAGATTTAATGGACAGAGAAAAGAAGCATGAAGCCAGTTTCTTCTTCCTCGTCTTTTTTTTCTTTCTTTCCTCTTGTGTTCACATGTTAACTTTTCTGTTTACTACTTGTTTCCCAATTAGTAGTAGTAGTAGCAGTGGTGTGGTGCATAAATTACAATTGATCTGTTCTTCCTCCTCCTCCTCCTCTTCTTCTTCTTCTAGTGTCATCATTCTCTTTATTTTTAATTGTTTGTTTGTTTGTTGGTTGGTTGGTCGACTGACTGGTTGATGTTGTCTTTCCCCTCTCCCTTGTCTTTAGATTTTCAATTCTTTTGTGTTGTTTGTAAAGAACCACAACCTATAACGACAACAATATTCATTCAGAAATGAAAATATTATTACTCTTATTATCTTTTTTCGTATTTGTCCTATTCTTTGTTTGTTTGTTTGTTTGTCTGTCTGTTCAGTTCATTGAATGCATGTATGTATATGTGTGTGTGTGTGTTAAGATGGGTGTGGTGGGATGGGGTATCCGCGCGCATGTACCCTTTTTTTCTTGAAATCTCATATTGACGCTTACACAGCTGTTTTGTAGTACGTACTCTCTCTATATATACATACATAGATAGATAATTTTATGATGCATTTTTATATTATAAATTAATTACCTATTTATAACTATTTATTATCTTGGCGTTGGAGGATATTATGTGTATCTATTTCCATTTGAATATATTTATTCACTTGTTCTCGTTTTTCTTCTTTTTTTTCCTGTCATTTTGTTCTTATGCCCAATTTATTAAATAATTTCATTACAAGTTTCTTATAAAGTTAAGTATAAATAAATATATTTATATAAATAGAGTATGCAGTTGTTTTACTTTTCGCCTTTGTAAATTCCATATATATTGTTTTAAGTACTACTCTTAATGGCATCGTACAGATACTGTTTGTTATCAAAGGTTTTTGAAGTAAACTATTTAAAAAAAAATGTTTGTGCACTTTACACTCTGTTTGTGTGCGCAGGTGTGATATCTGTGATATATTGACCAAAAGATGTGTGTATGCTGCACAGCAGTTCTCTTTGTCCTTCTGTATAATCTGTGGGATATGTTCATTGAAAGTGCAGGCTAGCTGTCTTTTGACCATAGAGATGTTCGCTTTCTATCTGTCGTGTTAAATGGTATAATATGGTGAGTAATATATTTAAGTTGGGGGGTGGGTGGGTAAGTCAATCGATGAGGTTGCGGGAGATGAATCGATCGACAAGTGTTGCGCATGACGAACCATCTTCTTCCTCGATGGGTAATATTAACTGACATATAACCGATGCTCAAATTTTTTTCAAACTGTTAAAAGTGAACTTGGTTTGTACATATATGACATGGAATTAGGTTGGAAAAGAGTTAAGGCTAATCACTCGATGAAATCTTTGACTGCTGGTTCAAGTCATCGACTTCGAGTGGCGTCAACTGTCTGGTGAGAATGCTGAGAAGCAACGGTCTGAGACTGTTTAAGATACAACTCAAAATCGTTCTCAATGGTGCAGATGCATTCACTTCTTTTTTAAACTGCCAGATACATTAATTTCTCATGCGTTTCCATGTTGTTATTCTGCCTACTGTACATTTGTGCTCGTTGTGATTTGTCTTGAATTTTTGTTTTATTTTCCTTTGCATACTACTATACTATACATGGAGTGTAACAACTTGAAATGCTGCTTTTCTGTGCAGTGTTGTTTCCTGCATCTCAGTCAGTCATGTACATGTATACAGTACAGCAATGCGACTTCGTTTATCTAATGACTCAGTGTATTTCACTGGTAGCAATTCTTTGAGCCCTAATGTAATAAGAAATATGAAGTGCAGGTAGACATAATTTGAGAGGTCTTGTTCTTTTTTTTTAATGTACAGATGAACCTCACTATATTCAAACGGTCTTCTGGTCACCTTATTGATTTCAAAGTCATAAGGTTGTTGTTATATTTAGGACCTCAATGTCAGCCACCAGATAAGTAGATTCTAGGATTCTTGTTGTTCATTAGAAGCCGTGCATATTGCCATATTAAACATGAAACCTAGATATGTATATAACCGAATTAATTTAAGCCGTTTCAATAATATCTCCTTTCAATTTCGGTCCTCTGTAAAGCTCAGCATCATTCAAATGACCGATTACTTATCGTCATGCACTAACGTAGAGGTGAATTTATTGCAGTGGTTTAATTATCTGTAGATCCATTGCATAACAGGATTCTCAAGTATTATCCTGTTTTCTCACAAGATAGACATTGAGAAACTGATAAATTCATATGCAAACTGACTGAACTCTCGTACAGGCTGAATTAGTTAGCGATCATACCACTTTGAAAAAATCATCTCTATTTGGATCACCGTAGTTAAGCGACATCGGGTCTGGTAATTGCTTGCATGGGTGTCGAGTTGTAGATATCAGATCCTGGCAGCTTTTGTGCGCTTGTGGTTCAGTGGTAAAATGATCTCCAGTCACGCATAATTTCCGGGTTCGATTCCCCTTCAACACACTTTGTCTAATTTACTAGTTGCTAGTAAGCCCGAGAAATGGGAAGTTTGGACTTGAGGCCAGCAATCTCACCTCGTTAAAGTAACAACGCTACTGAAACTTCAAGGGTTGAAACTGTATTTTCCCACGCAGAAGTAAAGGCATGGAAAAAAAAGTATTGGTTTTGTAGGGATTTTGTTTGATTGGTTAAAGGATTTCATTAATAACTGACATCAGAACCATAGAAAAACCTGGGAGCACTGGGCAGCTGTTTCGTCCTAGTTTGGGACTCTTCATCAGTAAGGTTAAAACAGTTGTACTTCTTATAATTTGGTTTCCTCCCCCCTTCACTAAATGCACATTTCGTATAACAGATTTCCTATCTTTAAAAGAATATTTTTTATAATAACTAGATTTAATTTCTTGAAATATTTTCCTTCGATAAACTTTGCCTAGTGTGAATCTCCTAAACAGACAACGTAGTCTAGAATGCGCCGTGTTATAAATACTCTATTTCCTACTCGCCGTCAAACTCTTATTTTTTTTGCTGCATTGACTTATTCAATATATGAGTCACTGTGTCAATGTTTGCCTTTTTTAATACACGTGGTCCCGTAATAAGCTGATTAACAATATACATATAGACAGTAATGGTCTTATATCTGTGTCAGGGGGCCGGCTAGGTGAGCTGATAGCTCTTTGATAAGCTTTGGATGAAGATTATCAGGACCCATTGATTCCCGTGCATCTAGTTTCATTAAGCAGTTGAACACAATGCCTTGGTCGATGTCAATGGAATGTATCCCGTATTCCTCTGATGCAGCCAGAGCTGATCATATAGGGAGTGATAACTCCGAAGTGAAGATTTTGGATAAATAGTCTGCCATTGCTTCTGCTTTTTCTTGATCTTCTTCGATTGTATTATTGTCAATAGTCAGGTTTGGGACACCATTGGATGTTTTATTCCTGAAGTTCATGTACGAGAAAATTTTCTTAGTTTGTGCCTTTGCATTCTGAGCCAGATGTACTTTGAACTTTATCATTGATTGGGGGATTTCCGCAATAGCTTTATTTCTAGAAGTGTTATGTAATTTCCTGGTCTCAGAAGTCTCAAGTGTGGCAAACAGGTTCCAACATTTGTGTTTACGTCTCAGTAACTTACGAATCTTTCGGTTTATCCAAAGGGGACAATGTTTCCGACCTTTCTGGACAGATAAAAGGTTCAGTTACTTAGGCGTAAAGTTGTTTAAATTGGTTCCATGTGGCTTCTATTTGGGACTGTGGGTTGATGTACCAGTTTACTGAGTTGGCTGCTGAGACGACTGCATTTATATCAGCTTTCCAAACGTTTAGTCGAGCTGGGGTTTCGGCCCTTGCTGCCGTTGCTGTGAACTTAAAAGTGAGCACAGCATGATCACTTCTTCGTAAAGCAGGAAGATGTTGTATGAGATCCGCATCCTCATCGTGGGAGAACACTAGGTCCAGAGTTGAGGAGGAATGTTGTGAGTCATAGCGCCGGGGCTTAATGATATGTTGGACTAGGACTAACGATATACTAGATTCCAGCAGTTTATGATCAAAAGAGTTGACTGAAGATGGAGTTGTTAGGCTCGACCAGTCAACTGTTGGGGCGTTGAAGTCGCCAACTACGAGACTTCGACAATTCGAAGTCCAGGAGCCTAGCTTCTCTATTAGGAAGTCATCAGGACTGCAGTTGGGACTTCGGTACATAGCAATGAAGTCAGTGTCTTGCATCTAGGTCTTCAGCGTAGAAGTTCACACGACTCACTTTTGTGAGCGAGTGTTTCGATGCTACGCACGGTTAAGCATTTCTTGAGGTAGATGGTCTTATATCTGTGTTAATTATGACAATTTTATCTGTTACGAATTCTTAAGATCATTTTCAAATCTAAATGAAGAGACATTTTTTATAAATAAAATGCATTCTTATCGTATGCAGTGTTTAAAGGACTTAGATTAGACTTTTCTAAGAATACATTGTCAGGCATAATCAATAGTCAATCATTCTATGTAAATATCGTTTAATTGAGGTCGTATTCTAGACGTATCGTTTATTAACACGAAGGTATTTTCCACTCTATGCATCCTTGCGAAATATCGATCGGTTAATTGTTCTGTCGTTCGTCCTGCCTAGTCATTGAAATATTCAGGGTACCCAATTTGTTATTCAATTTCAATTCGGATCCCACTGGAATATTAGAATAGAATAGAACAGATCAAATAAAGTTATTTGAGGTGGTTGTAACTGTCAATAGAATCTAGAGTACTCATTCTGTCTTATTTGGGATTCGTCAGCTGTATGTGTTTACTGGTAACCAGCAACCGAAATAACTCCCCACTGCAATCCTTAGACATCGTTGAAGAGTCCGCACAACGAGCTGACATATCAACAAAGACCGAACATTTCGATGCTGCATAATCAATTAAATGCAAATGAAAAATTAACCAGAAAACTAATGAAATTAGATAAATTTGTTATTAAATTAATTTCATTAGCTTTACTTTACCAGAACTGCTGCCTACTGTAATTCTTCCATATGTTTTGTGTTAAAAAGTTGTTTGACAGCTTTTCTCTAAGCACTTTTCAGATTGACTGTAATGTAGTCTGAGAATGCACATTTAGAGATTGCATTTAGATAAATACCCATCAATTTTTGTAAGAATAATACTATTGTGGTGAGAGCAGGCTGCTAGCCAGTTGGTAGACATTAATTTACGCCAATGTCTAGGTCACTAATATTGGCCGTGAGAAAATATGGACAAGGCTGATTCAACAACGAATCACAGCAGACTTAACGTGGTCAAATAAGATTCGCAGATATATGGCTTAACTCTTCGAGGTTACCCGAAACAACCAATCAGAAGAATGTGTTTGTCTTCTTGAATAAGCTATTATAATGTACATGAAATATATATAAATACGTGCTGATTTCCGTAATAAAAGGGATCTGTTGCCGGCCCTTGTCCTTTCTTGTTACACTATTCCTTGAATTAGATTGCGAAACTTGACAGTAATCATCAACTGTGTCTCTTTTCAAATTTATTCATGTTCATCCATGGGATAAATAAATACTTTGAGATAAAATTTATTTAGATTTCCATTTCAAATAACTGTATGAATTCACAAAAGAAGTGAGACAATTTGTACTCATAAGTCATATAATATTGCGTATTAGTGATTCTGTACAAGTTTATTTTCTAAGCCTCGAGCCAGAGGGGCTTATCTTATAGCCCATTGGTTAAAAATGGAGTCTTTAAGCTCATAAGCTACATCTCCGTTGAACATAATATGGGGATGACATCTTGTAACAGCAGAAGGCAAGACACGGAAGCCAAGGTACATTTTCAAGTGGTCAAACAGCTATTCATATCTATACAGTTTATATTCTTTAACCAATCATTGAGCGTGTGATTTTGGTTTAAATTAAACTATATAAAATAGAATGTTCAAATACATATATAGTATTCTTATGCTAATGTAGTACTGAAGTGTGGGAATAGCATTCAGATGTTGACACCAAATAGAATAATTCTTACGGTGAAAATAATATCCCCTTGGAACACATTGTCTGTATCAATCACACCACGACAGTCTTAGATATACGTGCTGGGGACATCACTCGTACTTAATTCCCATGAAACTTCATGAACTCTCCACAACATCAACCAAATTCCAGTACTGGTCCAACAACGTCGCCTTCGGTGGTTTGGTCATGTTCTGCTCCGACCAGATGACGATCTGGTCAAATCAGTTCTAAATCCCTCGCCATTTCCATCTTGGCGATGTGGCAGGGGTGAACAGCTGAAAACATGGCTTGGTATAGTCAAGGCTGATATGGAGTGCCTGGGGCTACAAACCGTCTACGGACTCCGTCTGTGGAACAAGAATTGGATAACCCTGTCGCAAAACTTTGCATCAGATCGCCGCGCCTGGGCAGCGATGATTCGAGATGTTCATGAAGCCGGCTCATCCTCCCGTAGGAGATAGCCGAAGTAAAGTAAAGTAAGCATGCTTCCATATGTATTAATTATACAGAATTTTATCACTTCCTACGAATTGATTTGTATGCAATAAGTATTTTGTAGTATCCTTTCATTTCATGGAAGGTATATTCAGTTCCTCTTGTCTGCTTTTACTCTCTCCTCATCACTAGGTAATATTTCCTGCATTACTCAGATGATGCTATCATTAATTGTGTACTATCGATCTTTGTATTCTGTACTATTCCAATACTTGTACAAAATAATAAAAGTAGTAAATTCTTCAAGTTTTATAAAGCATTAATAAACTTATTTGAACTACCATTGTCTGAGAATATAGGGAACACTTGATTGTATCATGTATATCCCATGTTTTAAAAACCCTAAGTTCTATTCAAGCCTTATTCGATATTACAGTCATCTCTTATTTCATTAAGATATCACTAAAACAGTGTTTAGAAGGGGGTTATGAAAGCAATCAGTTGACCTCTTCCACATAGCATTAGATTAAGATAAGATAAGGTAAGCTTTATTCCAAATCAGTACTTGTGATGCAGAATGGAATTCTCAGCATTTTACTACAATTTGATTGATTGATTTGCGGTCTCAAAATAAACCCTTATTGCTGATCATCATCATCAGTCTAATAGACATGATAGTGAATATGGCAAAGGTTCCCATGTATCCATTTAGGAGATAAAGGGAATGAAGCGATAAATGCTTAAGAAATATAAACATACCAACCAGGACTCACTCAGTACTTTTATCTTATAACAGTGAAGTTTTTTCAACTGTCCGATTTTTTTCATGAACCAACATGAGTTAGAGAGGTGATTGAAAACCTAGAGAGCACTGGATATCTGTTTCATCCTGTTTTGGCACTCTTCATCAGTACATATGCGTGACCCCACCAGGGATCGAACTCGGGACTTCCAGGTTACAAGTCTAAGTTCGTTGACTATTCAGCCACTTGTGCTGAAATTAAATGATCTGTGATTTCCAACTTTGTTATTTCATTATATAGCTGTACCCTCACCAGTTCGCCGGATGAGCATACACCTCACCTTGACTTGGTAGTGAATATTTTGTTTCGCTAGTCTACTTGTCGAGTTTCAAGCATCTTCATCAATATCAGTCGATCAGTTATACACTGATCACCAATTAAGTGGCACAACACTGCGCAGTAATTTTAATTTTAGTGTAAAATGTTTAGAGTTAAGTGAAAGAAAGTCCAGGGGTTACATTTTGTGCTTTTTAGCACCTTATCATGAAATCCCACTTTATTCGTGATGTATTAGGCAGGTAGGGTTTGGAACGGAATTTATTGTTTATAGTTATATCCTATTTTAATAACCAGGTTTTAAACATTATCTAATGAATAGTATCATTGATATAAGAATAAAACTTGTGCACTGTGGTAGAGTGTAATTTCATTATGGGTAAATTTTGTTTTGATAAAGTCTCACAGTGTTATACAGTAATGTTTACTAATGACGTTCCGAGCACAATTTATTGTTCATAATCATATCAAGGTAATCACACAACTTCCTAACTTCATTTACATAGTTCCATTATTTTTCACTTGATTTGATTGGCAGTAGTATTTTCCATATTTCAGGTATGAGTGATAAATAATTCCTATTGCATGTGTTTGGTGTAGACTCGATGAACCGGGCGGGATTCAGTAATCAACCTCTCTCGCTCTCCACCTATCTATATTACTTTTTAGAATTTTAACCCTCTCCCACCCTATTGTGTGGTTGCGTGTTAATGCACGCATTGCAATTGCCGAGCTTTTCTAAATTGTTTATCTTTTCAGGGTCAACCATTCTTACCTTAGCTAAATGCTTATGTTCCGACAATCTGACTACCCCTGACCTACTAGTTTGACCTATGTAGTTGACCTCACAGTCATTGGATGGTATTTTGTAAATAATATTATTTTGTCTAATTGGGTCAACTGGGTCCTTTAACCTACAGAGCTTGTCCCTGAGTGAGTTTGTAGGTTTAAATGCCACCCTAATTCCTGCTTTATTTAGAATCCTACGTAGGGTTTCAGATGTCCCCTGTTTATATGGAATAACTGTAAATGACTTATATTCTCTCTTATGTTATGATTATGAGCAACAAATTGTGCTCGAAACGTCATCAGTAAACATTACTGTATAACACTGTGAGACTTTATCAAAACAAAATTTACCCATAATGGAACTAATGAATAGTAGTCTTTTATTGTGATTCATCTAATGGATGAACTCATGTGGATTACATCTCACTGTCAATTGTCTGCTTTTATTCAGTGGTACAACTTATACACTTTCAGGAGACTTTGGAAACATTTCAACTTATGGGAAATGGTTTAGACACTAGCCATAGTTAGCTCATAGGTAATGAGTTGAGTTTTGGCTCAACGTTATTCTGATTCTTTCGAAAGCTTTCAGTTAGTAGTATCCAGAGTGATGACAAGGTAGTCATAACTTTACCTGAACTAGGGGATTTGGAAGCAGGCTTTGTAATGAGTTGAAATTGTTATCAAATAATCTTAAACTGAGCGATATCTACATCTGAGTTGGAGTTAATGAACAGATATTTTATATTGGGGATTTCACCATGAGCTGACATCAGTTAGAGAACCACTGGGAGTACTGGACAACTGTTTCGTCCTAGTTTAGGACTATTCAGCGGTACGCACCCACCGAGATTCGAACCCAGGACCTTCTGGTTATATATGGCGAGCTAGCTCGTAGACCATTAAGCCACTACTGGAATCCGAACAAATGGCCAGCTCATGAATTCTAACTTCTACCAATTCACGACACAGCGCGACCACTTCTCAATGTCTTCTTCGGTGAGTTACTGCCTCATCTTCAACCTGCGAAGTGGTCGCGCTATGTCGTGAATTGGCAGAAGTTAGAATTCAAAAACCATTGGACCGGGTCCCAGTGGCTTAATGATCTACGAGCTGGTCTTGTAACCAGGATGTTCTGGGTTCGAATCTCGGCGGGTGCGTACTGATGAAGAGTCCCAAACTAGACTGACGAAATAGCTGTCCAGTACTCCCAGGTTTTTCAATGGTTCTCTAACCGATGTCATCTCATGGTGAAATCCCCCATGCAATCAAACAAAATCCCTACAAAACCAATACTTGAAAAGATATTTTATATTTTCATTGATTCCATTACTCTGCTTATATATATATATATATATTGGTAGCTTGACCCTATTAGTTCAAGTACTTTATCACTGATAAGAAATATTGAACACATTGAAATAAATTCTTCCTTTTAATTATTTTCATTCTGTTTTTCATTTTATTCTGAAATCCTTAATTCTGTCCCTTTGATAACACTGTGGTTAGTATATACATATATCTGATCAGAATACAAAGTCGATTGTGATATTCAAGGTCAAGGCTGTTTTTATTATAGAGTATTAATATTTAACATGAATAAAGATATTAGCTATTCCAATCTATCTCTCTCTATCTTTCTCTCTTACTAAATGCGTTATTAAACATGAGATTTAATCCACTCGTATTGAATAATGCAGACAACACAATGTTAGTAATACTTGCAAATAGAAGAAAATAATGACAGTAAGAAATTTGAGCTTTGTTAGGAAAACCTTTGTTGGGAAACCTTATTATGATTGTGATAAGAAATCTCTAAACTATTGATTCCTTAAAGTTTATTGATTTTGATAAGAGTTGATCGAATTACAGGGTGATGTGATTCTTGGTGAGGTGTTAGTTCTACTAGGAAGATCAACCTGACTTGTTATTTTAATTCATTTTTAACTAATCATTCTCTTACGTTCTTTAAAATGAATGTAAGTGTTGGGATTATATGTGTACGGTATATTCAAGGTTTGATTTGTAGGAATTTGATTTCATTGGTTACAGGATTTTATCATGAGCTGAAATCGGTTAGAGAACCATTGGAAAACCTGGGACTTCTGGGCAGCTGTTTCGTCAGACTAGTTTGAAACTCTTCAGCAGCACCATAACTCCAGGTGGGTGCATACTGAAGTTAAGTGATACAGTATGCCTTACTACCTCTTGAAGCACTGATCCACCTGTAAGGGCATTTAACATAAAGGTAACCTATATATAACAACCAAAATTCCAAGTGAGGGAACAACTTAATTTAAGTATTTAAGTCATAAGCTCGGTGAATTTTATACCATTTCCTGGTTAAAATTTTCAAGGATACAGTGCGATCGAAGGTCAACAGTCACTTGGTGATTTGCATGTTATAGACCTTCCAAGCTCTTGTTATAAGAAATCAAACAGTTTTGTGTACTGAATCGTACAAGAAATACTGTAGTAGTATCATGTGTAAACGACTGACTGACAATAAATTTGTGATAGTCATCAACTAGACTGTTATCATTTGGTTTCATAGATGCATGACACACATCTTCGGAATGGTCTTCTATTCAGCAATTAGTCAAAAGCGTTTAGGTAATCTAGGGGACTTTCAAATCTCTTCAGACGATCTGAAGCTCACTAGCGACTGGGCCTATTCAGGTAGGTAGTTATCTGGGTTCTAGTGAGAAGTCATGATCAGCGGGTTACAGCAGATCGGGTGTGAGGACAAAGACATTGGCTAGGGGTCGCGTTATGTCGTGAATTGGCAGAAGTTGAAATTCATGTGCTGGTCATTGAGTCAGTTCCCAGTGGCTTAATGGTTAACGAGCTCGTCTTCTGACCAGAATGTCCTGAGATCGAACCCCAGTCGGTGCACACTGTATGCATATACTGAGCGTCCGTCTATGAGTTACCTTACTAAGGTCCTAAAAACTCTGGGAATCACTTGCTACAGCCTTTTGATGATATGTTTCAAAATTGTTCACAATAATGCAGTGGCATTCACTGTTTGTCATTTTGGGAGTTATGAGAGGTAAGCACTACTGTTTATTGAGTTATTCTTCGTCTCTCACACTTTTTTCCACTTCAGCCTCAAACTCATTACAAATTCGAGGTGAAATGCTTTTAATAAAGCTGCTTTTGGTGTTGTTGCCAAGATTGTTGGATAAAACAACAACAAGCACCAGTCACCATCAATGTCAGATATCTGAAAGAAGTCCTATCTTTCTTTTACTTCATTTGGTCAACATTCTTTCAACCACAGGTGACATAGATGATGATGTTAAAGCTAGACAGGTTCAGAAAAGCAAGACAGACATTCACTACTGTGAAATTAACATGGAGATCTACAGACTTCAACACAAGGAACAGAATCCGAATTTCTAACACTAATGCCAATTCAGTAATTTCAGAGACTTAGTATGTGCTTTATGAAGAGAATTTCCAACAGGCTACAGACTTTCATCAACATCTGCCTTACTTTGACACTGAAGATTCGATAGTCGACTAGGAAGGATAAGCAACAAGGAACTCTAGTAGACAACAAACCAGACAAAAACTCATTGGCCAACATATATGCAGAATAGATGTACAATGAAGAGACTGTTAAGTGACATCACACTCTAGGAGCTTGAGTGGAAACTGAGTTAGAAAAGATGGGTTGGGTGTCCCAGTGTGACATGGGGGAGATCAAATGAAGAGCAAATGTAGGCTTCTGGACAGTTGTGGGGGCAGGTGGAAGTGACACTTGAGATCAGAGTACAATCAAGATGCGCTGCTGAAGGCCTGTTTTCAACTCGAAAAGCACTGAATAAATAAGAATAATTTAAATGTCAAGAATTGGGAAACATCAACTGCCATTTTCATCATGAGCTACACAGTTTCTCGTTTATTTGATAGGATATCCTTTATGAAGCATACTGTTAATGATAACTTGACTGGTTAAAGTAATCTTTAAATTAGAATACTCTAAACAGTAAGTTGTGCGTTGTCTATTTTAGGTGTGGATTTTGCTCCACTAATTTGTTTATTAAAAACAGGCTTCTTCATCTTAGCACCTAGCACTACAGGGTTTCGAGAATTAAAATCCTCAGATGGGAATTTATTTTACTAACACAAATGTGAATTTGAAATTTAGCTTTTACAGTTCCTATTTTATGGTAAGAAGGATATTAACTGTCTCATTTTGTTGGAGTATCAATGTTCTCCGAATTAGCATTGTCTAGTGAAAGAATATCCATTGACGATATTTTATTTATCATTCTCAGTATGAGTTGCGAACCAGTCATTCTCAGTTAAATTTATAGTTTGTCAAAACACAGAAAGACTTCAACATTAGGCGAGTTTATCTGCTGTAACAAAAAAAGTGACAAAAGATTATTAAAGATTATTATTATACTTGAATATCAATGAGCTGTTCACTGGCAACTGGTCCTATTCAGGTAGGTAGTAACCGGGGGTTCCAGTGGGAAGTCGTGACTAGTAGGGTGCACCAGGTCGGGTGTGAGGACAAATACTCACCAGTGAAGACATTGGCTAGCGGTTGCGTTATATCGTGAATTGGCAGAAGTTAGAATTCACGGGCTGGCCATTGAGTTGGGTCCCAGTGGCTTAATGGTCTACGAGATCGTCTTGTAACCAGAAGGTCCTGGATTCGAACCACGATGGGTGCGTACTGCTGAAGAGTCCCAAACTAGACTGACGAAACAGCTGTCCAGTACTCCCAGGTTTTCCAGTGATTCTCTAACTAATGTCAGCTCATGATGAAATCCTGTAACCAAAAGATTATTAACTGACTGATGCTTTTGTCACAATTTATTGCTCGTTATCTGATATGTTATCATACTCTGCTACAGTAATTAATCTCTACACATCCATTAATTGAAAGACTTAACTGAGAAAAATAAAAGCAACTTGAAAACCCCCTTTGAGTCATGTCAAAAAGGCGTTCAGCGAAGAGTTACTTTGTAACCGGAAAGCCTGGGTTCGAACCCTGATGAGTGCGTACTGCTGAAGAGTCCCAAACTAGGACGAAACAGCTGTCCAATATTCCTAGGTTTTCCAGTGGTTATCTAACCAATATCAGCTCATGATGAAAACGGTGTGGAATGAAGCTGTAAATCAAAAAAAAAAAAAATTAAATCAAATCCCTGCAAGCCAACATTTATAGAGTTAGTCTTCTCAATGATATCATAATATGCGATTGTACAATTTGAGAATGATATAACCTAAAAGAGTAACTATTCACTGGTTGCTTTTCCTTTTACAGAAAAATAAAAGTTGATATTAGTGAGAACTTAAAATTTGTGCTTATTCTGTAGTATACTAAAATTAAATAATATTTGCATCAAGTAATAATGCATAAAAACAGGCCTAGAGACATTCACTTTCGAGATATGTGTTCTATAGCAGTATAAATTGTCCATTTTATGGTTTGTTAAGCATAGATTTGAACAGTTACGTTGTGAGTTATTGTTAGTGAGGACAGAGAATCAAATTAACTAGAATTCTGTCGACTCACGTTTTTATATTTGAATTGTATTCGCTAATATTATTCAAATAGGGTTGTTTCAAACTTTATGTATAAGTTTACACAATGAAAAAAGAAACGCATAGTTAAATTCAACATTTTTGTTTGCATTTAGTATCTGAAATGAAATCAGCCTTTGTCTTTCTTTTTTTTGTGTTAAATTCGATATGTACCAATCGATTTTAGGTGGTAAGCAGATCATCTTTTACACCCAATTTATAAGTGTCAATATCAGGTCGTAGTGAATCATTTTTATTATTATTATTGACTTTTCCTGTACCATTTACATAAAACGCAATGTCTACCTCGAATACACTGTTTGTTGTTATTCACTACACTTACTCGTTTCTATGGTTTCTTTTCATTGACAGTGAGTGATATGAAAGTTAGGCAGAAACTTCATTATTTTTCAAAATAAAATTCAAATTTTTCGCAACAAATAAATAATGATATACAATTCTTTTTTGATTTATAGAATAAAGAGAAATGTGGCAGTATTGATGAAATTCACCTTATGTAAAAATTAATTCTAATATAATGAGTGATGGTTAAAGGGGAATTGAAAAATGGGGATCACAGGAGATTTCGAACCTGGTTTTCATTTTAACTTCAGTAATCACCTACTACATCAACAGTAGTCAGCTGATCTAAGAGTAGGTTAGATGGTTGAAGGCAGTAATCCATGATCCTAGGTTTTCGTGGTTGTTCTTGGTATCCGTCATCAAGGCACTGCTACTGAGTTCAGTTATAACGCATGTTCGGATCTCAAAGGAGATATCACTTCCTTCAAAGTTTCAGATACACCTTGCTGACGGGCGCCAACAAACACAAAAACTGTGTCCAGGGCTTCCTACAGATTGCCAGCGACCATGTAACATCAATTCAGAGTGTACTGCAATGGTCAGTAACCCAGTTTAGTGGCCACATTGAAAACTTGACTGGTAGTATTCAGTCAGCACCAACGTCAAGGACTCGATGCATGACAGTGGTTACACCCTAGTGATCGATCAATTAGTGAATCTAAGATTATCCCTGATAGTCTTAGGATCTAGTAGTCTTCTTTTTAAATCCAAACTCATGTGACACACTCATCATACTTCTTAGCTTCTTTAACTTAGTCAAGATAAATTTCTTCACCAATCAGCATCATTCAGAAATCTGTAAAAATTAATATGAACAAAATTGATATTTCCTCCTGTCGTAGGACATTATACAAATAAGGATCCACAACTCAATCTGTCTGTCTGTTTTCAACATAGAACTTTGCACCAGATGTGCAGCAGTTCAAGTCGCCTCACTCCATGTAGCACACAAAGCAGAATAGGGACAGTAAACAGAGGTGTGACACAGAGGAATAGTAATAACGAAGAACAATAGAGTTTGATTGGAAATCATAAGTCACAAGGAGTGGATGAACCTGCGCCTGTCATTGAGAACGATTTCGAGCCTTATCACCAATTGCTTCCAGCCATTAGTTTTTACCATCCCGATGACCCCAACCAGGAAGTCTACACCTTCCTACGTGACTGGCTTAGACTAACTGTTGTGGACTTCATCGACTGGTGCCATGCTTTGGTATGACCACCACTACCGACTCTTTTCCAACCTCACCCTATGTCAGCTAACATTGCCCATTGTCGAGGAAGGCGATGACTAGGCATACCGTAACACATGTCCTAACTATCTCAGTCGATGTAGCTTCACAGCCTCGTCGATTGATTTCCCCTCCTTACCTAGCACTCGACGCCTAACTTCAATATTGTTCACCTTATCATTATTATTATACCACAACTCAATAAAGGATTGAGTCCAAGATCTTCTGATTTCTAAATTAGTTCTTAGCCATTTCGCCACCGTGAGAAAGTGATACTCTTTATGATCTTAAAATTCTGTTTATTTGCCAAATAACAATTGGTGCAATGTGGTGTTATCGTTGTATGATTTTCGCTATAACTGATTTGACAGTATTTTAATAGCTTGGAATGGAAGGCACGAATAAATTTAATTTCTCATTCTTAAAAATGTATACTTTATGATTCACCGATTTAAGAGTAAAGATGGATTGATAATTTAGACCACTGTAAGGAAACTGGACAGGATACCATGAATCCTAATGTCTCTCCTTATCGACTGTTTAGAAAGCTGCTTTACATTTGTCTTGCTATTACATCTTTGTTAGCTGCGAAATCCACACCGAACTTGACGCGGTCACTTATAAAAGATCTGATCGTTTGACAGTGTACAATGTATTATAGACACACTTTTGGTTTTTGAGGCATTTTACTAAGGGTTTGTTAAATTCGTTTTTGTTTTTGTAAAGTAAGAGATCAGTGTAGTATTAGACAACCTCTATGGCTTCTTCTTCTTCATGGATTTTGATATGAAAACGTGATGGAACAAATGGAACAACCAGTTTTATATACAACATTTATAATTTCCAATATTCTCGTAGAATGAAAAATTTCTTCCACAGTGTTGATACCCATGTTTTACTAAAGTCAATCGACTTCACTACAAGGTAGATCTGTCGAACACTAAACTCACTACAGAAAGTAGTAGCCTCAATGTAAGAGTGAATTTGATGCATGTTTCACAACTCATATAAAGATACTATTTTACGCTTTCTACTTTTCAATGGTTTAATTAACTGTTTTACTAACTTCCCCCTCTTCAATTCTCTTTATTTTAAACCATCAGTTCCAGATATTAGCGAACTGTTCAGATTTGAAATGATTTTATGCGTATATTTTTCATTACAGGCATAAAATGATCAGTTATTGATTTAATTGTAAGTAATTGACAACGTAATGAGTTTAAATACCGATTTGATTGGTGAACTTTCTTAGGTATATGACGCCTTAATCCGTTTGATTTCGCTTTCGTTTTTACAACTGACACCCATTTTGGCACAAATTAACATCTGTCTGAGTGTCACTTAAAACCCAGGAAATATGCACAGTTGTTTCTTTATGATCAAAAGCTTTTCAGTACCACATGAGCAACAGAGATATAACCTGTAGGCTTAGGAGGTGGATGTATTGCTATTCAACCATTACGTCTGAACACAGTGTTATTAATTAACATGTACTTAACTTTATTTCTAATCCGACTGTTCTTAGCCCTTTTATGTTTGTGCATTAATTGAAAAAAACCCAACATGTAACAAAGTAGCTGACTAATCTTCTTCTGGATTTCAGTGTTTCCCTAAATTATATTGGTAAACGATGGTATTCACTTAAAAATTTATTGATTGGAATCATTTAAAATAGTTTTTAACCTCACATTTGGTTGATTCTCACGTGTAAAGGCATAAAATGAAATTCTATAATCGGCTTAACTTTATTTTGTTGGCAATAGGATAAAGTGCGGTGCAATTAAATGTTGAAGGGATTAAGTAGATTGTAAAAACAAAACAAACAATGTTTTTCACTTTCTCATGAGTACTTCTGTGGCATTTATTTTGTGTAAGTGGAATGTATTTAATGGGATTGGAAGAAAAACTCAAAATTAATACTTAGCTTATATCCTATTTTATATATTCAGGATACACAAGGACAAAATGAAACTCTAATAGAAATGTAAACAAACTATTGATTTCCTAGCATCTTAACATTTGTTTGAATATCTATCGTTGATTGACTGATTTTTTTGTCGGTCTGCTTAAATCACTGCGCTACCTAAATTTTCTATTCATTTTAATGTATCATGTTCACTCTGTTTCATATTGTTTTAATCCTACAATTTTGTCTAAGAATAGCAATGTATACTTAGGCACATTTTCAAATGGGTTTCAATCTATTGCTACGAATTTTCAGACGGGAATGGAGAAGAAACTTTGTAGATTACTGGAGCATGTGTCGGTTAAAACAGAAACGCTTCAGTTGATATATTATCGCTTATTATATTACTTAAAGATTCCGTGCAAGTAGTGAATAACTTGTAATAATAAAGTTGCTGAAAATTCTGTATTGTCTATAAAGTTATTATTATTATTAATTTACTTTATTTCAAAAACAGTACTTATAATACAGAATGGAATTCTCAGCATTTGTCATATTACTGCATCTGATTTACTCAAAATAAAATTAACCACAGGAATTTGTCCACATTTAGAGTAGAAAGTCAAAAATATTCGAAGTACAAAATGAGAATAATAATTATATTAATAATAACAGTGGGTTTGTTATTTCAAACAGTATTGTAAAGTCAGTTTGAAAATTTTAGCATGTTAGAGATTATTGAATCTAATGTTCTGTTGATATAGCATTCTGAGGGGAAAGACAAAAAATAACAATTATTACATAGCTCAAAGGATGTTTACACTAATGAGAAAATAAACACAAAATATGAGAGGATTATAAATATAAGAATAATGGTAACTATAAACTTGGTGGAATAAGGATGGAGAAAATAGTTTATTTACTAGTAGTGCAAAGAAAGTTAGTTAGTTAGTTCGCCCTTGACACTATTTTCACCACATAAAATACATGCCAGATATGGTATAGTGGCAATTTTATAGTTAAACGTACGTGCATATAGCCTTTTGAAATGGTTTCTTGTTTTACCTGAGGAGATACAAGGTGAAAGCTGCAGGTAAAATGGATACTCACAGTCTGCCAAAATCAAGTGCCCATCGTCAATGACGATTGCAACTATATGACCCAAAGGCATACCACTCGCCTTACTGACAGTCTCCAGAGTTCTACGAAGTATGACATAGTCTTTTCAAAGCAATCCAGGAAAGAAGAATAGGTAAGATGCACGAGTTGACAAACTGTAAGATGAGGAGGGATTGAGTTATCCTCTTAGAAATCGCTAAGACATGGGAAGATCAGGATAGGTCAGAAGAAAGAATTAATTCAAGATACTTAACTTCAGACTTGATTCCTATATCAGTATCATCAGTTTTACAACGGTCATAGGAATTAACAGCTTCACTTAACTTTCTTTTACATCGGAAACTGCAATTAACAGTCTGAAATTAAGAAGGACATACTTTAAGGCAGTTAGACGAAGACCATTTGCTAACTTCTGAAAGAAAGCTGTTCATCTTAGTACAGTCTAGATGGGAGTTAACAGACATTAAAATAGTTAGATTGTCCGCATACTTAACAGAGTTCGTTTCATGATCAGAGTGAGGAAAGTCATGGAAGAAGAAAGAAAAGAGAAAAGAAGAAAGGACAGCACCTTGAGGGACACGAGCCTCAGTAAGCAATCAAGTGGACGACTTCCCCTGACATACAATGTACTGCCTTCTTACTGAGAAATAAGAATGCATCCATTTGACAACCTAACAGTCAGTTTGAGTTTCGGCAAGCTTATTTAACAAAATGTCCCTAGGTACTGAGTCGAAAGCAGATGTGTATTCTAGGAAGGTGCAGCGAACAAATTTAGTTCCATTATAGATAAGATTTTTATTTTGATAAATCTTATCTATAATGGAATTATACTCTACCACAGTGCCCAAGTTTTATACTTAGAACAAATTTAGCCCCCTTGTCTAAGCTGGAGACAATCTTATGACGCAAGACTGCAGCTCCATCTAATGCACTTCTACCATGTTTATAGGCGAATTGTTTGGGATCGTTAAATGCTTTAAGTGAGGGCTCATAGTTTTTAGAAAAGGAGAGGTAATACCAATAGGTCTAAATTTAATACATGCTCTCGTAGGTGACTTAGGCATAGGTAGAACTTTAATGTCCTTCCAAATGGCTGGCACGACATTTCTAGAAAAGATTCATTAAATATGTCAATGAGAGAATATCTGCAAATTTTTTGAGAATAACGCTAGGCAAACCATCTAGTCCTAGGCTACAAGAAGGGTTCAGTAACTGGAGACATTTTAGAGCATCATTTGTATTGAAACCAGAGGAGCAACTTTCATCAACACTTGTAACACTAGAAAGTTTGTCATCTGCTTACCACCAGTAATTTCTTTGAAAAGTTTCTATATATTAGAGGCGTTGTTACAGGATATAAACTTCTTGTTATAAAATGAATTCAACCTGTGCATTTCAGACTTGATTAGGATGTTAATTCTTTTCAAACCAATGTTATCCTTCGTTTTATATAGCTTTTCCTTTACCCTGCGAAGCCTTTTAAGTTGAGGGGAGGAGAAACTGCCAAATCTAATGAGGAGTGTTTCTCTGGGACAACAGGCGTCAAGACAAAATTTGAGATAACATGTAATATTTAATACAGTGTTATCAAGACAGTCTTCATTAAACAAGTCCCACCTTATGTCTTAGAGAATGCTTCTAAGGTTTTGAACATTATCCTTAGAGTAACATCCATGTAAAGTTTTCTTGGACAAGTGTGAAAAGGTTCTCTTGTGTAACTTTCCATAAATTTTGGCTAAAACCCGTACAATACAATGATCGGTGTTAAACAGTTTGATGATCTCTACAAGTCAATACCGTTGGAATATTATTTAACTCAACAATGTGATGATTAAAATAAATAACTGAGCATTATAGTATACTTACCTGTGAGGAATCTAAAGTTGTTACTTGTGTTATATTTGACATGAGCAGAGAAGTCGTCTAGCTCAATCAACTCATGTATACCTATTATTATTATTGCTCCCTTGGGTTCCTAGTGGAACATAGGGCTTCAACTGCACGTCTCCATTTGCTTCTGTCTTCTACTGTACTTTTCGCCTGCATCCATGTTAGTCCATATTCTTTCAACTCCTCTTCACACGATCTCCTCCATGTCACCCTTGCACTGACGTCCCACTCGCCGCTTCCCTTTCGGGTTCCACTCGAGGGCTTGACGCGCGATGTCACCAACCGGTCTCCTCAGCGAGTGTCCGATCCATCTCCACTTTCTCCTGCATATTTGTTGGGGCGATTGGTTCTTGCTTTGTTTGTTCCCATAATTCCTTGTTGGTGATTCTTTCCGGCCATCTGATCTTCAGTATAGAGCGAAGACAGTTGTTAATAAAGGCCTTTTGGAAATATTCTTTGTGACCCGCCAAGTTTCTGATCCGTATAGAAGAACTGACTTTACGTTTGTATTGAAAATCCGAATTTTGTTGTTGATGCTGAGTGACGAAGATTTCCAGATTGATTTCAGGTTGATGAATGTGTTTCTCGCCCTTCCCGATTCTCGCTCGATTTGACATCCTCGTCCGTTCCGACTGCTGTAGTTGAGACAATGCTCCCTAGATAAGTGAATGAAGTAACCTCTTTCAAATCCCTCCCGTTGATGGTGATTGACGGTGGGTTGCTGTTGTTGGTTGGTTATTTTCATAACCTCCGTCTTGTCTATGTTTACCTGGAGTCCTGTCTTCGCTGGCTGCTTCTTCGACCAGTTTGTCGGTTTTCGCTTGTAAGTCTTCGATTTTGTGTGACATCAAACATAAATCATCCACGCGCGAAATCCAGGTCTTCTAGGTTCTTCACGTCGGTCCAGGATATCCCTGTCTTCTCGTTTCCCACTACTGTCTGACGCATAATCCAGTCAGTCCACCACAATTAGGAATATCATTGGTGATAATAAGCACCCTTGTCTGACTCCTGTGTTTACTCCAAACGCCTCGCTGAGTTTTCCGTTGTGGATCACTTGACATGTGCCGTTGTCGTACAGCTGTTGAATAAGGTTGATGAATATTTGGGGTACGCCATAGTACTCGAGTAATTTCCAAATTACTTCACGGTCAACGCTGTCGAAGGCCTTCTCAAAGTCTATAAAGTTGAGGTAGAGGTTTGATTGCCATTCCATGCTTTGTTCTGTGATGATGATGCGTAGAGTTGCAATTTGGTCAGTACATGATTTGCCTTTCCTGAATCCAGCTTGTTCTGGTCGGAGTTCTGTCTCCAGTGCGTCCTTTAATCTCTCCAGGATGATGCGACTCAGGATTTTACTTGGCGTCGATAGGAGCATGATTCCTCGCCAGTTCTTGCAGATGAGTCCTAAGTCGCCCTTCTTTGGTAGTTTCACGAGGTAACCTTTCCTCCAGTCAGTAGGCACCTTTCCCTCCTTCCAGACCTTTTGCAATAATGGAGTCAGCATGTCTGCTGTAGTCTCTGGGTCCGCTTTCAGTGCTTCAGGGGGTATTCCATCTGGTCCGGCTGTTTTCCAGCTTTCAGAAGTTTGATTGCGTTCAAGACTTCAGCTCTCGTTGGAGGATTGGTGTCAACTTGCAGTTGTGTGCGCGCTGTTGTTGGTATTTCTGGACGGGTTGCAGGTGATGGTCGGTTCAAGAGTCCTTTGAAGTGATCCGCCCATTGTTTAATCTGTTTTTCTTCCTTGGTAATGGGCTTCCCTTGGCTGTCTTTTATAGGTTTCGCTTGTGTTGATCTCTTCCCGGATAGAGATTTGGTTATCTGATATAGTGTCCTCAGGTCCCTTTTGCCTGCTGCCTTCTCAGCTTCAGTGGCCAGGTTGTCGTAGAATCGTCTTTTGTCCTTCCTAGCACTTTCTTCACTTCTTTGTCCAATGCTTTGTAAGTTGAGCTCATCGTCTCCTTCTCCTGTCCGTCCTTGCATTGAATCATTTTCTCTTTCACCATTCTCCTCTCTTCTATTAATTTCCAAGTGTCCGTTGAGAGCCATTCCTTGTCTTGTCTCTTCTTTCTTCCTAGAACCGTTGAACACGTTTCGTTGAGAATCGCCTTCAGAGACTTCCAATGTTCTTCCACGCATGATTCTTCAGTGATGTCGCGTAGTGTTTCCTGCTTTGCTCTGACAGTTGCAGTGAAGGTGTCTTTTGTGGTTGTGTCCTTCAGTTTGAGTGTTGAACTTGCATTGTGGCCTATCCCCAGCTATCCTCGAGGCTTTTAGTTTCACCTTGAAAGTCCCTTCTACTAGATAGTGGTCTGAACCCACATCTGCTCCTCTCCTTGACCTTGTGTCCAGTAGGCTCCGTCTCCACTTTCTTGAAATTGAGATGAAGTCTATTTGATTCTTGGTGTTTCCATCTGGTGAAATCCATGTCGTCTTGTGTATATCCTTGTGTTTGAACACACTACCACCAATCACCAAATCATTGAAGGCGCAGAAGTCTGAGAAGAGTTCACCATTGTCGTTCATTTCACCGAGGGCCTCACGACCCATGGTGAGTTCTCTTCCTGTGTTGTCTCCTCCCAGCTTCGCATTCATGTCGCCCATCAGGATTTTGATATCGCCATTTGGGACGTTGTCCATTATTGCTTGTAGTTGTCTGTAGAACGCCTCCTTCTTCTCTTGTTCTGAGACGTTTGTAGGCGCATAGCATTGAATGACTGTAACTTTCCTTCCTTTTGAGTTGAACCTGGCTGTCATTATCCTGGAGGAGATTGGTTCCCACTGCATGAGAGCTTTGGTTGCTGTTGGTGACATCATGATGGCCACTCCCTCGGTGTGCTCGTGGTTGTCCTCTGGGTGGCCGGAAAGATTACTGTCTCTCCAGTAGGTAGTTGGCACCTTCCAGTTCCGTTCCATCTGCTTTCGCAGATTCCCAACACTTCTATTCTGTACCTTCTCATTTCAGCGGCTATCTGGGCAGCCTTTCCAGTTTCGTACATTGTACGAACATTCCAGGTACCCATCCTTACTTTTGCTTTCATCGAAAGAAGGCACATCGGCTGACTGGCTTCCCGAAGGCTTTCACCAGCCTGCGTCATTTCACTTCCCCGATTCCAGCGAAAAGTAAGGCTATTGCTTATGTTTTTAGAATTTTTAATATATTTATTCGTTGAAGTTTCTGTAGCGATTTGGTTGTTTTACAGGGGTGGAGTTGCTAGCACCACGCCCCAACCCTCCCTCTTTACCCGGGCTTGGGACCGGCGAGAAAACTAGTAAGCTAGTAGCCTAGCAAGCTAGCATCTGGCGAGGTTCTGTTAATGTTAAGATAATTAAGCAGAAACGTTTTTATCTAGGCCAGTCGAATTGGGAATAACAAATGTGAGTGATTTAAATCAGCACCGCACAAAAATAACCTGTTATGAGTATTCGTGGAAAAAAGAAACGTTTTTGAGTTTCTGGGAATTAGACAGTTCGATCCAAATACAACAAACAACTATTTAAATGTTAATATCAGTAAAAAGTTTGAGCATTGTGGATTAGATCAAATAAAGTATAATTATATTTTAATAGTTTACACACAATGATAATATTACCAAAATATTACCAATAACAAAACTTATCATTGTGTGTAAACTATTAAAATATAATTATACTTTATTTGTATTTAAATGTTATTAACATTTCTGTTGTTTTAATGAGAACAAAGACAATTTTGTATATGAAATGAATTCATCAAAATTTCGACAATAAATTAGATAGACTGTGACAGTGGTATTTTTGTATAAATATTTCCAACTCAGATTATTAATATAGAACTAAGTTTAATCTTCACTGATTACGGATTCTCAAGGACAATACTGTCGAAGTAAATATAGTGTGTCCCCGCAAAAGGTACTAAACCATCAGGTTTTTATGATTATTTACAGAAATAACATTTCATAGACTCAATGCAACAGAATTAATGATTAGCATCTTCTATTGTGACTGGTTTTAGTACAGGATTCCGTTTCGTCTAACTTTAGACTACGGTATAATAAGAAAGTATAAGTGATTAGATAACCAATGGTTAAAGGTCCCTTGTGATATTGAAATTGAAAGCGACTTGTCACAAGATTTTTTTGGTATTTGACGATTCGGGATTACCTACTTCTGGCACATCTGAACATTGAAACAGTCTTTCAATTCCATTCAAAAGAACTTTAACAACAGGCGATCTCTTTTGAATAAGAGATGAGTCCTTTTTCTATATTTCAAAATTAATTATTCTTATAAATATCTAGACCATAGTTATTATGAATGTCCTGGGATATTCTTCATCAATTTCGAATCTCACTTAAAATCATCCATATTATTTAGAGTTAATTTCCGTTTCCGGTTGGTTAGTTACGATAGACCAAAATGCAGGGCCTCTATCGATATAAAGACTTCTAGTATGGACACTTCGACGTTGTTTAAAAATTAACGTGAAATTACTTTATTTGGCGGTAACTAGCGGTGAAATCCATGATGCTCATTTTGTCCTGTTTGAGGCTGGTCTTCTGAATCCACCTGCTAGGAACATCATCACTCACTTGGAATATAGGTACATTCAGCAGACGAGTTCCGAATAGGACGAAATGCACATCCTGGATTCCACTGCTAGTCACTGTCAACCAAAAAATCAAATCCGAATATTTTTGCTAGAAGAGCTGTGGTTTACATAGTGAAAATTTCAGAAGAAAAATTGACACACTGAGATGATATTGAATAGTTGCATAATAAATCAGTTTTAGTTTCAGTCGAAACCATGTAACGTATTTCTATAAGGAGGGGACATCTACGTAGGATTCTTATTAAAGCAGGAATTAGGGTAGCATTCAAACCTACAAACTCACTTAGAGATAAGCTTTGTAGGCTAAAAGATCCGGTGGACTCAATTAAACAAAATAATATAATTTACAAAATACCCTGCAATGACTGTGAGGTCAACTATATAGGTTGAACTAGTAGATCGGAGGTGATCACATTGGCGGAACATAATAATTTGGCTAAGGTAAGAATGGTTGATCCCGAGAAGATAAGTAATTTAGAAAAAAGCTCAGCAATTGCACTACATGCATTAACATACAACCACATAATAGTATGGGAAAGGGTTAAGAATCTAAGAAGTAACCTATGCAAGTGGAGAGAGAGATTGATCTCTAAATCCTGGTTCATTGAATCTACACCCAACACATGCAACAGAAATCACTCAATGCAAATATCAGAAATATGGAAGATATTATTACCGCCGGTAAAATCAGAAGAGGATAATAAATAATCTTAAAATTATATTTCAATTAAAGCACATCATATATATATATATATATATATATATATAGTTATGAAAGTCAACAAGTTAACGTTATTGTCCAATATCTTAATACAAAAGAACTTTAGTAATCATAGCTACAAATGTATACAGAAAGGAAGTAAAAACATTAGGAAAAATACTTGAATACAATGGATATGATCGGATGGATAATTTCCAGAACTGAGGAATAAATTTACATTTGAAATCAATGATAAACCCTGAGCTGTAAACAACAAAATATGGGTTACTCTAAGGTTCTTGATAAATGTGATTTGCCAACAAAGAAGTTATGTTTTACCAAATACTATAAGACCTAAGTATATATTACTGTTATGATTGCTATGATGACGATTCGTCGCCCACTTTATGACTGGAACATATGATTTCAACAATACACCTCTGTTTCGACATGTTGTCTTCAGTTTCTTTTAGCTGGCTCCACAATTGCCCGTTAGCTTTCATCTCCTCCTCACATCATCTCCTACATGTAACCATCGGATGCCCAACTCATCCTTTCTCATTTAACTGCCTCTCAATGGTCCATTGCATGATTTCACTCAGCAGTTTCCTCAGCTGTCTATCTAGTGATTAGTAGGTCATTGACTCGCCTGTTGCTAGAGTATTTTGATAATTAAGTTTTAAGAAACAGTTTAGAGGTGAAAGTTGATCATTCTCTCCTTCTCTCCATTTCATTACACTTTCTACTAAGTGAATATACACATTCACACACACACACACAAATTCATACATAGTTTACGGTGAATTTCCTCTGGATAATCAACTAGTTACAGTGATTTATTTTCCCCATGTGAATAGTACCTGAATCAAGTTTATTCTCTGTCAAACTTTTGTATCAATTGTCTTAATTGTAGGTCATATCGTTTGGTTTTGTTTTTGGTTTGTGATCATCCATCAAAATTAGGTTGTACTCATGAAAATGATAATTTAAAAGTTATTTATGTTTGACGAAGAGAGATGATGATGATGGTGGCTTTTCTTAATAATTTTATTCAGAATCATAATATGAGATGTAAAAAACGATACATTTAAAGTGAAAACAAACATTGATGATGAGTGGGATATGAGTTCAAAGATAGTTAAGTCAAATAAATTCAAAATCTAGAATCCTATCCCAGTAGGCATAAAAACAAGTGGAAAGAGATAAACACGGAGTAATTCTAAATTGTCCAGAAGTAGAACAGAACAACTTTATGATGTTTTTCAATTTAAATTGATCCTTTGGGTTTTGTCATGGAATGACAAAAATATTTTTTTATGCAACTTAAAAACACTCAGTTGAAATGCTTCTCCTTTTTTTAGATGATTGTCAGCTTTTCAGTAACCTTATAATAAGTGGTGTTTTCTGTTATGAATGTGGTAGTTTTTTTTTAAGATGCACAGTCTGTTATTGTATAGTTGCCCTACTATCATCAGATTCAGGGATCTGCTTAAATCACTGGGTTACCGAAATTACCATACATCATAATGTTTAAACTCTTCTGCATTTCTTATTATGCCCTGTTACTTAAATATTTCATCAATCCTAATTTTACTGACGTAGGGTGGGATGATCGGAAATCTAAATATCTGTTTGAATGTGTAGATTTCCTGTAAACAATAGTGTTTAACTTCCATCTTCTCTCCTTTTCAAGCTATAGTCGGACATTGGAAACTCCCCTTTCTGACTTTCCTAGGGCACAAAAACTAAGTAGTACCAAGAAAAATCTAAGACAGGAAATGAGGCATATAAGAGAAGCTTTGAAACTTAATAATTACCCTAATAGAACAATCAGGAATTACGTAGGAAAATGTTAAAATAAAATCAATAATAATAATAGTAGTGATAGTGATGACAATAATAATATTGATGACAACATATATGTCAAACATGCACAGTATAATGACCATACCAACAGTAGCGAATATAAATCATCAACAGTACTTCCATACAAAGAAGGAACCTCGGAAACACTACACAGAATTCCTAACGATACAGGAACAAACTCACTCAGCAATAAGCTTTGTCAATTAAAGAATCCTGTGGAACCTTTAAAACAAAACAATTTAGTCTATCTAATATCTCTCCAGTAATGATTGTTAGCTCAAATACATAGGTTAAAGTAGTAGAACAGGGGCAGTCAGACCAGTCAAGCATAAAAACCTAGCAAAATCTAGATTACTTTACCCGAATAAGATAAGAAATTTGGAGAATAGTTGAGCTATAGCACTCAGCACAGGCGATTACACACAACCATAAAATAGGATGGGATAAGATGAAAGTTTTAAAATCTAATGTGACTGGGTAGAGGGAGAGATTGATAACGGAAGCTTGGTTTATCGAATCAACTGCAAATACATGTAATAGGAATGATTTAATATCTGTCCACCCAGATATCTGGAAAATTCTACTGCCCCTGTGACAAGTAGGAAGAGACAAAGAAAACTATAAAACTGAAGTTTCGAAGTCGTGTGATTATAATTGATGAAATGATTATGAACAATAAGTTTTGTTCAAAACTGTCATCCAGTAAATAATACTGTTTCACGGTGTGATATATATGTAATAAACAAATTAGTATGGAATTACATACGACAACAATGCCCAAGTTTTATTTATTATTATTATATCCTTTGATTCCTAGAGGAACATAGGGCTTCAGCTGCGCGTCTCCATTGCCTTCTGTTTTCTGACAACTTCTTCACCCAGCTCCAAGTCTACCCACATGCTTTCATCTCCTCTTCACATCAGCTCCTCCAAGTCACCCCACCCTTGCACTGACGACCAACTCGCCGCCCGCTTCCCTTTCGGATTCCACTAGAGTGATGGCTTGTCTAGTGATGTCAGTTGATGGTTTCCTCAGCGTATGGCCAGCCAATCCATCTCCATTTCTTCCTGCCTATTTGTTTCACAATCGGTTCCTGATTGGTTCGCTCCCAGAGATCTTTGTTGCTGATCTTTTCCGGCCATCTGATCTTGAGTATTGAGCGAAGACAACTGTTAAGGAAGGTCTGAAGTTTGTTTGAGGTGCTCCTTATGACTCGCCAAGTCTCTGATCCGTATAGTAGCACTGACTGACTTCACATTGGAGTTGAAAATCCGGACCTTACTTTTTTGATGATGAGTGCTGTTGACTTCCACACAGACTTAAGAGTAATGAAAGCTTGCCTCGCTTTCCCGATTCTGGCTTTGATATCCTCGTCAGTTTCACCACCTGTAGTTGAAACGATGCTTCCCAGGTCGGTGGGTGAAGGAGGTTGTTTCTTTCAGGTTCCTCCCATTTATGTCTGATTGTTGTCTGTTGTTGTTGCTGTGCTGTTGGTGTTGGCTAGGAATCTTCATCACCTCTGTTTTCTCTATGTTCACTTGAAGTCCTATCTTTGATGCTTCTTCTGCCAACTTGTTGCTTTTCACTTGCATATCTTCCAGTTTGTGGAAAATCAGACATATATCATCGGCGAAGTCCAGATCTTCCAAGTCTTTTGTGTGAGTCCATTTTATGCCTGTTCCCTCGTTGGTTGCCGTTGTCTGTCGCATTATCCAATCTACTGCAATCAGGAAGATCATTGGTGATAGTAGACAGCCTTGCCTCACTCCCGTCCTCACTTCGAAGGCTTCCGTAAGTTTCCCGTTGTGGATTACTTGGCATGCAGCATTGTCGTATAACTGTTGGATGAGATGTATAATTGTCGATGGGACCCCGTAGTAGCGAAGTAGTTGCCAAATCACCTCTCGATCGACGCTGTCGAAGGCCTTTTCAAAGTCGATGAAGTTGAGATAGAGAGGTGACTGCCATTCCAAGCTTTGTTCAATGATGATCCGTAGAGTGGCGATTTGATCAATACATGATTTGTTTCTCCTGAATCCAGCCTGTTCCGGTCGAAGTTTTTCATCCAGGGCTTGTTTGATTCTCTCCAGGATGATGCGACTTAGTATTTCGCTTGGAATGGACAGGAGCATAATTCCACGCCAGTTTTTACATTGACTTAAGTCTCCTTTCTTTGGTAGTTTGAATAAGTATCCTTTCTTCCAATCCTCGGGTACTTTGCCCTCTTTCCACACCTTCTCCAGTAGTGGTGTCATCAAGTCCGCTGTTGTCTCTGGGTCCATTTTCAAAGCTTCTGCTGGGATTCCATCTGGTCCTGCTGTCTTTCCAGTTTTTAGCATCTTGATTGCATTCAGGACTTCTGATTTCGTCGGAGGGTCGATGTTCACTGGTAGTTCTGCTTCCGTTGTTGGTATTGTTGGGCGTGTTGTAGGTGGCGGTCGATTTAGAAGTCTTTTGAAGTGTTCAGCCCAGTGTTTTCTCTGTTCCACCTCTTTGGTGATTGACTTTCCATTGTCATCCTTTATTGGCTTAATCTGTGTCGAACTTTTTCCCGATAGGTGCCTAGTTGTTTGGTAGAGTGTGGCGAGGTCTCCTTTGCCTGCAGCTTGTTCTGCTTCGTTTGCCATGGTTTCATAATATTTTCTTTTGTCTTCCCTGGCACTCTTCTTCACTCTTTTGTTCAGTGTATTGTAGCTTGCATTCAGCTCCTGTTTTTGTTGCTCGTCAGTGCACTGGATAATCTTTTGTTTCACTGTCCTTCTCTCTTCTATTAGTTTCCAAGTGTCCGTAGTGAGCCACTGTTTGTCCTGTCTCTTCTTTCTGCCTAGAACTTTCATGCAGGTTTGGCTCCACACCGTTTTCAAGTTTTCCCAGTGCTTTTCGACGCCGACCTCTTCGCTGGTGTTGATTTGTGTCTCGGCTTTGTCCTTTATGCTTGCAATGAAGATGTCCTTTGTAGCCTGGTCCTTCAGCTTTTGAGTGTTGAACTTGGCTTGTGGTCTATCTGCAGCTCCTCCTTCTCTGAAAGCTTTTAATTTGATTTGGATTGTCCCTTGTACGAGATAGTGGTCTGAGCCAACGTCTGCTCCTCTTCTTGCTTTTGTGTCCAGTAGGCTGCGCCTCCACTTCCTTGAGATTGAGATGAAGTCGATTTGGTTTTTGGTTTGCCCGTCTGGTGACACCCATGTAGCCTTGTGGATATCTTTGTGTTTGTATACACTGCCACCAATCACTAGTTCGTTGAAGGCGCAGAAGTCGGCGAAGAGTTCTCCATTTTCATTCATTTCTCCGAGAGCTTCTCTACCCATGATGAGTTCCCTTCCTGTGTTGTCTGGTCCCAGTTTGGCGTTCATGTCTCCCATTAGTATTTTCATGTCGCCAGCTGGAGTATTGTCCATTGTTGCCTGTAGTTGTCTGTAGAATTCTTCTTTCTTTTCGAGGTCTGCGTTGTTTGTGGGTGCATAACATTGTATGATTGACACTTTCCTTCCTTTGGAGTTGAATCTGGCGGTCATTATCCTGGACGAGATCGCCTCCCATTGCATCAGGGCTTTCGTTGCCGTTGGTGACATCATGATAGCCACGCCCTCGGTGTGCGTGTGGTTATCTTCTGGGTGACCGGAGTAGATCACTGACTCACCCGTTGACAATTTGGTGAGTCCACTCCCATTCCATCTGCTCTCACATATTCCCAGCACTTGTATTCCGTATCTTTTCATCTCGTTGGCGATCTGGGCAGCTTTCCCAGTCTCGTACATAGTTCGGACGTTCCATGTCCCCACACAGACTTTTTCTTTTGGTGCAAAGAGGTTCATCATGCTGAAGATTCTGTAGCAATTTTGTTTACAGGGTGGGGTTGCTAGCCTCACGCCTGAGAAAGGAATGATTACATTAATATAAAGTTTAGAGAGAAGCGACCTTTTGGGTTGCTCCCCTCAAAATCAGAAAATAACGGACAAACAATGAGAACAACATCAACAAAGGAAACAGTTCACAGAAAAAAGGGCAAAAAGCGACGACAACTATACAATAAGACAACATGCAATATAGTTCAGCACAGTTAACTAAAATGATACCAAAACCTTGGACTCACTGACTTGGGCCAACTTGAACATATAAATCCAATAATATATACAATTTTACGAATGGGTTGTTGCTAAAAGATACAAATGTCCAAAAACTCTGTTATAGGTATTAGTAGTCAATGATAGTATATCCAGAGTTTAAGCGTTCGAAAGTTAACGGAATTCAATAATTTCCAGAACTTCGTGGTGAGCAATAGCAAAGAAATGAAAGTTTTATAGATTACTGCAAAAAGTAACGCACTGAATCGAAAGCGCGCACTTCTGGTATTTCGCCCAAGTTTTACGTATATTTTAAAAATGGTGTAAAGTTCTGGTGGGAAATGAAGGAAAAACATCGTAGAGAATTCTATCTTCGTTCATATGTAACAACACTTCGTCATATAACATAATATAGATTATTATTTTATTTGTAGGTTGTGTATGACAGGGAAATATTACGCAATTAAATACGCTTAGATTTTGTCCACTATATGTTAAAATATTGTCTGAAATAAAGCATTCTTATTGTCATTATACTAGTATGCTCGTTTGTGATTTCAGCAGTCACATCGTCATAGGAATACAGCATCCAGAATAATACCATTTAGTAAATTAACCATTCAGAATTGATTGGATGTATATTTATTGTATTGATATTTGTTAAGAAAGTCAACGTGTTTGAAGAAATTTTCGTAATAAGTTCATAACGTATTGACATTTTTATCGTCACGATTATAGGAATAATATGTCTTCAGTCACAAAACTTCATTCTATTAGGCATTTCAAGGTATCTAGACATAACAGATAACTTGGAAATTCCTTGAAAATCGTTGAAAATGTGTTACTCCTTAGGGATATTATAGACCATGAATGGAAGGGTAGACTCTGAATACATCTTTCGTGCTTAATGAAGAAAAGAGATGATGAATAGTGACTTCATTGTGTAACAAATGGATTATATATAATGAGTAACAATTGTCGGATTCAAACTTGTCAGCTATTGTGTAAACTATGAAACCCTAAATTCTACTGTAGCGTTATGTATAAAATAGATAATAAGTAGTGATTATATTTCCTAAACTGATATAAAATCAGGTTTTCGGATATACTTTGGTTTTAAGTGGTACTAAATGGTTGAAATCGGTTAGTAATCAGCTTATTAGCATTAGCAAGCATACAGTATCTACAACTTGACGTGAAGTTAATGCTCCATCAGAACCCGTATCACACACAATAATTAAGGGCTTGAGTAGTTTCTTCAATTGAAACTAATTTTAGGTGAATACTGTCTAATATAATAATAGCTTTATTCTGCACAATAAGTTTACAAAGTATGCACAGTTTTCAGCGTAGTTTATTGCATAATATTCTGTCTTCATCCAAGAGTTTTAAGTAAAACAGCCATCTCCGGTACATCATGTAACGCAGTGCTGTTCAATCTGAAGTTTGAAATAATCCTCTATGTTATTTTTCTCTGATCCCCAACAAATAAGCAACGATAGGTTGCAAACCAATCAAAAATGTGCATGAGTACATTTAGCAACCCACAGACATAACTGAATTATTATAACAACACCAGTTAAAGCAAATACTATGCGCTATCTCGGATGGAAATTCAGGTAGCTCAGTGATTCAAGCAGCCCGCCTCTATTTCCCAAGTGGATGCTGGCCTGAAACTGTCAACTAATGTAAGCTGAGGAACGCAAGTACTAATTAGATTACATTTTTATTCCAAATCAATAATTGACAAACATTACATTACTCAAATAGACTATTATCTATTATTTATAAGGTGGAAATACAACCGAATAAATGAATAGATAAATAATGTAAAGATTCAGTAGTGGTTGGTGAAAAATAATATCGATAATTAAACATGAGCTGATTTTTACCTCTTGAATACTTTAATTTTGAAATAAACTTAATGTTAATCAACATAAAATCAGGTCAGCTTTATTAAGAGCTACAAAATAAGAGAGAATAAGGCATTGAAAAATTCAACTTAAGCTGAAAAGGTTGTAGAGTATCCAGAATGATCTGATGAGGTGAATTAACTTAAAAATATTTAAAACAAATAATTCAGAACATTTGTTTAGTTAAAATTTTAATCTTAAATTATATTAAATCGTAATTTCATGGTGAAGATATGTAGATTTGGCAAAGTTAAACTTCAAGCAGCACTAACTACTAATCAGCAAATGGCCTCGAAAGCACCAATCACGTAAAGGAGGCTTTTTTGTGTGTGGATACACATATTTATGAAATAATTGCATAAAGACCACAGAAAAGTGTTACAGAGGATACCTTCCTCTCACATGGGGTAAAAATAGTTCTCAGTTTTAGGTTGGTGTATCAACAGAGTATAATTTCATTGTGGGTAAAATTTATTTTGATAAAGCCTCATAATGTTATACAGTAATATTTCCTCAGCAATAAATTGTGCTCACAAACGTTATCAGTAAATATTAATGTATAACACTGTGATTCTTTATCAAAATAAATTTTACCCATAATGGAATTAAACTACACCGCAGTGTACAAGTTCTATTTTTATGTCAACAGAGTAACCACATTCTATGCATGTAATTATTCACGTCTTCTAACCCTAACAATAACTCTAATCTTTCCTGAACCTAATCCTAACGTGAAAATATCTCTAAACTAACTGTAATCTAACTCGAACCAAAACACACTGTCGCCTTAATTAGGTTAACCTAACCCTAACTTATTCATGGCTTGAAGAGTAAATTAATCTTTCGTAAACCTAAGCTGAAACTTACCAGATATCCCATTTGATAGCATAACACTTCAATGAGCATATTTTATTGATGGTGACAGTATTATTTGCCGGATTCCACTAACTTGCTCAGTAAGCTTTTCAAGGTCATTGGTGCGGTCGCGCTCCATTGCTGGTTAATGGTGCTTAAAGTTTAACTTGGCCGTAGATTTGTACAGGTGGGAAATGTACTTTAGTGTTCCTACAAATAACTCAAACGAGTCATTATATAAGCAAGTTTTTAGCCTAATATGAGATGAAACAAACCAACATATCAAAATGACTGTTATGTACACTTCTAAGTAATAATATTTCTAAGAATAAAGCTAATCGCTTTACTAAAGATCAGTTCAGGTGGATGTGAGCGGTAATCTTACTGAACTAGACTTAGAAATACTAGCTGTGTTCAGATATGCTTTTTGATAGTTTATTCTCAACTTGAACTGATCAATATTTTTGTTTCGAAGTCTTATTCCAAGTAATTTGTTAGCATCTTCACAAAATCTGCGAAATATCGAATCTATTGCATAAATTATGTATCTATCTTTGTAACAGTAAGAAGGAATAATGTATTATAGAGCCTAAAAGTGACATCTTGACAGGGGATTTTATAAAGCTACATTCTAACCATGTAACGAGATATTTATTAACGAAAATTTAGAATCTTTTTTTCATTTAAACAGTAAACTCAGTACCGTTTTTGTTGACTGGCTGCTGCGATATAGTCAAGTGTCACGGGTCTAGTTCTTAGTGGTGCTTAGAAGTGACGTCATCCTCTTCAAGGTTCCAGTTACGTCATGTTGGTGAGTTCCAAAACTAAAGTCTGGAACTATCTTCCGATTTACTGTAACCATGTAGCACTAAATGGAGTTTCGCTGTTATTGCTATTACTATTACTGATTGACCTAAGAAGTTTCTCGTCAATAAGAAAAAAATGCTACGTGTTATTCAACACTCGTGAACATATATTATTAACAAGAACTGCGTCAGTGGCACAGCGGTTAGGACTCTCGCCGACCATGAACATCGTCCGGAGTTCTATCCCCTGCCGATGCACACCTGATATCTATGGTCGGTCTGCAAAATTTGGGCTACCGATATCCATGCTGAAAATTCCATACTTGTACCAAAATACAGTGTGGAATCAAGCTGTAATCAAAAATATAACTAAAAATATAAAATATAAATATATTCCACACCGGATGTTTGGTACAAGTATGAAATTTTCAGGATATGATATCGGTGGCCTAAATTTTGCAGGCCGACCATTGATATCAGGTGTGCATCAGCAGGAGGTCGAACCCTGGATCATGTGCATGGTCGAAGGAGCATCCAAACTGCTGTGCCACCGACGCACATTGTTGTAGATATCATTTCTGGTTTGTTTTCCTGATAAGTTGCACTTCAGACATTCCTTAACAGTTGTTTTCGCTCAATACTCAAGATCAGATGGCCGGCCAGGAAAGATCAGAAACAGGGATGCATCTCTGGCAATGAGCGAACCAACCCAACAGGAACCGATTGTGAAACAAATAGGCAGGAAGAAATGGAGGTGGATTGGCTGGCCATACGCTTAGGAAACAAACCATCAACTGACATCACTAGACAAGCCATCACTCGAGTGGAATCCGAAAGGGAAGTGGCGAGTTGGTTGTCAGTGCAAGGGTGGGGTGACTTGGAGGAGGTGATGTGAAGAGGAGATGAAAGCATGTGGGCAGACTTGGGGCGGGGTGAAGAAGTTGGCAGAAAACAGAAGGCAATGGAGACGCGCAGCTGAAGCCCTATGTTCCTCTAGGAATTAAAGGATATAATAATAATAATAATGATTTGTTTAGGTGACCACCGATAACCGTTTCAGCTTGATTACATCCTAACAGGAATTCGAACTATTAAACGATGTAGTGTCTGAAATAGGTAAGCATTTAACTAGCACAAAATATTTTTCACATGAAATTGAAGTTGAATCGATTTAAATTACATGATTCGTGTGAATAAATTGTATTTTAAAGATATTTTGTTACATGTCAGTAAAAATAATATAAACTGTACAGAGATGAACTCTCATTAGCCATAGATTCATTATTTTGTTTAAATCTTTCAAATGACATGCCAGTGTTGAATGGTAAAGTACTAATGAATATTTTTTGGCGCGGGGGTGGGAGGGGAGAGAATACTTTCTTAATTATTTAACCTGAAACAGATACGCTATGAGATTTAATGTTTTGACATTCTACTAATGAGGAAATAGTTTTTCTCCACCTCCAAAAACTTCTTAAGAATCACCTGTAATATCTTGTCATTTGAAATTACACAAAATCTCCAACTGATTTCAAATTTATGCGTAGCCTTAGAGTGAAACAATGTCAAACACTATGAATGCTAGTGTCGGCTTATCTTTCTCTGCATTAATTAACGATAATGAGGTGAAGTTGAGTAAAACAATAAGCAACATGAATTTTATTCATTTATTAGAATTTAGAATAATCCAGACTTAAAGGATATGTGAACTGAGCAGCAGTTCACTGTGTTCTTCTTAATGACTGTGTGACGTGATCACTGGTGAAAGTAGAAGATATGAAAAAGCTAACCGTTTTTGACCACAGACGTCTGCGTTCTATCTTCCATGGTAAGTGGTAATATTGAGGTTAGGCATGGGGTAGTAGGTAAGGAGGGAAATTTACTGGATTACAGTGTGCTGATGAATCGATTCGGATGACTAGGACACATGTTGCGCCTGTCAGCCCATCGGCTTCCTTGATCAGCAATGTTGGCCGATATTTGATTAGGTTGGAAAAGATTCACGCGTGGTCAAACCAAAACTTGAAATCAGTTCATGAAGTCTTGGACAGTTGGTTTGAGCCACTCATGCAGGTGTATGCCGCCTAGTCTGGGTTGTCAAGGCGTTGTTAAAAGCCAATGGCTTGAGACTGTTTGGGGATATGACTCAAAATCGTTCCTAGTGGCACAAGTGCATTCATCCTTTGTGTTCTTCTATATCCATTATTAAATCCTCATGTTTTCCTACGTTACTATTCTCTCTCCATCACATTTCTGTTTATTGTAAATTTTTTGAATCTCTGTATTCTCTATTTTTGTCCGCTGTATAGATTTTGCAGATGATATATGTCTAATGTCACACAAACTCGAAGAATTGCAGGAGAAAATCAAAAAAAAATTGGCCGGAGAATCAGCCAGAGAAGACAGGACTCAAGGTGAACATTGAGAAGATGGAAGCGATTAAGACGACAAACCAACCAACAGCAACCAACACTAAGCACCATCAACGGGAGAGATCGAACAGAGGTTACCTCCTTCACTTATCTAGACAGCCAGCATCGTTTCAATCACATGAAAGCGAAATGGATGAAGATGTCAAAGTCAGCTAGGCAGAATCGGAAAGGCAAGGCAGACCTTCATCAACCTGAAATCAATCTGAAAATCTTCTGCACTAACTCTGGCATAAAGAACAAGATTCGCATTTTCAACACCAATGTCAAGTTGGTCCTTCTATGCGGATCAGAATCTTGCAATGTGTGTCATGACAAGCATTTCCAACAGCCTGTTTCAGACTTTTATCAACAGCTGTCTTCGCCACCTACCTAGTGAAGATCGAATGACCAGAAATAATTAGTAACAAGAAGCTGTGGGAAATAACCAACCAAGAGGCGATTGCTCAAGAAATATGCAAAAGGAATAGGACATACGTTGAGGAGGCTGTTGAACGATATCCTGCCCAGGGCAGACCATTTCTCGAGTGGAATCCAAACGGCAAGCAACGACTGGGTCGTCAATGTGAGGAGGACATACATGTAGAAGATCGTGCGAGTTGGAGAAGATAAGAGGTTATGGGCAGTCGTCGACCCAGCTGAAGAGGATGGCAGAGAATAGAAGAAAGTGGAAACGTGCTGTTGAAGCCCGATTTTCCACTCGGAACCCAGGGGAATGATAATAATAATAATCCCGACCGAAAGCTGCTACCTTGACGTGGTGGTCGGGCTTGAACACCGTAATGATCTATTCAAGCTATACTGGCTGAGACTTATGTCTCTTGAGGTCCTACCACGCCAGGCAGGTTGTTTGGATAGCGGTTAAACAAAAAGCAGCTACCCAATCCAACATTATGATCAATACAAAATCACAAAATTTCATGCCGGATCGGTCGTGGCCCGGATTAACAACGACCGCGCTTCCTGCTGCCGTGTCACAGGGCAGGAGTGATAAGTATGCTACTGAGGCACACCAAACAAAAGAGAACAAACAAAAACAGGCCGCGTGTGACCGGCCTCAAGCAGTTGTCCCCTGGGCTCTGCGGTCACGCAACCAACTTCCACGGTGTGGGCAGCCGGGAAGTAACAATCGCCCTCACAATCCGAAACGCACGCGAAACCTCTCTATTACTCACTCATCTTTGTTTTCATCTTCATCTCTATCATCTTGCCTTCCTTCCACTGATGCAACTCCTCGACTTGATAGCTCTCCACTTCCTCTCCACTGTGCATCCACAGGCAGACAGACATGAAATATGACAACATGAATCGTTGCACTTCTGTGTTAAGATATATGCTGAAACACAGTCAATCAGTCAGACTTAAAGTAGACAAAAGATAATATCATTACAAAATTAGTGCAGAAAAGAAAATTCCCGATCTGTAGTGAACATCACTAAAACACGACAACATTATGAACATTTTTGAAATGTATAAATAATGTGCAAATAAATAATTAACCTGACCAACGAATTCGTCGGAAATAACAGCGAAATTTTTTTTTAAAAAAAAGTACTGAAATGTCCCATGATTAGTCTGTGTGAATTTGACTGAAGTCAGTATAATCTTCTGAAAACATTTCTTCCGCATTATTATTATATTATTATTATTGTATCCTTTAGTTCCTAGAGGAACATAGGGCTTCAGCTGCGCACCTCCATTGACTTCGGTTTTCTGACAACTTTTTCACCCTGCTCCAGGTCTGCCCACATGCTTTCATCTCCTCTTCACATGACCTCCTCCAAGTCACCCTTGGACGACCAACTCGCCGCCTCCCTTTCGGGTTCCACTCGAGGGCTTGTCTAGTGATGTCACTTGATGGTTTCCTCAGCGTATGGCCAATCCATCTCCATTTCTTTCTGCCTATTTGTTTCACAATCGGTTCCTGATTGGTTCGCTCCCAGAGATCCCTGTTGCTGATCTTTTCTGGCCATCTGATCTTGAGTATTGAGCGGAGACAGTTGTTAATGAAGGTTTGAAGTTTGTTTCTTCCGCATAGTGAATTTAAAACAAATAGAAATTCTGAGAAAAAAAAGCAATTTATTATAAATTCATTAATTTTGGGATGACTGGTTAACTGACCAGTCCACATACATCATTATTTATTTAAAAATGTGAAATATCAACACGCATATACACACATCCAAAGGGACATGATGAAAACAAATAACTGTTAAATTCATCAAGCGTATAATTGATAAAGTGGAAGTGATAATCTGTTAACGTAATTATGGAGAAGTTGTAAATATACATTAACATACATAGAATTGATTTGGCTTGAGGGATACCTTAAGAATTATGAACATTCTAAAGCTTTGCGCTCTTTAGAAGTTACAATAGATGAACTAATTGAAATAGCTGTTTGATATTTTTGATTGGACAATAGTCAGTAAAACGTATCTGTAACTTTGAAGGGACTCATATCCCTTCTGAGATCCCAACCCACTTCATTCAGTAGAGCAATCAGACCCTAGGTTCATGGCTTCCTGCAAATTGCCTGCAACCATCTAATACCAACAATTCACAGCACACTATGATGGCGAGCCACCTAGCATGGTGGCCACACTGCAAACTTGACTGATAGAATTCGATCTACTTCAAAGATAGGACTAAACACATGACACTAGTTCCTGACTATTGTCAAATGAAAAATATCCAAAGCAGTCCTACAAGGGGTCAGCCGCTGGTACCATCTCTAACTGCAGCACTGGGTGACGAGGGTTAGAATCTCTGAAGGGAAATGAGTTACTTCAGGGTTGCTGACTGATGAGTGACAACTACTACGAAACCTAAGTCTAGTTAGGCTTTCTTCCGATTTCCTCCAACCATCTCATACGAATAGATGTTAGATATACTGAGTCCTCCTTGGAATAAACTGCCTAAGCGACTATGGAAAATATTCGACCAACAGACACTGATTCCATCCATTTTACTGACTTGGATGCGTATAGTAATTATTTCTTTTCATCTTATGCTATTTCATTATAGACAATGAAGAGAAATTTTTAAATTCTTCATGAATAAAATAACCGTACTTCCTGATAATCTTGAGCTCGTTACCTCCAGTAAATTTCCTTTGATTGTATTCAGCTGTTGAAGCATTTTTCTTATGTCAGACCTGACATATAACCTTTTGAATGCACTTTATATTTTGTTTGATTGCTAGCGTCTGCTCATAGATACGAAGATAAAGAAGGCGTCTGCTTTGGCCAATGTAGCCTTTTCCACAACTGATGGAAGCCATCTTACAACTGAAACGTTTTCGTCCACAGCTGTCGTTGAGTTTTGTGGCCTACATAATATGGAGTGAAGTGAATATTATGGTTCGTGGTTATTCTTCAAATGATAGGTTTCAATAGTATAGTAGCGATTACGCAAATGTTATTCATATGCAGTAATACGAATTTCTAGGTAGTTCCAGCTGATGATTTTGTTCTAGGCGGTTGAAATGACGTTAGGCATCTTTTGACGAAGCTGTGTGGATATCCATTTTTCTGAAAGACGGTTATAAAATGTTTCTCAAAAATTCTGTTATAGACACGAGTGTTGTAGTGTCCTGTCTCTTTATATAATATTCAAGTGATGGTTTGTATGGATTTGACTGGTAACAGGATTTCATTATGAGCTGACATTAGTTAGAGAACCATTGGAAAACCGTCTGGGGGTAACGGACAGCTGTTTTGTCCTAGTTTGGGACTTTTCATCAGTACACACTCACTGGGGTTCGTACCCACGACCTTCTGGTTACAAGACGAGCTCGCATATCATTAAGCCACTGATCAGTGGGGTGCAGTAGGTTGGGTGTGAGGACAAATACTCTCCGAAGACATTGGCTAGAGGTCGCGCTATGTCGTGAATTGGCAAACGTTAGAATTCGTGGGCCATTGGATCGGGTCCCTGTGGCTAAATGGTCTACGAGCTAGCTCGCCTTGTGACCAGAAGGTCCTGGGTTCGCATCCCAGTTGGTGAGTACTGCTGAAGAGTCACAAACTAGGACGAAACAGCTGTCCTGTACTCCCAGTTGGTTTTCCAGGGTTTTTCTAACTAATATAAGCTCATGATGAAATCTTTAAGTAGTGTTTGTAAATCTCTCCATTTTAGGTGCTTTCGGACTGTTGTTATCATTAAATTTCTAGTACACTCTCAGTATACTTAAGTTTCTAATCTTAATGTTCTTTTTCTGTAGAACAAGACATCCAAAAATTGAATTCCGTTTCCCGGCATATCTTCTCTTGTAAATGTTGTTAATTAGGTTATGAGTACTTTCTAAATCATTTCTTCGAGTTATGATGAAAGTTTTGTCTATGTAGTGTATCCCTACCTCTGGTTTGATTATTGGAGGAACCGTAGTTTCTAATTTTTTACATAGCAGTTTAAGCAATCGGTCCTCATGCAGATAATCTTGATGGTTTTTCTTTAATCTTTTCATACATTTCACTTATGATATGAAAGTATGTTGCAAGGCATAAGTTTTCGAACTCCACCCAAAATGAACGTTGTATTTTTGTGCGTTTTCTGAAGTGGGTGTTACTATTATTAAGTGGTTCTGGGATAGCTTTCTTAGACAGCCTTTGTTCACGTGAAGTCTGTAATGCCCCAAAAAATACCACCGTTATATTACTCGTTGGGTGTGTTTTTTTTCTTCAAAATGATCACATGACTCTTTCCCTTAGAGTTCTGCATATATGCTGGAAGTAGAGGTTCTTTAGAGTGAAACAATTAGTCAAAAAGGGGTATCTATTTTTGGTATAAGTCAAAAAAGATTTCATTCGCCTCTGACACTGTTTTGTGATTTATTCTCAGACAGTGAGTTTACTTAAGGTGTGTTTTGGCTAAGATTTATCGAAAGATGTTAGTATACGCCATTGTTCTTTTGTAAGTGACTAGTCTTTCTGGTGCAGTATGTTCTGTCCATGAACATTGTGATTCTTTGAAATAATAGAGAAGATTTGTAGCTCAGGTGGATGATTTGCAATTAATAGTGTTCTCTGAGCTGTTTGGTTTAGTTGCGGAGCTCATGAAGAAATTTAAATCATTTCACTTTATGCCAAATATTTTGCGCTGAAGATGTTGTCCAGAAGGATGACGAAAGCTCCGCAACTAAACCAACCAGCTCAAAGTACACTATTAATTGCAAATTGTGATTCTTTCTTCTCCACCTGGTAGCTTGACGATGTTGCTTCCATTCTTCATTCTGTTTAGCCTTGAATATTGGGTTAAGTATTGTGCTCTTTTTAGTTGATCACAGATACTAAAGCCTGAAATTTGTTTCATTGAGTCTCTTTATTCCATCCTTATAACTTTATCAATGATTCTAGGGTAGCAAAGAAATCTATTTCCAAGATGTCGCTGGTATTGTAGATCAGTCCTTTTTTGAGGAATTGCTTTTCTATTTTTACAGTAGATGCAATTACCTAGTGTCTCTTCGTTGGTTGTTTTCTAATCTCCTTCAACTTTTCTCTGAGAGTATCTTGTCTTTGTTCTTTGTGTCATCTGACTGACGTTGTAATAGTGATTTTCCAGTTTCATTTGGTGAGCTTGATTAAAAATTTCTTAGAGTTTCCTCTTTTGTATGCCAACGATATGGTGTTTCTCTGAATCTGGTAATATGAGACTGTGACAACTAAATTCACTATTTGTTTTTCCCCATAGTTTCCCTAATTTCCACCGCCTTTGGACAGTCAATCAGCAGTCTATTTTTTGACATTAGTCCGTAGAATATGGAATGAGTAATGTGACTCGTGAAAGGTTTAACAAATACTTTCAAATGACCAGTATCTTCAGTTTCAAGTGTTTCTGTAATCAAAAAGACAACTTTTATTACCTAGATTACACATATTGCAACAGCAGAAGGCAAAACACGGAAGCCAAGGTATATTTTCAAGTGATCACACAACTATTTATATATATATATATTTTTTTTTTTCCTTCACGTTCCCAGTGGAACAGAGGGCTTCAAACTAATGGCTTGAAGTTTCTGTAGCAGGGCTTATTTTTACAGGATGGGGTTGCTAGCCTTATGCCCAACCTTTCCTCTTTACCAGCATTATTTCTGGCTTAGCGAGGTAAAGAAGTCCCCCGGCCGAGGCTCGAACCCCGGACCATGTGCGTGGTCGGCGAGCGTCCTAACCGCTGTGCCACCGACGCACTATTTATATCTATACGGTTTATATTCTTCAACCAGTCACTGAGCGTGTGATTTTGGTTTAAATTAAACGACATAAAATAGAATTTTCAAATACACACAGTATTCTGTTGCTTATGCAGTAATGAACTGTGGGAATAGTATTCAAACGTTAACACCAACAAATACAATGATTATAATATATATATATATATATATATATATATATATATATATATATATATATATATATATATATATATATATATAATATTCCGTTGGAACCCATTGTCTGTATCACACCACCACAATATCACTTCTTTTAAGTCTATAACCGTCCACTTATTTATCAGGAATGGCTCTATCCGTGAGTGGTTATAAATAATATTCCATTTAAAATTTTTAAATATTTTGATGAATATTTCATCTGTCTTGATTATTATTATTTAATGACATTTTATGAGTTCATAGTTAAGTTTCAATGAGATATAAAAATAGCTTCAGTGACAGTAATTTATCATGAGATATTGATTTCATATTTTGTTTACTATTCGTATATATTATATACTAATTGTCTGTCAAACGTTTCATTTAGTTAAACAAATTAGTCTAGGAAATATATATATATATATATCACTGCAGACAAATAGATTGCATCAACTGTGTGAGCTTATTCCTTAGTTTTTTCGATAATCAAATAAACTTTATATGCTAAAGTAGGGATTTTACGCATGTTCGTCTATGTGTATAGCTGAACAGTAATGAAAGATGCGGTGATCCTAAAGCTATTGTATTAGATAAGTCCACAACATCCAATGATATATGTCTGATTTCCCACAAACCGGAAGATATGCAAGTGAAAAGCAACAAGATGGCACAAGAAGCATCCAGAGTAGATAGGACTTCAAGTGAACATAGATAAAACAGAGGTGATGAAGATTCCTGGCCAACACCAACAGCCACAGCAACAACAACAACAGACAACAATCACCCAGCATAAATGGGAGGAACCTGAAAGAAACAACCTCCTTCACCTACCTACCTGGGAAGTATCGTTTCAACTACAGGCTAACGGAACTGACGAGGATATCAAGGCCAGAATAGGGAAAGCAAGGCAAGCTTTCATTACTCTCAAGTCTGTGTGGAAGTCAACAGCACTCACCATCAAAATGAAAATAAGATCCGGATTTTCAACTCCAATGTGAAGTCAGTCAGTGCTGCTATACGGGTGGATCAGAGACTTGACTAGCGCGTCATGAAGAGCATCTCAAACAAACTACAAACCTTCATCAACAGCTAGCTGTCTTCGGTCAATACTACTCAAGATCAGATGGCCAGAAAGGATCAGTACAGGGATGCATCTCTGGCAATGAGCGAACCAACCCAACAGGAACCGATTGTGAAACAAATAGGCAGGAAGAAATGGAGATGGATTGGCTGGCCATACGCTGAGGAAACCATCAACTGACATCACTAGACAAGTCATCACTCGAGTGGAATCTGAAAGGGAAGCGGCGAGTTGGTTGTCCAAGGGTGACTTGGAGGAAATGATGTGAAGAGGAGATGAAAGCATGTGGGTAGACTTGGAGCTGGGTGAAGAAGTTGGCAGAAAACAGAAGGCAATGGAGACGCGCAGCTGAAGCCCTATGTTCCTCTGGGAATTAAAGGATATAATAATAATAATAATACAACATGCACTGAAATCATACATTGCATAACTGTTCTAAGGTAAATTGAACGTTACCTTGAAAATATTTGACTCAGAGAATTAAAAAGACCTAGGATATTACTATCCAACAGCAAGTAAGTGCAGACCTTTGTTTGTTTGTTATGAGTACCAGCAGAAAATTGTGATTATTATTATTAATTTTTGATGGGAAATAATTCCTTTCTATTATATGGTACTTTTTTCTAAAAGATTAGAAATCGTTTGTATTTCTAAAAATTTCCAAAAATGTATATAACCTGATAATTAGAGATGAATATATGCACACTGGATACTAGTTACTTAAGTTTAAAGTTAACACTCAAAAAATTACAATACGCGAAAATTGAAAACACCTACAATTATGAAATCTTGGTGTGAATAATATCAGAAATCACTGCTTTTATGCAAGTGGAAGGGGGAACTTTTACTGTCATTTGAGTTTTCTATTGTTCGTCAAGAGTACAGGCTTTTATTTCACAGTCTTCTATGTTGTACTCTTGAAGCTACAACTTGGTACTGTGATCATGTTTAATTTTTTATGAAACATCTTATCTGAAAGACTCTAACAGTGCTTTTTCGTGTGTATTTTTTTTACGAGTTGATCACGGATTGATATCATTTAGAGAACCATTGAAAACAAGCACTGGAGTATTGGATAGCTGTTTCATCCTAGTTTGGAAATCATCGCCAGTACGCACCCACTGCCATGGTTCGAGCCCAGGACCTCCCGGTTACAAGACAGTTCGTATACCATTCAGTCACTGGACCCACCCGATTCAATGGCCAATCCATGAATTCTAACTTCTACCAATTCGTGAATTAGCACAACCACCAATCAATGTCGTAGGTGGGACATCCATCCTCACACGTGACTGGATGGAGTTCTAATGAGAAGTCGTGACCAGTAAGGTCTATCCAGTCACGTGTGAGGATGGATGTCCCACCAACGACATTGATTGGTGGTCGTGCTAAATCACGAATTGGTAGAAGTTAGAATTCATGGATTGGCCATTGAATCGGGTGGGTCCCAGTGACTGAATGGTATACGAGCTCGCCTTGTAACCGGGAGGTCCTGGGTTCGAACCATGGCAGTGGGTGCGTACTGGCGATGATTCCCAAATTAGGATGAAACAGCTGTCCAATACTCCCTGCTTGTTTTCAATGGTTCTCTAACTAATATTAATTCGTGATAAACTCGTAAAAAGCAAAACTAATCTTTACAAACCAACTATAGAAAAGTGTGCATTTTTGTTGCACACTGTTGCAGATATCTGAATTTTTCATACTACGATCAAACAGCCTTATAGCTGTGACGAAGAATCTTACCAGCTGAAGATATACTCTTCGAAGAAATGACACTTTTGCGCTTTCATATGGTGTAAGACAGACCTGAAATATGCTGTGATGATGGCAAAAAGACAAAAAATGCGTTATATTCAGCACTATTGGGACATCTCTGAATATACTTTTGTAAATAAATATTGAAGACTGAATATTGAAATAGCACAAGATGAATGAGGAAGTGCTGCATTTTTATTAAAACATAACAAAACTTTATTATGTTTGCATACCCAATTAAGCGACATAATGTTTTGTGGAAAATGTCAAGTATAAAGTACACATGAATTATGTAGGAAGATGAATTAGTTAACGATTTAGATATTCACGTGATTATCCCGTGATCTTTGTTTTGCATTGTTTACGTTGTGCAAAAGGTTAGGTGACTAATTCCAATGGTCTTGATACTTAAATCTAATGTAAATACACAAATGACGCATACAACTGTGATAAGCTAATTCGAATCTGCTATCCTTTATGCATCTAATTTGCATATATGTCCATACATAATGACAAAAATGTTGCATTCACTTTTGTAATTTACTATAAACTATGGTATGGCGGTGGTACAGCGGCTAGGATGCTTGTCGACCATGCACATGTTCCGGGGTTCGATCCCCGGCCGACGCACACCTTTACCTCTCTAAGCCAGAAATAATTCTGGTAAAGATTAAAGGTTGGGCATGAGGCTAGCAACCCCATCCTGTAAAATAAACTCTGCTACAGAAACTTCAAGCTACTAGCTTGAAGCTCTATGTTCCACTGGGGAACGTGAAGGAAGAAGAATGGTATGGCAGTGGTGCTACATTGTGAACTGACAAGTGTTGGAAATCATTCACTACTGAATTTCAACCCTTATACTGAATGCTAAAGTGATGGTTTCGAGACCTGAAGATTATGCATTGGATATCTTACATAGTTTAGACTCCATATTGCAAAATACTCATAAACTAAGCATGAAGACCTGTTCTACCTTTAAGAATATAACTTTTTGTTAAAAAGTTACAGAATTACTTTGAGTCCTTCAGTGCATCTAAATTTGGTAGTGAGATGTCGGGAAATTATTAATGATAAAGTGGATGTTGGTTAAGCAGTAGGATTGGGACCAGGAGCTTCCGATTGCCAACTCTGTGTATGCGGCTAAACTGATAATTTTTTTTATTCTTCCACGTTCCCAGTGGAACATTTTTCTCCAAGCTAGACGCTTAAAGTTTCTGTAGCAGTGTTTGTCTTTACAGGATAGGATTGCTAGACTCATGCCCGACCTTCCCTCATTGCCAGTTCTATTACTGACTTAGCGAGTTAGAGAAGTGCGTCGGCCAGGGGTCAAACCTCGGACCATGTGTATGGCCGGCGAGCGTCCTAACCTCTGTGCCACCGATGCCAGACTCTTAAATATTAATAGAGAAGATTTGTAGGTCAGGTGGATGATTTGCAATTAATACTGTTCTGTGAGCTGGTTGATTTATTTGCAGAGCTTTCGTCGTCCTTTCTGGACAACATCTTCAGCACAATATTTAGCATAAAGTGAAATGATTTGAATTTTTCATAAGTGATATAATTGTGTCTCCTGGTAACCATCTTTACATATTTATTGATCGATTTTTATTGACTTGGATTTTAAATTTTGTGGTCAAATAATTTACTTTTATTAGTTGGTATATTTGGTCTATATTAACGTGTTTGTTAATTGCACATTCGTTTGAGTACTAGGCTTCCAGGAATTTCCTGGCACTTTTGGTATTTCCTCTGTCTAAGATTTCGACATTATCTCAATCAAACTGATGTCCATAATTGTCTATATGCATTGATTTGAAAGAATATATATATCGTGTCTTTTCCCTGCTAATTTGTGTTCTTGTATTCTGATTCGAAGCGGACGCTAAATATTGCGCTGAAGATGTTGTCCAGAAGGAGGACGAAAGCTCCGCAACTAAACCAGTCAGCTCGGAGAACAATATTAATTGTAAACTCTTAAATATGATATCGGCAATTTTTCTCCTAAGTGAATGACTGTTTGATATTTCTCTACCAGAATATTTAAAACAGGCGGTAAGTGATGCTGAGAATCGAATTCATTTCACCTTACAGTTTTTCACTTTATTATCGTTTTTATACGGTATAATTTATCTAAATATTAAAGGTTATTATTTTTCTATGAGAAATTTAGTTAGCATATCAGAATAGCTGAAAATATACTAGACATACTGAAACACTATTAAGCGATATCTAAAGAACTCTATAGAGTTACCTGTACTTGTGTTCACAGTTGAAGTTAAGATCACTAAGATTATGACATTTTTATAAATGATGACGACCTTATCAATGTTAGTGAACTTTATTAGACATTAAATCTCATCAAATTGGATGTAGCAGAATATAATAAATCTGAAAATGCCTCTATGAACAGTCTGTTTCCAATCATAATATATATATATATATATATATATATATATATATATATATATATATATTGCATACTTCAACTAGTTTTGTAATCAGTTCTCTTTCTTACTGACCGTGTATATCATTGACCTAATATTCGTATATCTCCTATTGACCTTATCCTTATTATTTGTCTATGGTTTTACTTGACCTCTGTGCGTCGGTGGCACAGCGGTTAGGACGCTCGCCGACCATACACATGGTCTTGGGTCCGATCCCCGGTCACAGATGCACTCCTGGACCTCGCTAAGCCCGTAATAAAGCTGGTAAAGAGGAAAGGTTGGACATGAGGCTAGCAACCCCATCCTGTAAAAATAAACACTGCTACAGAAACTTCAAGCCTGTAGCTTGAAGTCCTATGTTCCACTGGGGATAGTGAAGGAAAAAATAAAATAAAAATAAAATTAGCTGACCTGTTTTCTGCTAGGTGTGGGCATTGATGATTTGTTGTATAACTACAATTTTGCTTAAGTGAAGTCAAGGCCTACGCCGTGGAGTGACTGCTTGACACTGGAATTCTGTAAGAAATCCGTGCGTTCTGTTTGATTCTTGCAGACATAGTTTTGATCTCATCAGTTTAGGAATATTCTTATTGATTCTCAGGTAATTTACCATTATAAGATTTGATGGTGTGAAATATTCCCATATTATGAATTAAAAGTCAATCTGAACGAAGAATATTCTTTTCAATAATTTCTCCTCTTCAGGTTCTTACAATTATAAAATATAATATTTGTGATCGTTACAATAAAGATAGCCAGGTATGCGGCGGATACATTTTTTACGTAGAATAACAGATTAGTTGTTATGGCGTGTCAAAATAAATAGTCATATTTGTGTGACAAACGTGCTGGGCTGAAATCGATTAGAAATATTGTAAGACGGGAGACAATGGTGGTGATTAATCATAATCATAATCAAATCAGTTCAAGGTTATAAAAGGTGTCAGGTGAGTGACTAGTACAAAGTGGTCTAAATTTAACAGGTGCTTAGCATTTAGAGCGAGGTCTATTTGTTCCGAAGAGTGCGTAGAGAAAGAACTCCAGATCATCCGAGACATTCTAAGCGAGAATGGATATCCAGAGAAGTTCATTAAAGCCAACATAGGTTAGAATAGTCGCAAACATGAACTGGCAACTGTGGAGAAAAAGCCTTTATTTTTACGTCTCCAATTCAAGGGAGATACTCCTGCGGAAATTCTATCCCAACGTTTAACCAGGGCGATCAAGAAAACTTTCTACTCTGCACGTCTGTGTCTATCCTTTACTAGCTGTTCAATGTTCACCCAGCAACTCAGAGATGTCTTACCTACTAACTTTAGCTCTTCTTCATGCATATACCATTTCAACTGTTCCTGTGGTTCAAGTTATATAGGGCGCACGATTAGGCAGGTTCGTCTACGGGTTCGAGAATACTTACCAGCTTGGTTCAGTAGGGGGGAAATTAAGTGCATAAAAAGCTCGATCCTGTCACACTTGGTCGATACTGGACATCGCATCGATGTCAACACAGCTTTCAGGGTTATATACCGAATTCTGAAGTCGTTATCACGTACAGTTCGCTTACGCCTCCTACACATAGCTGGAGCTGTTACAATAAGATCGACTAAACCGAAACTTTGTATCCAAAAAGAACACGTCCAGATGCTGTTCCTACCGTGGCCAGCCTTGGATTGAAGATTTTTCTTCTCACCAAGAGTGCTCCTTCCCCTTAACCCACTTGGTTTTTTTTCTTTTTTACTTTGCTTATTATTATAAATATTATTATTCGTCATAATTTATGCCCTTTATGCAAACATTCCCTCAATACTATCGAATTTTCATTTATACAGACTTATTATTGGTGATATTATCTGTTTTCTCAACATATGCCTCCACCTGTTTCATTTAACATATTCGTTATCTCACTATGAACCTCTCATTCCAACCTTACTATCTCCTGTTAAATTCAGACCACTTTGTACTAGCCACTCACCTGACACCTTTTATAACCTTGAACTGATTTGATTATGATTATGATTAATCACCACCATTGTCTCCCGTCTTACAATATTTCTAATCGATTTCAGCCCAGCACGTTTGTCACACAAATATGACTATTTATTTTGACACGCCATAACAACTAATCTGTTATTCTACGTAAAAAATGTATCCGCCGCATACCTGGCTATCTTTATTGTAACGATCACAAATATTATATTTTATAATTGTAAGAACCTGAAGAGGAGAAATTATTGAAAAGAATATTCTTCGTTCAGATTGACTTTCAATTTACCATTATGTCGAGTCAGTTAATTTTGTTGTACAGTATGTATTTTGTAAGTGGGAAAGTTTTGGACTGCACAGGTGCTGGACGTCACTATTGAGGTAGTGGTATAGTTTTGAGATGAATTGTTACTATTGGTTAGTAACACAGATTCTGTCAAACAAAAAAGGACTTCGATATTCATTGGAATATAATTTTGAACTATGCGTTGCTCGTGGAAGTTTGGTGAGCTAAACAGAGAAACTTCATCTATTAGCTCCTGCTTTCAGACGGAAATATTCAAATTTCGGTCTCCATATTGACTATATTTTAAGTCGTCAGTTATTCTAATGGTCGATGTTTCAGAATCGGTACTGTGTAAACCCATTTATCGTTAGTATTTAACTACTTGTTAGTGTAGCTTAACTTAGTCGGTAAATAAAATCTCTGTTAATTTTTTACTGAATTCATAAATAAAATATCTGTGAACAAATCCAACTTCGATTAGTTGTAAAGTATATTTTTAGCCGTATAAAGGCAGTAAGAATTCACCTGCTTTAAAAAAAATACACACATAAATACTGTTATGCATAATGAAGAAACTCATACAGCTGATTACAAGAAAAAAGGGGGCATGCATTGCTACTGCTACGTGCATCTGAATAAAGAGTTACAGACCCAGGCTGAGAATAATATTTTATACTGATGTGTTATTGCCTCACTTCGCCACAAAACAATATTATACACCTAGTCAGTTAAACTTCGCCAACAACTAGGCATTTTCAAACATGTGATGACGCTAAGTAATACTGTAACAACAGAAGACAAGGGCGAAGCAACAGATCGTTTTATTATGAAAATCAACACGTATTTATACATATTTCACATACGTTATTATAGCTTATGCAAGTAGACAAGCGCAGTCATCTGATTGGTTGTTCATCAGAAGTTAGGCAGACAAACGCAGGCTTCTGATTGGTTGTTTCGGGATTCCTCGACAAATAGAGTTCTCTATCTGCGAATCATATTTTGCCACGTTAACTTTGCTGTGATTGGTTGTTGAATCAGCCTTGCTCATATTTTCTCACGGCCTGCTCTCACCACAATACTTAACTGTGGTTTATACTAGCAGAGCACTCATATTATTGTGACTGATTTCATTTCAGCGACTATATACCATACACGAGAATGAAGTACAGTGACTTGCTAAATAAAGATGATTACAGATTTACAGTTACCTCGCTAAGCCAGTAATAAGACTGGTAAACAGGGACGGTAAGGTATGAAACTAGTAACCCAATCCTGTAGAAATAATCACTACTGCTACAGAAACTTCAAGCCTCTAGCTTGAAGCCCTATAATCCACTGGGAACGTAAAGGAATAAAACAACATTTAAAAGAAATACTCAGAATGGAGAAATATGACAAAATACAGTATTGTTATTCAAAAATTTGAAACTTTTTTTCCAGATAAAGCTGACTGCATAAAAGGAAGTAGTATTTTTTTTTAAAGCTAACAATTAATCTTACGCATTGATATGGAACATGATCCGGATCTTCAGCACCAATGCCAAATCACTGCTTCTATACGGTTCAGAGAAGTGATGTGTCACGGAAAGCATTTCTAATAGACTCCAGGCTTTTGCCCAATACTGAAGATTAGATGGCCTACAAGACAATATAAGCAACAAGCAACTCTTCTAAGCGACGAAACAACTGAAAAGCTATTGCCCAACAAATATCTGGGAGAAAATGGAGACGAATTGGATAGACGCTAAGGAGACTGATGAGTAATTTCATGCTTTAGGCCGTTGAGTGGGAGACGGCGAGTTGCGTGCCTGGTGGTGACATGAAGGAGGTCGTGTGAATAGGAAATCAAAGCTTGTGAGCGATTACACAACTATCCAAAAACAGACTTAAGAGAAGTGGTTGAAGTGAGGGCTGTGCTCTTGACTTGGAACCCAAAAGAATTACGCAATAACTGATAAATTTGTTTTAAAATCATATAAAATTTTCAGTCAGTCGTTTTCGTCAAGTTATGAATTATCTTCTGAAACATCCGTAGGACTAAATGGAATTACTATCGGTGTTTATGATAAATGAAGTGCACATTACCTCGTCACAGTTTGCTCGTTTCACTTATCTTGTACACTCATTTCACAATCGGAAAATGTATGACTCCTTTATAAAAATAACAAATAAGATATATCATGTATATTTTATTTTTTTTCTATTACAGCTTGATTCCACACCATATGTTTTTGGTACAAGTATGGAATTTTCAGCATGTGATATCGGTAGCCCAAATTTTGCATGCCGACCATAGATATCAGGTGTGCGTCGGCAGAGGATTGAACTCCGGACCATGTGCATGGTCGGCGAGAGTCCTAACCGCTGTGCCACCGATGCACAAATAACATTCTCACTTCACTGATATTAAAGTGTTAACTTTCACGAATATGACTTCAAAAACGGTTGGTCAACTACGGTGTTTGGTTTCACGAAACACTGTGGTCCGTCGTGAAGCATTTTAATAAATGCTTCAAAATACATTGCATGCAATTTAGATGGTGTTTGCGAAAACACCATTTCAAAGGATTAATAACAAGTAAAATTAAGCTAAACACCTCTTTCATTTGGTTTTGCACAAAGTTGACTAAAACACAATTGACCAACTACGTTTCACATCATAGGATACTAACGCTTCTTGCCTTCTGACAATCATCTGGTGGGTCTATTTTAGCACTCCAAATATGACTGCTGGTTATCACCTGAATACGAAATGATTGATGTAAAGAATATCGAATGAAGCATTAAAAGCCGAGATTCTAGTTGTCCCATGCGTCCTAGATACTAGGATCAACCTATTTAGCTTGTAAGATAGAGTCACGGGATTTTATTAAAAAATATATTATAAAGTAGAACGAAGGCGGCATTTATGCAAATTATTCAACCTATTAAAATGTCACATATTTTGGTTAATTTTGTCATATGAAACTGTCAAAATGTTTATACATTGCAATCATTCCTGAAAATGTTGGTAAATCAAAGGGAAATATAAAGTAAAAAGCACCACCAAATTACCTACAATTTTTTCTCACAGTACATTTGAAATCAGTTTCGTCATGGTGAGACTAATAAGAATAAAAGTTGTATCTGATATCACAAGATAGAAAATTTACTTGTCTATGGTTAGAGTTCAATATAAGCTAAGTATTTATTACTGGCTTTTTGTTTACATTTTTGTCAAAATGTTTAAAACGTCGGTTTTGTAGATGCGCCTGTTTGGTCACATGTTTCAAGCTTGAGTGAGATCAATCTGACGACTTTTATGTATTCCATTTGAAATAAGAGGCAAGAATAAATTAGACTAGATGTCAGAAATATTTGTAATAAACGTGGTGTAATGTTTGTGAGTTTAAGAAAAATAAAATAACCTTTATTTGACTTGAAAATGAATGGATGTCAGGTTTTGATACGAACTCTTTGTTTATGAATGCTTCCAATAAAGACTACTGGTGCATTATTTGATGTCTACTATAATCAAACAACAAACTAAGTTTCAATTCTCTTTGTAGCCTGGATAAAGCCATAAATACCATGTAATTATGTTTACTTTCAACACTGTCTACGTTTAGAAGATACCTCTATCAGCAAACAGATAGTGTAGTTAAGGTATCACTAGTGGATATATCAGTAGCCAACGTGTTCATGAACCTATTGGAAACAAATACATACATGGTGAATTCCCTTGAGCATAAGGATGAGATACACATAGGGCATATTTTTTTATAAAGAAACATACTATTTTTTGGATGGAATTTTCCGACTGATAAATGGGATATGGGGAAGCTTCAACTTTTCTAAAGAGACTAAATCCGATTTTTACATAAATTGACTGTTTTCAGTTGTTTGGTTGAGAGAAAAGCGGATCATAAATAAAAAGTAACTGTTTTTAGACAGCCAACCCATTAGGACAGATCCCTGAATTATAACCCTCCACACCTCATGGTCCCTGACTTGATAAGGAGATGTTTATAAGGGGTGAAATTATGTGCACCTTATCGCCAAATCGTCATTTGCACAGATTTTCCATGTTGTGCTACTTCTGCCCCTCGCACTGTGTTTCATTGTCTTCTTTTGGAGTCTTTCAAGTTTTGCTGCTATGCTGAACCATTTTCTCTCATTTACGTCAAATCTAGCTCTCCGCTATTTGATATTTTTGTACCGATGAACGTCTCTTCATCTTATCAGTAGCATACGGCACAATATTGTATATGTAGGTGCAACTTAAACATATATGTAGTAGTAAATCAACATAAGTAATGCAGGAAGACACTTCCGAAAACTTCAGCAGATATGAAGAAATTAGAAAACAATTCAGTGAATGCACTACACTTGACATAAACTGAATACAAAACCGATTTTGACGGGAGAGTGGTTCTAGTTTATTTAAAGAAAGGTTGAATGCCAAAACCCTGCATTCATGACTGACTCAAAGATGTTTGAAGCATGACAAATTCTGATTAAGAAACCAGATAGATGGTTAGATTTAGGGCTAGGGTTGTGATACCAGCACTATTCAGGGTTTTTCAGTGAGCCTGGCTTGGATTTAAACCGACCACATGAGTTTCGCTGTTGAGGAGATTTCGGACGACGGTAGGAGGAATCACAAGGCATGTTTGACCGAAGCATCTGCTGGACGGAGTTGCATAACTCTATCACTGCAGTATCATTACTCGAAATGTGTTTGGCCAACGAGCATATTTCAGGAATTGACCGTTTAGTTATTTCTAGAATTTTATCTGCAGAAACAGCTAAGTCGTCTATAGTAACATTCTGAAGTGTCACCAGCACAGTCTGTACTGACTGTGGCAGTTTGGATGAGAAGAGATCCCCTAACTCGATGTAACTAAATATTTCGTCCAGACGTTGTAGATCCGTGAGAACGTTTCTCCTTTGAAGGGATGCTTTGAGAAACTCGTACGAGTTACTTACCTCTGGACTAGACATCTGCACAGTTACGTACTTGCTGAATTCCCGCGGTAGAGCGTGAATAACTGCGAGGAACTGTGAACTTTGATCGGTTATCCCATGCTCACAGAAATCAGACTCAGCTATCTGAAACCACGTTTCAGCATTATCTGGACAGTATGGTGCGAGCTGAATGGTTTTGGCGGTTGAGCGAATATGAATGACCTTGTGACTAGGATCACTCATGACGAAATGTATGCCGATTACAATATAGTACAAAAACAAATACAAAAAGGAACAAACTCACCTGGATTGATCTGCGTATTTATCGAAGATAAAGTTCGCGGTAGGGCTCACCAGTTTAGAGGCTGACGGTATTGACTTTCGCGAATTGTATGGAATATACTAACGCAAGATCTTATACCAACAACCTCTATAGTATTCGTTACTCGTGGACCAAAAGCAAAGCAAAACAAGTGAATTGGTTGTCCAAATTACGAGATATATTTCGCGACCAAATCGTAGAGCGAGATGATTGCTTAACTGGCTAGTGATCGTACACAAACATGACACGACGGAGTATCAAATGGCATGGATGCTTCGTCTAAACAAGTCGACTTAAACACTAAGGGTCAGCATCCAATGTTCAGTGAGGATTGCTGCGGTTAATAATTTTGGGGAATTATTTACCTCTACACTGCTAATGTTCACGTCTAGTTATAGTGTTGATTACCTGTATCAGCTATAGCAACATGTATTTTGTTGAGATTACCAATGTTTTTCGTCAACACTTATACTAATAAATAAAGGATTTATAATTCTAACCCAAATTAATTTCACTTAATTATTTTCTCTTAACAACATTGTGGACTATTCATCTGTGCTTCACCTATGCATATTATTTTATATATTAGATTCACATTTCCAAACAGTATGCATCTCTTTACCACTTTTGAATCATCCTAACCTTTGTTCTGACACATTTACTAAAGATTAGTATGAAAGTACACATGTATGCACACACACACACGCTGCTTATTATGGCCAACCAAAAGACTAATAATTTTATTCTGAAGACTATTCACAACTCAGACATGGTTGTACAAGAAGCCTGAATACCTGACGTGACCTAACATTTAACTTACATAACTTTGATATTTTTAATTGCTATACATTTTTCATGAAGTTCATACCAGTTTGTAGAACGAAATTTGCAGTTAGATGTTACAGTATTACTGAAATTTCTACAAATGAAATTTCCGCATATGCCTATTTTGTGATCCGTACCCAATGTCTATGGGAATATTAAGTAAGTCTCACCTTAATCAATGATCATCCAAACGAAATGTTTGTTTGAATGTCAGACCTGAATAACACACTTGCGTAAGTGCCGTTCACTGTCTGAATTCAAACTTCTGAATGGCATATGCGTAAAAATTAGCTCACAGATAAGTTGTGCTGTTCAGAACAATAGTCATGTATGGCTAAGTAGGGAAAGCATAAAATTCTTGATAAAACTAATACTGCATTATGTACGACAGGACTAATATGGATATTAAACACAAAGACGTGACCAGTGGGGTACATCAAGTCAATTGTGAAGAGAAATACTCGTTGATGACAGTGGCTGGTGGTCACGCCACATCGCGGACTGGTAGAAGTTGGAATTCATGTGCTGACCACTGAGTCAAGTACCAGTGGCTGAATGGTCAACGAGCTCTCCTTTTAACTAGAAGGTATTGGGATCGAACTTCGGTGGATGCGTACTTATGAAGAGTCCCATGCTGGGACGAAACAGCTGTCCAGTACTCCCTGCAAGTTTTCCAATGGTTCTCTAACTGCTGCCAGCTCATGATCATATCCTGAAACTAATCAAATCCCTGTAGACCAACATTTGAATACCAGTGAATAGTTTGTAGGAAATGCAGTGTTTCCGTTTAAAGCCAATCAATGGAAAGCATACACCCCGACTATTGACACAAAATTGCTGTACATTACAAAGGAACAATATGAAATCTGCAGAGTTATACTGAAACAAACGTTAGATAACCATACTGACTGGTAATAAATCGGTCAACCGAACGATTAACTCACCCAGCACTGAGAACTGTCGATGAGAGTGGTAGAGCATGCAAAGAATCCTCGGAGTGATTGTTCACTTGAGTACTAATTAGTTTTCCAAATATTAATTCGTAGGGGTTTAAACAGTTTCACGTTTGACCACGGATTAATGTCAGTTCGGGGACCACTGAGTGGGCTTTCTCGCCCCAGTTTGGGACTCTTCAGCAGTAAGTATCCATGGCCCCACTGGGAAATGAAGCCAAAGCCTTCACGTTAATTGGCGAGCTCGAAAACATTTCAGCCACTGGAACAGAATCTAGCGGTCCATGAATTCTAACTGCTCTTAACAAAATAGATTTTCACAATGCAATCAACGCATTTGAGTATTCTTTTCTTATAAAACTCGGGTAATAATAATTGCATGCAATAAAAATTTCTTTGAATTACATTAATTCTTCAGGAAATGAAACAATTTCATTAAGTATTCCTTTAAACTAATTAGCCAAAGAGCTAATTTAAGTAAGTCAACCTGTTACGAATGTCATTTAATTATCTTTAGAGAAAAAATATTCATCAGCTGACTGATCTATGATATGTGCGCATTTAATAAAGATTTCAAACTTCTCCATGTTTATGCAACTAAATGTTTGAATACAACATGTCAAAACCCTCTATCGAGAGCCTTAGTTAACGAAAACTGCTAGTAGATTCTTAGATAAAGGAATGTCATTTGAAAATGTCAACAAGAGGTAAGAAAGAAATTGAACTGTAACTCCTCAGAGTAATGACAGTCTATGACAATACTATAAGAAACTCAGTGATATATGAGAAAGTATACTTCTTTGATGGGAAGTTTGAAAGAGTAAAATGTAAATGAAACAAGGCATCAAAGTTTGCATATGGAAGCTCTCATATTCCTGAAAACATTTGAAGCTTTATTGCTACTTTCTGTCTGTAGATAATCTCTGTGAATACCTTGAACAGCAGATTTAGGATATACAAGGATATATACAAGGATTAGAGACAATAAAAAAACTGAAGTCGAAAATAGGTTAACTTGTTCATTCGCTATACATAAAAATCTCAATATTTTAAGGAATAGATATATAATGTTATATGGTATGGTGTCAAGGTACTTAACCCTAAGTTTCTATTATTTGCGAAGACACTCCGAATCAATAATTACTAGGTACAATTATCGACTTTAACTCCAAAACACCAGGACCAATAAAAACTTGTATTGTTCGGCAGTTAAATTCGATATTTCATACAGAGTCTATAAACAAATGTTTTACAAGGAATTTAGTGTACTTTTATTCGTATTCTTTCGTCTTCTTGCAACTTGTACACGACTGAATCACTCGCACCTTCGAGTTGCCCACCAATGGCGACCAAGGCCAAAGAACCAACGTTCAATGTTCACGTTCATTTACATATGGTATAATACTTTTACTTGATTACTTTTTATAGTGTATCTATTTTAAATCTTATACTATAAATTATTCTGATATTAAAACTTCCTTTGATGTTTTGTATCGTTTTAAGACTACACTTAATATCTGAAATGTCAATAGATTTAGCCAGAACGTTTCTCTGTAGACGTAGGTGTCTAATCGCAATACTTTTTTCTACCATCAAAATTTTGTTCAGCTAGTCTTCAGTCAAGTATCCTTGAAATTCTATTCCATTTTCCATCAAATTTTGTCTGAAAGCGAAATATTTTCTATTCTTTTTTTCACTACCACGAAATTTGGAAGTGATTCATGCTCTTAATAAAAACAAAAATATTCGCCTAATTTTATAGTAAATAGGTAAGTTTTAAGCAATTCATTAGCATTTAATACTTGTTTCCGGAAAATAATCATCAATATTCTGAGATGTAGTTTATTCTGCTAAGTAATTGAACAGAAGAGCTAAGACTCTCTTGACTATTTAATTATAGTATTGACCATAAACTTGCAAATCGATAAGAGTTTTTTCAGTTAGGCTAGAAAGCGCTCAAGTTAACACCCAGCCAAGAAGTATTTGGGTTAGTGGTGATCAGTTGTAGAATCCTATTTAGAACCCATTAGCCAGATGTACCTGCATTCCCAGTGAGTGGTGATGGTGTTTCCACTGAGACTTGAACCTTGCGTCGGTTGTTTCAAACGCTAGAGTATTATCCATTAAGCCACATGGACCAAGTGACCCACCTCTTGTGCAGTGGATATCGGTTATTAATTGTTCTTTTGGATTAATTTTGCATTTCAAAATGCTAGTTACCATAAAGCAAATTAAGTTCACGTTAATCCTTAGACTTCACTGAAGCGTCCCTACTAAAAGTCGAAATATCAACCGAAACCGAGCATTTTGTGCCAACATATTTAGTCAATGAGAAAACCAAAATTCACCTTAAAATATAAATCCAGCCATTAAATTAATGTATTCTTTCAGTTCTCGGTGTACTGCTATTGCTTTACTGATGTGACTGTTAAGTAAAGAATGAAAAACACTATTCCCCGGAAAACACTAATTGCTGATAGCCTTATATATACAAATGATCCCTTAGGTTACGAGTGGAACATAAGAATTCAACAACACACCACCACTTTGTTCTGTTTTCTGTTGTCCCCTCCAGCTGGCCGACGATTGCCCATAATCTCTCATCTCTTCCAAATTACACGATCTCTTCCATGTCACTCTCAGACGACCAACTAGTTCCCTATTCGGGTTCCACTGGAGAGCCTGGCGCTCTATGCAATTCAAAAGTCTCCTCAGCATGTGCCCAATCCATCTCTATTTCCTTTTGCATATTCTTGGTTAGTCTGTTGTCATAGTTTCTTGTTTCTGATTCTTTCTGGCTGGCTGGCCATTTGATTTTCAGTATACAGCCAGTGAAGACAGTTGTTGATAATAGTCTGCAACAAGCTGTTGAAAATGCTTTTCATGAAGTAAGCACCAAGTTTCTTAACCATGTAGAAGAAATGACTGCCTTAACATTGGTGTTGAAAATCTGAATCTTGTTCTTTGTGTTGAGTGCAGTAGATTTGAAAACTGATTTCAGAGTGATAACTATCTTGCTTGTCCTTCCAACTCCAGTTTTGACGTCTTCATCTGTTCCGCCTATGGTTGAATCAATGAATCAATCAGTCACTTAATGAATAATTTCACCTTAGCTGAATAAACAAGTTACAAGAGAAGACAAGGGCCAGACAACAGGTCGTTTATTTACGAAGTCAACAGATATTTATGGATTTTCATGTACATTATTACAGATTATTGTAAGCAAACAGACACAGTCTTCTGATTGGTGGTTTCTCGCTGAATGGTAATCTTTCATCTCTTTGTGGCCGTTTATTGAAGTTCAGATCGTCTATCTGCTAATAGTATACGCCCACGCAAAGTCTTCTGTGGTTGCTTGTTGAATCAGTCTTTGTTCTTGTTCTTTTCTCACGACCAATATTGGGGACGTAAATATTGACGTAAATTACTGTCTACCAATTTGGCTAGCGGCCAGCTGTCACCACAGATATACTGTCCATATGAAAACAATTAACGACAAGTGCTAGCATCATTCACTGGTTAAAATCTAGTATGTACACTTAATGAACATGATCAATTCATCTCGATAGACGTTTTGTGTTCCCTGAATTGTAGAGGTGTGGTTCTTCATTTTAGAAGTTTCTTTATTGGATCAGCATTGAAATAAAAATTAGTTCAAAACTAACAACTCTTTACAGTAAAGACATTTATTCTTACTTTAATGAATGAATCACATTCGCGATTTCTTAGTAAGCGATTTTATGGAAATGTTTAGCGAAGACCTCCTCTAAAATGAATTGAACATATGACCTTCACTCATAGTAAAATGTTCATATGTAAATACCAACAAGCTGTTAAATAAATAAAACAAGAAGAATTATTAGAAACTGTTATATGTGAGAATAGTTTTCGAATCAAATTATGCTCTCTGTAAAATATAAATTGTGATGGAAATTTTCATTCTTTAGTCAAATAGATATTTTACATTGTATGGGAGTCATTTCAGAAGAAATCTTTTGCGATTGTCCAGACGATTTTATCAATGATATTCCGAAGACAGTTTATAACTAAACACACATATTGTAAACTTTTGCAATTCTAATAAAATCGTCGAGTTTCCTTTATGCCATGATATTTGTTCACAAGCATCCGTTCGTAGTTACTGGTGGTGTCATCGGCATCATATTCAGAGGAAAGATATTTGAAAATCGGTCGTTTCCACTGATGACAGAGGTATTTTGCTCCATGAACTGGTAGTGTTAACAACCTAATTTGGCAGGATTCGGTGATAGAGTAAACGAAATGCATGTCCTCCTTGATCTGGATTTCGTACTTCTTCCAGCTTATAACTGGAGTGTATCTGAATTCTTGAGAAAAGCCATTTATCCTCTATGATTTTAGTCCATTTCATGTATTGATGGAGTTAGACACTCTGCCATTAGACTTTTAATAATAATAACAGCTTTATTCTAAACATGATTTGTGGTACAGGTGTGGAATCTTCAGCGTGCATTACAATATATTGCATCTAATTACCTCATAAATTATATAAGATTTTAAAATCAAAAAGCAACACAAAAAAAGATAAATAAAAAGAACAACGTTGCGTTTACATTTTAAACAATGCACCACAGGATATGAAATATAAAATTGGTGTGTAATAGAAGATGAGAAGAACAGTGTAATAGTAACAAGGAAAGGAAAACAAAAACTAATGGGACTATTTGTTAGAGTGCCGTAGTAAGTTTATCGTGTCATACCTAACGGATTTCTCATCACATAACAGCTGTGCCAGATATGGTATTGTGGAGTTTTGTACCTAGTAGTCCTAGCATATAGCCTCCTATAGCTGCTTCTAGTTCTACCAGACTTCTCATTTTAAACATCATTTTGTTTAGAGACAAAATAAAGCAGGAGAAACAGGTTTTAAACTTTCTATTCACTACTCACTACTTATAATTACAATAAATAAAGATTCCAATAGTAGGGCAAGAAAGTGATAAACTCATCTAAATTATTTGCATAAAAGGATAAAACTTAGGCACTGTGGTAGAGTGTAATTTCATTGTGGATAAAAATTTATTTTGATAAAATCACAAAGTGTTATACAGTAAGTAATATTTACTGATGATCAGGTTTCGACCACAGTTTATTACTGCTCATAACCATATCAAGACACCGCTCACACAACTTTCTTGCTTCTTTTATATACATGGAGGATTTAATCATGAGCTGACATCAGTTAGAGAACCACTGGAAAACCTGGGAGTACTGGACAGCTGTTTCGTCCTAGTTTGGGACTCCTCAGCAGTACGCACCCACCGGGATTCGAACCCAGGACCTTCTGGTTACAAGGCGAGCTCGTAGACCATTGAGCCACTGGGACCCGATCCAATGGTCCTTTTATATACATTAGTAAAAATTGATTAGACATTTGAATAAAATCAATATAAGACTCGCGTGAAACAGAAAGGAAGATGAAGTACATTCGGAAATAGTATCAGTGTTATCGATAAAATACAATAGAGTGGGAAATCAAACGAGTGTTGTTAGTCAATAAGATGTTTTTAGGGTAAAATAAATAACTTGCTAGAATGTGAACTGAAATAAATTTCAACATTATCTATTATCTTCTGATTTGACTGATAATAATATTTCGCATATCTCTGATATTTGCGTTGAGCCATTTCTGTTGCATGTGTTTGGTGTAGACTCGATGAACCAGGATTCAGTAACAAATCTCTCTTGCTCTCCACTTACCTTTATTGCTTTTTAGAATTTTGACTCTATCCCGCCCTATTGTGTGGTTGTGTGTTAGTGCATTCAGTGCAATTGCTGAGTTTTTCTAAATTACTTATCTTCATGCGGTCAATCATTGTAACCTTAGCCAAACTCTTGTGTTCTGATAATCTCACTACTTATGACCTACTAGTTTCATCTATGTAGTTGACCTAGCTCACAGTCATTGCTAGGTATTTCGTAAATTATATTATTTTGTCTGATTGGATCATCTAGGTCCTTTCGCCTACAAAACTTGTCTCTGAGTGAGTTCATAGGTTTAAATGCCACCTATCAGTCCAGTTTGCAATGTGAGCTCAAATAGCTCAATGATAACGTCTCTGGCTGCAGCACTGAGTGATATGGTTTCGAATCTCAGAAAATACATGATTTCCTTCAAGACTGCAGATATGCCTCACTGACAAGGACCAACTAACACGAAACCCAGGTTAGGTAATGCTTCTTCCTACCTCCTAACCCCAACCATCTAACAAATGTAATGTTTTCTATGTAAAGTAAAAGATTCCAGGTCATAGAGAACTTGGATTATGTGAATAATAGACATAAGTAACTAAAATGTTTTAAATAATAAAATTCATGCAGAGAAAAGTTATTAACGATAATATTTCTGAAGATGTTTCTTGTAGCGAAAGAAATCTTCAGAGTAAAGAGACATATTCTAGAAGTCATTAACTACAGTAGAAAAAAAATTAAATATACACTATCACAAAAGCAGATTTAGTAGAAATAAAAGTGCACAAAACCACTGATCACTAACTAGTTTCAGGTCATTTGTCGTGATCGGAATTTTCGAAATGCTAGAAATCGATATTTCTTAACCTTAGGCGTAGTATCATAAAAGTTAAATGAAGTCAGGCCCACCTATTCATTTGTGATAAAGCTGCTAATCATAAGCTTTTTACCATCTACTGATTGTTTAAACATCATAACTTTTTGTATGATTCAGTTCTAAACTCTTTTTTAACATCTTTGTTGTGTTTTTGTTTTATTACGAAGTTTCAATAATTGACAGATTGATTCACTAAAGTACTGTAATAAATTCGAATCTACTCACTGTCAAACTAGTCAAGCTGAACAGAGGTTGTATATAATAAATCATTCATTATATGAGCAGTTTATCAGACAACCTTCTTTCTCACATAGTACACTATGTAAAAATACTACTATTATCTCTGAACATAGGAATATGATTTCAAAGGGACACTGTATACCTTTTAAGCTATACGTCAAAGTAAGTTTCAAAATGTCTGTTTATAGGGGGTTTGATTGATTCCAAGGTGTATTTCACTACTAATTGACATCAGCTGGACAACACTGTTGACAGCGTGGTGAGGGGAGATAGCTGAACTGTCTTCAAACTGTCACAGAAATAATTAGACTGAAAAACGAAAGGATAAAATATTTTGGTTATGAGTTATGATCGCTATCCGGCATGTTATCTGTTAAACTTGACATGAAATTGTATTGTGTGTTTTCAGCAATTTAAATCTGTAAACATTATATATTCTATTTGAATAAGGTTTCGCTGATGAAGCAAAGATTTCATACAAACCTTCAGGGAGTAGATCATTTTATTATTAAAGTAATAATTTAGAGCAAACAATTGTGGTTTCAATAAATTCTTCTTCAGGCTCTACAATTATAAATCCATTAATGCAAGTATACAATAGCCAGTAAAGGCGAATTAGAATCATATCACAAAGTGTCTGTCTGTCTGTCTGTTTTCGGCATAGAACTTTGCACAAATGTGCGGGAGTTCAAGTCGCCACATTCCGTGTAGCACGCGAAGCAAGAGAAGAAAGTACAAGAAAAGCATAATAGAAACAGTGAGCAGAGGTGTGAGACAAAGGAGTAATAAAGAAATACAAAACAGTTTCATTGAAGATCATAAGTCACAGGGAGTGGATGCATCTGCGCCACTGAGAACGATGTGTTTGAGCCATATCACCAATTGTTTCCAACCATAGATTTTTACCGTCCCGAGGACCCCAGCCTGGAAGTCTACACCTTCCTACGTGGCTTAGACCAACTGTTGTGGATTTCATTGACTGATGCCAAGTTTTTGTTTGACCGCCGCTAGCTTTTTTCCAGCCTGACCCTATATCCGCTAACATTGCTCGTTGAGGGAGGCGATGGCTTGGCATACGTAACACATGTCCTAACCATCTCAGTCTTTGTAGCTTCACGACTTCGTCGATTGATTTCCCCTGTTTACCTAGAACTCTACGCCTAACCTCCATGTTGCTCACCTTATTATGCCACTTTACACGGGAAATAGAACGCAGGCACCTATGATCAAAGACAGCTAGTCTTTTCATGTCTTCCACTCTCAGTGGACAGGTCTCACAACCATAAAGGAGGACGGAGCGGACTGATGAGCAGTACACCTGCCCTTTGGTCGATAGTCGAACATCTCGTCTACGCCAGAGTCGGCGTAAACTGGCAAATGCGAAACGAGCCCCTGTATCCGTGCTGAGATTTCGTCAGAGATCAGCCCGTTGGCACTGGCTGATGGTACTTCCCAAATAAGTGAAGCGGTCAACGTGCTCTACCACTTCACAAAGTGTATTGTGGAGCAAGTATAAGATGGGATGAAACAATGGTCATATAGTCATATAGTTTTTTAATATGCATGGTCAATGAAAACATGTGGCAAAATGAGATGAAGTAATTTAATTTAATGATGTATATATATATATATATATATATATACATATAAAGTCGACAGAAAATACAGGTTTCAGGAGTAAGTGTAATCAGGGTGTGTGAGACAATATGAAAATAAACCAACGAATGGGGCGGTCTAGACATAAGTTCAAGGCTGAAAATAACAACAATAAGAATGATTGTAAAATAATAACGATGATATGGTGTAAAATTAAAAGCACCATTGGTGAATGATTGTCAAGTAATAATAATGAATATAATGAAGTACAATGAACAGGATTTTGTAAATACGGTAGCAAGTTAGAAAAGCACTACTTAAACCTAAGGCAATAAAATCATAAGAAAGGTCATGAAATCATAAATGTCGAAAATGAACGTTTGTCGATGAAACAGAGGAATAGAAGAAGGAAAAGAAAAAGGAAAATAGTGAAAGGAATTTATAGTGTTAATGAAGGATTTGTTGGCTTTATTGTAGGCCAAGGTAAACCAAGATTTTGAACATACGTCTTCTGTATGCAAAGAGATGGTCTTCTGGTATTAATTGCAACTGCTTCAGCTACTGATAGAAGACGTAGTCGAGCTCCGGTACGTTTTCAATTTTTCCTCTGTATGCTTAGATAAGACACAACTTGAAGCCTTATCTTTCGGTTTAAAATTCTGTGACAGATGTAATCAGGTTGATCATTTAGAGACTGATGTCCAATTTGAAAACCTATTTGCCAGACAAGCGACCTAACTCCTTCGTCCAAGTATGAGTTAGAAAGATTTAAAAGTACCCTAATCGATTCCTGCTACCAGTTTAAGAACAGCAAACATCCCGGTAACAGTCTACTTACAAAGAAACACCGAGAGGCATTACGTGAACTCAAAAAGAACGAAAATCTGATAATAACTGGACCTGATAAGGGATCTGGTACAATTATCATGAATAAGAGTGATTACTTAGACAAAATGAATATCATTCTAAGCGACCATATGAAATTTCAAAAGCTGAGCAGTTGTGAAGACACAATGGAGGCAACCGAACGCCAAATGACTAAGACAATAAAATCACTAGTTGAGAGTAATCTGATTCCTAAAGATACACTCGACGAATTGAAACCCTCAGGTACGCACACAACAAGACTTTATGGCTTACCGAAAGTTCATAAGCCGGGAGTACCACTGCGTCCCATCTTAGATATGTGCCAATCCCCTTATTATTCTACAGCAAAGTGGTTGGTAAAGGCACCAGAGCCGCTACATCGCGAATTAGGGAAATTCAGTGTAAAAGATGTATTCAGCTTTGTGGAAACCACCAAAAGCCTGAATGTAATAGGAAAGAAAATGATGTCACTGGATGTAGCATCATTATTCACCAACGTCCCACTGCTTGAAGCAGTCAACTACATATGTGACCAGCTGATAGAAAGCAAAATAGATGTAGGAATCCCACCCGAAAAAGTCAGAGAATTATTATTGAAATGCACTATGAATGTTCAGTTTATGTTCAATAATGGTTTTTATAGACAAGTTGATGGGGTAGTCATGGGATCACCTCTGGGCCCTTTGCTAGCGGATATTTTCCTGGCAAAGCTTGAAAATGGTCCAATCAAAGACGCGATTAAAGCGCTTGACTATCATTGTCGATACGTAGATGATACCTTTACCGTTTGTGATAGAAATCTTAATAAACAAGAGCTTCTGAATGCCGTTAAGTGTTCACCCAACTATTCAGTTTACATGTGAAGAAGAAGACAGTAACAGTTTACCTTTCCTAGACGTCCTACTTACCAAGAAGACAGACGGATATCTACAAAGGAAATTATTTAGAAGGAAAACTTGGACGGGTCAGTACACCCATTTCTATAGTTTCAAACCGATTCCGCATAAAAGAAACTTAGTTAAGTGTCTTAATTGCAGAATAAAAAGAATATGCTCAGAGGAATACATTAAGAAAGAAATGCATAAACTGAAACCCACACTGCAAGAAAATGGATATCCACGGAGCTTCCTAAAAAAGTATATGTCAATACCTACAGACAGGGTAAAGGTGGATACCGTAGACAAGAAACCTTTGTATCTTAAGTTAAGTTACAAAGGGGAAATTGCAGCTGACATTCTAAAATGTTGACTCAATAGAGCAGTAGATGGAAGATTTCCTGCAGCTAAACTGGTACTAAACTTCTCAACTAAACTAGTACTCCCACAACAAGTAAACGATAAATTACCAAAGATGGCCTCATCACTGTGCATCTATGAATTCAACTGCTTATGTGGAGCCAGTTACATTGGCCGTACTCTACATTTCATTTCACTACACTATTTTAATTCATTCTATTCCATTTTGCTTTTGGATCAGCTGAATAGAGAACACTGAGGCAAGTATACAAAATTTGTTTAACCCTAAAAATCACTTAACCAAACAAGTGGATATGTATTTTACTTTTTATGCACATTTTTATATGCATGCGTGTTTACTGAAATGCTTCAAAGAAAATGAAACAGAGAACTGTATTACGTAACCTATAAGGCAATAATATGTTATAGAGTAGTGTATTGGTGGTTCAGGGGTAGAATGCCCACCAGCCATGCATGTGATGCAGGTTCAATTCCCAGACAATGTACTCCTAAACCTCGCCTAGTTACTAGCAAGTCAAGAAAAGTGGGAAGCTAGGTGTGAGGCTAGCAACTCTACTGAGTAAAAAGAACATAAGTGCTCTTGAAACTTAAAGCTTCAGGCCTATATGTTTCAATAGGAAATTAAAGGGATGTATTCGAGTGTTGGTTTGTAGGGATTTGATTGGCCACAGGATTTCGTCATGAGCTGACATCATTTAGAGAACCACCGGTAAACCTTGGAGTACTGGACAGCTGTTTCGTCAGCCTAGTTTGGGATTCTTCAGCACTAAGCACCCACTGAGGTTGAAACCCACGACCTTCTGGTTACAAGGCGAGCTCGTAGACCATTAAGCCACCGGGACAAGACTCAATGGCCAGCCCATGAATTCTAACTTCTACCAATTCATGACATAGCGTGACCCTAGCCAATGTTTTCACTGGCGAGTATTTGTCCTCATACCCAACCTTCTGCACCCTATTAGTCACGACTTCTCACTAGAACCCCAGGTAACTACCTACCTAAATACAAGAAGTCGATGGTGAGCATCTTATCGATATTCAAGTGTTGGTTTGTAGGGATTTGATTGGTTACAGGATTTAACATTACCTAACCACCACATCGGTGGTATCTGCCTAGAGAAATATCCGAGAAACAGGAAGCATCAAATGTGTAACAGATGTCCTACACGGTATCTTAACAGTCCTGCAATAACTAATTACATTCCTGTTTAATGTACAATCTTAAACCGAAATAAGGTAACATTTGTATCGAAGCAAGTTTTAAGTATACGTAGGTTGTTTAGAAGAAACCGTTTTGTTTGCATTGACAATTTAAAAAATCCTCAGCTGGTTTCGAAACCGATTCGCATTTATTGAATATATATAACAAACAATAATGGTCCACAGCTGTCTTTAGTACAGATATCAGGAGTAGTAAATATAAATGCTCAAATTGCGTGAACGCAAGTAGATCAATAGGATCGTGGTTTAGTTCAGTTCACTGAAAAAAAACATACAATGAGGAGGAAATAGCAACATATTTTTTTTGCTTACTAGTTAACGAAAAGCAGAAAAATGTTTCTAAACAGACATAGGACTTCAAGTATCTCCAAATTTCGTGTGAATTCTGATACAAAGTCTATCGAACAGACAGTGATCACATGCATTGAACGAAAGAAAAGATAAATGCTTTAGAAAGTGAAGAAATTCTATTTGTAAAGTCACAGAGAAATAACTATAAATCATTTTCTGTCTCATTTAATCTTGATCGTCAGTATTCGACTTCAGGGAAATTTTACAATGATGCAATTTTGTAATATTCATTGTGTTGGCCACAGATAATTCAACTCTCGTCTTCCCTTTCAAAGTCGAAGTAAGTTAGCCGTTCTAACTGACAATTTTATGATTTAAGAAACCATATACGAACAATACAATGAAAGTTAGTGGTTAGTAATTTACTCACCATACAAATTGCACACTTTTTTAAACTCATTTCAGGACACTTTCTGACATAGATATCAAGAGGAGAGCACAAGTTAATAACTGGCTCGTTTCTTGAGCACTTGTTGAATTTAGGCTCCCCAGTTTAACGGAATTTTAAAAAATTATTTGGATATGGCAAGGTGACATAAGTGTAGAAACTTGTGCGTAGCTAGGCAGCTAGTGATTCATCTAGTTAGCCAAGATCTTTGTATGCATAAAAAAGGGTTGTTCAGTCTCCTATCCTACCATGGTCTTAAAATTCTATCCAACTGTTTGCTTCTATTTTTCTTAAGTAATTCACTACTATGACTATTATATATTCACTTCGTACATTTTATTAGTCAGTTTATTGTACGTGCCTTCTTCGCCCTTGTCAAGTGGAGGACACTCAACTAACTTACTTCTTGCTTAATAATGACTTTGTCAATCATTAGATAGTTTCTTTCTATCTTTAAAAACCACTTGTGAAGAATTTTATCAATTGTGTTACAATTCCCATTTATTACTCAATAATAGACTTCTCTGAGATTTATTAAAGACAAGTTTAATTGTACGCTTTTTTAAAGCTAAGTCATCAGTAGGCTAAGTCTTTTTCACTGAAATCGCTTTCATTCTTTTCTTTAATGAATGCATACTTTTAGTCTTTTAACTCGTAACTCAATTACAGTGACGAAAACCTATTTTAAGTCCTAAAATTATCATAAAAGCTTTAAACTTAGAAGAATTGTTAGTCATTTAAAGTAATCTTTGAGCAGGGTACTTTTAAATGGTAAAAAACAACTAACTAGAATTAATATAATGGACTGACACAAAAAGAGACTTGGAGGATCTGGACTTCGCCGATGATATATGTCTGAATTCCGACAAACTGGAAGATATGCAAGTGAAAAGCAACAAGTTGGCAGAAGAAGCATCCAGAGTAGATAGGACTTCAAGTGAACATAGAGAAAACAGAGGTGATGAAGATTCCTGGCCAACACCAACAGCCACAGCAACAACAACAGACAACAATCAGCCAACATAAATGAGAGGAACCTGAAAGAAACAACCTCCTTCACCCACCGACCTGGGAAGCATCGTTTCAACTACAGGCCGACGGAACTGACGAGGATATCAAGGCCAGAATCGGAAAAGCAAGACAAGCTTTCATTACTCTCAAATCTGTGTGGAGGTCAACAGCACTCACCATCAAAATGAAAGTAAGGTCCGGATCTTCAACTGCAATGTAAAGTCAGTGCTACCATACGGATCAGGGACTTGGCCAGCGCGTCATAAGGAGCATCTCAAACAAACTTCAGACCTTCATTAACAGTTGTCTTCGCTCAATACCACTCAAGATAAGATGGCCGGCCAGAAAAGATCAGGAACAAGGATCTCTGGCGATGAGCGAACCAACACAGCAGGAACCGATTGTGAAACAAATAGGCAGGAAGAAATGGAGATGGATTGGCTGGCCATACTCTGAGGAAACCGTCAAGTGACATCACTAGACAAGCCATTGCTCGAGTGGAACCTGAAAGGGAAGCGGCGAGTTGGTAGTCAGTACAAGGGTGATTTGGAGGAGGTCATGTGAAGGAAGAGGAAATGAAAGCATGTGGGCAGACTTGGAGCGGGGTGAAGAAGTTGGCAGAAAACCAAAGGCAATGGAGACGCGTGGCTGAAGCCCTATGTTCCTCTAGGAACTAAAGGATACAATAATAATAATAAGTTTAATAAGTTGAAAAAAAGACAAAACAGCCACTTAAAATGTGTGCATTTGTCTTCTAATATAAATGGATTACACTTGCTTAACAATTTTTATAACAATTGCTTATTTCACAAAAACACCAAATATCCAATAGACTGAGACAAGTGGTGGCACTAACCTATTAGGCGACAAATAGCGTCGGTGGAAATAGAATGTCAGAATGACTGAATGTATATTTGAAAATCAAAAAGTGCTGGTGTTGTGTTTTAGGCTATATCGAGATCTTTATTTTTTTAACAGTAGTAATTTTATTATACAAAGATAATTGTCACTGTATATTAAGGAAGATTCAATTAGTCATTTTTAAATACGGCGAATTGGATAGATGAGTTTTGTTTTATTAATTTTAAATGAATAGCATAACAGCCTAAGTAATCGTTGTAAAAAAATTCCTTTGGTCAAAACAGAAATTGATTTCAGCAATAGACTCTAGAAGATATGGATTTCGCAGATGATACATGCCTAATGGACACACAAACTTTAAGAATTGCAGGCGAAAACCAACCAACTAGCAGAAGAAGCAGCCAGAGAAGACAGGACTCCAGGTGGACATAGAGAAGACGGAGGTGTTGAAGATAACCAGCCAACAAACAGCAGTAACAAACAGTACCAGTCACCATCAACGGGAGAGTTTCGTCAGAGGTTGCTTCCTTCACTTATCGAGGAAGCATTGTTTCAACTAGAGGCCGGTGGAACAGGTTAAGGTATCAAAGCTAGCCAGAATCGGAAAGGCAAGACATGTCTTCATCAAACTGAAGCCAGTTTGGAAATCTTCTGCACTGACTCAGTATAAACAGCTAGATTTGGATTTTCAACAAAAATGTGAAGTCAGTCATTGCTTCTATATGTGTCAGAAACTTGGTGCTCACGTCACGTAAAGCATTTCCGTCAGACTACAGAAGATTTTTATCAACAGCTTCCCACTTCGCTTGCTCCTTACTGAAGATCAAATGGCCAGCCGCATGGTTAGAAAGAATTAGAAACAAAAACTCTGGCTGGGAACAAACTAACGAAGAACCGATTGCTCAACAAATATGTAGGAGAAAATGTAGAGGAATAGGGCATACGTTGAAGAGGTCGTCGAATGATATCGCGCGCAGTGAAGGCCATCGCTCCAATGCAATCCCAATGGGAAAAGACGACTTGGTCGTCAATGTGAAGGTAACATGGAGGAGACCGTGAGAGTTGGAAGTAATGAGAGATTATGGGCAATCGTAGATCTAGATGAAGACGACAGGAGGAAATTGAAAAAGGTGGAGATGTGTTGTTGAAGCCCTATGTTCCATTTGGAACCCAAGGGAATAACGACAATATAACAGTAACAATATTATTAGTTATAATAATAATAATAGACATTCACTAATAAAAACCACTTGTCAAAAAATTCCTGATTACAGACATAAAATTTTAGACCGTTTAGTAAAAATTAAAAAAAAAAACAAACATAGAACAGTAGTATAATAGCGTGCAATTCCATGCATACTTGTCAGTGTATCAGAAGCCTTTCTTGGGAAATATGATTTAAAGTTTAATAGAAAAGTGCAGAACACACAACTGAAAATGATTGATTCATTTCATTAGGTTCAGTTTTCTTTTAATTGAGAAAAAAAGTTTAAAACTGGTGTAGCTTGATGAGTCTTGTTTCTGCTCATTGAAATTACTTCTTCTGCTTATTGCAAACAGTCTCTGTGAATTTTCAGATGAGAAGTTCGTGACAGACTGTTATATTTCGAAATACTTCAGTCAGTAAATTTTAGCTCTACGACTGAATGGTAGAGTAACTAATGTGTAACTCTGAGATCCTATGTCTGTTTCTTAATCATGTAATGTGTAGCAGAACAAATGATGAACTAACAGAAGTGATTCAGAAGACATGAGTACAATTGTGAGTTTCAACTATACTGATTCGACAAATCTTCATACATTGATTGATCTGACAGCCACTATGCTTTTACCTTCAGAAGAGTGAAACAGCTATTTCAGTCACTCTGTCAAGCAAAGATCTTAAGTTTGTTTTCCCACTCTAATGTCCATCAATGCAAAATGAAGGGAAATCCAAAAGTATCTTTTTTTTTAAAAAAAATTTATCAGTATCTTGTTTTACATTCAGGAGTTCCTATTTTTTATAAGGCACAGCTTAACTATATTTCTAAGCACATTGTGAATGCTGTCGTCATGTTTACAAAATGTTGTGATCAGTACATATTGTCTCAAGTCTTGCAGATATGTCATTTTAACAAACTAATTTGTGCTAGCAGTAAACGATTTTTTTTATTGAACACTAGTCAGTAACTAGGGTAATGTGTCTAGCCCTGTGTTCGCTGCAGACTGATTTCTATCAGTCACATTTGCAATTAGGCCACTATTTCAGGTGGTTTGATATCACAGTGCACCATGAATTATTGATATTAGATGGTTGGAGGCGATTGGCAGGAAGCATTGGACCTAGATTTCATGCTAGTTGGCACTAGCCAGTAAGCAAGGCGAATGTGTGACCTGAAGGAACTCATATCCCTTCTGAGATTTGAAACCGCGTCACTCAGTGCTGCAGTGCCACACTGCAAACTTGAGTGACAGAATTCAGTCTACTCCAAAGATATGACTAGATACATTACACTAGTTACTGGCTAGTGTCAAATGAAAAAAAATATCTAATACAATCTTACAGGAGGTCAATCACTAGCCCGAATAGCTCAGTGGCAATATCTCTGATTACAGCACTGGGTAACATGGGTTCGAATCTCAGAAAGGACATGATTTACTTCAGGCTTGCTTATACGCCTTACTGACTGGTGAGTGACAACTAGCACGAAATCTAGGTCGAAGGCTTCCTGTGGTCGATTTCCACTAACTATCTAATACCAACAGTAAACGTTTTTATTAGGAATTTAAGGATTTATATAATATTCTTTTTCAAAGTACTTAAGCATTGTTTGATAACGCTTCATTTAATTTAGAAGATACACTTTGAAATTTATCAGTTGGAATATTTTTCAAATTAAATTCGAATAATTCAATCAGTAAATTATACCTAACCTTGTACAGCTCAGTTTTGTATACAGAAGACTGGATTCAAGTGAACTAGAATACGGATAAAGTTGATCTAATCCACTTGAGTAGCCTAGCTACCTACCTCATGTCGGTAAGTGTAAATTCTTTTGATCTTTTCACTTTTTAATCTTATTTAGGTTAGATTAAGATGTTTAGAAAGGTAGATAAAATCTATTAGGTAAGACTACTTGAAATAACTACTCTCTCTCTCTCTCTCTCTCTCTCTATATATATATATATATATATATATATATATATATATATATATATTGCGGTTGTTTCTGTACTTCAACTTATGAAGTCAGTATGATCTTTCCCACTTTCTGATTATCATGAAAACTGTGAGGACTTTTAATTACATCTTAAAATTACATAGAGGAGGAAAATAACTATTAGGCTAATGGGGTACCTCATTTTGCTAAGACTGTAAATAAACTGTAATCTGTACATAATTATTTCTAAACTTTTGAATAATACATTAGCATGCTGCATATTATCAATCTAATTATTGTGTTTACATCAGTGAATTTAGCAAGTGTATTTGATATATATATATATATATATATATATATATATATGCTGATTTGATAGAAAAGATTTTCTGTTAATAATGGAAATTTAAATATTTATGTTCTATGACAATTACGGATAAAGTATACGTGAAATATACTTAAATTAAAGGATGTTTCTGCTATAGTGAAAAGGAATAAGATTAGTTCGTCATATTTTGGTCGCTTACAGTAGGGACGGATAAGGATGTCAAATCGAGCGAGAATTGGGAAGGCGAGAAACACATTCATCAACCTGAAACAACCAATCTGGAAATCTTCGTCACTCAGCATCAACAACACAATTCAGTCGGATTTTCAATACAGACAACGTCAAGTCAGTTCAGTTCTCCTATACGGATGAGAAACTTGGTGGGCTGGTCACAAAGAATATTTCCAACAGCCTGTTGCAGACATTTATCAACAACTGTCTTCGCTGGATCTATACTGAAGATCAGATGGCCGGGCCGGAAAGAATCACCAACAAGAAACTATGGGAACAAACAAAACAAGAACCAATCCCCCACCAACAGCAAATATGCAGGAGAAAGTGGAGATGGATTGGACACTCGCTGAGGAAACCGCTGGGTGACATCGCGCGTCAGGCCATCACTTGAGTGGAACCAGGACGAAAGGGAAGCGGCGAGTGGGACGTCAGTGCAAGGGTGACATGGAGGAGATCATGTGAAGAGGAGTTGAAGCAGTATGGACTAACTAACATGGATGGAGGTGAATAGTACAGCAGAAGACAGAAGTGGCAAGTGGAGACGTGCAGTTGAAGCCCTATGTTCCACTAGGAATCCAAGGGAACAATAATCATAATAAAAATTTTTATTGCTAAATTATATAACATCCTTATTTTCTATTAACTACCTTGCATTTTTTATTGATTAGGAAATACACGTCATATTGCTAGACTAATCATAATATGTGTGTGTCCAGAATGCAGTTAGTTTATAATTTTATGTTTTAAGTGTGGAATGTTGTTTTTTTCATGCCGAAGCTGAAAGACAATAAATAAAGTAATTCACTATTGATACTGAAACCAACTATCACAAAAATTTTCAGCAGTAGGTCCACTTCCATAGTGAAAATTAGCAACGCGGTTCATTTTTATGAGGATTTCGCATTTCTTTATATCAAGGAGAGAAAATTATAAATTATTAGAAAAAGAAGACGTAAACAGTGAAGAAAATTTTCTTCCCAGGGAATCTCTATCAATAGTTGTACGATCGTAATTAAATTTAACAAAGAACTCATAAGACTAACCATATGAGATGTAATCTAGAAGAGGGTGACTAGATTAGAAAAAGGGTGCGTAACGACTAACCAAAATAATTGTATAAACTGGGCAAATCCTAGTGGAAGGAAGGTAAAGTGTTTGTATAAAATTTGTATGGAAATGTGATGTTATTCATAAACAGTAATAAAGTGACTGTAAAATAAAAATAATAATAAACATACACAATGAAATGAAGCGAGATTATAGTGAGAACGTTACTCTGGAACACGGTAAGGCCAGTGTGTGTGTTTGTGTGTGTGTAGTGCTTCTGAACTCAGAGGTCCACTTTCTAGTCTCGAATAGTCAGCGATTTGTCTATGAAAAGATTGAGTATTCGAAGACCTTACGTGTGACAACGAGCAACTCTGTGTAGCACAGTGAAACAGTCATGCGGCGTTGCCCGATGATGAGAGTTGACAAGGTGGTGGAGGATGCAGCTACTGCTATTCTCCTTTCCTCCTCCGGGCATTATTAGAGGATATGTTTGAGATGGCTGCCTGAACATTTTACCTCCTTTCCATTAGTTCTTGTCCACCTTATACAATTATATTGATTAGACATTTTTTAACATTTATTACGTCATTTCAACTTCTTCCTGCTTTTTCTAATCTCTAACTAGTCATCTCCTTCTAGGTCACACTTCACAGTGTCTAATGCATTTTCTAGAAGAAATTTTCTAGTATCTGGTTATTCTTGTGAATTCCTTGTTAATTGTGACTACGACTGTACAGCTCTTGATTGAGATTCCTTGGAAAGAAAACATTTTCTTCGCTGTTTACGTCTTCTTCTTCTTTCAGTTCTTTAAGGGAATATTCCAGTGGAAAATGAATTGATCGGTGACAAATAACGCCAATTATCATAATAATTATAATACTTTAGGTGGTATTATAAAAAAATCTAACTTTTTGCAAAGAGATAAATGACTTAGTATCATAAATAACAATGATGAATGAGTTCAGTTGGCAAAGAAAACAGTTAATGAGATGTTCTGATTGCTTTTTTTAATTTATATGATATTATACAATATATCACGTCACTTAACTTTAAATGTTGCTGTCTAGCCTAGATAGACAGAATTCAAGAAAATACATGAATCTACTGGTTAAGCTGCTTGGCATGGTAATATTTTGATCAATAGAATTTGATTTTATCAACGGATGGTTAATTAATTAATTAATTTATTTAAACGCATAAAAACTTGGTACAATATGGCACCAAGAAGGATGCGCCACACAATAATAATAAAACAACATATATCAAAAGAAAAAAGAAGAGAAATATTTATACATATATATATATATATATATATATATATATATATAAGTAGAGAACGGATAAAGAACTTCATCTGGAAGGAAAACAAAAATGCTTAACAAGTTCAAACAGTATTCGTTAACTATCATCGGGAAGGGAAGAAAGAAGGAAATTGCAACACGTGTAATAGCACGCGATAAGTTTCATTGATCGTTTGTTGCTTTATTCAATTCATTGTGTGAGGGCTGAGATACTGCCCGGGCGCCCAGACCGAAGCAGGTGGTTTTATTAAGGGATCACCCCCGAGCCTTTGACTTGGAGTCTAATCTGCAAAACAGCGGAGCAGCGACAGGAGCTGCATTCCCATGGTTGCCTGTGACCCATATGGGTTCCAAAGTCATTTGATCCGATTGAATACTGGAGCCCATGTACCCCACGGTAACCGCCTTTAGTTTAACCGCTATCCAAACAACCTTCCTGACATGGTAGGACCTGCAGGGACAGAGTCCCAGTCAGTTTAGCATGTTGGGTCATTACGGTATTCAAGCCCGACCACCACGACAAGGTAGCAGTTATTGGCTGGGACGGATTGTTAAAGTGAAGATGAAAATGTGGATCACTGACACTTTTAAATCCATCAGTCATAGGTCTCGCAGCCCGTTTAAACCACTGGGACTACTTAGATTTCCATCCAGCTTGGCGCATCCACTTTTCTCCATTTTCTGTTGTTTTAGTCTTTTAATAATGCCTTTGATACACAGCGTAAACTCACACAAAGTTTTATTCGGCTTCCAACCTACAACTCGGAACTTCAAGATGAAAATGAAGAAGAAATGTCGTAGACAACTGACTCTTGTTTCAGATAGAATGATATTGCATCATACAATATACTGTCAATGAATATTTTACTTGAAGATTCGATATAAGAGTAAATATTTTGCAGGAAATTAAGCTGATAATTTTGTATTGTGTTCAAACATAACTTCCAGAATAAAGCTGATATTATTATTATTACGATTCGTATTCATTAATATGACAATAGTCAATATTATTCCACTCAGTGATGTGATCTATATCAAGTCAATTGTAATTTTATTAAATGTATTTATAATCTCAGGTCAAACTCCACTGTCATGCGTTCGCTCCTTTTAAAAATCAGGTGTAAACACTTAAGACTTATGCGTTACTGTTGAGAGAATTTAGTTTAAAGACTAACTGAATTTCACATTGCTGCTTTTTATCTCAAACTTGAGTTACAAACTACTTTTTGTAGAGTGCCAAACGATCTGACGAGTGGTATAAGATGGTTGAAGTCGATCGGGCACAGGACCTAGGTTTCGTGCTAGTTGTCACTCACTAGTCAGCAAGGCGTACCTGCAACCTTGAAGCAACTTATGTCCCTTCTGAGATTCAAACCCGCGTCACCCAGCGCTGCAGTCAGAGACGTTACTACTGAGCTATTCAGGCTCGTGATTGACCTCCTATAGGACTGTAGTGGGTATTTTGATTTGACACTTGTCAGCCAACTCTCAGAAACTGTCAATGTCCAGCTCTTACTACGCTGGACCTCAAGCTGTCCCTGGAAGACTTTCAGAAACAATTTGTAATAACCAAAGCGAAAAACCAGAACACAGATTGGCGACTCGAGAATCCTTTATTCTTACGTCAATATATAACCAACAATAAGGTTATTATACACAAGGTCGAAGAATAAATGTTATAACAACAAATCACAAATATACTTCTGATAGTTTTCTGTCTTCCACCGAACAGCGAACGATGAGACGATGACTGCTGGATTGATGACTCCCACGAAAAATATGCCGGAGTCGGGTTCGAGCAAACAACCATGAATTGATCGTTCAGTCTTCAACTACATTGACAACATTAGTAACTAGTGTGATGCATCTAGTCTTCTAATTGGTGCAGACCGAATTCTGTCAGTCAGGTTTTGCAATGTGGCCACCATTCTAGGTAGCTCACCATCACGGTGGACATCGATTTGATGACAGTAGATAGTTGGAGGCAATCGGCCACAGGAAGCCTTGGACCTAGGTTTCATGCTAGTTGTCACTCACTAGTCAGCAAGGATATCTGCAACCCTGACTGATAAAATGCAGTCTGCACCAATGAGAGGACTAGACACATCACACTAGTTACTAGCTTCAGATCAAAAAAAGATCCGACGAGTAAATCTAAGCATACTTCTAGAAAAGAATGAAATTGATCATGAAGGTTAAAGCGAACATTTCAAATACTTTTCAATTGATAGTCATATGTTAAAAAATTGGAAATATTAGAAAATGAGAATATTATGCTTTTGTCATTGAACATTTATGCAACTAAAATGTAAAAGAGACATTTTCAAAGTTTTTCAACGTAGATGTTTGATTAGAGTAGTTTACTAGACTAAGAGGAAAACGGCGGGAAGAATTTTAAATGACAGTTGTGACATCTAGACATTTCAGTAGATAATGAGAACAAAAGTTTTATTGATATGAGGATGAAACTTGAGCACTTTCGTAGGGTATAACTCCATTATGGAGGAAATTTTATTTTGATAAAATCACACAGTGTTATATAATGATATAACATCTTATTTCCCATCTTATTGACTAACAATAGTCGTCTTATTTCCCATCCTATTGTGTTTTATTGATAACGCTTATTTTATTTCCGAATATTCTCTATCTTCCTTTCTGCTTAACGCAAGTCTTATATTGATTTCATTCAAATATCTAATCAATTCTTACTCATGTGTATAAAACAAGCACGGAAGTTATGAGCAGTAATAAATTGTGGTCGAAACGTGGTCATCAGTAAATATCACTTAGTGTATAACACTGTATGAATTTATCAAAGTAAAATTCTATGCTTGGTTGAACGAAAGTTTTATTTTTGCAGAGTTTCGATTCATTACCTAGCAAGTTTTTTCATTATGATTTTCAGCTTTCATATTTATTATTATTATTACTAAAATCTATATCACTTTCTTATCACTTTCGTGTAGAAAAATGTCTCATTTGACCAACTACCTGGGTTTATTTGTAACTTTATTCATATGGAATATTTCCGTCTTTAACTTATAAATATTTATGTGTTGCGGTTAGGTTTGACTATCTTATCATACAATCTCAGCATTGGCTTTTCTGTTGTCTAAGCATGAAACGACTTTTTAAGCCTTAAATGTAGAAATTATTAGATTTACGGCGGCTAATGCTTGCTTATTTCTTCAGATTGAATACACCTGATGAAAAAGGTATTCAAGTACATCATACTCTGTGAACTCTTTACTGCTTTTCACTATATTCAAGATAAAATTTGTTTATATTGACTAAAATATAAGAAATTGGCGGGAAATAAAAAAAACACACAATAAAAACTAGTTCTTTTGAAAATTTTTATTCTCCCAAGGCGATTGAAATTATTGCAGTGTACAAAAGCTATCATAGAAACAGAATACATCAAACCTGGTGTCTTATTTACTAGACTAAGCAAGATAGGAAAGTTCCTCATTAATATATGCATAACTGTTAAATGATATTTAAAAGTTATTGTTTGTTAGACAAATAGATAACAGTGCATAGGAATAATGTGCACTCTGAAATATCTCTCACAAATATTACCTGAAGTCATGCACTTTATATATGTTTCAAAGTATTGAAGAAAAATCTGAAATATATTGGTAAGTTACTCAGTGATGGGAAATTCCTCTACAAAGTTCCTTACACCATTTGTTAACAGAGTCGATAATGAAACATTAGTAAGTGACTTGGCCTGATTATCCTCTCTCTGTCGTTAGGTGAATTGCAGAGTTAGGTGGTATTGTACACTATTCTAATATTTGTGTGTATGTTTGTATGTATGTTAAACATATTAGTTTGTTTATTAGATATATCACACAGTCAGGGAAACAGTATGATTTACTGGATGACACAGTTTTGAAAAAAATCTATTGTTCATAATCATATCAATTATAATCACATGACTTCCAAACTTCAGTCTAATAATTTTCTTCGTTCTCTCCCATTTGTCGTCATAGGGGTAGTAGAATTTTCCAGACTTCTGGGACAGGTGTTGAGTCATTCCTATTACATGTATTTGCAGTTGATTCGATAAACAAAGCTTCTGTTATCAATCTCTCCCTCCACCTCGCTGTAAGATTAGATTTTAAAACTGTCATCCTATCCCATCCATCCTATTGTATGATTGTGTGTAACTGCATGTAGTGTTTGCGATAGCTGAACTATTCTCTAGATTTCTTATCTTATTCGGGTCAACTAATCTAGATTTTGCCAGGTTTTTATGTTCAGCTAGTCTGACTGCCCTAGTTCTACTACTTTGACGGATGTATTTGACCTGACAATCATTGCAGACAGGGTATTAGATAAACTAAATTGTTTTGTTTTAAAGGCTTCACTGGCAGGATACTTTAACCAACAAAGCTTATTACTGATTGAGTTTGTGGTTGGTTTGAATGTCAGCCACTTTTATTCCTGCCTAGTTAAGAATTCCGCGTAAGGTTTCCGAGGTTCCTTCCTTGTATGAGATTACTACTGATGATTTAGATTCCTTATTGTCGGTGTCGTCATTAATATTCGGAGAAGACAAAGAAAACTACAAAACTCAAGTTTCAAAGTCGTGTGATTATAATTGATGGCATGATTCTGAACAGTGATAAATTTTGTTGGAAACTACGTGATCCAGTAAATAATGCTGTTTCATTGTGTGATACATCTAACAAACAAACTAATATGGAATTACTTACTACCACAGTGCCCAAGTTTTACACATATATTAATGTGTTGAACATAATTGAACATGAACATAATAACAAGCAGCATCCTGAGAATTTCCAGAATGTATTAAACATTTGGTTTGAAATTAATGCCTCTGATGGAAATTATGTTTAGCTGTATAAATAAACAGGATAATATACAAAAGAAATAATTATTTAACTAGAAGTCTGGCGACTCTGATGCATTCACTTGTAAATTACTTTTTATTAAAATCTCTTTTAAAATTTTAAAAATTGATCCTGAGAAATCTAATATAGTTGTACCTATTGGCTTTCCTATTGACTGAACAAATCGTGTAAAATACTAAATATTAGGCGCAAATTTTGTTTTATTCTTAGACGCCCATGGTTTTTTCTATGTTGTAGCAATACAGAAATTATTAACCTATTTACAATATATGATAATTCAACCGACAGTAGAAAATTAATAGTTACCTGTATGAAGTGAAGCGCTAAAACAATTTCATCAAAAACCAAATATGAACATAATTGGTCTATTTTCAAGTATCTTACATAGCGAGTGCCAATAAGGAATCTCAGAATGTACACTGAATTATCTACTTACTAATTTCCGGAATTTAATAGCGTTCATTTTCACAGAAAGTCACATTCGGAACGTAATGCAAGTAAATATGAAACCACTTAGACAAAAATTTCACCTCGAAGTATGTAAATTGCAAGTCGCAAATTAAGTTTAACTTAGTACTAATTCGCCCAAATAGCTAACCAGGATACAGGTAGCTTGTAGTTATTCGACTCTCTGAACTGAGTCAAACCGGGTGCACCACTGATGAGCTCGGCTTCAAACGAAAGAAACGGTTGTCGGAGGTTTAGATCACTTCAATCTAGCTAGCAAACACTACTGGTTTATATGTGAGTGGTGTTCAAATGCTCATGTCAACCAATCAGCAGTACATTAGATTAGATAAAAAACAGTTTAGAAATCTTGTGAAACTGACAGAAATACCTATCAGGACACAATTAGAGTGAATTAGATATTCACCCTGAAAAGTTCATTCATACATTCTTTTCTGTCTGTCAACAAGAAGCTTCTATATATACGACTACAATTTAGAGGTAATATACTAAGTGATATAATAATCAACAAGTTAAAGAAATCAGTGTAAAAAACGTTTAATTCCAGTAAGCTGAAGTTTATATTTTCCACACAACCAGTTATGATTCAGAAACTGAAAGATGAAGTGCCTAGGCTGGCTACTTCCTAATGTATCTTTAAATTCAACTGCTTCTGTGCAACCATTTATATCAGGTGTTAATCTAGAGACCTAATCTTTCGTGCTTAGGAATACCTACCAGTGTGGCTACGTAATGGTGCTCTCAATACCAAAAAACAGTTCTATATTGGAACACCACCTGGAAACAGGTCATATAGCTAGCCACATTGAAAAATCTTCCACTATCATCTACCGGGTATCAAAAAAGTTACCAAAGGCCTCTAGATACCGAGCACTGAGAACAGTAGAATACATTATAATTCGCCTAAATCAAACATATCTCTGTGTGCGAAAGGAAGTGGTCCAGTTGCTTTTGCCATCCTGGCCTGCTGTCGAGCTTATAAATTCATAAATTCTCTTCTACTTCCTTTAATTTATCCCATATTTAGCTTAGTATTATATTAATAAAACTTATAACTTATTAAATAGTCAGTAGAACAACTGGATCTCACCTTTCCAACTCATATCATTTATAGATACAACGTTTTCTTTCTTTCTTTTCCTTTTCTCTTTTTTTTTGTTGCTATGTGCTGTTTTGTTTCTCTCTTCCTTATAAACTGTACTTAAAACATTCTTCTTTGTTCTTTCACACTCTGTACATCTCGACATTTTCGTTACCGCTTACGCCAGTAAATATGCTACCATCTACTTTTCTAACATCTTCAAACACTGTTCAATTTTGACTTTGCTACCGACATCCTAATATGTTGTTGTCAAAATTAATTGAGACTACCCATAATCTATGTAGAATTTTATTTATTGTTAATGTACTAACTGGATGGAATACTGTAGTGAAATACTGAGAATTCCATTCTGTGTTATAACTGCTGTTTTGGAATAAAGCAAATTATTTTTATTATTATTAATGGAATATCTCTCCCTTTTACTAATGATTTTGAAATATAATCTGTTGATACTACTGATTAAATGTAATTTAAAACATTGACGTTGTTAATAACAATATCTCTTTAATTATTATGGTCATATATATGTGGAACCTAATGACTACATTATCGGAAGAAATATTCTTTATTTATTGATCGGTCTATCAAGAAAATGTCACTTGTGATATATCAGTTAAGTGTAACCACCAAAAAGTCAATTTTTATAGGATGATTGTGATTTAAGTTCTTCTTTACATGAAGTCTGACCGAAATACTAATTACTTTATCCATTTATACAGTTATTTCGCTGTAATCACAGAAAATTGTTTTATTGAAGCTGTGGAGTACCACAGTGACAGTCTTAATTTGTCGATTAAATTCAACAAAGAATTCTCACAGCATATGAAAGGCGCTTTTTATTGTAGATGTTTAGCCTATAGGGTTCACGCATTTCTCATTCTCCTAGATTTGTAAAAGAATCTGTTCTTAATGAAAACAGTTGTCACTGCATCCTGTGATTATACTTTAGTATTTGCGAGGTCATGACTGCTTTAATGTCATGTAATAATGTGTAAAAATATAGCTTAAATGTCATGAAACACTATCATCTGAAACGTGGAAGTTCTAACCGTAGCAGAATAAACATTAAAAAAAAGTAATAAAAGGTCTAAGTCTTTCCCTCAGATGTGGAAGTATGCGTGTTTATTTACAAACAAGAAAATATAGGATTACATTTTCTCCGAATAAGTCTTTGTGACTCTTGAATTCTCTCCACTATAAACCTTAAAACAAATCAGTTACGAAGAAAATGATACGATAGACTAATAAAATCAGAGAATGACTGAGTTTTAAACAATACTATGTCATTCAGATGAGATTGATTTGTATTTACGCGTTTCTCAAACATGAAAGAAAACTTGATTCTCTGTATTGCCTTTTCTGAGATAGATAGAATTATTAAAATGGAGGAAACATAACAGTATGAAATCGCCAAACCCGATGATGAAAAGAACAAGACACATCTAATTGAAAATCAACTGACTGTTGTCTTAAAGAACATGAGGAATAAGTAAGTAATCTCGTCAGAAATATGTGAACGCACGCGACCAGTAGGCTTCATGATACCACGCTTGTATGGACTACTGGAAATTCACAAGACAGGATTACCTCTCCGTCCAATCCTCGATATGGCGGGTTATCCTTATCACGGAATCGTTCAATGGTTAACTGAAATACTGGAACCAGTTAGAAGGCCAGAATCTAAGTTTTCCATTGACGATACGTTCAAATTTATTGATAGCACTAAAGGTTTTAATGTCTCAGACAAAGTCATGTTCTCATTAGATGTGACGTCGTTATTTAGCAATGTGCCTCTCATGGAAACTGTTTGCTATTTATGTGATTATATTGATACACGTAGTTTAGAAATAGGGTTGCTGGCAATCTACATCAAAGATCTTTTATTGAGATGCAAGTTGAATGTTCACTTCACCTTCAATAGTGAGATTTTTAGACAGAGAGATGGCATTGCCATGGGATCACCACTGGGTCCCCTGTTGGCTGATTGTTTTATGGCAAAGCTTGAAAATTCTTAACTTAGTCAAACCATCAGTCATTTCGACATTTATAAGAGATACGTAGACGACACTTTCGTCGTCTGCGATAATAACGTAATGCTTGATGATATCTTGTTTGCGTTCAACAACTGCCATCCTTACTTACAATTCACCATAGACAAGGAGTCGGAACGAAGTATTCCGTTTCTTGATGTGTACCATAATGGACATAATGATGGATTTGTCAAAAGATCCATCCACCAGAAACGTACATGGAACGGACACCTAACTAATTTCTATTGTTGGGTGCCTATCTCCAGGAAAAGAAACCTAATTCATTCGCTCTGTTTTAGGATAGGGAACATTTGTAGTTCTGATTGCATTGACTCAGAACTTGACTTCCTAAAAAGCCACGCTCGCAGAAAACGGTTACTCTAACCGATTTATTGACGGAAACATGAAAGATAAGCAGTCTAAACTGGTCACCGACTCAGTTCCAAAGAAAACCTTATTCATGAACTTGGAATTCAAAGGTGATCAAGCTTCAGATATGCTCAAAAACCGTCTCTCTAAAGCAGTCAGTAAGACATTCTTTGCAGCAAAATTACATATGATGTTCACTAGCCGCAAGTTTTTCTCTACCTCTGTAAAAGATAAGTTCCCCTGTCTGGCCACCTCCATGTGCATCTATCAGTTTACCTGCTCTTGTCGAGCAAGGTACATTGGCTGTAGTCAGAGAACGCTCTCCACACGGATACGAGAACATACTCCAGCTTGGTTTTACGAGGGAGAAAGGAACTGTGTGCGAAGCTCTATTCTGGAACACCTGATCGATTTCTGTCACTCTGCCAACCCTGACCATGATTTTAAGATCATATACAGAATCTATGCTAACTTCCGGGGTTTTCTTCGTTACAGACTTCGAAAGACAGCTGAGGCCTTGGCAATTCATGACTTTAAGCCAGACCTTAATGTACAAAAGAAGTATGTACAATCCCTACTTCTGCCTTGGCCGTAGAGGGATAGACATTTATTTATTTTGTTTATTTAGTTAATATACCTTTCCCTCATTACTACGATTATCATTATTATTGTTATTACTATTCTCACTCTGAATTGTTTACGCTTTACCCACTTGTCATTCTAAATTCAGAATTATTTTTTTTTCCTTTTACAATATTGAGTTCTATCCTATCAAATTTCACACCATGTTAGGTGACATTTTATATTCGTCTACTAATCCCATAATTAATGCTTCCCTTTCCATCGTCTATACATTTTATGAATGATTCTGTATATGACACTAATTGTTTTGCCACTTGACATTAAACTATAATCACAAATATCTGAATTGCATTTCATACTATTATTATTTCATGTATTCACACCTTTGACCTAATTCCCTCACCGAACATAATTTCTTTATAAAACCATATATATATATATATATATATATATATACGATTGTACGTCTTGATAATAAATTCGTTGAAAGGAGTCTCTTCGCTGAATATTGTGTTCTTAATGCTACAATGGGAATTATTAAATTATTGTAAACTTATAAAGTTGTTTACTTTCTTTTTTAAACATATGAACCTTATGAATTAATAATAATAATAATAATAATTTTTTCCTTCACATTCCCAGTGGAACATAGGGCTCCAAGCTAGTGGCTTGAAGTTTCTGTAGCAGTGTTTTTAATTTTTACAGGATGGGGCTGCTAGCCTCATGCCCAACCTTTCCTCTTTACCAGCATTATTTCTGGCTCAGTGAGGTAAAGGAGTGCGCCGGCCGGGGATCGAACCCCGGACCATATGCATGGTCGGCGAGCGTCCTAACCGCTATACCACCTTATGAATTACAAGTAGAAAAATATGCCGAACAACCTTTAGCTTATCTCTGAACAAACAGAATAAAACATTTTTACCTATAGAAAGGCCCTTTAACAGATGGAATAATAAAATAATTTATCCCAAGCAGCTTGTACAGGTAATGTTCTCATAGATTTGGATGAGGATATACTTTATCGTGAATCAGACTTGTCACACTTTCGTCTCAGTATATTCGTATAAGTAGAACGTTGGCGTTCAGTTATTAATTGAATTACCTCTGGTAGTTGTTTTAGTTTAACCTGCTTAGAGGAACACTGTCATCATATCAGATGTTAAGTTTGGCTGTTTCATACTTTTTTACATACGTGAAATATCTGTTGTAGCGTTTGTTGAACTGTGCTCGAAAAAACCTCACAATAGCCTTTATCCTCACCCAATAAATTTATGATAAATTCATGGTAATGTGAACGATTATAAGAAAAATGAAACCAAAGTACATTTAGGAAGTGAACCATCCCGCGTTGGCAGTAAATTCCGCTGTGGTTTATGCTATCGTTTAACAAGCTACATAAAATGATAGATAATGGATACTAGTAACCGTACTTCAAGAATATGAACTGAAGGACAATGCATGGAATAAGTTTCATCGTAACGAAACAGTAGTATTAGCATATGGTTCTTACAGAAAATTAACGAGAACTTGAGTTTGTCTACAAGTAAATCAATAAATGGCCTTTCTTATTTTCTGCTTATTTTCTTATTTCTTATGCCCTACTCAGGTAGGTAGTTACCTGGGGTTCTAGTGAGAAGTCGTGACTAGTAGAGTGCAGAAGGTCAGATGTGAGGACAAATACTCGCCAGTGAAGACATTGGCTAGGGGTCACGCTATGTCATGAATTGGTAGAAGTTAGAATTCATGGGCTGGCCATTGAGTCGGGTCCCAGTGGCTTAATGGTCTACGAGCTCGCCTTGTAACCAGAAGGTCCTGGGTTCGAATCCCAGTGGGTGCGTACCGATGAAGAGTCCCAAACTAGACTGACGAAACAGCTGTCCAGTACTCCCTGCAGGTTTTCCAATGGTTCTCTAACCAATGTCAACTCATGATGAAATCGTGTAACCAACCAAATCCCTGCAAATCAACACTTAAAAGCCATTTATTGATGAACTCTGCCCCTTAAAAAGAGAAACCACCCTCCGGTTTATAGAGCATTTAGATCTGGCTGGCAAGTACTACTGGTTGATATGAGTGGTATACAACTGCGTATCTCAGGGAATCAGTAATATATTGTGTGAAGTTCCGGTTTTTCTGTGCCTAGATATAAACGTCATAGTCAGGAGGAGTTCTTAGCATCTTTTATTTCCCCATAAATCTGTACACATTTTGACTGTAAATAGTTTGAGAAAACTAGAAGGATGGAAACACTTCATAAAGCGCTCATCTGAAAAACATATTTTTACGTTTAAAAAATTATAAGCCGTTTCAATAACCAAAACATTTTTTGAAAAATTTATGTAGAATATAGAGATCGTTCGCTTCTTATCAGTTCTAGTAACAGAAATACAAGTTATCAGTTTTGGGTCACATTGCCTTAGCCGCTCGGTAATTGATACTGACAGACAGTGATGTGGACTCCAGTCTAGAAAAAATCATGGGTTCATTTTGCCCGCTCTTTTCATGATACTTAACAAGCCTAAAATCTAAGTCTAGAACTGCACTTTACTGATTCCTCTTGATATCTTAGAAATACCAAAACTATTTGATGACAGCATTAAGATGTTTTTTCTACGGTGGAATACAAAGCCAATAAATAGTGAGTGGAGAAAGCATTCCTGATCATCAAGACAGTTCCTTTTTATCTAACTGACGTGATATGATGGTCAAAAGCTGGTACAGTCATATTTTTATTATCCACAACTGAGCGCGCTAGTTAAAACCCTTCAAGAACCAACTATACAGCAAATATGCAGGGAGAAATGAAGGTGGATAAACGGTAAAACGGTCAAGTGTCATCACACAACAGGCAATCTTTTGAGTAGAACCCGAAAATGAAGCGGCAAGTCGGTCGTCCGAAGTTAGGCTGACAAGGGGAGGTCATGTAAAAAGGAGGTGAAATCATGCTGGCAGACGTGGAGCCAGGTGAAAACGTTGGGGAAGAACCGAACGCCATGGAAACGTGCGGCTGAAGACCTATGTTTTTCTAGGAACTAAAGGAAACATTAATAATAGTTTGTGAACAATTGTAGCTTCTAGTAGAGTAGTAGTTGTCATCTGCAGTGTACCCTCTACTGAAATGCTCCTTTTCTAGTTTTCTACGACAGTATACACTCGAATAAAGTTGCTTAATAGTTGACTAATACATTTCAACAAACTGTAACATCAAACAACTCCGTTCAATTATTACAAACCAAGTAAAACCTAAAAGGAACAGTTTGGCATCGCCATCCTAAATGAAAATAGTTGATTGAAAAAAATCTTTTCTAATGTCTGCTATTTAAACGCTATTTATACAAGACTGGTTTGCACCTGAATACACAGAAGTTTTACATGCATCTGTAAATCATTTTATCAATGGTAGACTAAATATCAGTCGACGCATACGAAAAGTTAACTTTAGATTACATTATTATTATTATTATTATTATTATTATTATTATTATTATTATTATTATCATCGAAACAGGTGCACATCGTTTTTTGAAAATATAAACACTATTTTTAAAAAAGATTATAAATTTCCATTAAAAAGAAAGATCTTTTTCAAATAGCCGCGTTCAAATCAGTCTCTTTTTTTCTACAAAAGTTTGTAGCTCCATAATTTTATTAAAACTTATGTAAGTATTTCCCTTGATAAACTGGACAAATAAAATGGTAAAATTTACATGACTGCCATTAAGATTATATATATATATATAGTCTGTTCTATAACTTAAATTATCAGGTTCTTTCCATTAGTATTTTCCGGAGATCACGAATATATACACACCTACAAATGTACAGCTTCTTGAATATATGAATTATTTACTTTGACAGTTCAACAGATAAATTATGCAACTATACTTAGCGGAATTGAGGCACTTACAGCTTGTATAGAAAATATCTTTAATCATACTGTCTTGTGATCTTTTTTGCTCGTGAATGGACAAGTAATTTATCAGTTGTGAATATACAATTAATAGATTCTGTAACCTTGAGTCTGTATGTCAAACACGTGCGTGTAAATCAGAAAGTACCATGGCTTTTTAGTTGACTGCATTTGATTTCCTTATATTAGTTTGAACACTACAAAAAGTAAGATAATAAATAAAGCCTTAAGCGAAGATGTAAGTTTTATGAGTTTATAATATGGCTTAAGCAAGTATTACATCTGCACTGATTATTTACTTAGATGTAATCGATATCATAGGTTTAGTCTTTAGTGTTCGTGCAGACAGTGAAAACGTCTCTTACTGCAGCAATGGTTAGGGTGGGTGTGAACCCCAGAGGAGACATTACTCCCTTCAAGGTTGATGAGAATTAACATGCACGTAACTTATGTCCAGGTGATCCTGCCAACTGACTGCAACCGTCTAAAATCATGTACTACGTAATTCTAAATAAATGTTTATGGCTTTCGCCATACAGAAGCAGGTAAAATTAATATCCAGTGTTACGCAAATGGAAACGGATTTCTTAAAAAGCGAATATTCTAACTGAATAACAAACTGGAAAAAAGACAGAAAATAAAAGAGTAGGAGAGACAGGGAAATTTCGCCTATCTATGAAGTCATCTTCAAAGACTGTACAGTTGTATTAGTATTTACTACAACATAAAACAGTTCGGTACTGAATAATAAAAAAACGTTATGCCACTTAAACAATAACCAAAAAGTAGTTGCTGGGATTAGGGAGAGCAGACTCAGTAATCAACAAGACGGAAGAAGTAGTAAGATGGAGTTGTGGAGAGCAAATGTATATTATTCAGTGCTGACAAAGTTTAGAAAAGTATGAAATACGACATGGTGATAACTGTTGCCAGAGATGAAATAGTCTGGTTGACAAGGGTCGAAATAGCGCATTGGAAAGCAAAACACGTGAGCAGGAGGCTAAAAGTGAAAATTGTGGAATAGAAGATGGTTGGATGGAAGCGTAAAAGACTCAAACAAAAGTTTCCCTAACACAGATTTTGAGATTAAACAGATTAATTGCTGATACGTTCTTTGCGTACAAATTTCGAAGTCTAACTCTTTAATTGTCTTTCAGATTAGATTTGTAAGATAGTTTAAAGGGGGGGCTGCTAGGTCTTTGTGACTTAAATTTACCACATGTCCAAGAATTTATCTATTGAATGGCTCACAGTGTCCCCCGGAATGCTGTCCATGGGAATTGCGTGAAATGACATTAGAAATTACTCTCTGTGTATAGTTTCTGCAAACAGCTAGACTGAATTGTTCGACTTATGTACACATTTAAGTTTAAAGCACATAGAACACTAGTATTTCTGAATGTGAATAAAAATTGTCTGGCGTCCTTCGACCTTCTATATTTGGTTGGGATGTTTCATTACCAGTCATAATTATAATTTAAACATAGACTTAATCTGTAATTTAGTAGATCCCTCAACACAATCATAAAATACCCACTAAAAAGAAGTTAACCTAAACCCTAACAAAGACTGACTGGCCCAGCTGGAATGAGACGCTGAATTTTCGACGTTGTATCAACCCTCAGATCAATATTAAAAAACAATATTTTCCTTAGGTTTTCATGGGTTCTTTCATTTTGTTGACCATTTTTCACGTTTTTCCCAAAGATTTCTTAAACTGCGTTGTTTGTGTAAGCGCTCCTAATTTTAGAGGATAAGTAGTTGATTATATGTACTTGCCATGCGAAAGTAGGCAGCTATAAAAATTCGTATACTGCTTACTCCAAATTGGTGTCCTTTTGGTTGTTTTCAGGAAAAGAACAACCACGTATTCATTTGAGTAAAGCATCCAATAAGTGAAATTTTGAGTTTACTACGAATTCTTTTGTGAACAAGATTGAATGATAACACTTTTTTTAACATTCTTGTTGTGACTTCGATAAGATTATCGCCACTATATTATTATTATTATTGTATCCTTTAGTTCCTAGAGGAACATAGGGCTTCAGCTGCGCACCTCCATTGACTTCGGTTTTCTGACAACTTTTTCACCCTGCTCCAGGTCTGTCCTCATGCTTTCATCTCCTCCTCGCATGACCTCCTCCAAGTCACCCTTGGACGACCAACTCGCCGCCTCCCTTTCGGGTTCCACTCGAGGGCTTGTCTAGTGATGTTGACCTCCACACAGATTTGAGAGTAATGAAAGCTTGTCTTGCTTTTCCGATTCTGGCTTTGATGTCCTCGTCAGTTCCGCCTGTAGTTGAGACGATGCTTCCCAGGTAGGTGAAGGAGGTTGTTTCTTTCAGGTTCTTCCCATTTATGCTTATTGTTGTCTGTTGTTGTTGCTGCTGTTGATGTTGGCTAGGAATCTTCATCATCTCTGTTTTATCTATGTTCACGTGAAGTCCTATCTTTGATGCTTCTTCTGCCAACTTGTTACTTTTCACTTGCATATCTTCCAGTTTATGGGAAATCAGACATATATCATCGGCGAAATCCAGATCCTCCAAGTCTTTTGTGTCAGTCCATTTTATGCCTGTTCCCTCGTTGGTTGCCGTTGTCTGTCGCATTATCCAATCAATTGCAATCAGGAAGATCATTGGTGATAGTAGACAGCCTTGCCTCACTCCCGTCCTCACTTCGAAGGCTTCCGTAAGTTTCCCGTTGTGGATTACTTGGCATGCAGCATTGTCGTATAACTGTTGGATGAGGTGTATAATTGTCGATGGGACCCCGTAGTAGCGAAGTAGTTTCCAAATGACCTCTCGATCGACGCTGTCGAAGGCCTTTTCAAAGTCGATGAAGTTGAGATAGAGAGGTGACTGCCATTCCAAGCTTTGTTCAATGATGATCCGTAGAGTGGCGATTTGATCAATACATGATTTGTTTCTCCTGAATCCAGCCTGTTCCGGACGAAGTTTTTCATCTAGGGCTTGTTTGATTCTCTCCAGGATGATGCGACTTAGTATCTTGCTTGGAATGGACAGAAGCATAATTCCACGCCAGTTTTTACATTGACTTAAGTCTCCTTTCTTTGGAAGTTTGAATAAGTATCCGTTCTTCCAATCCTCGGGTACTTTGCCCTCTTTCCACACCTTCTCCAGCAGTGGTGTCATCAAGTCCGCTGTTGTCTCTGGGTCTATTTTCAAAGCTTCTGCTGGGATTCCATCTGGTCCCGGTGTTTTCCCAGCTTTAAGCATCTTGATTGCATTCAGGACTTCTGATTTCGTCGGGGGGTCAGTGTTCACTGGTAGTTCTGCTTCCGTTGTTGGTATTGCTGGGCGTGTTGTAGGTGGCGGACGATTTAGAAGTCTTTTGAAGTGTTCAGCCCAGTGCTTTCTCTGTTCCACCTCTTTGGTGATTGACTTTCCATTGTCGTCCTTTATTGGCTTAATCTGTGTCGAACGTTTGCCCGAAAGGTTCCTAGTTGTTTGGTAGAGTGTGGCCACTATATATGAGGTGAAAACCCTTGATTCTTGGTCCCAACATCGTATTTTCTAGGCTTAGTTTGGACTGTTTATACCATTTCGTTTTTTCATGAGTGACGCTTTGAGGTGACTTTCCCTATTTATAACTTACTACATAAAACCATAATAGAAAATGAATCTTAATAGAGAGAAGACCAGTAGTTCAGCGAAGAGTCTTTTTTCAGTGAATTCATTTTCACAGCTGTATAATCGCAAATATATATGGTTGACTTAACTTTTGCTTGTTTGATTGTTTTTTCTAACTACTTAAAACTCTTGTATTCCTTTAAAACTCTTATTTAATTCCGCATTTTATTTTTTCCCATGTTCACCCTGACCATAACTCTTTCATTAGACTATTCATGTTATTACGTAACTCTTCTTTAACAGTGAATTGTGACAACTCGTCACTTTTGTTACTACCCTCTTGTATCAACATTCAGTTTCTCTGAACGCTTTTTGTATTACGTAACTCCACCAAAAACTTACTAATTGTATTTTCATACATTTATTCCCCTTAATGAATGTGAACAAAGCAAGAACCACAGTTTTTGCAAAAGCTGTAGTTTTTGCTTTGTTTAAATTGTATTTTCGTTTGATAAATTTAATGTACACACTTACGGAATAACCATATATATATATATATATATATATATATATATATATATATATATATGCAATTGTACAGCTGTGGAAATGAATTCGCCAAAAGGACACTCTTCACTGAACTATTGGTCTTCTCTCTATTAATATTCGAATGGTTTGTTTTTCATGAATTAAAAAAAAGGAATCATCAAATTTTGATATCATTAGCTATCGTCGTATTTTCTGAAGCGCGGTGATTATTGATGTACAAAGAGATACTGTTGACTGAGGCTTTCTTCTGTGAATGAAGAGTTAGTTACTGCTTTCATCTTAGCTATGAATGTTCCATTTTCGGACTGTAATTGTCTATCACTTTTCTCAAAAAATTAAAATTCACTGGAAGATAATTTTGAATCGAATGGAATTTCTAATAAACTGACGACTTCTGTTTTTGTGCATATCATATTCAAAGTTTCTTTTCAAACCTTAATTTGTCTTGTTAATTGCGCAAGACGCATAAAGAATTCTGACTAGTCATTTAGAATGACTTAACTTGACAAGAGAGACAAAAGTATCATCAGTACGTTTGGTATATAATGTATGCCACAATAACTGTTTTAAAAGACAACCGACAGATGCTTAGTTGGTGTGATAATATGATTAATTGTTGAATTGCATTTCAATATTGTTTTTGCGTAACAATAAAAAACAACAGTCATTATTTTCGGTGGTTTGTCACTTTATTTTCCTTCAATATGTTTGCTTCATTATGTTATTCGACATACCTTTTCAAAGTCTCAAAAGACTTTTAAATATAGTATTATTTATATACGCATTCATATTAATTATTCGCCTTGTTAAAAACACCTATAAGATTTATTTAAACTCCCGAATAAGAATATAGTTATTCAGCATGGAAACAATAGCATCCACAACTATTACGGTAAACATTATGTTCATACATGTCGCTTCCATTTTCCACGCCAAATAGTGTTTACACACCACTGTATTTTAAGATGCTTGCTTCAGTCTTTCAAAGCTCGAGAATATATCTTGATATTATAATGAAATTTCTGAAGCCTTAAGTAATCAGTGCCTGATGGTCTCTGTAAAATTAAACTTTCATGAATCTTTGATGGTTTTATCACCACAATCTACCCTACACGAAAAGAGTTTGCAACAGTGACTTACCGTTCAAGTGTTGGTTTTTAGGATTTGAGTGATTGATTACAGGATTTCATCAGCAGCTGACAATGGTTACAGAACTATTGGAAAACCTGGGAATACTGGACAACCGTCTCGTCTTAATTGGGGACTCCTCGTCGGTACTCACCCACCTTACTGCCAGGTTCGAACCCATGACCTGCTGGTTACAAGGCGAGCTTGTATACCATTAAGTCACTGGGACCCGATCTAATGGCCAGCACATGAATTCTAACTTCTGCCAATTCACGACATAGCTCCACCGCTAGCCAATATCATTGGCTGTCCAGTACTCCCAGGTTTTCCAATGGTTCTCTAACTGATGTCAGCTCATGATGAAATCCTGTAACCAATGACTTGCTGTGTCTATAACGTTACGTTTTTTTAAGTGAGTACTGTTATTATTGTTTCCTTTAGTTCCTAGAGGAACATAGTGCTTCAGACCCACGTCTCCGATGCGTTCAGCTCTCTGCCAACGAAAACATCTAATATATATATATAAACTGACCATTTTGTAAAATAATGTTTGCTACCTAATAGTTGTTTTTTAAACTTCACCTCTAATACTATGTTGTTTGTAAATTGTAATCGGACCATAAAAGTATACATGGTATGATGATTCTGGATATCATGTGATTATCATTCGATTCTGTTCTATCTGAAGGTGTGTTTACAAATTATTTGGAGCCAGAGAAAGAAATTCTATGCAAAAATGTGACTAATTGACCTAGATTAAACATAATTTTTATTATATAAAGAGAGAGAGAGGGTGAAATAGTTCAGGAAGTATATCATATGAAATAGGCTTGTTTACCATAATGTCAATGGATATATCACAGTTAGATAGTGTTATTCCCAGTGAATGCGAACTACCTATTGTGCACAAAGATTTTTGTAGAATTGTTACCTCAGATTCACATTTAAATTATCATTATTGTATATTTGCATTGCTTTAGCCTCTACCATTATTTGGCTAAATGATCTGTTTATCTGTAATCTAATAGAAAAAATGAGTGTTTCCACAAGACAGTTTTACAATACATACAATATCTACAGTACATATACTAAAATTGGAACGATCCAGTGAAGATTAGCCTGGGCCCTGCGCAAGGGTGACACGCAACATCATGAAGCGTTCCATAGATTTTACTATCTCCAGTGATTTTCCTGATTGCGGTAGACTATATAGTGCGACAGACAGCGGCGGGCAACAAGGAGACAGACATAAAATGGACCCACACAAAAAAAAATAAGAGGATTTCGATTTCGCCGATGATATGTCTGATTTCCCACAAACTCTAAGATACGCAAGTGGGAAGCAACAAGTTGGCACAAGAAGCATCAAAGATAGGAGGGATTTAAGGTGAACATAGAGAAAACAGAGGTGATGAAGATTTTTGGCCAACAGCGACAGCAACAACAACAGACAACAGTCAACATGAATGGAGAAACTGAATCTAAAAGAAGCAACCTCCTTCACCTACCTATCTGGGAAGAATCATTTCAACTACAGGCGGACGGAACTGATGAGGATATCACAGTGAGGGTCAAGAAAGCAAGGCAAGTTTTCATATTTCTCAAATCTGTATGGAAATCAGCAGAACTCAGCATGAAAATGAAAATGAGATCCGGATTTCCAACTCCAATGTGAAGTCAGTGCTACTATACGGATCAGAGACTTGGCGCCAAGTCACGAAGGGCAATCTGAACAAACTACAGACCTTCATCAACAGCTGTTTTCTCACAATACTCAAGATTAGATGATCATAAAAGATGAGCCATAGTGATCTCTGGCAATGAACGAACCAATCTAGAAAGAACAAATTGTGCAGTAAATATACAAGAAGAAATGGAGGTGAATTGACCATACTCTGAGAAAACCATCAAGTGACATTACACGCCAGGCCATTGCTCTAGTGGAACCCGAATGGGAAGCGGGAGTTGGTCGTCCGAGGGAGGGGTGACATGGAGGAGGTCATGCGAAGAGGAGATGAAGGCGTGTGGGCAGACATGGAGTCAGGTGAGAACGTTGTCGGAGAACTGAATGCAATGGAGACGTCCCTATGTTCTTCTAGGGACTAAAGGAAACAATAATAAAAATATATAACACAAAGTGATTTATTAACTTTTAGTATTGTTTGCTTCTCTAAACCAGATGATTTCATAGGTTAGCTTTTACTGTCCTTCTAGACAAAATTTTCAGTGCTAACTTCAAACACAGCAGTAGTATTTTATTGTAGAACTAATTTTAGAGAAAAATTGAGCAAAGAACATCCTTTTCGATAATTTCCTCTTCTGGCTCTACAATTATATATATGTTTAAATACATAGAATATTAAAGAATGGTTGTCACTCACAGTAGTGGAGTTTTTAAATACTATCAATTTGTTAAGAAAGATCAGTGGCATTACAGTCCACTAAGAAGCATAAATTATAACAAGCATTAAAATGTAGCAGTAAATAGAATATCAAATCAAATTAAAGAAATTTCCACAACAAAATTAGGATCATTAGAACCTTGATTGGCAAGGTAAGGACAGTTTTCGAACCAGCTTCTTTTGGATACAAAATTTAGGCTCCTTAATGTACATCCCAACAGCCTCAGAAATATGTAGTAGACGAACCCATAAAGTAAAGATTAGTTGGTATGCAGTAGATGACTTTGAAAGCCTCGTAACATCAATCTTGTTTTCTGTATCCACAAGATGAGATGGAATACAGCTATGAATAGATTTTGTTTGTTCATTACTTAACCACTCAAGATGATGTTTGGAAATTCGACGAGAAACACGCTTAGTTGTATGGCCTATACAATTAACTGGCTCCACATGGGCAGTCAAATTGGTAGATATACATAGAAGAGGCGAAATTTGGTAGTTCATCTTTTACTCCCGAACACAAAATAAGAGTGATTTTAAAGGCACAGTATAATTCAGCAGCACTGAATGCTCTTTTTGCCACATTCCTAAGCCGTCGTTTTGATGTCTCACTGATGTTATCTCTGAGAAACTGAAGTTGTGGGCATAAAGGTTTTTTTTCGGAACTTTGGCCTGCCTTGACTTTTGAAGCATGTTCTTACTGTTTATTGTTTACACTTTCAAAAAGTTTAGGTTAACTAAGAGGAAGAGTTTTCATTACAGAATTGATCTCAAAGTAGAGTACTGCCTAAAGTTTTTAAAAGATACTGAGGAGAACTTGTCGTCTGATGTGACATCTTGAAAAAGAATTAATGGTTCGGGATTTAGTGATATATATATTTTTGAACTTCAATGGATTTCTAATAAATCATTGTCATTCTTAATTTGCCTATCGACACATGTAGGACTTGGAAGTAAGTCAAATTAATAACTGAATTATTTGAATTTGCCTCACAATGAAAGAAATTTATTTCGAGATTAGTTGACAGCCATCAGGTCAAAAATGTTTTGGGGAAAGTTTCAAGTCATTAGAAGGAGATATTTGTTGCTGGTTTCTGACTGAGTCGTTATTGAAAACTTTAAAGTCCTTGACAAGTGTATTACACAAGAGGAATTCGAATTCATTCCAGTTGTTATAATATTTAACCTTAACTTAGTAGTTTTACATATACGATTGTTCAGTGATTCAGACCCCTGATTTCTTGACATGTTGTAGGCTTCCTTAGAGTAACAAATAATACTTCATTAACATATCTAAAACCCAACCCTTACTCTTACGATTCGTTAACTCTTGCATTCTGCCTATTATTCTCTATTGTTCCCCTTAGGTTTTCCAAGGCTACTGAACAAGGACTATATCTTATTATGTAGGGTGTTAAAGGTTGTCAGCAGGGTAAGCCACAGGGTGCCACTTAACCAGCTTGTTAATATTCTGGTCGACAGGCACTTGGACTCATGTGAAAAATGGGCTAAATCCATTCTATCTATCTAACTCACACCACCCTCTTCATTCACAAATCTCCCCTTGTATCTCATCAGGCAGGATCAGAAGCCTATGTAGAAAACTATATGATTACACTAGAAAGTACAAAAACTCAACCATACCCTACTTGGCTCGTATTCTGTGCGATAAAGAAAGTATTAGGCGCGAAACTTATCACTTATTACGTAGTCAGTAGAACAATTGGATCTCGCCTTTCCAACTGCTTTCCATTCCTCTTTTTTGTTGTTATGTGCTGTTTTGTTTCTCTCTTCCTTACAAACTCTACTTAAAACATTCTTCTTTGTTCTTTCACACTCTGTACATCTCGACCTTTTTGTTAGCGCTTACGCCAGTGAATATGCTACCATCTACTTTTCTAACATCTTCAAACACTCTGTTCAATTTCGACTTTGCTACCGACATCCTAATATGTTGTTGTCAAAACGAACTGAGACTACCCATAATCTATGTAGAATTTTATTTGTTGTTAATGTACAAACTGGATGGAATACTGTAGTGAAATGCTGAGAATTCCATTCTGACTGACAAGTACTGTTTTGGAATACAGCAAATTATTATTATTATTATTATTACTATTAGTTCCACATCATCGATTATACACTAATACAGAGTGTTCCACGTCAATCAACATTATACCAATTATGTGCTTATTTTAGTCAATTAAAATCATCACTGTTAGATAAGAGACTAAAAATCATCGAAACAACTAACTAATAGATGTTGAAAAAATGATATCTGAATTTTGAGAGAGGAGTGAAAGTAATTACGGGATTCAATATCTACTAATTCATAGTCAGTATTTCTAAGTTTGCACTTCACAAGAGATGTTAATAGTGAGGCTTTATCACAGCGTCTCAGAAAGGTCTTCAAAAGGACTTTTAATAATAAAGCTGAGTTATGCCGTTTATTCACTAGCCAACCAACACTGGGTTCAATAAATAGAAACAAATAGCTTTGTTTCTCCTCTTCCATGTGTATTTACCAGTTTCACTGCTCCCGAGTTACACCCGGTGTGCTATCAGGCAAATGCATCAGCGAAATTCTTAGCACCTCTTTCCATCATGATTTGCCAAAAGTTTCAGTAAAGCTATTCACAACTCATTACAAGCTCATCTCGTCCATGCTGGACATCAAGTTGACATTAAGAAAATTTTTAAAATTAAGCTATTTTAATAATGCAGCTAACCAGTAAAAACACAGTTTTGGCTGCATTGGGTAAAAATGAAAGGTTAATTCTCAATTTATTTTTTAAATTTATTTTTGATTACAGCTTGATTCACACTGTATTTTTGGTACAAGTATGGAATTTTCAGCATGGATATGGTTAGCCCAAATTTTGCAGGTCGACCATAGATATAAGGTGTGCGTCGGTAGGGGATCGAACCTCGGACCATTTGGATGGTCGGCGAGAGTCCTAACCACTGACGTCTATGTCGTTAATATTGGCCGTGAGAAAATATGAACAAGACTGATTCAACAACCGATTACAGCAGACTTAATGTGGGCAAATACGATTCGCAGACATATGGCTTAAGTTTCTGAGAAACCAGTCAGATGCAGTACAGAATAACCTTGAGCAATAAACAACCAATCAGAAGACTGTATTTGTCTGCTTGAATAAGCTATAATAATGTACAAGAAATATGTATAAATACGTGCTGATTTCCGTAATAAAAGGATCTGTTGCCTGCCCCTTGTCTTCTGTTGGTACAGCAATACTAAGGAACCCACTTAACCGCTAAAATTAGTAAGTTGTTAGTTGAACTAGATATAAAGTTTTTATACAGTTACTCCCCTTGTATATTTGTATAAAACGAGAACAAAAAACGTTATGGGGGTGAATTAAAGTTAGTTTCATTTGGTGTTCTCTAAATCTTTAACAAAATCATTAAACTGTAAATTTGTGTACAGTTCAATAACTTAAGATGTGATTCTCAAATGTGAATAATCTCATATAATTCAGTGATACAAGTGTGTGGCTAAGTAAGTGTGTAGTAAAATCCATCAACAGTTCGATATTAGACCACCTGATCAAAACCAGCCATACAGGAAGCATAGAAGAATCCTTTCCCATCATCTATTAGGTACCAGATAGACTGTCAAAGCATCCAGGTACCACATTCTTGAAATAGCTGAGTCTTTAGGGATTCGCCTGCTCTGTGTGCAGAAGAAGCAAGTCCAGCCGCTACTACTACCCTGGCCGGCCTTCAATTGAGACTACAAATTCATAAATTTGTATTATTTTTCCTAATTTTTCTGATATTCAGTGTATTGTTATGTTGATGCTGTCAAACTCTAATCCATTGATATTATTATTATTGAATCGATGTTATCTAAACAAAAAATAGTGTTGTTAATAACACCAATTCATTCATTATTATGTATATATAACTGTAGAATCTTATGAAGAAGAAGTTATCGAGAAGAGTATTCTTTGTTCAGTAACCATTCTTTTACAAAATACGTATTTTCGCATCTACACGGCAATACATATGCAAACAATAATGACACTGATCATGATCTGATTACTTATTACAACAGATAAAGGTAAAAGTCATTATTAAGATGACAAATCATACTGAAAATATGAAGGGGACTAAAAATAATTCAACATAATGCTGATAAGGTGTATGAGATCTCTCAAGTGGAAGAGAAGGCAGTTGAAATATCACAGACGTGATATTGTGGACGCTGAAATAATGGTAAAGCAATGAAGGAAAGTCTAAGAAATAAGATTACTCGATAATAAATATGATGAGTAGTTGAAGGTGTCCAAAAGATGATCAGGATTTAAAAGTAGTAAGAGGATGAAACAATTAATAGAATGGTAAGTAAACAAATACTAAACAGTCAAGGCGATGCGAAGTAGCCTGCAAATTAGGTTTCAGCAAGCAGACTGCTTCTCCTATTAAATATCATAGTAATCTATTATTATCCTGTCGATATGACGAACAAAAAGCTCTATCGGAACTGATTACATGAGTATTGTCAAGAATATGTTTAGCGATAGCAATTCTAGGCAATGACAGTCTTTATGGGCACATGTTAAGCAATTCCTTTTGTAAGGACCCTTTCAATTCCCTCCATGTACATGCTACTGCAAGTACAGAAAAACAAACAAATGCATATGGAGGTAACATGAGGTATCCTCATATTCAGATCTTTGTCTCTGGTCATATTTCTTGTAATATAAATGGCCACTAATTTCTCGGTGATATATGTTGTTAGGGCTACACATTCATTCAGTCGGCCACTTATGTGTGAACTCATTTCATGAATGGTAAACTTATGATTAAATACTTCTCTGGTACAGTTGTTTAAACCAATTTTCCATATTTTGATTTGAAATACTTATGAATAAACTTAGTGTGGGCATCCATTATCGATCACTATTTCTCCAATCTGCCCCAACTCCTCGTCGATCAATTTTTCGGAAAACAGTCTAGTTACCCATGAAAAAGAAGTTTTAACTACAGTTTTTTTTGTGTGAAAGAGAATAAAGAACTTTTACATGATAAATAATGTCCCTTCTAAGTAATCTTATGGCGAATCCCAAGGGGTTCAGAGCCAACCCCGTTTCCTTTAGGCTTCAGATCTAAGAAACTTATTCCATTCAAAATCGCATAGCCACATGTGAATTTTACATTTGGATGTACTAATTCCAGTAGCTTGAGTAGATTCTTTGTTTAATTTAATTTAATTGCTAACATAGGTTAAATAGGTTTTCTTTTGCCTTATTGTATCATCCAACTTGGTGTTCTCTAAACGATCTATACTAATGTATTCAAACCTACTTATTTACTAAAATTAATGAGAGTGATTGTCAGCATAGGTTTTATATTTCTGAATTTTTATTAACTTGTAGCTGGTGAAATGAAAATCATTTAGGGTATATTCGAATATTTGAAACAGTGAATAGGCGAATATAACGAAGTGGATTACTTATAAGTCAAGATATATCGAGTAGGCAGAATGGCAAATAGTTACCGAGGAAAAAGAGATAATTAAAGACTATTTGAAACTTTTTTGAAACTTTTGAAACAAGAAACAGATTAGAAATAAATAGACGAGAAAGCTATTTTCCTTTATAAACTACAATATCAAAAACTAAACAGATAAAATGCAAAAACTGCGATTTCAACTTTGCTTAATCTAAATCTCAGCAGTGATAAACAAACGTATCCTCACTTCTATAGAAACTTTATGTTTTACCATTTAGATTACAGTAAATCGATTGTCATTATAACCTAGTCCATATACTGAAAAGTGAAAATGTTGGAGTTGGACGAGGTTCGCTCATTCAAATCCGGGGTACCTAGTTTCACAAGGGTAGGTGAACAACTATATAGAAGTGCTCAACATTATCAATTTATTCCTTGAATGTCTTGTAAATTTTAACTAACCAGTGAGAGTGATTCACACAGTCATTGAATAAAATAGCTTTCTAATGATTGATTATACTGATCTACTCATTCTTTTGTAATCTGAATTCCAAAGTGTTGGGTACAGTCTTTCTACTAACACAAGATTCTTGTAGCATAGAGGGCACTGGAATAGAATCTAGGTCAAGCATAAAATATCTTGGCATAGTTCTATCTTCTGACCTTTCTTCGTCATTTTATATCTTGTTGAATTTTAGGAATATGTTCCATCTGACCTTCCACATTAAGATATTAGGACAGTCAAGTATTACTCAACCTCTACTCTTATAATTTGTCAACTCTTGCATTTTACCCATTATTCCTTATCGTTTGCCCTTAGTGTTACCACGGCTACTCAAAAACAATTATGTCATATTGCTAAGGGTATCAAAGGTTGTCAGTAGAGCAAGTCGTATGCCACTAAGTCACTTCGTTACTACTGTAGTTAACAGACAAATTAAACTCATGCGAGAAATGTTCTAAATCCATACTGCCTGGCTCTCAGCACTCTCTTTATTCACAACTCTCCTCACCTTGCATCCCAACGTGTACGACTGGAAGTCACTATAAAAGATTATATTCTCGAACAACTAAGCACAAAAATTCGCGTTATATGTGATGAGGGGAAGTGTGAAACTTATAACTTACTATGTAGTTAGCATGATAAATGGCTCTTTTATCCTCTGCCATTTGCAGTTTGTCGTGATACTATTACAGTTATCTCATCAGTCTAGTTATTACTATTGTGATTACAATTTTATACTTTTTGTACATTTTTGATTTGATTATTACTGTTATTATCAATTTTTAGTTTATGAGACATATCTATTATTATACCCTGAAATGCGTTTTTGTTGTTGGTGTGTAAATTAGATTCAGTATTGTACCAAAATGTTGAGAATTCCACACTATATCATAAGTATTGTTTTAGAATGAAGCCAATTATTATTGTTATTATTAATAATAGAGACGATAAGGACTTATGTTTTGTTCGTGAACCTTTATGAATAAGTATCATAGATAATCAAGCGCACTTTGTTTGAACACTAGGTAGTAATCACTGTTATGCGTCGAGTCCTGTGTTTGGTGCAGACTGAATTCTATCAGTCAAATTTGCAAGATATTTGGTTTTACTCGAAATAATTCCGGATGTAATGATTCTCAGAACTTAGCAGAAATACAGGCTAAATACCTGTCTCATCTTATCAGATGGCTTTGATTTCACCATATTATTAATTCTTAGATGGTGGCTAAAAGTGAGATACTAGATGGGAATTTCGTTCAACTTAAGAGTTATCAGCTGAATATATATATATCAGTCCAAGTGATCATAGGCTTTTCCACTGAGAATCAAACGCAGTAACTATAAACTCAAACACCGAAGAGTTAGTCATTAAACTCCATATTCAAAAGAGTTATCATTTACGCCAGTGTATTCCTTCTTTTACTTTATTCGACGAATTCAATGAATATGGACAGACTTAACTCTGTAAAGAATCATATTAGTCTTACATGAGAGGAAGAAAGTCGCAACCAGCTTGCATTTTCGGACATACTTCTGAGTTGAAAAGATAATAGTTCAATAAGACGATCAATCTACAGAAAGCCCACTTGGACAGGGCGGTACCTTAATTTTCACAGTTTCTGTCCATTACAGTATAAGAGAGGCTTGGTGAAATGTCTATTTAAGAGGATTCAACGTATTTGTACGGATGATGTTATAGACTAAGAAAACGAAATATTGATGGATACTCTTGGTGAAAACAGATATCCTTCAAAAAATTTTTAAACAGGTGTAGAAGTCAATTAGTTTCTAAACCTACAATCCATACCGCCCCTAAGAAAAATGTTTTCATCAAATTACCATATAACGGGGAAATAAACAGTAGGATTTTGAGAGAAAGGTTGAATTCGATCATCCGTCGAACCTATTATGCAGCCCAGCTTGTAACTGTCGAAAAAGCTAAAAGTATGCTCCACTGCAAACCTCAAAAGTGCACAAGTGATTATGTCACATCACACACTATATACCAATTTTCGTGTGTATGTGGTCAAACATACATAGGGAGGAGTAATCGTGCTTTGCATGTGAGGGTGGGAGAGCACATCCCGAAATGGCTAGAAAAACAAATGAATTGTAAAAATCAAATAGATGCAGTTGTCAGACTACCAACTTCGTCTATAGCTAAACACCTAATCCAGATGAACCATAAGATTGATGTTAAGACAGCCCTTAAGGTCATCTATGAAAACGGTCAAGGGCGATTACTGGAATACACTGAGGCTATAGCTATTCATAAACTTAAGAGCCCTCCCTCAGTGTGTTTAAAAACAGTTTATTATTACTCTTAACCTACCTTGGTAATCCTTATTTGATTGGATTACCAAATGTTTGTGTTAATTTTTCCTAATTATTTTTTTGTCACTTTGTTTAATTTAACTTTTCCATATATATATTGACTTGACAAATAAATGTGTGATCAGGTTGTTCGAAATGTATAGCGTAAATACATCACATTTTTCAGATAATCTCCGTCTTCTATTAACGCTATCAAAATTTATAAAAGGGACTAATTGTTTTGAATATGGATGCCACACCATAAGGATAGCAACTTTTCAATTGTTGGAGTCTCATGTAGTTGAAAAACAATAATTAAAGTAAAGCAATAACAGCAGCTTTTGCAGAATAAAATAGTACCATCACATATTTCGTTGGCTTCTCATTAGCTGCTTACAGCCCAAAGACATTATTCAGTTTATCTACAGAAACAATTTCAACACATTTGCACAGAGTTCATTTTTAAACAAATAATCAATAAATACATACAATGCTAATAATAATATAATCACTTTATCCCAAACAATAATAAACATATACAATGGGAACTTTCGCCGTTACGTAATCAGATGAAAGAAAGTATGAAAACATTCAGTTACCAGGGCAAAGGGGAGACCTATCACTGCTTCTTTCTGAACACATAAATCGGGCTTCAGGAGCTCGATAAAAATCGCTTCAGAAAACTTGCAATTTTTGCCCACTAATAATTTTAAAGTATTTTGCAATTTCCAATTCATGAACCGTATCAAAGAGATGCCTGATAATGGCCCTATTGCAAGCGTTTGTTCCTTTTATTTGTAAGCTTTTGGTAAATGTTCAGAATATAGGAGGTGTGACCTTCTTCTTTCTGTTCTCCCAATGTAATCGCTCCCATATATATATATATATATATATATATATATATAAATTTGTATACAGAGTTGGAATCAACATGAGAAGGGTATCCGTCAACTTTCGACCGCACCAAAGAGCATGTTGTTTGAAAGATGAGAACCAACTTAGCTAGCTGCAGGATAGGCTCTGGCTAGCGATATATTCAATCTTCTTTTGACCATAGCTGCAATACTTTCACTTTTAGAATCGAGTTGAATGAAAACAGGCTTTTTCCACTGTGATTTTTTTGATGTTTGAGCCTTGAGATCTTCTGTACCTGTTAATGAACATTTGAGGGTAACCGTTGTTTTTCAACATCTTTTCGAGAATGTTAAATTCTTCCTGTAATTTCTCTGTATTCTCCTAGCTCTATAGTGCAGAGTCTTCACCAGTGTTCGTTTAAAGCTAATTGGTCTTTGAGCTGTAAGCAGAGGACCAGAAGCCAGGGTAATAAATGATGATACCATTTTATTCTGCAAAAATTGTTATTCTTGCTTTATTAAAATTTGTAAAGGGGAATAAGTGTATGAAAAATAACAATAATAATAATAATAGAAAAAGTATTTTGTTATTTATTCTCTTTTAAGCAGAAAACTGCTTTCGCAACAAAACACCTTCTTTTTGATTTTATGCTTTAAAGTGTTCAATGAGTCAATCCGTACAAGCGAAATTCTCCTTTAATGAACAATAAAAACAAGCGTTCTAAGTGAGGAATTTTAATCGCTACATACACTCCATTCTAATGCCAAGTAAACCGGTTGTAAGATAAACAAAAACATCATAAATTTGCAATAAAAATGTTTTTAATTTGTTTGAAAAGAGAAATATTATTTAAAATTCATGAGAGACATAAATTGTTAATATAAAGTACTTAAAAACTAGACGGAAACCTAAAAGGAAAGAACAAAGCTGACGGCTGGAAAAAACACAGACTGAAGTTTAGGAGGGAAAAAAAGTAATAGGGAAATCTAAGTAAGATACTTTGAATTCTTTGTTTAAAAAAAATTGGACGTAAACAAATCTGGTGTCTAGTTATAACCTCCAAAAGTTTATGGTTTGAAAGTATAGGTAGTCTGTGGAAAAATATTCATATTTTTATATTAATATATATGTGTAAAACTTAAGCACTGTGGTAGTATACAATTCCAGATTGGTTTGTTTATTAGATATATCACACAGTCAGTGAAACAGTATTGTTTACTGGACGACGTTTCGAATGCAATTTATTATTGTTGATAATCATATCAATTATAATCACACGACTTCGAAACTTCAGTTTCATAGTTTTCTTTGTCCTCTCCTATTTGTCGTCGTTGGGGTAGTAGAATTTTCCAGATGTCCTAGTGGACATGCGTTGGATCATTTCTATTACACATATTTGCAGTTGATTCGATAAACAAAGCTTCTGTTATCAATCTCCCCTATACCCTGTGACATTAGATTTTAAAACTGTCAACCTATCGCATCCAGCCTGTTGCATGGTTGTGTGATTGCACGTAGTGTTTGCGATAGCTGAACTATTCTCTAGATTTCTTATCTTATTCGGGTTAACTAATGTAGATTTTGCTCGGTTTTTAAGCTCCGCTGATCTGATTGATCCCCTTCTACTACTTTGCCGTATGTGTTTGACTTGCAAACCATTACAGGGTATAAGATAAACTAAATTGTTTTGTTTATATGGCTCCATAGGATCTTTTAACCGACGAAGCTTGTTTCGAATTGATTTTATGAGTTTGAGTGCCACTCTTATTCCAGCCTTGTTAAGAAGTCTGCGTAAGGTTTTCGAGGTTCCTTCCTTGTATGGAAGTACTACTGATGATCTGAATTCCTTATTGTTGGTGTTGTCATTATCCTCCGCATGTTTGACATGCATGACGTCATTGATATTATCTAAAATCTGGTGTAACAGTGTAGAAGAAAAGATTGTTAACGGAAGCTTTGTTTATTGAATCAACTGAAGAGAATACGTGTAGTAGGAATAATTCAACACCTGCCCCAGACATTTGGAAAATTCTACTACCCCAACGACGACAAACAGGAGAGAACAAAAAAATTATAAAACTAAAGTACAGAAGTTCTCTGATTATAATTGATATGGTTATCAACAATAATAAATTGCATTCGAAATGTCGTCAATTAATATCTTCAGTTGTCATTCACTACACAGTACCTGTTATTTGTTAAAGACAAAGCATCGATAATCAATAGTTCATCATGTGAATATTTAAAAGTTGTGTCTACTACTACGATTTCCAACTGCTGCCAAATAGCAGTATGGATAAATATTTATTAATCCTATCTGTGTGACTGGATCGTAACGTATCCACCTCCGAACAACTATTTTTTTTTCATACATTTGGTTCCCTTGATAAATTTCGATAAAGAAAGGAAGACGAAATTTGCCGTATAAAATGATATCATTCTATTCCACAGGTTCTCATCAGCTGAAGACTACTTTAATGTTTGAGTGGTGGTAGAGAAGAGATACTATAAAATTGATGCATCTAAATGAAAGCATTATAATGTTTTTAGTTTAAGTTTTCACCATCAATTTATACGCCTTTAAAGTTGAAAAGAGGGGAGGGGTAAGACGGAAAACAGAAAAAATTGATTAACAGAATAGTGTTAGCTTGTAGGTTCACATAGCAACTCAAGAAACAAAAGTGGTTACAGTTTGTGAGATTAAGATTTGTTCAGTGAGTTGAGATCACTGAATTAGATGAGTAATCAAAATCAAAATTCTGTTACCAAGGGAGTGAGAGATTAATCATACTCTCTTTCTGTATGCATAAATCTGGTTTAAGTCGTTTGACTGCGATTGCTTCAGCAAATCGTAGTAAATTTGCTGTCCTTTGTCTATTTAATATTTTGAAGGACTTAGAAATCTAAAAATCTAGACTTAAAAACATTGTAATGCTTTCATTTAGATGCGTCAGTTTTATAGTATCTCTTCTCTACCACCACTCAAACATTAAAGTAGTCTGCAGCTGATGAGAACCTGTGAAATAGAATGATATCATTTCATACGGCAAATTTCGTCTTCCTTTCTTTATCAAAACTATTTTTTTCACTCTTTGCAAGTTACTGTAATGTATTGGATGTTAAATTCCGGTTAACAGATTTTTGTTCTTGTTGTCAGTCACACAGTTTCATAAACAATTAATAAAGATTATTAAAGTGCTTGTTCACAGAGATTTGATTGACTTCAAGTTACATATTGAACGGATATTTGTTAGAAAACTACTGAAAATCAAAGATTTAATGTTTTGTCGGTGGTATAGCGGTTAGGACGCTCGCCAACCATGCACATGGTCCGGGGTTCAATCCCCGGCCGACGCACCCCTTTACCTCACTAAGCCAGAAATAATACTGATAAAGAGAAAAGGTTGGGCATGAGGCTAGCCACCCCATCCTGTAAAATAAACACTGCTACAGAAACTTAAAGCCAGAAACTTGAAGCCCTATGTTCCACTGGGGAACGTGAAGGAAAAATTATCAAAATTATTTATTATTATGTTTTGTCTATTACTTACCAGTGACTGACTGAAAATGGGGTACCCGGAGTTCCAGTGAGTAAATGCAGTTAAAGAGGTTTACTAAGCGAAGTTAGAATTCGGATGCTTGTCGACAACACTGGCTGGTAATGGGGCTATATAAAGCGACATAAGAATCTGTGGGCTGTTAAATTCCATCTCAGTAGCTGAGCAATTAACGAGCTTGACTTGAAAGCCTACAGTTCCGGTTTGGATCCACTATGGGGTGATGAGTGAGTACTACCGAAGAATCCGAGCTAGGCTGAAACATACATCCAGTATTCCCTAACTTTCAGTGACTCTCTCCTAATGTTGTCGTTTCTAGATGTAACTTGAAATGAGGGACTACTGGAATATAATATCCTGACAAATGCTCATCTGAACGGCTTATGCAGCACATGATCACTGTCCAGTGAATGAAATATTTACAAAACTAACTTAGCGAATATTACAGGCTTAAAGTATAGTCACAAGATGAGGTTGTGTTTAAATGCTTTAACAAAAGCAACCAATAAATAAATTATTGAGAAACCCTATGGTAATCAGCTCAATTGTCTAGTTGTCAGTATTGATCAAAGTCTCTCAATTCAGTGTGTAGGGAAATAATAATAGAAAAAACAGTTCTTATAACAAAGAACTTATATCTCTTCTCCGTTAACCTTGACATCGGTAGATCTAACTAAATCTTATGAGAAAAACGAATCTCCTCAAGGCCGTAATTAAGTCATGTTGATGAATGCATGTAAGGAAAATTCACAAAACTGACTTTTAGCATCTAGACCTCAAAAATATTTAGACCTCACGGAAATAACATGATTTCAATATATTTATAAAACTGTAAACAAAACTCAATGCAAACCAAAAATATTTAATACCAAATTTGAAAACTAAACAGCAAACCGAATCAAGTGTCCAAATAATGAATTACCATCAACATATTGGATACAAAACAGAAAAAAATGTTTGACGATATTATGGTTAAAGATAAAATTTATTTTGAAATGTTACCTTAGTAACAATAATGGTATAAATGGCTCTCTCCTTTCTTTACGTTTGAGTATATCGAGGTTATTATTAAACCTTGACTGGTTTAAACCTACAAGGCTTTGTGGATCAGGAGAAAATGATCTAGGGCAACGCTGTATATTGGCATAACTCCGAGTGATGATTCCATAAGGAGTGCATTCCAGGGGGTTTATTAAGCTATCAGCATGTCCTAGAGGACCACATTTATCTTCTCAGTTGCAAAAGCGAATATCTAAATGGAGTTGCTCTTCAAGGATTATAGAAAAGATTATCAACATAGACTGTGTAACTGTTATTCTTATTAGGACAGAGTTATAAAACTAATCTGAGAAATCAAAATGCATAAGATGTAACAAAATATTTGACGACATGAATATTCATTTATTGTGATAGTGTGAATATAAATAAACTGGTGAAAAGTTAGCAAAAAGGTATTTGAGCAGTTTTCAGAGGGAAAAACAGATTAACAATGACTGAAAAATAAAGACGAATAAACGTTATTCGAATTTACTAGTTAGAAATTTGATAGGTAAAAAAAAACTGAAAGGCATGCTTTCCAATGAAGTTGTCTAATTTTTGCCTGAGAATCTTCTGGATTTAGGTAATACGAATTAAACAAATTAACACGAGCTTTTAATGACACTGTATTCTGTAAGTTAGAACGAACAAATATATGCTGTGCATATCTGCATTGCAAACTGAATGTCTTAAGATTTATCCGCGGAGGGAGGTGTGGCAGTCTGTAGCTATTTGCACTGATGTATGCTGGGATTATTGACTTCAATATTAGACAGTCTATCATGGTAAAGAATTTATACCTGGGACGATAAAATGAAGCAAACCGATATGTTTGCGTGTATGTGGTTTATTTCTGTCATTCAACGATTCGCAATGATAACATATAACGTATTCTTGTGAAGGTTAGCATCAGTTTTCAATTTAACAAATCACCTGTTCTGTCTTCACTAAATTCAAAATTCAGGAATGACATCCTACTCTTCACATTAACAGAAGTCTGGAATTCGGTACTTTGACAAATGAGTCTATCCAATAATAAAAATTGTAGGTTTTCACTGCTGATAAGCAACTATCTCACATATTATATGCATTCTTGTAGTGTATAAACTTTTCAAATTCACTGGAAATTAGACTAAACAAAATTGACCCGAACAAGTACCAGTCAATTTCTACTAAATGAAAGTGGTTGAAACGCATTAACCTACTCTCATTTATCAATAATGATACTTAAGATGAATAATGGATTTGACCCTAAACGCTATGTTAAACTACTTACCTGGTTAGTAATATTATGCTTTACGTTACTAAAAACATATCAAGTACTGTGTTGGTGTAACGGCGAATAGTTCACACAGTTACATTCCCTCTCTTTTCTAAATGTTACCTCATTTTTATTTATTATTATTGTTTCCTAGAAGAACATATGGCTTCAGCCGCACGTCTCCATTGCGTTCAGTTCTCCGCTAACTTTCTCACCTGACTTCATGTCTGCTCACATGCTTTTATCTCCTCTTCACATGACCTCCTCCATGTCACCCTCGCACTGAAGACCAACTCAATGCTTCCCATTCGGTCGGGTTTCACTCGAGCGATGGCCTGTCGTGTGATGTCACTTGATGGTTTGTTTTCTTAGAGTATAGCCAATCCACCGGCATTTCTTCCTGCTTATTTGTTGCACAATTGCTTCCTGGCTGGTTCGCTAACATAATTCCCTGCCTGTTGTTGATCTTTTCTAACCACCTGATCTTTAGTACTTAGTGAAGAAAGTCGTTGATGAAGGTCTGTAGTTTGTTCGAAGTGCCCTTCGTGACGTGGCGCAAAGTCTCTGATCCATATAGTAGCACTTACTTTACACTGAAGTTGGAAACCCGGATTTCATTTTCATGCTGAGTTCTGTTGGTCTCCACACAGACTTGAGAGTAATGAAAGCTTGCCTTACTTTCCTAATCCTCACTTTGATATCGTCATCAGTTCCGTCCGCCTGTTGTTGAAACGTTTCTTCCCAGGTCAGTAGGTGAAGGAGGTTGCTCCTTTCAGACTCCTCCCATTTATGCTGACTGTTGTCTACTGTCTGTTGTTGTTGCTGTTGGCCAGGAATCTTCATCACCTCTGTTTTTTGTATGCTCACTTGAAGTCCTATATGGCCGCACATATATATATATATATATATATATATATATATATATTATACATTCAGACGAATCCTCATCCTAGGTATCTAAGAAATGTTATTTAATTGGTGATTATAAAACTCAACGAAATTGCTTAAGGATTACAAACTACTGAAAGGATAGAAATACAAATAAAGGAATATTGGAAGTTTCATTTACAAAATAGTGAAGTGTGGGATAACGGAGTAAAAAAGCTGTCACGTACCTCTTGCTATTTCAGTGGTTTCCTAGGTGAAATCAATACATTTTATAGATTATCTTATTGATCATATGAGTTTGATGGCAATATATTCTAAACAGTTATTCTTACAACATACAGATTTTCTGCAGTGACCTGTTTAAATCACTGGACTATGAAAATGTCCATCTATCTCATAATGCTCGGACTCTTCTGCATTTCTTTTTTGTTCTAATCATGTCATTGTGTATTCACTGATAGCTACATGAATGCACGCTGTATGGTTCTAGAAGGAAATAAAGGAAAAATATCACAGACAGTTGGATCTTCTTTGTCGTAAGTAGCAACCATACCGCAGATTATTATTATTTTATTTGTAGATACTGTACGATAAAGAAATACGCTGGAGATTTCTGTACTATGTGTGAACATATTTCTTGAAATAACGCCTTATTACAACATATGTATACATATATTTATCTCAATGATTTGCCTAATCCCTTGTTTGTATCTTTTTAACATCTATGAACAAAAATCTTTGAAGTATTGGTTTTGTAGGGATTTTGTTTGATTACATGGAGGATTTAATCATCAGCTGACATCTTTGAGCTAAAGAACTAATTAAAGACTGATTTTATTTGAAATTACAGTAATATAGCTAGAAAAGATGACTATGTCAAGCTGCTGCGTCTGTTGTCTTACAGTAGGTGTGATTCATTTGCTATACCACTTCACTGTCTGTGGTTAGTCTCCCACTCAAACCAATAATCTTGGATATTGTTATCAGTCCTCATGCACTAAGTCTGACTGACTGGTTTCGACGTAGAACTTCGCACAGATGTGCAGCTACTCTCCCTCCATGTAACACACAAAGCAGCAGAAGAGAGTAAAGACAAATTCAAAACAGAGATCATAAACAGAAATATGAGGTAGAAAAAGATTACTTCCATGGAGGAATGATAGAATCTTATTGTATATTATAAATCCCAACGAGTGGATGCATCTGCGCCATTGAGAACGATTTTGAACCATATCAACAATTATCCTCAGCCTTCATTGGTTTTTACCGTCCCAAGGAAGCCTGTTATGGATTTCATTGACTGATGAAGACATGTCTTGGTTTGACCACCACTGGGTGTTTTCCAACCTGATCCATCCTACGTCAGCTAACATTGCCCATTGTTGACGAAGACGATGACTAGGCAGGCATGAGTAACACATGTCTTAACTATCTCAATAGGTGTAACTTCACAACCTCATCGACTGATTTCACCTCCTTACCTACCTGACACTCGACCAAAGCCTAACCTTAGTATTGCTTACCTTATTATACCACTTAACATTGGGATATAGAACGCAGACACCTATGATCAAAGACAGCTAGCCAGCCTTTTCATGTCTTCCACTTTTAATAGCCATGTCTCATTCACAGACATAAAGGAGGACAGAGCCAACTGCTGAGCAGTACACACGCCCTTTGGTCAGCAGCCAGCCGGATATCACGTCTTCTCCAAAGATGGCGTAGGTGAAGTTCACGATTCGGTAGATGAAAGGCCGCTCTGAACAACTGAGTTCTAACTATTAGTTTACATTTTTCATTACCAAATATTATATCTTATATATTTATATGATATTAACTTTAAACGGTCCAGTGCTGTGGATTGCTCAATACTTTATTATTTAAAAAATATGTTCACAGTACGTGTATTTGCCTTTTGATGCTTTCTGTCGCTCAACTTTGAAGAAAGAGACTGACTGTTATAGATGTCATTTAAAGCAATATTATATTTAACTAGAGAATTGAAATCAATATTAGGCTTTTTAAAATGGCTTCATAATCGTGATCACACTTAAAAGCTTCTCACAGCTCATAAGCGGAAAGGGAAGCAAGAAAATAAGTAAACAGAAGTTCCTCTTAACTGCTACCAGTTATTCAAAAAAAAACTGGATCCTGTTACATAATGAATGTTATCCATTTGCTCTATAAATAAATTCATCCCTATATGAAATCCACCCATTAATTAACAAACATTTAAGTTTCTATCAGATCACTCACAATGTAAATAAAATACGAAAATCGACATTTTCATAGAAATTTGATTTCAGACTGAAATTGGGTAACAATACACTCCTTTGGTCTACGTCTGTCCTCCAAATATAATTCGGTAATCACGTAACGCTTAACACAACCTGTTTAGAAGGCTTGCTGTATTATGCCATTATTTTTGGCTGAGTTTTATAGATTCTAATAATGTAGAATAAGACATCTGTGCATAGAATCTATAATTTTTTCTTTTAGCTTCAATGCGATTACTGGACGTAGAATACAGCAATTCGTAAAATGAGCTACAATTCTGTGTTTTGTATCATATTTGTAAAATACTTATTACAGGTAAAGACTAAGTAGAAGTGGAGTAGAGAATAATGCCATTTAAAATAGAACTGAAATTGAGCAAAATGTTGGATGACGCAATATAAATGGTTAGAAATAGAGTGTTGGTCGATTCAGTAACAGTGGTAATGAAGTGTAGAAATTAAATCGGATGGGGCTAGAGAACAGGTAAGTTGAAAATGTAAAATATTATATTTGAGAAGACAAAATAATACTAATGAAGAGACAGAAAGAAATAGAGTTTACCGTCGGGTATTAAGACAGATTACGTCCATTGCAAGTGTAGTGATTGCACGAACTTATTCTGTATGCAGAGTTCAGGACTTAGCAAGTGAATCACCACTGCTTCTGTAATTTGAAGATGTCTGATTCGTACACCTTTAGAAAGGCTGCTTCGTATTCTGTAGACGACTTTGAAGTCTGTTCGGGGTGTAGCTTGGTGTCAGGAATCTATCAGATGTTCTAAGACAGAGCTGCGGGGCATCGTTTTTCTCCTTCGTAAAACCATGTTGGTAAGTGTTCGGTGATGCGTTTTGAAAGCGAACGCTGGGTACCGCCTATATAATTGGCTTCACACGAGCAGCTGAATTGGTAGGTACACATTGATGAAGCCAGCAGTGGTAGCTTATCATTCACGTTCACACGAATCACAGGTTTCGTGGAGAAGGTTAGGCGTAGTTCAGCTGGGAAGAAGGCTTTCTTAAGTGAACGCGACAGTCGATTTTTTAGTGTTTCCGCAGATAAATCTCCATCGAACTGAAGGTTCATGTATAATAGTTTTTTTCGGGAAGCTCAGTGTGGGAGGCTTTTGTGGTCTAGGATTCATGGATTTTGCAATAGATCTTTCTGGATAACAATTCTCAACGAGGATTGTCTTTAGATTGTCTGGTGCGTCTTCTATGGTGTCCAGGGTGCCAATTCTGCGAATTCTCTAGCTGAGTGAACGGATCAGGTTTCAGTTGGTGTATAGAGGTATCCAACTGTGAAAGTTGGTGAGCTTTCCGTTCCACGTCGACTTTCTAAAGATAGATCTTTTCAATGTTTCATCCTCTTCTCGTCATGTTAGAATATTTTGGAGTTGGATTCTTTCTTCAACGTGATTTGAATCGCGGGATGGCGGTCGCTAAAGATGACTTCAAGATGTCGTCTAGATTTTCTTCATTGTTGCCGATAACGAAAGTATCGTCGTCGTATCTCTCATAGATTTCGAAGTTAATGATCATTTTCTTCAGGCATGTGTTTTCGAGTTTTGTTATGAAGAAATCTGCAAGCAGTGGAACTAGTGGTGAGCTCATAGATATACCATCCTTTTGGAGATATATTTCTTTGTTAAAAGAGAAATGAACATTAAAGAACTCTTACTGAGGTGTACGCTGAATGAACGAGGTATTGCACAATAATGATGCAGTTTAGATTATAGTTCCTGTAGAGGGTTTAGAAGAAGTTCAACACAAATTTCTTCACGAACGAATATGGCTTAGGGAGTGACTGAAAAACAAAGAATACTAGACTGCTGTCTCTTCCTAGTGTGAAACTCTTCAGTAGTGTGTATCCACAACTTCACCAGGGTTTCTGTGAATGTTACACGAAAATGAGAAACATATGAAAGCGAATTCCCTTAGAGATGGAACGTTAACTATGAAACTACCGTATAAAAAGCAAATACTGGTTGCGACCTGACAAAGGCTCAAGGGTCATACTGATGGACAAAGATGACTACATCGAAAAGATGAAAACTGTGTTAAATGACCCGTTGAGGTTTAAAGTTGACAACTGCCAGAAAGATAAGATAGATACAGCCTCCTTGTTCACAGGGATCCTAGTCAATGAAACTATCCAGATCATTTGTCAGGAGTCTGATCTTCCCCCACCCCAGGAGTTGGAATTCAAAGGCTTACTGCTAGTGTGTATCATAGATAAACAATTCCAGTTTGACAATACTCTTTACCGACAAATAGATGGTGTAGCTATGGGGAGTGCAATTAGCCCTGTTTTAGCAGATATCTTCATGTCCAACCTTGAGAAAACAAAGTTGAAGCATGCGATCAATGCAACAACTTAGTACTGCCAATAAGTAGATGACACATTTGTAGTGTCCAATAATGTAAGTCATACTTTCTACGTACTCAGATTATTCAACGAGGTACATAAAAATATCGAATTTACTATGGATTGTGAAAATGATGGAAAGTTTCATTTCTTCGACATTGCCATGCAACACCTAGAAGATGGTAGTCTCAAGATGTCAATTTACCGAAAGCCTACATGGAATGAACAATACCACATTTTAATAGTTTTGTCCAAATAGCTTTAAAGGACCACTAGTCAAGACTCTTTATTATACAGCTAGGACAATAGGCTGTACAGAGAAAGTAGGGGAAGAATTTATGTTCCTCGAAAAGATGACAGAGATTCATTTACAAATATGGAAGATGTGAAGGCTCAAACACCAAACAAATCACAGTGGGAAAAAGCCTATCTTCATTCAACTGGATTTTTAAGGTGAAAATATTGCAGCAATTGTCAACAGAAGATTGGGGACGTCACTAGCCAAAGCCTATCCTGCAGTTAGTCAACTTCGTCTCCGTCTATCAGATAATATAATCTATGGTGCGATGAAAAGTAGACAGATACCTTTCTCACATTTACTCCAACTGTGTATGCAAATTTACGTGTATCTGCAGGAGCATTTACATTGGGAGAACAGAAGGAAGAAGGTCACACCTCAGATTTTCTGTACATGTACCGAAAAGCCTACATCTCAAGGGAACAAACGCTTGTAATAGGGCCATTATCAGGTGTCTATTTCCTTGATACAGACATTGAGGTGGAAATTTCAAAACCCTTTATAAACATCAATAGACAAAAATATCCAATTCTCCTGAAGTTTGCCGGAGGAATCTCTATCAAGCGCCAGAAAATTGATTTATTTGTTGGGAAAGAAGCAGTTATCAGTCTTTCTTTGTCCTGGTAACTGGATGTCTTTACTCTCCTATACACTTGATTACGTAATCTCTGGCTTTAACTTTACCCCCCCCATCCCACTGGTATAGTGTATTTTGCTTGTCTCTTGATTCGATGATTTGAGTCGAACTCAGTCCATTGTCGCCCAATTTATTAGCTACTCATCATCTTACGCATCCTTCGTCTTCATTACGTAACTCCCTTACCATTGTATGCATGCAGACATTTACTTTGTTTAAACTTGAAGTGCCTGTGTAAAAACTATATAAGCGTAATTTTCTGAATACTGTTCACTAAGTCCGGAACCTCGTGTCAACTGGTATCATGTAAAACTTACAATTATGTAAAAGCCTTCCTATACATGAACTTAATAATAATTTATTTAGGCTGTAAGCAGCTGATAAGAAGCCAACGAAATAAATTTATGATGGTACCGTATCATTTTGCGAAAACTGTTGTTCTTGCTTCATTTATATACTGGTTGGATGAATAAGACTGGTAAAGATGAGGCAGAAAGAATAGAGGATTGAAACAGATGTAGTCACTTGTAAATTATACTTATCACACGGTTTATTAGTTTTCAGTTACCCGAAGAAAACTCACGTTCAACTCCATTATGGATAAAATTTTATTTTGATAAAATCACACAGTGTTGTACAGTAAGTAATATTTACTGATGACCATGTTTCGAGCACAATTTATGACTGCTCATAATCATATCAGATTGCTCACATAACTTTCTTGCTTCTTTTATATACATGAGTAAAAATTGATTAGACATTTGAATAAAATCAATATAAGACTTGCGTGAAACAAAAAGGAAGATAAAGTACATTCGGAAATAAAATTAGCGTTATCAATAAAATACAATAAGATGGGAAATAAGATGTTTTTATCGTAAAACTAGGTTACTTGTTAGCACTGCATGCATTAACACACAATCACGCAATAGGGTGAGCAAGAGTCGTAATCGTAACGCTTTTTTTCAAAGAAGTAAAGTCCTCCTTCGAATAGAAGTGTTTCGTTTAACAAATGAAGAAAAAGATTCATACTTTCGATTGTTTTGCCAACCAACTAACCAGTAATTTATAATTTTTCCAAAGTAAAAATAGGACTTTTGGTGGAGCTATTCAAAGCATTTTGAAGTGTTTAGTGGGAACTCAAGAACGCTTTATAAGTCATCTAAGTATACCTCTAAGTGCTTTAATCACAATGCGATCTTGGTTAATCAGTTGATTATTTCAGAAATAGGACTTCAGGCGAGCATAGATAAAACAGAAGTGATCAAGATTCCTGGCCAACACCAACAGCCACAGCAACAACAACAACAGACAACAATCAGCCAGCATAAATGGGAGGAACTTGAAACAAACAACCTCCCTTACCTACCGACCTGGGAAGCATCGTTTCAACTACAGGTGGACGAAACTGACGAGGATATCAAAGCAGCGAGAATCGAGAAAGCAAGACAAGCTTTCATCACTCTTAAGTCTATGTGGAAGTCAACAGCACTCACCATCAAAATGAAAATAAGATCCGGAGTTTCAACTCCAATGTGAAGCCAGTCAGTGCTACTTACCATACGGATCAGAGACTTGACCAGCGAGTCATAAAGACCATCTCAAACAAACTTCAGACCTTCATCAACACCTATCTTCTCTCAATACTCAAGATCAGATGGCCGGCCAGAAAAGATCACCAACAGGGATCTCTGGGAGCGAACCAACTAGGAACCGATTGTCCAACAAATAGGCAGGAAGAAATGGAGATGGATTGGCTGGCCATACTCTGAAGAAACCATCAAGTGATATCACTAGACAAGCCATTGCTCGAGTGGAACCCAAAAGGGAAGCGGCGACTTGGTCATTCAAGGGTGACTTGGAAGAGGTGATGTGAAGAGGAGGTGAAAGCATGAGGGCAGACTTGGAGCCAGGTGAAATCTCCAGCAGAGAACGCGCAGCTGAAGCTCATGTTCCTCCAGGAATTAAAGGATATAATAATAATAATTTCAGAAATAATAATGGAGTTCCCGTCATTGCACAATCACATTCATTGTATAGCTCATTTAATGTAAGTGCATTTGATAAAGAGAAGACGTTCAGCGAAGAGACTCTTTTTGACGGTGAATTCATTCACATAGCTGTACAGTCGCATTTATATATAATTATTTGTGTGTGTGTACATGAGGTTTGTCAAGTTTCGATAACTGATCAGGTAATACAAGGATGATCTAATATAAAAACAAGGTTAATTGGACAGCAACTAAAGTAAGATTGAATTAGTTAGTAAGTTAGATGACGTAATATAATTGACTAAAATGTTTCAACTTAGGTCAGTGTAGCGACAGAGGTAATTACAGGTAGAGACTAAGTAGAAGTGGAGTAGAGAATAATGCCATTTAAATTAGAACTGAAATTGAGCAAATAAGTTGGATGACGTAACATAAATGACATAACATAAATTGATCGTTGGCCAAGTCAGAAACAGTGGTAGTGAGGTGTGGAAATTAAATCCGGCGGCGGTAGAGAACAAGAAAGTTGAAAATGTAAAATATTACTATTGAGAAGACAAAAAAATAATACTAATGAAGGGACAGAAAAAAGAGATTAGGTAGAATTTACTCGTCAGGCAATAAGTGCATTTGACAGAAACTGGTTAACAGATAGTAAACAGAGCGCCTATCTAGCTCAATAGGTTTATATTTGATGCTATTAGATGGTTGGAGGCGATCGGAAGGAAACCTTGGATCTAGGTTTCGTGCTAGTTGGCACTCACCAGTCACCAAGGCGTATCTGCAACCTTGAAGGAATTCATGTCCCTCCTGAGATTCAAACCCGCGTCACCCACTGAGTAATACAATCAGAGACGTTACCACTGAGCTATTCGGGTTCACGACTGACCTCCCGTAGGACTACTACTGTAGTGGATATTTTGCTTTGACACTAGTGACTAGTGTGATGTGTCTAGTCCTCTTATCGGTGCAAACTGAATCCTATCAGTTTATATATATATATATATTTCGCTGAATTCCGACAAATCGGACTCTGAAAACGTAATCTTCAACGCCTAAGATGACTGATATGTGTGATGGGATAGGCTGGAAAATACCCCAGAAAACGTTTTATTGAAACACAGTTATAAACCATGAAGTGTTTGCCAGTTAAGTATGAACCATACTGAGATAAATTGTTCGAGATGTGCCAATGACTTATTACAATACACCTCAAAAGCTAATACATTATCTTAGATGCTATTTACTGCCGATCATTATCAAAGTTTCGAAGACTTTCACTACACTCTACTTTATTATTCTTTCCCCTCTCGTAGGTACGTATGTTACTCGCGGTATTTCCCTATTTCTATTTTTGGTTTTAATTACGACTATCTTGAATGAGGCACACATGTATAATATTTTTCTGACGTCTACACGCCTCTTTCTCTCTGGTAAAACGAAACAGCAACATATTTGGACTATTAGGTGAATTGACCACCAATTAACACATTTATTTTTACAAAAGGAAACGAAAACAGATCTTACAAGGGTACTTTTTTAAGAGGCAATCATTTTGTTTTGTTTTTTCTAATATCCGTTTCTAGCATTTCAAAACATACTCAAACGAGTGTCAGTCAAAACAAAATTCTATTCATATGATGGTTTTAAGAAAAGGCACAAACAGCGAAGAATATTTTCTTTTCGACGATTCATTTTCATGAGCTGTACAATCGTAATTATAATTAAACACATAAGTTTTTGACCAATCAGATACTGGTAAACTTTGTCCTTGAAAATTCTACTACATAATGTGAGGTGTAAGAAGGGATGACTAATTGTAAGTTAGAACGGAGACAGACGTTGGCATGACCTAATAAGTGTGAGATAATGACTAATCAATAAGCTAGTGTAGAGTGGACAGGAACTAGTGGAAAGGTTATAAAGTAGTTTTGTATAAGATCTGTGTGAAAAAGCAGTCATAGAGTAGTAATAAAATGTGGATGGTGGGAATAATAATAATAATAAAAGTATTAAGAACAATAATAATAATAATAATAATAGTGAACTTACATATTAAAAGGAAGGAGAAAAATTATAGTAAGAAATTTACTCTGGCCATGGTAGGGTTAGAGAATGTATGTATCGTTTTTGTATGCATAGGTCCGGTTTTATGTCACGAACAGCTAATGCCTCAGCTATGTACAGATGTCGTATCCGGAGTCCTTTTGTACGATATTGAGGGACTCTGTGTACCACTGTGAAGCATTCGTTTGGGGGTGCTCGATGTCCGGAGATAACAAGGTGTTCGAGGATTGAGCTGTTGCTATGATTCTTTTCTTTTCACGTTGACTGTTGAACAATGTTAGTTGTTTCAGTAAATAGCTGTCAACACTTGAAACTTTGGATTACAATTTGAAAGAAAACGATTTCGGTGAAATCATTAAGAGAATTTATACAGTTTTGCTAAACTTTGAGCTAACTAGTCAGTAGAACTTTACTTCTTTTATACAGTTGACTACTTTCCTTGATTTGCTTATGTTAGACACACTGCTTTCTGTTTTTTTGTCTTTGAGGAGCACTCGACACGGAAATTGTATTAAAGTTAAGAAGCTCTAATAGACTAAACCTACCAGTGTGGCTAAATACAGGTGTAGTGACAACCATTAGACCACCTGGTCCAAACGGGCCACAAAGCTAGTATTGTAGAATCTTTTTCCATCATCTATCAGGTAGCAAATAGATTGTCAAAAGCATCCAGGTACCGAATACTCCAAACAGCAGAGCATATTGTGATCCACCTAAAACAACCAGTGTTCCGTGTGTAGAAGAAACAGTTGCAGCCACTAATACTACCCTGGCCTTCTGTGGAGCCTATAAATTCATGAATTTGTATTATTATCTTTCCTAATTTGTCTGATATTCAGTGTACTGTTAAGTCGATGCATATTATCACACTTACAGATACTAGTGAACTGTAATTCATCCATATTATTGATTTGATGTTACTTAGACATTGATGTTTCATTACTGTGGTTGTATTGTAACGACAGAAGACAATGGCCAGGCAACAGATCGTTTATTGAGAAAATCAACAGATATTTACGGATTTTTACATACATTATTATTAGCGTTATTGTTAGCGGAGGAGCAGTCTCTTCTGATTGGTTGTTTTTTTGCTGAAGGTTATTCTGTTATCTCTTTGTGGCCGTTTCTCAGATAATCAAGCCATATATCTGTGAATAATATTTTTAAACTTTAACTCCGCTGTGATTTTCTCAAGGTAAAGCTTTGTTATTGTTTTTCTAATGACCCTTATTCGGGACATGAACACTGATGTAAATTGATGTCTACAATTTCGGCTTGCAGATAGCTCTCACCACAGTATCAGATAATTGCCCTCCAATCTCCTTCTCTTTCTCTGAGTAAGTAATAATTGATCCGTTAAAAAATTTATTTGAGGTTTACTCCTACGTTTTCCTCATTTTAATTGTGCTTTAGGTTTGAATGCAAATTGATAGCAAAAGTCGACTGTTCTTTGTTAGCATTTCACTACCAATGAATCTGTTATTTAAAAAGACGTGCCATTTTTAACCAAAATATTTTGATCACATATTGCGTTCTTCTATTTCCCTGAAATTTGCTCTCTTGAATTGACTTCTCGTTCCACTATTATTTCAGCATTCTCTACTAGAGTCAAAGAATTAGGTGTTCCTATGTTTTGGTAAAAGAATACTGAAGGTTGAAGGTGAGGCAGTACCTCATCGAAGAAGATATTGCGAAATAGTAGCGCTATGTCGTGAATTGGCAGAAGTTAGAATTCAAGGACCATTGGATCGAATCCTAGTGGCTCAATGGTCTATGAGATCGCCTTGTAACCAAAAGGTCCTGGGTTCGAACCCCAGTCGGTGCATACTGCCAATGATTCACAAACTACGACGACGGAAACAGCGGTCCAGTACTCCCAGATTTTCCAGTGGTTCTCTAACTGATGTCAGTTCATGATGAAATCCTTCATGCAATCAAAAGAATACTAGTTAGGTGAAACAGACTATTGGGATGATTCTGTTAACGAAATGACATTTTTAGACCAAGTATTCTTCGTAAAATTTTGTAAACTGTCACTCGTATAAATTCACACCCATGGTATCACTGAGTCAGGTGTTTTGAGGTAGGTCCTTTTGATGATAGGCAAATTTCACTACGAAGCATGAAATATACGAGAGTATAAATTTTTCACTGGGAATTTGAATGTCATTTCGAATTTCCACTCCATTAACCTTATCTGATAATTATGTAAACAGGGTCCAAGAAAGGACTGTGGTGTGGCGCTGATAACAATTGTGTTACCTATGACGACAGCGTAGATGTAAAGGTCGTCAGTAGAAATCAAGATATTTTTATATAGCAAAGATATTCATGAACATATCTATAAAGCACAAAATAATTGAGCAAATAATATCCTTTTCGATAATTTCCTCTTCTGGCTCTACAATTATATACATACACCTTTATATACACAGAATATTCTAGATTAGTAGTCAATAGCAATATTAGTGCTTTTTAAATAATATCGATTTGTAAAGTAAGATCAATGCAATTACAGTTCATTACATATGCTTAAATAATAATAATAATAAAGATATAGTAGCGAATAGAATATCAACTAAAATTAGGAAAATTCCACAAAAATTCGGGATCATTCAAACCTAGATGGCCAATGAGGTAAGGATGATATCTGAACTAACTTCTTTTGGACGCATAAATTTGGCTTGTTAATATGGATTCCAACAGCCTCAGCAATATTTAGAAGTCGAACTCTTAAGGCGAAATTGAGATTCGTAGGTACGCGATAAATGACTCTGAAAGCATGGTCAACGTCAATCTTGTGTTCTGTATCCAGGAGATGAGATGGATTAGCGCTGGGGATAGATTTTGTTTGTCCTTTGCTTAACCACTATGCAGGATGATGTCCGGAGATTCGACGAGAAACACGCCTAATTGTATGGCCTATGTAAATGGCTCCACAGGAGCGGTTAAATTGGTAGATACAAATCGGTATTATTTTTTAAAAATCACTAATATTGATATTGGCTACTAATCTAGAATATTCTATGTATATAAGCATATATATATATATATATATATATATATATATATATATATATATATATATATATATATATATATATATATAATTGTAGAGCCAGAAGAGGAGGAAATTATCGAAAAGGATATTCTTTGCTCAATCATATTTTTATATTCTAACTAATTAACTAAAGAATTTACGCATAATCAACGCATTCTGAACTCGTTTATCAATAGAAAGAAAAGCCGAGTTTATCGTGTTTTGTTTTTCTTAGCAGCAAAACATTATAATTATCGAAGCAAATCTTTTTATTATCAAAAATAAGCAACCTTAATGAGTGAAGTAATTTAACAACGTTCAAACACTTTATACAACTCTGTAAGTGATGTGAGACGAATAAAAGCAGACTGTAAGGGGAACACTTTCCTCTCCGTCTCTTGCATATCCGAATCAAAATTTGGATATCTACGACTAGGCAGAAATGATGAAGTTAACACAGGCCAAAGGATATGCTTTATCATCCATTCACGAGATGATTGTATTGTAGAATTCTCTTTATCGCCTTCATGAGGAGTTGTTGTTGAAGAATTATCCTTTGATGACAAGGCTTTAGCAAATAAACTACGTGATACTGAATAGTATTCAGCTGTAATACGACAAATGTTTTCAAAACAGACGGATTCTATTGACCAGCTAACTTGTGTAGCCAATTTAGTGATATATATAGGAAGGTTATCCAAATCCGGAATGTAACTAGATATATATTAAAAGAGAAAAGAATGGAACAAATTACTACAGCAGAATAACATAACAGAATAAATAATGTTTCTTTTGCTTTCTTTGAGAATGCAAAGCAATTCAAATTTTAATGTGGTTGTGTTCTCTGAGCTGGATGGTTGATTCGCGAAGCTTTCATCACCCTACTGGGTGACATCTTCAGCGCATACTTCTAAAAGCTCACTTCAAACTGAAGTATGAGCTGAAGATGTCACCCAGTAGGGTGATGAAAGTTTCGCAAATCAACCATCCAGCTCAGAGAAGACAACCACATCAAAATCATCCACCTGAGCTACAAATCTTCTCTAGCAATTCAAATTCTCAAGTATATGAGCCGTAATTATTGTGATGGAAAGGCCGCCGATACTACCCATCATAACAGGCTAAAGTAGTTAGAGTAGGGATCCAACCATGCACCAGTTGACTGAATGGTTTCTCGCATTCAAATTGTCGCTGAAAGTTTGAATATTGATGGGGAAACCATGTATCGTGCCGTTATGCCGAAATAGTCAGAAAACATAGATCAAATTTGAAGGATAGTACTTTTTTCCCGTTCCTTTTTTCATTTTCAACGGAGCACACAATTTCATACTTTAAGGTTTGAAGTTTCAGTAGCACTTGTGATGCTTTCACAAGGTGGGATTGTTAGCTTCACGCCTGTTTCTCCTTTACCAGGCTAACTTCCGGTTAGGAGATCATTGTGGTACGTGTGACTGTGTGCATGACTGGCAAGCATTCTGCCGGCACATATTCAAAAAAGAAGACTTTCATTTGGTAATTAACTATGTGGTGAGAGCTGTCAGCAAGACAAAAATGTAGACAACAGTTGACGTCAATGTTTACGTCCCAAAACGCGATTATGAGAAAAACCACGAACAAAGCCTAACCTTGAGGAACACAACAACCAATCACAGTAGACTTAGCGTGGGCGGATACGGTTCGCAGATATATCACCACCCTGTCTGAAAAAACGGCAACTAAGAGATAACAGAATAACCTTCAGCAAGGAGACAACCAATCAGAAGAGGTTGTTTCTCTGCTAACAACAACGAATAATAATGTACATAAAAATATATAAATATCTCTTGATTTTCTCAATAAACGATCTGTTGCCTGGCCCTTGTCTTTTCTCAGTACAACTATCTATTACATCAATTCTAAATTAAATATTTTTAACTAAGCAATAATAAAAGGAAGCAATTTAAAGTGAAGAATATAGAAATTGTCTATTACTATATTTTAGAGACTTTATTCACCGTTCACTATGTTCAAAATGTGACCATCTTACTACATGCAAAACTGACTTTGTGTAAAATAAAAAATTCATTTAATGTTTAATTCAATTTTGGCTTTACTGTTGTTTGATTTGATCGAAGTGTTCAACCTCTGTTGACAAGTCGACTCCTAGTGTGAATGCTTCGATGATGTCTAAGGATTTAACTTGAAGTAATTTGGTGGATAGTGACTAGCTGTGAAATCCAGGATGTGTATTTCATCCTATTTTAGACTCGTAAGTTGGATGTGCCTGCATTCCCCCCTTTAGGGAGTGATAGTTGTTCCACGCACCGAATTACTTCAAGCTAAAAAGTTTACTTCTTAAAAAGATCAAAGAAAAGAAAGGACCAGACACGTCACACTAGTTATCAGTGTCCAATCAAAGCACCCACTACAGTCCTACAGGAAGTCGATTGCGAGTCCGAATAGCTCAGTAGTAACGTGTCTGACTGCAGCACTGGGTGACACGGATTCGAATCTCAGAAGGGAAATGAGTTCCTTCAGGGTTGCAGATACGCCTTGATGACTGGTGAGTGCCAACTAGCACGAAACCTAGGTGCAGCCAAGGCTTCCTGCCGATTGCTTCCATCTATCTAATATCTTCAAATCAATGTCCACCATGATGGCGAGGTACCTAGAATGGTGGCCACATTGCAAAACCTGACTGATAGAATTCAGTCTGCACCGAAGAAAGGACTAGAAGAGTCACACTAGTTACTAGTGCCCAATCAAGATGAATTGTCATTACCAATCAGTTTTTCTATGAAAAACACTAGTAAGCACTTTCATGAAACAAAGTAACAAGTAAATGTGATTTTTTACAGTGGTTTCTGATGTGAATTCTCCAAGTATTGGATAGATCAGTTGAAATGAAGCAGTAGTAAATTAATAAGCAAGTCTTTATGAAGGCGAATTGATAGTAAAATAAAACATTACACCATTTTTTGATTGAAATGTTCTTGCGAAACATGCATAAACGTTCAGATGGAAAAGTGAAACTACCGGAATTTAGGTAACTCAGTCACAATACTAAAATAATGATCATTGCGGTAGAAGGACATCAGCTGAATACATACAACTTCGTCTAAATAAGGTTGCATCTCAGTATGATTCGCTAATTGAAGGCAATACAAAATCTATTTGCTTCTTACAAGCATAAGACAACAGTAATGACAAAGTTTATCCAGATGACTAATTTCTTGATAACAAATAATGAAATAAGCCTTGTTATTACAAATCACAAATACACTAGCAAAGTATCTTTTGTAAAATATGAACCATAAGATTTTGGATTTTGTCAAAAGGTGGAGTCGAACAGAAAACCATTAAGAAATAATTAAAAAACAGATGTCTGTTTAGTGTTATTTTCAGCAGAAAACCAACCATGCGGCGAATCATTGAGCGAAGAACGATCATGTTACGAACTAAGCACTCCTTTAACCAGTCATGTGGTCAAAATGCAATGGAAAAGGAGTTCGAGCTCATAGGAATTAACCATATAACTCCACCTCCAAAACAACTGACCGGTGCTCTTAAGTTTTCAATGGTTCACGGATTGTTTTATGTTCGTAACGGAAGCCAATATGAAATGAGTTAATTAATTAACTTACGCCTAACATCAATACCTCAACTGTTTGATAATCGAATCAGTTAACTGGTTGATTTTAATAATCGTCTAGGTAGTTGTATCAATCCTGATGGTGCAACGAATAAAATACCTAACCATGTACCAAAAGACAGAAATGGGTATAGCCTTTGAAGTCATCAGGACAGGCATAACCATGATAATTTAAACATTAAAGGTTAGATGTATAAAGCTTCCCGTGTATATGCCTATGTTCGACATCTGCAAGACCTGAAAATTAAGGAAGGAAATGACCAAGGGATCTCAATGTTTAAGCATCTCCACAATTGTGAGCTGAATTTCACTGACACCTACACTGTAAAAATTTCGTTCTTGAATGGTGATAGTAATAACAATAATAATAATAGGCCTTTGAATCGGATCCCAAAGACTCAATTGTAAACAACCCTGCCTTGTAACCAGAAGGTCCTGGGCTCGAACCCCAGTGGGTGTGTACTGCCGATGATTCCCAAACTAGGATGAGACAGGTGTCCAGTACTCCTCTCTGGTTTTCAATGATTCTCTAACTGATGTCCATTCGTGGTCTAACTAGAAAAATAAACCTAATCCTTACAAATCAACTCTTGAAAAATAATAATGATAATAATAATGGCGATCTATCATTCAAAAGAATTTTAAAACTACTACTTTCATTCAACATTCTTAAAATAAACTTTGAACGGAACTCAAATATATAATACATAAATCAAAACAGTATTAAGAGTTAATAACATAAGACTTAACACATCGACTTGTTGTTGGTAACTTATATGGAATAAGTTTTCATCAAAAAGAAAAAACGAAACAATTCCCTCTTTTATCGATTACATTCAGTCTGGAAAAGTGTAATACAATCTGTAACAACAACACTGCCTAATAGAAATAATTACACAACAAGAAAAATTATAATTATAGACTAAAACTTGAATAACACGTCAATAAATAATGCTTCACTAGTCAGCTGTATACAAGTTGATGAAAATATTATATTATACTACGCAAAATAATGCAGACATCTATTTTATTCATATAAAGGATATTATTTTGTTGTAAATGAGGAGAAATAAATTATTATCATTATTATTACTACTATTATTAATTCCTTATGTTCCAGGTAGGAGATAGGGTTTTATGAGCATATCGTGATGTCACACTGTTATCTGAGGTCTTCTTTTAGCTGGTCCCACGATTGCCTATCAGCTTTCATTCCTTCCTACGACAATCTGCTCCATGTCAACTTATGACACCCGCCCAGTCGCTTCTCATCCGAGTTCCACCTAACGGCGTTGCGCGTGCTGTCATCCATAGGTCTCCTCCAACTAGATGATCATTCACTTCACCCTGACATGGGGGATTCAACTGGTCACAACTACCCAATGCAGCTGTAGACTGTTGGAACTTTGGGTTGCTTTGATTTTAGATTCATATTCTCATCAATAAACTTTTCTGGACAGCCATTTTCACTTAGCAACTGTTTATTATTAAGTTCCTCATCAAGACATTCATCCGAGCAAATTGCTCTTGCTCTGTGAACCAAGCACTTTATCAGATTGCATTTATATTTCAAGGGCACGAAGCTGAGAAAAGGAGTATACTAACCTTTTGATGTAGGTTTTCTATATACACTTCTTCTTATTGAGCCATCCTCATTTCTGGTCATAAGGACGTCTAGAAACCAAATACAAGTTTTTTTTCTTTCTCGATAGTAAAATTTATTGCAGGATAAACCTCGTAAAATTTATCCAGGATGTTCTTTGCCTCCTTCTCATTTTTCATCATCAAAAATTTATCATCCAAAAAAGGCCTTATTCTTACAACTGCAGTTCCTTGGGGACAACATCAGCGAGATATTAACACAGTACCTTAGAAATGCAGTAAGAAGAGCATTCCTTGCTGGCATATTACGCTGTGTCTTCAAAACCACTCCTCTTCTGCGTTAGGGAGTAAAAGACGAACTGCCTTATTTCGACTCTTCCATGTGTAACTACCAATTTAACCGCTCCTGTGGAGCCATTTACATAGGCCATACAATTAGGCGTGTTTCTCGTCGAATCTCCGAACATCATCCTGCATAGTGGTTAAGCAAAGGACAAACAAAATCTATTCCCAGCACTATTCTCTCTCATTTTGTGGATACAGAACACAAGATTGACGTTAACCATGCTTTCAGAGTCATTTATCGCGTACCTACGAATCTCAATTTCGGTCTTAAGAGTTCGACTACTAAATATTGCTGAGGCTGTTGGAATCCATATTAACAAGCCTAATTTATGCGTCCAAAAGAAGTTAGTTCAGACATTATCATTACCTTGGTCGTCTAGGTTTGAATGATCCTGAATTTTTGTGGAAATTTCTCTAATTTTAGTTGATATTCTATTCGCTACTATATCTTTATTATTATTATTATTTAAGCATCTTTAACGAACTGTAATTGCATTGATCTTACTTCACAAATCGATATTATTTAAAAAGCACTAATATTGATATTGACTACTAATCTATAATATTCTACGTATATAAAGATGTATGTATATATAATTGTAGAGCCAGAAGAGGAGGAAATTATCGAAAAGAATATTCTTTCCTCAATCAGTTTGTGTTTTATAGATGTCTGAATGAATATTTATGCTATAATTTCAATTTCTAGATTTTCGTCACAAACTAAAGTCAGTCAGTAAGATCATTGAAGATCATATTTGTTGGACAATAAGCCGTAGGCTGGTTCGCCAGCCTTTCTAGCAGGATCATCTAATCTTCAATATAAAGTCAACAACAGCCTATCAGAAATGGTTTTTGTGACGCTTAGGTCAAGACTATGAACCACAAAAATGGTTATAAATACGTATGTTATATTTCTATATCTAGAAGTTCACTATATTACAATATATCTACGCAAACTAATTAGTTGGTTTATGCACTTTCAATGAATACCACAGAAATTAGAGAAATACTTGTTCTACACAAAACTGTATTCGTAATTTTTGTGTGTATTCACTTGGAGAAAAATTAGCATTGTAAACAAAGAAAGATTTGTGGATGTGTGTGTGTGTGTACTTTATGCATAGTTATGTTATGTTATATATCTAACCGTAAACTGTTTGAATTTGCCAGTTGTTATTTTTAAGCATACTATAGAATAGCAACTATAATAATACAACTGATTTATCTGACTTCATAGTGAAATCACTAAAATTCTTAAACTATATACCAGAGTTTCTTGTTTATGGTAATAGTAATAAATCAGCAGGATATTAGCATCATTATGGTAATATACCATGATTGCACTAGTCTTGCTAGCATGGTTCCAGAACATTCTAAAGTCTTAAAATTAGGAGTATTTCATAAATAGAAGAAATTGTGCCTTGTCGCTGATCAGGCATACTGCTGATAGTGGTGTTGTTTTCTTAAAGAAAATTCAGCGGATTAGCTGAATGCATTCAGCAGCATTCAGGCAATTATCAACACCGAAAGACTTTGGAGGTTGGATTGAAAATTTAAAAAAAAGGCAAAAATGAATGATTGAAATGCAGTGATAACCACTCTTTTGCGTAAAAAAAAACAGGGTGAGGAAAAGCAATAGGTGAACTGTGAATGAAACCTTATTCAACTTCGTACAACAGCTAGTCTTTCCTCTGGAAAAAAAATAGAAATTAGAATAGATAAGAGTAATGCTAAACAATCAATCGTCTGTGAGATTAGAAAAAAGAATCCAGGAATGCAATGGAATTAAAAAACACAAACAAGCAACAACAGCGGTGGTAAATATTTAAATTAACATGTCAGATGATATAATAACAGTCAATATTATGCATAAAATGTACATTTAAATAAAAAAAATTGTTGATTTCACCATGAGCTGACATCAGTTAGAGAACCACTGGAAAACCAACTGGGAGTACTGAACAACCGTTTCGTACCAGTTTGGGACTCTTCACAGTACGCACCCACACTATGGTGTTCGAACCCAGGACCTTCTGGTTACAAGGCGAGCTAGCTCGTAGACCATTGAGCCACTGGGACCAAATCCAATGGTTCTTGAATTCTAACTTCTGCCAATTCACGACATAGCGCGACCATTTCGTAATGTCTTCTTCGATGAGTTACTGCCTCATCTTCGACCTGCTGTACCCTACTGGTCACGGCTTCCCACTAGAACCCCAGGTTAACTGCCTGAATAGGGCCAGTCGCTAGTGAGCATCAGATTAATTTTCAAGTATTCGTTTTGTAGGAATTTTGTTTGATTGCATGGAGGGATTCTAGTGGGAAGCCATGACCAGTAGGGTACAGCAGGTCGAAGATGAGGCAGTAACTCATCGAAGAAGACATTGTGAAGTGGTCGCGCTATGTCGTGAATTGGCAGAAGTTAGAATTCAAAAACCATTGGATCGGTCCCAGTGGCTCAATGGTCTACGAGCTAGCTCGCCTTGTAACCAGAAGGTCCTGGGTTTGAACTCTGTCGGTGGGTGCGTACTGCTGAAGAGTCCCAAACTAGTGTGACGGAACAGCTGTCCAGTACTCCCAGTTGGTTTTCCAGTGGTTCTCTAACTGATGTCAGCTCATGGCGAAATCCTCCATGCAATCAAACAAAATCCCTACAAAACCAATACTTGAAAAAAATTGTTAGTTACCAAAAAGAAATTCCAAAATATTTTAGACTTAAAATTAACTTTTCCATTTAAACTGGTGACATAGGTAGAAAAACAACGTTAATATACAATAAATCTATGTCTATAGAGTAGGAGAAATTCAATGTTGTGACTAGAATTCATTACTTCTTACCAAGAAATACACCTTTATAAGACAAAATAAAAAAGATTTGGTGCATATGTTATGTGAGAAAGTGTTGAACATAAATTATTACAATAATACTTGAGAATTAGATAATATTAAAATTCTAAATGTACATTTTGCATAAACCACATGGATATCAGAAGATAGTAGAATTTAATTCAATTTTAAAATATTACCGTCGATTGATTGAACCGAAGTGCTCGGTCTCACTTTGACATGCTGGCTCCTAGTGCAGATGCTTTGACGATGTCTGGTCATGTAACTTGGAGTCGAGTCAGTTGACGAGTCCCAAATAGGACGAAATGTCCTTTATCCTGGATTCCAATCGTAGTCACTACTCACCAATTGACTGCAATTCATATGACCAAACATCGTGTAAGCATCTGAACAAGGAGCCGACGTGCCAACCTGAGACCAAGCACTTCGGTCCAATCAATGGATGGGAAAATCTAAAATTCAATTAAATAATTAATAAGACTCTTTGCACAAGAGGTGGCTCCCATGACCCAAGCGGTCTAGTGTATAACGCTTCATCGTTTAAAACTATTGGCACTGGGTTTGCGCCTCGGTGGAAACACCATCACTCACTGGGGAAGGCAAGTACATCCGGATGACGAGTCCCAAAAAGGACGAAATGCGCATTCTGGATTCTACTGCTAGTGACCATCCACATATATAGTAGAATTTACCGAAGAGTTACTAAGCAACAACACAATTATTAAATATTTCAAAAGGAAAATCATTCACTGTCAAGTAGAGTCAATAGAATTTCCCCCAGTCCATCGTGAGTAAATGGAATGAAAATACCCGAGAATTTAGGAGGAAAGATGCGGAGTGCAATGTGCGATTGATAGATGGTTGAAACCTTTCAGCTGTTAACTGAATGATGTGACCATCGTTGAATGATAGTTTGATGAAGAAGGCTGTGTTACAGAAGCTGTATTGTCATAGTGTTAGTTTTCCGTTACCATGAAATACACTGAAGTTTACAAAATTTCAATTAGCTCACACAGCCGAATATATGCAGTGTATTTGATCGATTAACGTATCGCTCGTGTGAATTTTACGATTCCCTGAAAAAATATGTCACTAGAGCACTCTTAAGGTTTCTGTTAACGATTATTTTTATGTCGAAGTTGGAGAAAAAACAGAAAGGTACACCAAAGTCTCTTTCTGGATACAGGTATGAAACAGAGTTCCATAAGGTACTATAATCGGCCCTGATTTATTTGTTCCATATTTCAACGAATTACCAAAGCTCATCGAATTTTCGATGCTTTAGATGACTTAGATACTTGGAAAAAGCTGAAGGAAAATAGCTACACACTTAGGCTGCAAATACACTTTTACAATTTATTAGTTAGGTCTGGAGAATGGATGCTTCACATCAGCGTAGCGAAAAGTGTAATCATGCTCATAGGGTACCAGTTCATACATCTCATTTCATCTCAGAGGCAAAAATTTTTTTTCTATTACAGTTTGATTCCACACCATATTTTTGGTACAATTATGAAATTTTCAGCATGTGATACTGGTAGTCCAAATTTTGCAGGCCAACCATAGATATCAGGTGTTCGTCGACAGGGGATCGAACCCCGGACCATGTGCATGGTCGGCGAGAGTCCTAACCGCTGTGCTACTGATGCACAATGAACTATCTGTCATAATAAGTTACGACTTCATAACTAAACCACACTGTCACTCAGTTACAGCTTGCTGCTTTAGTCAATAAGTAGATCCTCTACTGAAATCACCACTTTACATACATCTCTGGTGAGATTTAAACTAGAAAACTATATCCAAACTCTGCCTAAAAGGTGACTCAGACATTATGACAAGGATTCAAAGAACAGCCACACACGTGTGATTTACGGTATGACCAATTTTTCGTACGGAGAACAGAATGAATCTCTAATTATGCCGTAAGCTAAAAAGAGATCGAAACACGATGTTCAAAATATGAAAGATTATTATGGACCTGATCTGCCTTCTATCTTTCTCATCAAGTCAGGACATCTCAGCGGACATAACATGAACGTCTGAAACCCATGGATGAACTATATAGTTATAAAGTGCTGTTTCTTGCATCGAGTCATTATCTCTTGAATCCAATCGCAGGAAGAAACGATTAATGCTCTTTCAACAGACTCGTCCACGAAGTGAACAGACAAGCATAAATTCTCGATAAAAAAAGGATTAATATGGGCTCAAAATCTTCTATCCTCAATCGAAAATCCCTACTATCCGGGATGAAACTTTTTTTTAGATATTTATTTATAATATCAATACGAATTTCTATTCCTCACTCCTTTACCTCCCTTAGCTGTAAATAATGCTGGTAAAGAGGAAAGGTTGGGCATGAGGCTAGCAACCCCATCCTGTAAAATTAAACACTGCTACAGAAACTTCAAGCCACTAGTTTGAAGCCCTATGTTCCGCTGGGGAACTCGAAGGAAAAAAAAGCTATTCCAGAAATTTTAAATCTCAGTTATTAAAGTTAACGGAAGTACTTTAAATGACCAACATGCATATTAGTGTGTTCTACAGGTGATGACGACAGTCGTAAGTCAAACAATCCTAACAGTAGGTTTTGATAATACGGTGTGTTTGAGAATAATAACGCAATAATTAATTTCAGATGTTTCGAGATTCATGTCAATATATGAACATAAGAGTTAATTAAAAGCAAGATTAAAAATTACAAACAACATTACTAAAATGCATTAAGAACCGAATGAAACAGAAATGATGAAAATATTTAATAGAACACAGCGGGAAACTGACAGTAGATTTTTAATAATTTCATTGCTATTTCTACAAACTTGTAATACTACAAAGTGTAGTTTGAAATCGATTTAGTTTGTCAGAAAACGTCAGTCTCCTATAAACATAACACAGGCATGTTTTTAACGAAATTCCTTAAAATGATGTAACAAGTCATCATACACTGGAAACTGTTTGCTTCTTCCTTTGGATGCTCCACTTACTTTTGACAGTGAATATAAAGAGAAAATTCAATTATTGAGAAAATGAATGCTTACTTAAAGTCAGATGTAAGTTGCGAGGAAAACCTTGTTGGGTAGATGTTTCATTTTCATCTAGGACTCTTTATCAGTGCTGAACCCGGGACCACTATGTCACACAAGGGCTAGAACTCTACCACTTAGTCAATAGTCTGAGGTCAAACTGGTAGACTGTGGAGACTGACGGTTATTCATCGTATGTTGATCCAGTTCACAAAACCAAACGACTTAAAAAAAGAAAACTGCCTATCTAATATGAATCGAACATGGACAGAGTAACTGGTTAGTTTCCTTTCAAGCGACATCCAGTATGCCTAATTTCGGAATACTCGAATATCTCAACGCCGAAGATATAACAGAGAAGACAATTATATATATATATATAATATTTAGGCGAAGTTAAAGCATCATGGCCAAAGCCAAGGGCTTACAAAAGTTAACCTTCAAGAACCAGTCAGATATAGGGAATGCTAGAAAAAGTCATTCCAGATCAAATCATGAGTGCCTTTTCAGACTTGAAGAGGACAGATAGAGTATTTCACTTATTCTCTAGGTTCTTTTGTTGTAAGTCTATACAGTTAGATAGGGTTGTGGCTTTTTAGATAAAAGGTTTAGGATCTAGGGTTAAAGTTATGATCAGGGTTAAAGTTACGATTAGGAGTTAGGATTATGGTTAGAGTTAGGTGAAAGTTAAAAAGCAGTGTTATAAATATCGCTGAATTTCAAAATACCATAAACTACAGTCACATGGATGAATTCATCTATCTTTCATAGTATGATTTTTTCATAAAACGTCTCCGTAGTGACTTGGAAACATACTTACAACACATAATCGACGATTCTATAGTAAAATATCATGTTTACAATGTTTTTTCAGTGCTTTTTTCAACGATAATGCGACTTATTTGCATCTGAATTCTGATTGGTTGTTCAAGGTCATTGTGGTTTCCGTCATGACAGTTTAACTCTATCAATATTTATTACAAAAACTAAAGTAATCTCAGTTTCAAAAAGATACTGCAGATGTGAATGAAATAGTCCAGTATAGAGACTAAAGTTTAATTCAAGATCTCACTGTTGGCGACAGTAAGCGCCTACAATACAAATAAGGGTCGAAAAATCAGATAAACAACTGCGTAGTATTTTATTACAACCATTATTAATTTCCGTACACATTTGTGGATAAATGTACACACAAGGAGACATATCTGGAGCATGGAGAAATCAAGCATAGTTGACAACATACTCATCTGGCTTTATTATCAGGCATATTTTCATAGTCGGTAAAGTATTTTGTATAAAAACATACCCTTATTTATCGTTAAACATTAAAACAAACTTATCACAAGACTGATCTAAGAACAAAACAAAACTTGATAGAAATAGTCATCTGTGAATAGAAAAAAAATTATTATAGCTCAAGTTATTGAGTGAAATTCAACGCCTACCTAACGAATTTAAAGTCATACCGTCATTAAAATACAAAGTTGCTAATACATTAGAATACCAAGGATGGTTTCTATGTTATTGTAACACCTTTCAATTTTGCCATTTTTATATTTTTGCATTATTGAACTCAGTCTGTCTGTTTTCGACATAGACCTTTGCACATATGTGCAGTAGTTCAAGTCACCACACTCCCTCCTTGTAACACACAAAGCAATAGAAGAAAGTAGAAGAAATGTATAATAGAGACAGTAAACAGAGGTGTGAGACAAAGGAATAATAATAACGAAGAACAAAACAGCTCATTGAAAATCATAAGTCACAAGGAGTGGATGCATCTCCGCCAGCCATTGAGAACGATTTTGAGCCATATCACCAATTGTTTCCAGCCATTGGTTTTTACCGTCCCGAGGACCCAAACCAGTCAGGAAGTCTACACCTCCTTAAGTAGCTGAGACTAACTGTTGTAGCTTTCATTGATTTGTGCTATGTTTTGGTTTCACAGCGACTAGCTCTTTTCCAGCCTCACCTCAATTCAGCTAACATTGCCCGTCGAGGAAGGCGATGACTATGCATACGTAACATATGTCGTAAACATCTCAGTCGATGTAGCTTCACAGCCTCGTCGATTGATTTCCCCTCCTTACCTAAAACTCGACTGATCCCTAACCTCAATATTGTTCACCTTATTATACCACTTCATACGGGAGATAGAGCGCAGGCACCTATGATCAAAGACAGCTAATCTTTTCATGTCTTCCACTATCAATGACCAGGTCTCACAGCTAGACATAAAGGAGGACGGAGAGGATTGATGAGGAGTACACCCACCCCTTGGTCGATAGTCGGATATCACGTCTACGCCAGAGACGGCGTAAACTGGGTTTAGTTTTGATGGATGGTGTCTAGCTATGGAATCTAGGATGTGAATTTCGTCCTATTTCGGGAGTCGTCATTTGGATAAACCTGCATCCCCGCCTTCCACCTGAGACTCGAACCCAGTGCCCATCGTCTCAGACGCCAAAGAGTGACTAGGTTATTTAAAATCTATTGCATAAGTAAACCACTCCTCCCCTTGCAGGTCATTTCACAAATAAATATATCCCCATTTAGCCACACCATCTGAAGATCAATCATGATTTCTGATATTTAATGCAGTATACTGCTGTGTAATTACATTATAACAGCACAAGAAATCTCCTCCTATTCTCAAAAATAATATTTTCTAAGAGATGAACCCTTAAAAGGTATATGGAAATGGGAATTTAAAAAATGCTAGCATGAAAATCGGTATCTTGAAGTACTCAATGTCTACTTTGTGTAGGTGTAGAACAAATAAAGTATGAACCTTATAGTAAATTGATAAAATTAAGTGTTAAAATGTTTGTTTTGTGAAACTAATGATTTTTTCTACAGTGTCTCTAGAGTTTTCTGATAAATACCACTAAAGCAGAACAGAAAGCGCTCAGTTTTTATTGCTATATATATATATATATATATATATATATATATGTACACCGACGCGCAAACATTTTAAGAGTGAAGGTAGTAAAGCAGCGAAAACAACTATATACTTTCGTTTCGTTTTCCTCGTAACTTGTTACCATGGTGAAGATTACAAAAAAATCATTATAATTCTAATCTATCTACAGCAAACAATCATCATACTTATTAATGATTGTCCACCACCTCCTACTGATAGTGAAAAGTTTTCACTGTTGTTGATTCTGTTGATTTTGATAAATACATAGTGAAGCGTTTTCTTTTTTTAAAAACACGGTTAAACTTTCCTGGATTAAAGAAATTTATTTATACGACTATAAGATAAGAACGATTGAAAAAGAATATTTCAATGATTCACATAAGTAGTGTGTACTCAAGGAAAAAGCATAGCAGTCAACACAATCAATGGTCTTAACATTATCATCATAAAAATCTGATAAGCTTAAATGAAATTTTCAAGTATCGGTTTATCGTAAAGATTTTTTGGTTTGATTGGTTAGAGGAATTCATCATAAGCTGACATCCCAGGTTCAAATGTGGAATTATAAACGTGTTTCATTTCCTTCCCTTACAATCTAAAATTACTTAATCGGTTCACATTTGTTTTTACTAGCCTTTATCGACTACTATGTCTACCTGAACATTTGTTTGTTTAATCATGCTGTTTTTCATTTTTCGCGTGTTATCATAGATTGCATCACTTTTTCATCCTTATTACTCATAAAACCATTAAAAGTATTATTATCATTACTACTATTATGACTAATTGCACAATTTATATTTACCATCGCCAGAAAAGATCAGATACGGGGATCTCTGGCAATGAGCGAACCAACCCAGCAGGAACCGATTGTGAAACAAATAGGCAGGAAGAAATAGAGATGGATTAACTGACCATACGCTGAGGAAACCATCAAGTGACATCACTAGACAAGCCATTGCTCGAATGGAACCCGAAATGGGAACGGCGAGTTGGTCGTCCGAGGCTAGGGTGACATGGATGAGGTCATGTGAAGAGGAGATGAAAGCATGTGGGCAGACTTGGAGCTGGGTGAAGAAGTTGGCAGAAAACAGAAGGCAATGGAGACCCGCAGCTGAAGCTCTATGTTCCTCTAGGAATTAAAGGATATAATAATAATAATAATAATAAATAATCGTATTATCCTATAGACGAAACACCATGACAGGTTAATATTTGAATTTTACTTGTAAACTTATATATATTAGAGTTAAGCCTGATGAGATGTAATTGAAAACAATATTGTTCACTCAAAGGTGTTGTTCTAAATGGAATTAACCAATTTTAAATTATTTGAAAATTCTACTATTCATATCTATTATGTACTCGTCGCTAAATTATTATTATGTACTGGTCGAGAATGTAATAGTCCTGACTCAAGAAAGACGGAAATCAGAAGACCACTAGGTTTGCGATGATACTTCTATTTTCCAAACACAAGGAGACGCAATAAGTGGTATCACACCAAAGAGTCACACAAGATTGTGAGAGCGAAGTATATATGAATGTCCAGACAAGGGTGTGAACAAATCAATAGACAGTCTTAACATGAATGGCTAATTATAATGGAGTATCGATCCATATATACATAGCAAAATATAGCAGACATGTCAACAACCACACATATAATATGGATATATGTCACCAAGCAACGGACTGTCAACAAACACTCATATTATATATAATGTAATATAAGGAGAATATACATTGTTAAAGGAGACAGGTTCATCAAAGTGAAATGGTCACAGACTAAGCGAGCAAACAGAAAGAGATCACCATACACACATATATATATATATATATATATATATATATATGTGGATACATATCAATATCCACTAGTAAACCAGTGATTCATTGGTATAATGTTCACCTAACAAGGTATATGGTCCAGATTAGGTTCCCAGCTGACGCAGTCTAAAGTTTCACTCAGGCATTATAGCAAGCCAAATAATGAGAGGAGGCTGGGCGTGAGGTTAGCAACCCCACCCCGTAAAAATATAAGAACCAGCGCTACTGAAACGTTAAAGCTGAAGCTTGAATCGTCCTACACGCCACTCGTAACGCAAAGGAATGCAAAAGAAAGTAATCCTATAGAAAGTGATTTTAACAGAGTTTACACTAAAAAGTTTTCTACAAACGTTTATTTATTTCTGACTTCCAACAAGAACTTGAATAATCGACAAAGTTGGTTTAGCAGACTAATGGTAAAAAAAATCAAACTGTTTGATTTATGCGCTTAAAACTCGATTCTGTTATCTGAGCTGAGCTAGAAAAAAAGTAGTGAAACAACCTGTCTAAAATGTTTTACTTGATTAAATGTACAGATTAACATATTCCCTTTTTCTTCCAACTATCCAAGTCCATCACAAAACAAATATGTACGGAAAAAGTGAGATACTATTTATGTTAACAGCAAAAAAAACAGAACTATTCAAATTATGATTGGCATCAGACATAATGTCCAAGATGGAAAAAAATTGTACACAGTTTTGAATCAAAAATAGGAAAAAAAGCCAAACTTTTCGCCCAACTAGTCAGTAATTTTCCAAGTAAATATTGAATTTAGATTAAGGGTTTTTATACGAATTTACATTCATTTCAATGTATATTTCGTCGTAAACCAACGTCAGTTAGAGATCACTCAGAAAATCAGAAAGCAATGGACAACAGCTTTGCACTAATTTGACTCTCTTCAGCAGTGAGCACCCACGACTCACTGAGGATCATTAATTTATGGTAGTTGGTGTGTCAGATAGCTGTTTCGGCATAAATTGGTACTCATCATCAGTACGCTGCACACAAACTCTTAAAAATTAACCAAGGCTCTCTAGTAATTGGCTGCAGGGGGAAGTCTCCCGGAGTTCTGATAAGAAATCATGACCAGTGGGATCCACTTATTCGAGACTTGGAACAAATGCTCGCAGATGACACTTGACGGTTGTCACACTAAAAATTTCACGAATCGGTAGAAGTTAGGATTCATAGGTTGGTCATTGAGTCAGGTGTCAGTGGCTGAATAGTCTACGAGCTTACCTTGTAACCAGAAGGTTTTGGGATCGAACACCGGTGGGTTGTGTACAACTGGACATTCCCAAACTAGGAAGAAACAGCTGTCCAGTACTCTCTGGTTTTTAATAGTCCTCTAACTGAAATCGATCCGTGATCAAAAACTTGAAACAAATCGAATCCCTGCAAAAAAACTCCGGAAAGTTATAATACAACTTTGAAATATTTGTCACTAAGATAGAATGGAAGTTACAACTGCAATTACAAGTATACAAAATTACCAACAAACCTACTTGGCTATAATTAATGGCAGGCCAGTCAGAACATTGTTTCCATTTGAATCAGTAGTTATTTTAATTGAAAAGTAATCCCAAAGCATTGGTGCATGTTTCATCAGAGTAGTACTAGCTTCTTGAATAAACTCTGATCGACTAAGATTAGCTAGTGATCGTGATGACTTTCGAAGGTATTCATGCCCAATCGACAAAAGATCTGATAATAATGCTGGTTCACGTAAAATTATCTAAAAACGAAACAAAATGATAGAAAAACTAGAAAAACCTGCAAAAATTCATTAGAAAAGAAATTCGAGGAAGTCAAAAAACACAGAAGCAAATTTTCTTTTAAATTAGAAAACTTTCAGTAAACCATAAGAAGAATTAGGGATCTAATGCAATTAATATTGATTTTATTTCATTACTTCATCAATTTTCACGATTAAGTCAATAACTCCCGAGTGAAATCTAAAAGCAAACATCCTTGATTAAATAAAATTTTCTTTTCACAGTAAGGTATTCGTATTGATAATGACAGTTATTTTTATTATTTAGTTTATTATTTTGCGTTCCTGATGGAAAACAGGGCTTCAAGCTTAAGCTTCGAAGTTTCAGTAGCAGCGGTTTTAATTTTACGGGGTGGCATTGCTAGTCTCACGCGATCTCTGTCGGGCTTACAGCTGGCTGAAGGAGGTAATGGTGTGAGCCGAACAGGAATCGAACCCCAGACTATGTGCATAGTTGGCGAGTATTCTACTATTGAACCGCCGAGGGAACTATTCGGATAGATAATGACAAGAAGTTTAATACCAACATTAGAACTTAAACGATGTTTAAATACAGTACGTTTCACAGAAATTATATGTGTGAATTACAACCTGATTATGAAAGCAAAGAGAACTAAGGGTTAGAGGAGAGTACAATAGGCATATTCCTTTGGGTTCCAAGCGGAATATAGGGCTTCAACAATACATCTCCATTTTGTCCTATTCTCTACAGCTTTCTTTAACTCCCCCAACGATTCCCCATAGGCTCTTACCCCCTTCCCGCACAATATCGAACATATCACCCTCGGAGCCACGCCCGATTAGACGTTTCCCATTCAAGTTCCACTCGAGAGATGATCTGGTGCACGATGTCACCCGATGGCCTCTTCAGTATACGTCCGTTCGATATTTTTTGGCCAATACGTTGGTGACTGGTTCGTTCCCGGAGTTCTTTGTTGTTAATCCTTTCGCATCGTCCATCAGACCCCCAGCATGGAGTCAAGGCAGCTGTTGATTAGAGTCTATAGCCTGTTCGAAAGGTTTTTCGTGATATGTCAATTCTACAATTCCTACAGCAGAGCTGATTCCACATTTGCACTAAAAATCCACGTCTTGTTCTTTATGAGGAGTGCAGTAGATTTCCCTGCCAGCTTCAGATGAATGGGAAGTTTGTCTTGCCTTTCCGACTCTGCCCTTCACATCCTCATCTGTGTAGCCTGTAGTTGAACCAGTGGAGTGAAGGGAGTGACTACTTTCAGATTTATTACATTGATTGGTGCTTAGTTTCGTTGGTTGGTTACTTTCCTCACCTCGGTCTTCTCTATGTTCACTTGAAGTTCTGTCTTGGCTGTTCCTTCTAACAAGTTGTTGTTTCTCACCAGCAGATCGTGAACTTTGTGCAACATTAGACATAAATCGCTCGTGAAGTCAAGATCTTCTCGAGTTTTCTTATCAGCCTCTCGTATTTCTGCCTGCTCGTTCCCCACAGTCTACGGTATAATCCAGTTCACCAGAGTTAGGAACATCAACGGTGATAGTAGGCAGTTAACCTTGTCTTACTCTAGTTTTCACTTCAAAGGCTTCTTCACTGATTTTTCCCTTGTGGGTCACACTTTACAACATGTGGTGCTATTTTATAACACGTCATAGTGTCGAAATAGTTTCCAAATTGCTTCGCGCTAAAATGATGGAGTAAACTGCTAATTTTATTTCAGCAAACAAACTGCAGAACTACTAAAATATTTAAAGAAACTAATCTGTAATTTTGTAGTGTATTTGAATGTATTAATTATATTCATAGCATTTTTATCATATGGCAAACCATGTTTTAATTAGGTGTATACTTTTGCTGTTCATTAATGTTTTCCTTATCGCTGAAGTAGTCAGTATGCGCGCTACACACGTACTTTTTAAACTAAGCAATTTCAGTGCGTCGGTGGCACAGCGGTTAGGACTCTCGCTGACCATCCACATGGTCCGAGGTTCGATCGCCTGCCGATGCACACCTGATATCTATGGTCGGCCTGAAAAATTTGGGCTACCGATATCCATGCTGAAAATTCCATACTTGTACCAAAAATAGGGTGTGGAATCAAGCTGTAAATAAAAAAAAATATGCAAAAGGGAAAACATCCATTCAACTGTAAACCAATTGTAAGATGTAAACTAAACTTTAGTCTAACTATAACAGCAGAATACAAGACACCGACGCCAAGGTAAATTTTCAAGTGATCAAACAGCTATTCATATCTATACAGTATTAATATTCTTTAACCAATCACTGAGTGTGGGATTTTGGTTTAAATTAAACGATATTGAAATAGAATGTTCAAACACATACATATATAGTATTCTGTTGCTAATGTAGAAGTGAACTGTGGGAATAGTATTCAGACGCCAACACCAACAAATACAATGATTCTTATTGTGAGAATGATATTCCGTTGGAACCCATTGTCTATATCATACCACCATATAATTACTATATACGTTTCGAATTACATACATTAGATATTACTAACATTATTAGGCAGTTTTCATCAATAAACACTAAGTAGCTGACACATCGTAAATGGATAATGTTCAACAATGCGCATTCACGCGCATAAATAAACACATTTCAGTGTGAGACCGTATTAAGAACTGTCATATTTCTAGTATATGTGTATCAGATTTGAAACAACGGTTCAGTACAGATTAGCTTTCAATCATTCTCCGACTTCTGTCAATTTATAGTCTAAAATATCTTCAGATAAAGATTAATTAATTCTTAAAAAACCTCCTAACTGCTCACCAAAAATTAATTAATTTTTCTAACGAGTTGATCACGAATTAAACACCAGGGTGTACTGGATAGCTGTTCCCGTTGTCCTAGTCTGGGAATCATTGGCAGTACGTACCCACCACCAGGGTTCAAACCTAGGACCTTCCGGTTACAAGGCGAGCTGGCTCGTATACCATTCGGCCACTGGGACGCGATTCAATGGCCAGTGCATGAATTCTAACTTCTACCAATTCGTGATTTAGAGCGACCCCAACCATTGTCGTAGGTGGGACATCCATTCTCACACGTGACATCTGGATGGACCTCACTGGTCACAACTTCTCACTAGAACTCCAGGAAACTGAATTCTGTATGAGCTTGCCTTGCAACCGGAAGGTCCTGGGTTTGAACCCTGGTGGTGAGTGCGTACTTCTGGTGATTCTCAAACTAGGACAACGGAAACAGCTGTCCAGTGCTCCCTGGTTTTCAATGATTTTCTAACTGATATCAATCAGTGATCAAATCGTAAAAAAACAAAAAAAAACTAACTCTTACAAACCAAACTATAGAAGATTATTAAATTGATTAAAAACTTCGAGAATATACGGCATGTTATCATTTGATGTAATATACTCCCTGATTGAGAACAATTGCTAGTTTTATCACGATAAGCTAAATTCAGAAATTTGCATTGAGCTATATGTACACAGTTTATGCAGCAAATATAAATCTGATATATATGTCTGATAAAGGGAACTGCTAATGGTTAGTAGTAAGATAAGGCTGAGTCTGAACTAAGTTACCTAGAACAGACTTTGGTGTATCCGAAGATAAACCACACTCATTATATGAGGACCGATGTTACTACCCTGTCACCCAGGCCTGAAATAGGTGGGATGGGATTCGAAACTATTATCCACTTGCTGAAAGTCGAATGTTTATGCCAGTGTACCACATGTTAACCATGGCTTTGTGTCTCAACTGGAAAAACTTCCTAATAAATTCTCATAATATTATATAATGACCTCCAATCTTAACAGATATATAACTTTTTTACTTTTCTGATAATGTATAAGAGAATGTCTAGAAACGATTCCAAATCCAACATGCTACAAAGTATTTATTGAACTTAAGGAAGATAGATAAATTACTTGAAGATAAATATCGATACCAATTCCATCAGAAGAAATGTAACGCATGAACCATTGAGAAGCATAATTTAGAGACCAATTAACAGCTAATGTTTAAAACTAGTGAAAAACCTGAACAAAACTACCTAATTTTCATCTTTTTTATTTCTAAGATAGTCTTATCACAATAAAAAAAATGTCCACCTTTAAAGTTTACTTGGAAAAGTATTCATTATCATAAAGGTTTAACTTTCTCCCTAATCAAAAAATGTGATATTTAAAAGTGAAGGGTCCTCTAGTGGGAAGCCGTGACCAGTAGGGTACAGCAGGTCGAAGATGAGGCAGTAACTCATCGAAGAAGACACTGCGAAATGGTCACGCTATGTCGTGAACTGGCAGAAGTTAGAATTCAAAAACCATTGGATCGGGTTCCAGTGGCTCAATGGTCTACGAGCTAGCTCGCCTTGTAACCAGGAGGTCCTCGGTTCGAATCCCGTAGTGTGGGTGCGTACTGATGAAGAGTCCCAAACTAGTGTGACGAAACAGCTGTCCAGTACTCCCAGGTTTTCCAGTGGTTTTTCTCACTGATGTTAGCTTATGATGAAATCCTCTATACAATCAAACAAAATCCCTACAAAACCAATACTTGATAATTAAAAGTGAAGCATCAAGACTTGGTATCTCAAAACGACGGTTACTATGGTCTAGCGACATCATCTAAAAGGATTCAAGTTGTACAAAACATACATCACGTATTCCACTAAAGGTCAATACAAAGTAAATAGTATCACTTTCACAGAATGTCAAAAAAAACCAGCGAATTTTAGGCATTCGAAAGCACAGATTAATGAATGAAGAATAGTCTTTCCCTCTTCACGTCCCACAGCCACATAAATATATTAATTAGAACATGAAAGTGTGTATACTAACTACATAAGGGAATATTTTTACAATAATGAATTCTGAGGTTCGAATTCCGATTGAAATAAGAACATCTAAGCAATCTTCTTCTTGAGGAATAACAGCGTTCAAATACAAATATAGTCGTAAAATTCAATCTGAAGTAAATGCGTGTCACAGTTTATTAACTGTAACATGAGATTGCTAAGGTGATACTATTCGAACATTTTATATGGAGTGAATCACTAATCTGACAACTACTGAGGTTATATAAGGATAGTTTTTGTATTCAGTCACATTATGAAATTCATGTGGATAAATCCAAGTATAGGTATTGCATTGGATAGGGTTATCCCCTCCCCCACTCAAAAAAACATAGCTAGTGGCTTGCATATATTTAGCAAAAGTGAATGAACAAAAAAGGATGAAAGGAATAACACATCTGAAAATCATTTGCAAATATACAAGCGTGTGAAATTCATCGAATGCGATGAAGCAATGTAGGCCACAGAAATGTGTGTGCAGATATTCTGTAAGTCTAAAAATAATGGAATTCATGTATGCAATAAGTCAGAATTTCTTCATTTCAAAAGGCGATAGTGATAAAATTAGAGAACCATTAGAAAATCACCAGGGAGTACTGGATAGCCAGCTGTTTCATCCGACTAGTTTAGGACTCCTCATCAGTACGCACCCACCGTCAGGGTTCGAACTCAGGACCTTCTGGTTATAAGGCAAGCTCATAGACCATTAAGCCACTGAGACCCGATCCAATGGGACATGAATTCCAACTTCTGCTAGTTCACTACATAGTGCGACGACTTCGTAATGTCTTTGATGAGTAACTTTCCTCACCTTCGACTTGTTGAACCATACTGGTCACGTCTTCCCGCTAAAAACTCAGGTAACTGCTTGAATAAGGCCAGTCGTTAATGAGCATCAGATCAATTTTGAAGTATTAGTTTGTAGGGATTTTGTTTGATGTCACCTTATGATGAAATCCACCAACCAATCAAACAAAATATCGCTACAAACCAGTACTTGAAGAAAGGTTAATCACTGAAGCACACTACACACTTACAATCGGAATGACACAACGCCCATACTGGAGATATGGGAAGTGGCGACAAACAACAAAGTGAAGTTGGAGAGACAGAAGAAGAGGATATATATATAAATAATTTTTGATTTTTGATTTACAGCTTGATTCCACACTGTATTTTTGGTACAAAGTATGGAATTTTCAGCATGGATATCGGTAGCCCAAATTTTTCAGGCCGACCATAGATATCAGGTGTGCGCCGGCGTGGGCCCGAACCCCGGACCATGTGCATGGTCGGCGAGAGTCCTAACCACTGTGCCACCGACGCACAAATTGTGAAAACGTGTGACTATAGTGACATGATTATAAGCAATAATTTATGCTCGAAACATCATCTAGTTGTTAATACTGCATCACTGTGTGATATTTAAAATAAACTTATCCCATAATAAAATAACTGCTAATATGGGACACAGCAGTGTGGCGATTGCAACTGGGTCTCTCCCTCCTAATATATTAAAAAACACTGTTAACTTTCAAACTAACATTCATGATATACTTCAGCAATAAATATGTAAGCACAGTTGATCAAGTCTCATTATCTACAGGTTTTGTTATTCATTTGCTCACATATGTGTATATCTGACAATCTTTTGACAATATTAACAATTCTAACTGCCTTTAGAAATTAGGGAAAAAAAAAACATGTTTGACACTGAACAATTCTAGCTGTGACAAATTATCTTAACGTCTGTTTGTCTGAGCTTAATTATCACCCAGATGACAGCTTTTTTGTTCCAGGCTGAGAAGCACACAAATACTGCGTGACGGAGGGATGAGTTACTATCCAGCTGCTGTCCAAGGAGAACAGACACACTCCATTTTGCATGTCAAGCATATACGTTTTAACAGTATATCTGATTTATGAGTTTTACACAAACCACATAAAAAAAAATATATATATATATAACTAATGGATCTACGGAGGACATTGTTGGAAAAAAATACTAGCCAGTCGTATTTTATTACGAGAATCTTAGATGTTTGAATACTTTTTTGCACAACTGTTCAACATTTCTTATCAGGAGGATAAATAATTAAAAAAAAGAGCACATCACGATAACGCTGGGAAAAATTCCTCATTTTAAAAATAATACATAAAACAAATGAGAAAGTGAATGGTATATTCAAAAAACATAAGATTATGAGTAAACTAGTATTTGGACATATTTATTCTAATGCATTTCAATAGCGAAAACTCATCAAAAACACAGAGTTTAATGCAGCGTATAATTATAAAATTTAAACAATGCAATAATTTAAAAGTGAGACTAACTTTCAACATAGTTATAATTTATTATAGACTTTGAGAAGGCCTTCGACAGACAGCGTTGACCGCGAAGTAATTTGGAAACTACTCGAATAATACGATGTACCCCAAATATTCATCAACCTTATGAAACAGCTGTACGACAACGGAACATGTTAAGTCCATGTCCACAACGGAAAACTCAGTGAGGTGTTTGGAGTAAACTTACTTACTTACTTTACTTCGGCTATCTCCTACGGGAGGATGAGCCGGCTTCATGAACGTCTCGAATCATCGCTGCCCAGGCGCGGCGATCTGAAGCAAGGTTTTGCGATAGGGATATCCAATTCTTGTTCCACATACGGAGTCCGTAGACGGTTTGTAGCCCCAGGCACTCCATATCTGCCTTGACTGTACCAAGCCATGTCTTCAGCTGTCCGCCCTGCGACATCGCCAAGATGGTAATGGCGAGGGATTTAGAACTGATTTGACCAGATCGTCATCTGGTCGGCGCAGAACATGGCCAAACCACCGAAGGCGGCGTTGTTGGACCAGTACTGGAATTTGGTTGATGTTGTAGCAACGACGACGCACTTCTTCGTTGGAGAGTTTGTCCTGCCAACGAACATGCAGAATGTACCTGAGACACCAATGGTCTAATACCTCGAGTCTGCGTAAATCTTCCGCGCGAAGAGGCCAGGTTTCACAGCCATACAGGAGAACGGGTCGTATGGAAGCTTGGTAGACCCGAATTTTAGTCCTGAGACTGATTTCTCTCTTGCTCCATAGAACGCTCCTCAGCTGTAGAAACGCATTCCGGGCGTTGGAGATTCGCGCATTCACTTCGTTTTTCGCTTGGCCGTTGGGGAGCATTATGGATCCCAGATATCTGAAGGATGGCACAATTTCAATAGGTGCTCCATTTAGGGATAAGATTTCATCATTGCTGGTGGATGTGTTCGAAAACATTTTGGTTTTGGAAGTGTTAATTTTCAAACCGATAGTAGGCGCGAGGTGGTTTATCTGGTCGAGCGCCTGTTGCATATCGGGGAAGTTTTCAGCTAACAGCACGACGTCGTCGGCGAATTCGAGGTCGGTTATGTGAATATCGGGCGAAAGTTGGACGCCGTGGTGCTCGGTTAGGGCGTGCCGCAAAATCCAATCAATTGTGAAATTGAACAGGATGGGGGATGCTGGACAACCTTGCCGGACACCGCTGGTTACCTCAAAAGTGCGGGACTCTTCACCGTTCACTCGGACTCGAGCTTTGGTGTTGGAGTAGTATGACCTGAGCAGGTTGATTAGCTTGGTCGGAACTCCGTCGAGCTCCATTAGATACCAGAGTGCTCCTCGATCAACTGAGTCGAATGCCGCTTGGAAGTCGATGAAGCAAGCAACCGTCGGCTGTTGGAATTTGTCCCTGTGTTCCAAAATTCTTCGCAGTGTGAATAATTGATCAACACAGCCTCTTCCAGGTCGAAATCCGGCTTGATTTGGCCTTGTTCGCACGTGGCGTTCGGCCGCGAAGCGGTTCAGGAGAATGGAAACAAAAACCTTAGCAGCGATATCAATCAGACTTATGCCTCGGTAGTTCTCGCATATTGACCTGTCTCCCTTTTTGTGGAACGGTAGCAGAACTGAGGTGCTCCAATCGGAAGGAATGGTTTCGGACTCCCAAATTGAGCAGAACAGCGAGTGCAGTGCATCGATTAGCGCTGGAGTGCAGGCCTTGTATATTTCTGGGGTAGACCATCTTCGCCCGGAGCTTTTTTGTTTCTGAGTGTGTTAATTGTTTTAGCTATTTCGGTTGGAGTGGGTGGATCGCAGTCAACTACGTAGGGTGTTGGTAAGTGTCGTATCGGTCGATGAGACGGTTGACCAGCGTCGCGATTGAGTAGCTGCTTGAAATGTTCGGCCCATCGTTCCATCTTACCATTGGTGTCCGAAATAATTTCTCCTGATGCTGTGCGTAACACAGCATGACTGTTAAGGCGTTTGCCAGATGATTGGCGTATGAGGCGATAAAGTTTTCCGAAATCGCCTACATTTGATGCTGCTTCCATGTTAGTCGCCACGTTAGACCAATAGCGATTTCTGTCGTTCCTAGCAGACTGTGTAGCTTTGCGCCTGAGGGAGCGATAAACTGGAGACTTTGCTAGGCGAGCGTCTCTGGCTTGCGAGGATAGAAGCATGGTGTGCTCTGAAATCCAGTCTTTCTGCTTCTTGGATGTGGTACCCAAATGCGACATTGAAGCTTTAGAGACTACTTCTTTGAAATGATTCCATCGTGTCTCGGGTGTATTAGAAGATGTGGATGTTGGTTCATCTGCGGCGCTTAGTTCGGCCTGGATTTGTTTGGACAAGGCTTGTCGCTTTGTCGAACATTGATACGCTTCGGAGGTCGCGCCTTCTGGCGTGTCGTTAAACGAAGTTTGAATTTCGCCCTAACTAGAGTATGGTCTGATCCCCCTTTATTTCCGGCCTCTGCTCCACGATAGGATCGACAGTCTTCCACCGAGGAGATCCAGCGTGAGCGCACTAGGATGTAGTCGATCTGATGTGCAGTGCGACCGTCGTTCGAATACCAGGTGAGAAGATGTTTTCTGGGGTGTTGAAATCGAGTGTTGGTGATATATAATCGATTGTAATCAGAAAAAGCTAAAAGTCTATCACCATTACGGCAGCGCTGATCGAGACCGTGTTTGCCTAGTATATGTTTTGTCGCGTCGTCTGAAGGGCCAGTGCGGGCGTTCCAATCGCCGGCTACTATGAGAACGTCACGCTTTGGGATTTTGTTGATTGCCTCTTGAAGATTGTCATAAAATTCGTCTTTGATACTTTCATCAGAGTCGAGGGTTGGGGCATAGACAGCGAGAACAGAAATGTCGAGCGGGGAACCCTTGAACCTAGCGACTGCAACTCTGGAGTTGACCGGTTCGAATGATATTAGGGCATTATTGGCTTTGTTACTGAGAGCAAATGCTACCCCATGTTGTCCCGAATTATTCTGGGGTCCACTATGAAGCAACCAGAATGAAGAATCTGTTCCAGGTACGGCTATTCGGCGGGAGCCATGATCGGGTAACCTCACTTCAGATAGACACGCTATGTCTACCTTGTAGTCGTATAAAGAACGCATGGTGATAGACTGGCTACCAGGATCCAACAGCGTCCTAACATTCCAGCAGCCAACAAATAGTTGGTTTCTAAGTGTTAATTTCCCAGCTAGCTTACTTTTCACACTGGCCACCGGGTGAGCACAGGGCGCGTCGCTTACCGGGAACGCCGTAGCATGGTGAGAGTTGTTTGTAGGAGAGTTCATGAAGTTTCTTGGGAATTTGGTACGAGTGATGTCCCCAGAATCGCTAGGTTTGGAGTAAACACAGGAGTCAGACAAGGGTGCTGGCCTATTATCACCAATGATATTCCTAATTGTGGTGGACTGACTGGATTATGCGTCAGACAGTGAGTGGGAAACCAGCAGACACGGATATCCTGGACCAACAGACGTGAAGAACCTAGAAGACCTGGATTTCTCGAGTGGATGATTTATGTTTGATGTCACTGTCACAAAATCGAAGACTTAAGTGCGAAAACCGACCGACAAACTGGTCGAAGATGTAGTCGGCGAATACAGGACTCCATGTGAACATAAACAAGACGTAGATTATGAAAAAAATAACCAAACAACAACAACAGCAGCAACATCCAGCGCCATCACCATCACCATCAACGGGAGGGATTTGAAAGAGGTTACTTTATTCACTTATCTTATCTAGGGAGCATTGTCTCAACTATAGGCAGTCGGAACGGACGAGGATGTCAAATCGAGCGAGAATCGGGAAGGCGAGAAACACATCATCATCATCATCAACCTGAAACCAATCTGGAAACCTTCGTCACTCACCATCAAAAACAAGATTCAGTCGGATTTTCAATACAAACGTCAAGTCAGTCAGTTCTTCTATACGGATCAGAAACTTGGCGGACGGGTCAGAAAGAATATTTCCAACAGCCTGTTGCAGACCTTTATCAACCAACAACTGTCTTCGCTGGCTCTATACTGAAGATGAGATGGCCGGGCTGGAAAGAATCACCAACAAGAAACTATGGGAAGAAACAAAACAAGAACCAATCGCCAGCCAACAAATATGCAGGAGAAAGTGGATTGAGATGGATTGGACACTCGCTGAGGAGGCCGGGCCGCTGGGTGACATCGCGCGCGCGTCAGGCGATCGCTCGAGTGGAACCAGGCCGAAAGGGAAGCGGCGAGTGGGTCGTCGGTACAAGGGTGACATGGAGGAGATCGTGTGAAGAGTATGAACTAACTAACATGGATGCAGGTGAAAAGTACAGCAGAAGACAGAAGTGGCAAGTGTAGACGTGCAGTTGAAGCCCTATGTTCCAACAGGAACCCAAGGGAACAATAAATAATAAAACAATAGAACTGTGTAGCTCACCTCTCCATGGTTAGCGAAATTCACCAACAATAATTGATAGAACAATGCTTGAGTCAACGGTTTCAAACGAATCAGTAATAACTCTGTATTATGCTGAGCTAAACATCTCGTTTCATCAATAAAACCAATAAATTTACACGATCGTAATACCGCTTTTATTGACTTGTCTAAATCACCTTCTAAATTACGCTTCAGTGCGAGAATACTCATCAGATATACTTTACGATGTCGTGTCTTCGACAATGATGGCGATGATAGGAAGGAATCATTGGGATCATTTTTTAAGGATGATGATGCTGGATTTGATTTAATCAGTAAACTTCTAAAATCAATGGAAGTAGTATCTTGTGAAGATGAAGAAATCCGATCTGATTTTATTATTGGTTTAGCTGTCAGGCTGGCATCATTGTCATTCACAACGTAATCAATATCATTGGTAGTGTTCAGATTTACTTGATTCTCAGTGGTATTTTGTGTAGAACTACTTGGTAGACTACTGTCTGTATCATTTTCTGATTGGTCATACAATCCAGACTGTATATTTGATCTGAAGGTGGATAAATAAACAAAATGAAATGAAGTATAAATGCAAAGATGAAACCTTCAATTACTGTTCTTCTATTGATTTCTTTATAATGAAGTTAAAACTGAGACTTAATTGGCCTTAAACTCCTTTATGTCTGAATGGAAGGAGAAATGAAACTGGAATCAAAAAAGGCCTCATAAACATAGAGCAAGTTACTTTTAATAAAATGAATATGTATACACCTCAGGTATCGATTGCTGCTACTCCATAAGCCCCCTATCCATGTTTAGCTCAACATTCGAGGTAGTAGTATGTAAGATGAGTCGGTGGTTTACTTATAGAATGCTTACCTACCGTGCATGCGGTCCAGGTTCGATTCTCGACTCGCCTGGACATGAGATGTAGTTGAAAGAAATACACAACTACATAGCACACAAGTGAAATGGCTTATTTCTCGAGAACCCTATTCAATCAACCAAGCTACCCTCAACTTTACAACTACGATTCAAAACCAATAAATTGGTGAGTTGATATCACTATTTTAATCTAATTCAACATGAACTGTGAAGACTAATCAAATTACTAAAAAAACGATACAAAAAATAACACCACTGTGTATATGCAAAGTCAAATCTAACAAAAACCCAATGTTTTCGTATCATTTTTGTTCTCGGAGCTGAATAGTTTATTGTCCATCTGAATAAGGTCTCCAGAGCTCATTTTAATGTGAAAAATGTTTTAAGGATTCCTTAGGAATAAAATATTTTTCTCTCCTAGTGACTTTCAGTTTGACTGTTTGTCTTCGTAGATTTATTTATGATTGATTGCATTGACATTAATCCTGTCTTTGAGTTATTATTTTACCTTGTCCTCATGTGACCCATTTTTGATTGACAGGCAAATTTGATCTATACATGGTATGTCAGTTAGTCACGAAATAATCTGAGTACTAGGCTTTCAGGAATTCTCTGACGTTCTTTGTGTTTCCCCATGTTGATATAAGTTTATATTGATCCACGTGGACAACTATGAACAACAACTAAACTGGGACAATTTAAAAAACCTAAGACAGGGTAAACAAAACCAGATACAAATGTAAAGGAAATCTACGGGAATATAGCCAATCACGGTGGAGGTAACCAAGGGAAACGTATGTTCCACCCATAGGGAATTCCCAAGGTCCATTTCTCAGTGAAGTTAGCACTGAAGACGTCATTTAGTTCAAAGGCAACAGCAAAACAAAAATATCCACCTGAGCTAAAATCTCCTCTACTGTTTTAGAATTCAATATTGAGAAAGAAACGTGTATACTGAGGAAAGATTTTTATCAATACTCTACATGACACCCACTTTTCGGAGAAATTCTGGTTAAGTTAAACCAACTGAGTTCCCTTGAATCTGCTACTAAAACATACGTTGAACAGTAAATCATAGTGATCGTGCAAAATGACGACAACTAGCACAGTATGAAACGAGAATACCAAATGCCACTGTTCCTATCTAATTATGCGATTAAAGTATTCATGAAGGTGAGATCGTGTTCAGTCTTCACCTCTGATGAACCAACTTCCTTCCAGAAAATACACCATTCAAACTGAAATACGTGGAAAATAGAACTCCATCGAGTCAACGTATTGGATAAACTAGAGGGTTTCATGAAAACCCTGAGTGAAAATCTGAGTAAATTAGGCATGTAGTTTGCGCGTCAAAAACGACATAGTACCACAAGATTGTTTTATATATAAACTCCTAGTTTTGGGAGTAGAAAGGAAAGTGTTCATATGTGTGAATCACTAATTATTTTAGCTATGACAGACTACTTTCTGACGATACAACAGTACAGACACAAGCAAAAATGGTTTAGCATTTGGTAACAGGTTTTTTTGTCTTAATGATAACGGTCACGGGATAGGAATGCTAAACGTAGAAGATATGAAGCGACGACCATAAATCCTATGGTACCATTGCTCACGTTAAGTAGAATTACTTGATTAATAATATTAAAAGTAGACATAATGTAGTTAAGAAACTTTAAGCCTCTCTGTCTATCGAGACTGAAAGTTTTCCAGTATATCACAATAATGTGACAAATGCTGAGAATTCAATGCTGTAGTATAATTACTACTTTTGGAATAAAGCAGATTATTATTATTATTATTAACTGAGATTCCCCATGAGGAAACAGAGAGGCAGATGAAAGTCTGTCGCCACATACTTTATTCTGTCAGTCTGTTTTCAACATAGAACTTTGCACCGATGTGCAGCAGTTCAAGTCACCACACTCCATGTAGCACACAGAGCAAGAGAAGAAAGTAGAAGAACTATAAAATAGAGACAGTAAACACGGACATGAGACGAAAGGAATAGTAATACTGAAGAGCAATATAGTTTGATTGGGTGCTATAAGTCACAAGGAGTAAATGCATTTGCGCCAGCCATTGACAACGAGGATTTTGAGCCATATTACCAATTGTCTCCAGCCATTGGCTTTTACCGCTCCGAGGACCCCAACCAGGAAGTCTACACCTCCCTACGTGGCTTAAACTAACTGTGGTGAATCTCATTGACTTGTGCTGTGTTTTAGTTTGACCACCGCAAGCTCTTTTCCAGCCTGACCTCATGTCAGTTAACATTGCCCGTCGGGGAAGGCGATCACTAGGCAAACGTAACACATGTCCTAATCATCTCAGTCGATGTAGCCTCACAGCCTCGTCGACTGATTTCCCCTCCCACCTGTCTAGCACTCAACGCCTAACCTCATTATTGCTTACCCCAATTATACCACTTCACACGGGAGATAGAACGCAGGCACCTATGATCAAAGACACAAACCTTATTGTTCGGATGAGAGTGAAAGTGAATTAGTGTTTTTAATATCTCAAGTCTTTTAAAACAGTAATCCACGAACAAAAACATAACTGAACGCAGGATACATTTTCAGAAAATAATATAAGTATTGTATCATTCTGCTATCAAGTAATTCACTTGATGAATTCGGCTTCTTTTATTTAATATACACAATAAACGACCAGATAATACGAAGATAGCCATGATCAGATTACCCGAATAGTAAGGTAATCTTTCGATGTTTTTTAACTCTTGGTGGCGCCAAACTGCACAAAAAACTGTGTAAAAGTAGGAGTATTAAAATACAAAAATATTTCATGTTCTATTAATGCTATCACGTGTGCAAACAATAATTATGTTTGAATAAAAAAAATCGGTTTCGCATAGATATATAAAACTGATAACTAACCTAAGGATATTGATATCAAATTTACGGTGACCAAATAAGCTTTGTTCTTCACGAGAATTCGATTTCAGTAATTCATCAGCTTCATCAGAATCAACTTCGATGTCTGGACTCATTTCAACCTTTGACTTTTTCAATAAACTCTCATCTGATGCTTCAATTTCACGCTTACAGTTACTATTACCACTGATAATTTTTGTGGTGCGATTCAACTGAGGTGATAAAAAGCGTTCTAACTGTTGTTCACGTACATCGATTCGTACTTTTTCATGTGGTCTATACACAACTTGTGGTGACTGAAGATATTTAGAGGTGTTAACCCCTGACTCATCATCCGGATTTACTTCTTCTGGTTTACTAAACGTCACTGGGGTTGGTAATGAATTTTTAATGAATGTACGAATTTGTGCAGAAGACAGAAGGGCATGTTCAATAGCATCTTGCAGTCCATTGACAATTTCATCCTATGGAAATAAAAAGCATGAATAACACGGTTATGTATGTAATGATAAGCACAGAAAAGGTCTGGAAAAGTGTGAAAATTATTGTTAATATTACTATTACAAAACTGATGATAATAATAATCATTATGGTAGTTAAAGAATTTCTACAGTTAGGTTACGATTCTCAAATGCCTTTGATCTACTTGGATTTTTGATCTAATACGGATCAAAGCAATTTTCAACACGAATACATATCAGTTATCAAATCGTCATCAACAATTAGTTGCTTACTATTCAAAAAAAGGAAATTCTACTCTACTACTTTTTGATCAAGCAACAAAATGGTAGAATGATCCCCAATAAAACCTAATGATTCTGAGTTCAATGAAATATGCTGAAGAATCCAAAAGCGTGACCGTCAAATACTTACTGGTTTATACCGAAATCTACTGTATAAGCAGTCGAATTCTTACGAATTTAATACCTATGTATCACAGCATAAACATGGCTTCATATCACGTCAACATGCTCAAGTATTTTACAGTAATATCAATAAGGTTAGGCTGTTAAGTGGAACTCGTTTGAGAAGCGGCAGGATGGGTGTCTGAAAGTGACATGGAAGAGAACATGTGAAGGGGAAATGCGAAACTTCGGCGATGGAGTTGAACCATAAAGCACCAAAAAGTATCAAAGGAGTGTGATCGCACCAACGATCTAGGGGCGCTCAATCAGCAAGTTAGGGAAACCAGGCAGATAACAATATAATCATGAGTAAAATATGCTTAATGAATTGTTATGATATTAAACAAAAGTGTCTGGTAGGTTTTAGGTTATGTTTGGTAAAGATTAAGTTAAAGTTTAGGTTAAGGACACGTTAGGGTTAGCGTTAACCCGATAAGGGAATTAAACGGGTTAGTTCAAGTTAGACTGAATTTATTTCGGCGGATCGTTTCACGTTAGGGTTAGAAGACCTAGATGAATGCATGCACAGACTGTGGTTTTTTCACTCCAATGTAAAACTGAGGGGCATTTTTGTCCCACTTCGGAGAAAGATAACTTGTGTAACAGTTTCGTGCCCTTTTATTCACTATTTTCCTAAATATTTTTATTTTACTTTTTTTTTGATTTACAGCTTGATTCCACACTGTATTTTTGGTACAAGTATGGAATTTCCAGCATGGATATCGGTAGCCCAAATTTTGCAGGCCGACCATTGATATTATGTGTGCGTCAGACCATATGCATGGTCGGCGAGAGTCCTAACTGCTGTGCCACCGATGCGCATATATATATATATATATATATATATATTTCGTACGCAAATTTCCCCTTTATCATGAGATTGGTGAGTCCCAAGTCATTCAACCACTGTTTCATTTTGGTGCCTGTAGTTTCAATTCGCCATTTCAGGCAGTCATAGAGCTGGTTGATAGTAATGGCGGAGAACTAAGTGAAACATAGAATGCAACAGATATCCTATTTCCCACTCAGAACAGAAGTCATGGACAATAAGTAATAATACGAGTAATAATAACAATAATGGTTAGGTAAAAACAACACGAAGACTCACCTCATGAAGAAAATTTACTTCAGCTTTAGTTGGATGAACATTCACGTCTAATGTATGCGGTGGCAATTGAATATTTAAGTATACATATAATGAATTACAAGTGGCAGATTTAAAGATATTTGAATTATTTGAAACTCGAATTGATTTCGAGTTATAATTTTTATTTATTCGATCATCACCACTATTTGCGCTAGATGATAAAGTACGTGAAATAACAACAGAATAAGCACATTCTACAACACGTTTTATAGGTGTACAATGAACTAAACGATTATTGATGAATAGATTGAATTTCAGCGAGGGACTCGAACCTATAGAAAGAGAAAGTGGAATAGAAGAAAAAAATGAAATCAACAAAAAAAGTTATCTATACACCAACAAATATGACGGATAAAGCTATCTGAATGAAGATGAATATAGGTTCTATGAAATTCTTCAATTAAACATATTAATTAAAACAAACTCATTTACAAACTATATTATAATTTTCTTTCTCGTGTTATCTACATTCGAGGAGTTTCGCTGCTGTGGAATAAGTTTCTGTTCCTGTCTCAATAACACAGGAGGTAGCTAAATTACGAATTAAGAAAACACTACTTCCAGTGTATCGATGACAATATACTCATATGCAAGGAGCCAAACTTAGGTACAGTGTACGTACATAAAAGCATTCACAATGAACAAAAACAATGAGTGTTTGACGATCAGAAATGTCAGTTCATAAACATACTTCAATGAGAAGTCTACAATAGACTTGAAGACAACTACTCATCGATCGTCTTACAGACTGATGTCATTTCACTTGCTCCCCGTTATGGATAACCCCCCGATTGGTTTACTCATGAGCTCATCTAAATCAATAAGAATTCTCATGAAAATAAAATCATCAACCTATTCGAACAGAATACTGAAGAATCCTAAGCGACTCGGTGATAGAATGCTAGCTCACCAAGTGCTTGGTTAGGATTCGATTCCCGGTCGACAAGACGCACTCCTAAACCTCCCTAAGAAATCCAGTAAAGAGGGAAGATTGGAAGTGGGGCTAACGACACCGACCTTACTGAAACTTTAAAGCTCAAGCTTGAAGCCCTATGCTCTATTTGAAATACACGGGAATGAGGAGATATTAAAGCAAGATTCTATATTTATCATATAAAACAACCATTTCAAATTAGTTGTACTTACTATTAAGCATTTTGTAGATTTTCTGGGGAATTTTCAACAAAAAATTAATACTTAAAATTAAGAAAAGAAAAAGTATATTTAAAACTATATGTAAAAAATTTAAAAATATCGATAGCTACCATGTCAACTATTATCTGTTTTTATGCTTCAGTAGAATAAACGACTTAAACTGCAGTGCAGGGTGATGTAAGTAAAAGACTTCAATTTAAGTTCTGCTTCATTTTAGTAAAATTTGATTATTTTATGGTTGTGGTAGTTTGACGACACTGTCAGTGTTTAATTACGGAACTACACCATAGAAATAAATGCATCTAATAACAATGCAGTTTCAGTCACTAATCATCGAAATTCTGGGATATGCCTTGGGAAACAACTCACATTCAACAAGTAAGGTTATCATAGACCATTTACTGTTGAAAAATAATACGCCTACAAACGCCCTGTATGCATCTGTTTCGTTTTCTTTGTCTTCCTGTTTCCTTCAATATCTGTATTAACTTCATTAATTTAACTTTGGTAAAACATTTCTAATATATATATGTGTAAAACTTAGGCACTGTGGTAGTAAGTAATTCCATATTAGTTTGTTTATTAGATATATTACACAGTCAGTGAAACAGTATTACTTACTGGATGACACAGTTTCGAACAAAATTCATTGTTCATAGTCATATCAATTATAATCACACGACTTTGAAACTTGAGTTTTATAGTTTTCTTTGTCTTCTCTTATTTGTCGTATGGGTAGTAAAATTTTCCAGATATCTGGGTGGACAGATATTGAATCATTCCTATTACACGTATTCGTTTGCAGTTGATTCGATAAACAAAGCTTCTGTTATCAATCTCTCCCTCCACCCTGTGAATTTAGATTTTAAAACTGTCATCCTATTCCATCCAGACTATTGTATGGTTGTGTGTAACTGCATGAAGTGTTTGCGATAGCTGAACTATTCTCCAGACTTCTTATCTTATTCGGGTCAACTAATCTAGATTTCGCTAAGTTTTTATGTCCAGCAAGTTTGACTGCCCCTGTTCTACTAATTTGACCTATGTATTTGACCTCACAATCATTGCAGACAGGGTATTAGATAAACTAAATTGTTTTGTTTAGAAGGCTCCACTCTCAGGATCCTTTAACCGACAAAGCTTGTTTCTAGTTGAGTTTGTGAGTTTGAATGACACTTTTATTCCTGCCTTGTTAAAGAATTCTGCGTAAGGTTTCCAAGGTTCCTTCCTTGTATGGAATTACTACTGATGATTTAGATTCCTTATTGTTGATGTCGTCAATATCATTAATATTATTATTATTACCACTATTATTATCATTATTATTACTATCACTATCACTACTATCATTAAAGCTTCTTTTATGTGTATCACTTCCTGCCTTAGATTTTCCTTGGTACTACTTACTTACTTCTTACTAAACACACTAGTAAACTGAGTTTTGTTAGAATACTGTTAATCCTGGAGGCAAATGGTGAGTAGTAATATTGCAACTGCCTTTTTTCCCTTCTTCTTTCAGTCATGGAAAAAAGCATCTCAGTCAATGTAGCCTAGCATAAGAGAATTATTCATATAGTCACATGGCAGTAGAATTTCTATTAATATAAAGTACATCATTTTAGCAATCTCCAAATTCTCATTTACGCATTTAGAAAAACAAAAATAGATTGTGCGAAGAAATATACATTCCTTTTCAGTGAGTTCCTTGTCATCCGCTGTACCTACACCAAATATATAAGTGTTTTTTTTGCATCAAAATGTTTCACCAATCAAGTGGTCACTTTAGTCCAGAAGTTTTACGTATACAGAGGTGAGGTCAAATTAAGAGGCTATGAGTCATCAGAACGAATAACTAAAGGATGTTAGTAACAAGATATCTAAGTTGTGAAGGAGAGATGAGACTTAATTAAGGAATTCAAGATAAGTTAATTCCTAGGCGTCAGCCAGAAGTTATTACACAATCAAAAAATTTGTGAAAAATAGTGATGGCTAATAAAAATAGAATGTCTCAGAGGAATAAGGTAAAAAACAAACGAGAATTGTAAAAATTATTAAAGTCAAAAGATATTCACAAAGTAAGGGAAAAAATCGGTTTTTTAAAACTTAATATATAATATTAGATGGTTGGAGGCAATCGGCTACCTAGAATGATGGCCATATTGCAAACCGGACTGATAGAATTCAGTCTCTACTAAAGAAAGGACTAGACACATCACACCAGTTACCAGTGTCCAGTCAAACTTGAGACATATTACGCGGTTGGCCGTGGCAACGAAAGCGGCTACACAAACTTCTTTTGAACACACATAGATTTGGCTTGTTCAAATGAACTCCAATTGCTTCTGCTGTATGTGAAAGTCGTACTCGTAGACCATGCGAGAGGTTGAGTGATATACGATAGATAACTTTGAAAGCTTTGCTAGATTCGACATGATGTCCAGCCAGTGTTTCGACGAGATGAGCTAGTATTGGGCTGAGTACAGTGGCTTTATTCGGACCTTGGCCAAGCCAAGATGGGAGGTGTTCAGAAATTCGACGATTAACTTACCTGGTCGCATACCTAATGTAACTAGCTCCACACGAGAAGATAAACTGGTAGATACACATGGAAGAGGCGAAACAGTGTAGTTTGTCTTGATTTCTTGAACTAAGTATTAGTTGAGATCATAAGTTTCCAGACTTTAGGTGTTACGAACTTCCTCGAATAATTTGAGCGCCGAGACAGATTGATTTATTTTAAATTATTTAAATTAATCCCAGCGTGTTTAAGGAAATCAAAACAAGATTTTTCTGAACGTTTCGCGAAACGTTCCTTAAACACGCTGGGATTGATTTAAATAATTTATAATAAGTATTGGTTGGCTTAGCTGCGTTGAAAGTCCTTTTGAAGGCCCCTAGAAAACGTTGTGAATTGTAATCTTAGGAAGACAGATTCTTTAGGAACAGTCGGCACTTATGACAATTTACTTCCTCAGTTCATGTGTTTGTTCACGAATTTAGTTGGATTTAGTAGATCACGAATATTGCTGAGTTCTTCCTTCAGCGTCTTATTTGAACAGATAAATCTAGTCCGGAAAAACAGACACTGTAGAGCTACGAAACTCAGGGAGTATATTGTCATCATTATTTTATAAGTTTCTTGATTATGTAATAACTTCTGACTAACGCCTAGGAATTAAATTATCTTGAATTCCTTAATTAAGTTTCGTCCCTCCTTCAAAACTTAGATATCATGGTAATAACATCTATTAGTTAGTTGTTTTGATGGCTCATAACCTCTTGATTTCCCCTCCACCTATACGTAAAACTTCTTGACTAAAATAATCACTTGACTGGTACAACATTTTGATATAAAAACACCCACGTATTAGTGTAGGTACCAGCGGATGATGAGGAACTAACTGAAAAGGAATGCATATTTTTTCGCACAATATGTTGTTCTATTTAAATACATCATTTTATTCAGAAACCACTAGATGAATACAACTTCATCAAAATGCATTAGTATTTTTATGAAGACTGAAACTTATCAAGTGTAACTTAAAATAATGGCATATCCCTCTCCCTCTTTCATTCACTGGAATACATTAATAAGCTAACCAGACGACTATGCTTTTCAATCGACTAAACGTATATACGTAGTATTTATCTTGGTAAATATGCCTATCATATATACTACCTGGTTGATACCAGTAATTACATTCGAATGGCATCCAATATGCTTCCGTACAGGTCTGTGTTCGCTAGCCAGCCGTGGGACAGGATGGTAAAAGCGAAGACGTGGTCAGTCTATGATGTGGATATTTGTGTTAGGTTATCATTGGTTGGTGCGTCACGACTCCCTGGTTGGAGTCAGAGGGATAGCTTTAGTCGGTGGCTCAAAAGATTATTGAATATGGCCAGGAAACGCAATCAATGGTGGACATGCTGCAATTTCCTTTTTTCTTCTCTTTCCGACAATAATTAACGAATGCTGTTCAAATTTATTAAATATGACTTCTTTCCTTCCAGATGAAGTACTTCATCCATTCTCTACTTATATTTTGATTTTTTATCTCATACGTTTTATTATTATTATTTTGTGGTGCATCTTCTTGGTGCCATATCGTGCCAAATAACTTCATAAATTGACACTCTTAAGTTCAACAACTAACAAGGCTTTTAAATGTTAACCCAAAAAGGTTTCAAAATAAAAATGAAATAGATGTCAGAGCTGACTGCTTTTTCGACAGCTAATTAACTGCTACTATGCAGTGAGAAGGAAATAAGACAACCAGAAGACTTCAAAACAAAATATAAGTGTAAATACTGTTAATGAGGTTGATTGTTCCCTTGCCATATGTGAAAACGTTCCCGTCTTCATTTGTAGTTCACAGACTAATCTGTGAATCATCTTAGGAAAACAGAACAGGCTGTTTGCTTTGACTTCTATTGATTACATAATTAGTCAGAAAACCATATAGGAATAACAAAACACAATAAATTTTTCGCACTAGTTCAAAATTTGTAATAATAAATGCTGAACATAGTATGGCGATAAAGACTAAAATGCAAGTATTCAATCCTTTAGTTACTGTACCGAAGCATGATGGTCAAACTTTATAACATTGTATTGACTTGCGGAGGGGGGGGGTGACCGAAACGAATAATGTCAGTAATTGTGAACATTGGATCGTTTGTTATTTGATCGGGACTGGTCTCCATTCACCGGAGACAAGAAGGCTTTTTGTTGCTTAATCGTATATAGGTTAGCATAAGACTGGAGAAATCCGATCAGAAGTATAATTGTATATTCTAATTAACGTTAATTTATAGACTTTGCACTGGAGGTAGTTGTAATTTTGTTTTGTTATCTGTGGAAGAATAAACAATAGTATTGCCGTTCCGTCTACTGTTGCTCCGCGCCAGTTACCGTGAATAGTGTTCTGCGTATAAGGCTTAGTCTTCTGAAATCAGAGATAGGTTCAGGATCTTTTGCGATCTGGATATTTAGCAAAGGATGTTCAATAGGATGTCAAATAGAGAAGGGCAAGAAATTCAGCGGAGCTTCTTTACATTAAGTTTCTTTCTATGACTAATGGGTACCCAAGTGTGAATATTTGACATCTGCATTATATCACAGGAAATTAATTATCGATAATTTCGGTTTATACAAAAACGATACTACGTGGGAATGTAAACTTCAAAAGTGATTGAACTGCTGACAATGTAAGGATGACGAAATGGATTTATCCTATGGTGAAATCAATTAGAAAATTAATATTCACTTTTTGCCCAATGGCTTCTAAAACACTGGAAAATAAACCCGTTCCCCGAGTAACTGCCTATTCAGCTGCTTCTGTGGAGTCAAGTATCTAGGTACTGGAAATGTGGGCTTTATCCACATGGACATAAACAAACATGGTTGCAATGGAGCACTAGAGGATCCGTAGGAACTGTTAAAATCGAACATAACAACACGTTCAACTACTACTTCCTATGTTATGGTCTAAATCATAGATTTTATTACAGGATTTTCATCATGAGCTGACATTAGTTAGAGAACCATTGGAAAACCCACCTGGGAGTACTGTACAGCTGCTGTTTCGTCCTAGTTTGGGACTCTTCATCAGTACGCACCCACTGGGATTCGAACCCAGGACCTTCTGGTTACAAGGCGAGCTTGTATACCATTAAGCCACTGGGACCCGATTCAATGACCCGCCCATGAATTATAACTTCTGCCAATCCACGACATAGCGCGACCCTAGCCAGTCTCTTTGGCGAGTATTTGTCCTCACAACCGACCTGCTGCACCCTACTGGTCACGGACTTCTCACTAGAACCTCAGATAACTACCTACCTGAATAGGGCAAGTCCCGGCGGGTGCGTACTGCTGAAGAGTCCCAAACTAGACTGATGAAACAGCTGTCCAGTACTCCCTGTAGGTTTTCCAATGGTTCTCTAACTAATGTCAGCTCATGATGAAAATCCTGTAACCAATCAACCAAATCCCTACAAACCAATACTTGAATATTATAGATTTTATATTTTTATGTTTGCTAAATGTTACCGATATCAACTCTTCCCCCAACCCACCCTCAACTTTTATTCCACTCACTCACTACTCACATAGAATCATCCATTTATCCTTGTTTCCAAATTATTTATCATGAATATGTAACCATTTGACAGAGACTTATTAATCTTCATATATTTTCTGTCAAATTTGGATTAGCCCACACAGTTTGCAAATACTGTTTTGATTTTGATGGAAATCATATTTTTACTTTACTTTTTTGTTGCTATGACCAACCAACATACATCAATCAATAATTTGTATATTCTCATAAAAACCGTTGCTGATTAATACTATTGTACAGCTAAGTAAATCGATTGAAAGAAAGGAGACTTTTGGTCAAAGTATCTGTTCTTCTATTTTAATACTTTTAATTAGACTAGAAATTACCCTACTGGAAAGAATCCTTTACACAAGTCAGACAGTACTGAATACTAAATCATAGTATTTTTATTTATGAGAAATCGTAAAGTGTGAACGTTTGTAAAAGAAAACAAAGAAAATGAATGCCCGATAATAACATTAAACAATGATTGCATCATAATACAGATAGGTTATATTTGTAAAATCGAGAAACTTCAGTACTAGCTCAATATCCACATATTGACATACTGACCAGAAAATGAGAAAGACCTGTTCCCATTCTGAACTGCAGAAGTGGGAGCTCACTACTCAATTTCTACCTCAATGTGAGACAAAACAGTTCTCTTTGCATAATGCTAATTCACTGCTTTCCAAATAAAACTTACCCGAAGAAACTTGATTTGGCGCTGTAAGTAAACCTTCATAACGTAATCCAAAACGTTCTACAGCTAAACGTGTAGATTCAGATGATGAACACTGAGAACTCGTAAAAGAGATTAGATTCTGTGCCACGGATGAACCGATCACAGCGCGTATCGCATCCATTCTTGACCAACCAGCAGAAGTGCGTAGATCTAAAAGATGTAAAACAATAAGAAAAATAACTAGGAGACAAGTCTCTTTACATATTTTGTTGTTCAATGAACAATTTAATAAGCAATACAATGCATTTTGCACCAGCCAAACAATAACAATCTGAAACGAATGACCACCTTTAAAAAAATAAAGTTAGAATTGATGGGTTATCAGATTCTCTCCTAGTGACTCGTCATGTAACCTGAAGGTCCTGGGTTAGGTCATGGACAGGTACTGATGAAGAGTCTCAAACAAGGATGCGACAGCTATCCAGTCATAGAGTGGTAATAAAATGTGGATGATGGGGGTAGTAATAATAATAAAAGTATTAAGAACAATAATAATAATGATGATAGTGAACTTACATATTAAAAGGAAGGAGCAAAATTATAGTAAGAAATTTACTCTGGCCATGGTAGGGCCAGAGAATGTATGTATCGTTTTTGTATTCACGGGTCCGGTTTTAGGTCTCGAATAGCTAATACCTCAGCTATGTAGTGATGAATAGATCCGATTATAATGAGAAATTGACAGATATACTATCAGACAAAACTAAATTCTGTGAATCACCCAACCAGAAAGACACAACCGAAAGAACAGAAAACCTACTTACTAAATTGCTGAAGAGAATGAAAGAAGATTCAGTCAAAACACCGGAGGTTTATGAGCAAATAAAACTATGCAGTTCAACTATTCCAAGACTGTATGGACTGCCTAAAGTGCATTAGGAGAAAGCCTCACTTCGACCGGTCATAGACATGGTTAACTCAGCATATCACCAAATCGCGAAGTGGTTAGCTGTTATCCTCGAACCAGTTAAAAGACATATGACAAAATATAACCTCAAAGATACATTTGACTTCATCGACTCAGTGAAGGATGTCAACGCGTATGAAAGAAAAATGATCTCACTAGATGTCGCCTCTCTATTCACAAGCATCCCCCTAGCCGAAACTATATGCTTCATTTGTAATTCCATCGAAACCAACAACCTAGAAGTTTCTCTCCCCATAAACTACCTGAAGGAACTTCTCAGATGTACGTTCAATATTCAATTCAAATTCAGTGAACAGTTCTATGTACAGAAAGATGGAGTAGCCATGGGGTCCCCTCTCGGTCCACTTCTAGCCGACTGTTTCATGCGAGTCTTGAAAACAACATCCTTGATCCCTTAATAAGTAAACTGCACTTATACAAGAGATACGTAGATGATACGTTTATAATCTGTGATGAAAAATGTGATTTAGATTCTCTCCTCAAAACCTTCAACGCAGCGCATCCATCAATAAGATTCACCTTAGAACGTGAATCGAACAACTCATTTCCATTCCTCGATGTACTACTCACCGGAAGACACTACTGTACGATCCAAAGATCAATATACCGTAGGCCAACATGGACTGGACAGTTTATCAACTTCCAGAGCTTTGTTCCACTGATCCGAAAGGGAAACTTGGTACGTACATTGTGCTCAAGGATTAGAAAAAATCTGCTCGGAAGACACGGTAGAGAAAGAATTAAATTTATTGTGTGAAACCCTACTAGAGAATGGGTATCCGCCAAGATTCATCGACAAAAACATGAAGGAGAAGCCTTTGGTGTCAAACATCACAACGGTTCCTAAGAACACCCTCTTCATGAACCTAGCATTCAAAGGTGACACCGCAGCGGAAATCCTCAGAAACCGCCTTTCAAAAAGTCTGAAGAAGACATTCCCAGCAGCCACTCTACGTACAACATTCTCCTGCAGACAGTTAATCCAGTCTAACGTTAAGGACAAGATACCGCTGTTGGCCACTTCAATGTGTATTTATCAATTTACTTGCTCGTGTGGAGCAAAGTATATCAGTCGTACGCAATGTTAAGTCCACAAACGTATCATAGAACACTGCCCAGCTTGGTTAGCCAGAGGAGGGAGAAGAATAGCAACAGCTCAATCCTCGAACACCTTGTCATCTCCGGACATCAAGCACCCCCATATGAATGCTTCACAGTGGTACACAGAGTCCCTCAATATCGTACAAAAGGACTCCGGATACGACATCTGTGCATAGCTGAGGCATTAGCTATTCGAGACCTAACACCAGACCTGTGAATACAAAAACGATACATACATTCTCTGGCCCTACCATGGCCAGAGTAAATTTCTTACTATAATTTTGCTCCTTCCTTTTAATATTTAAGTTCACTACTATTATTATTATTGTTCTTAATACTTTTATTATTATTACTACCCCCATCATCCACATTTTATTACCACTCTATGACTGTCTATCAATAACATTGCTTTTTCACACAGATCTTATACAAAACTACTTTATAGCCATTCCAATAGTTCCTGTCCATTCCACACTAGCTTAATGATCAGTCATTATCTCACACTTATTAAGTCATGCCAACTTCTGTCTCCCTTCTTACACCTCACATTATGTAATACAATTTTTTAAGGACAAAGCTTACCAGTATCTGATTGATCTAATGATTACTATGTTAATTATAATTACGATTGTACAGCTCATGAAAATGAATCGTCGAAAAGAAAATATTCTTCGCTGTTTGTGCCTTTTCATAGTAGTGTTTTTTTAAAAACCTCTATATATTCAACGTTTGAAGAAATGTCATAATAGTATGGTGTTAACAATCTTGATGAATATAGAATGTTTATTGCAACCAGTATTTTATTGAGACTGTCACTTGCTCAGAGAAACATTCAGAAAACGTTTTGCTAATTTCCTTGGCACAATGTAATTATACCCAATCATTTCACATATATATAATGATTCGATCAGAGCGATCACGAGAATATTTTTAAGATGTTCATCAAAACATCTACCAGTTAAATGTTGATATGAAATATGCCATATTTTCATTAATTTATGCTGTCAGTGATAATCACAGTGAAAATCAACTCATCCTTTTGAACCATGACAATAAACACAAAAACTACCTTGAAACATTATGTGGAGAAAGGATGAAGTAAGGCAAGTGAAGGGAAAAGAAAATGCACACATATATTCAAGTATTGGGTTTGTAGGGATTTGATTGATTGGTTACAGGATTTCATCATGAGCTGATGCAGCCTGGTGATGGGTGCGTACTGCCGGAGAGTCCTAAACTAGACTGACGAAACAGCTGTCTAGTACTCCATGCAGGTTTTCCAATGGTTGTCTAACCAATGTCAGCTCATAATGAAATCCTGAAACCAAAATGCACAGATTCTTGCAGAATATAACTTTTGGTGTGTTGAAAAAGCTGCTTAATATTAACAACCGACATGAAGGATAGAAAGTAGAAGGAATTAAGTAATATCTACGATAATATGAATTTGAAAAAAAAGTGAAGAGCGCGTATGTTGCACAGACCTGGATGAAAGATCGTGTTTTGGTAATTGACTAACGAAATCACGCATTCAACTGTAAGGTGAATTGAATAGAATGGACTTACTTTATGACCTGATAATAACGACCTTAAAAAATTTTCAGCAGATGGTAAACAAAAACTCCCACTCTACTTCACATGACATTATTGTTTCAATATCTACTGACACCCGTTGAGAACAGCTGTCCAGTACACTCCCAGGTTTTCTGATGGTTCTCTAACTGCTATCAACTCGTGATCAAACCTTTAATCAATTATAAAACCCTGCAAACCAAGAATTCATAACTGAAGTTGTGTTAACATAAGTTCTGTAGAATAACGACTACTAAGATCGCCTTATGTGAAACAGTAATTAACTTGACGCTTCAAATTTCTACGCGCTCAACCATCACTTAGCATCAATATTATTTCAATCGTAGCAAGTTGTTCTCAATTATCAGATGAATGAATAATTTTATACGATTTATAATTCATAAAAAAAAATTATGCCAATCAAGTTGATTTGCAATGTAAAAAGCATAAAGTTTTTTTTGGGTGGTTAACCGTAGAAAAGTATAAACTGCCATATATCTCTCTGATTGACGCGATAATTTGAGTAAACAGAAATTAGCAAATAATGTGAAATCAATACCTCATCAGCTAATTGATTTCCTCAATAAGAAGACAGAATAAAATTCACAATTTGAAAATTACTAGGTGACGTGAAATTTACACAGTTGCTTATGGAAACCAAATTGTTTAGATCAAAATATATGATCTGCTTGACACGATGAATGGTAATCAAGAAAGTAGGGATGATTGATTGAAATGAGTAGCATGTGGCGGGATATTTGTATGAAAAATCCCTTCTCGACGATCCAACGGCAAAATTTGTACTGATTTGGATATTCCAAGTAAATATGTAATTATCATTTGTTCTTCTCCAAGAATGTACACCATTGTTCTGGCATTTAAATATCATATGTTGACTTATTCCTTATTATTTGTCTTTCTTAAAGTTTAATCTCTCATTTGAATGGTTCTCTTGGTCGTTGCGCAATATATTTTACGATGACTTTGTTTGAATGAATCGAGGTGATTCTGACCTATTGCCGTCAGATGGAATTCTTGGTGTGTGATTCTTTCAAACAGTATTTCTATCCAAATCCGGCTGATAACTGCTACCTTGTCGTGGTGGTCGGGCTTGAATACCACAATGACCCAACATGCTAAACTGACTGGGACTCTGTCCTTCCAGGTCCTGCCATGTCAGGAAGGTTGTTTGGATAGCGGTTAAACTAAAAGCAGTTACCATGAGGTACATGGATTCCAGTATCCAATCAGATCGAATGGCGTATGAACCCATATGGATCACCGGAAACCATGGGAATGCAGCTCCTGACGCTTCTCCGCTGCCTTGCGGATTAGACTCCAAGTCAAAGGTTCGGGGGGTGATTTCTTAATAAAACCACCTGCTTCGGTCTGGACGCCCGGGCAGTATCTCAGCCCTCACACAATGAACTGAATAAAGCAACAAACGATTAATGAAACTTATCGCGTGATATTACACGTGTCGCAATTTCCTTCTTTCTTCCCTACTCGATGATAGTTAACGAATACTGTTCGAACTTGTTAAGCATGACTGTTTTCCTTCCAGATGAAGTTCTTTATCCGTTCTCTACTTATATATATATATATATATATATATATATATATATATATATATATATTTCTCTTCTTTTTTCTTTTGATGTTTTATTATTATTGCGTGGCGCATCCTTCTTGGTGCCATATTGTACCATGTTTTATGCGTTTAAATAATAATAATAATAATAAATCTCCTGGACTGTACATAATTGTTCTAGTATTTACATATCATATGTTGACTTGATCCTTATTATTCGTCTTTCTTAAAGCTTAATCTCTCATTTGAATGGTTCTCTTGGTGGTTGTGCAATACGTCGACAGTGTGTTTTACGATGACCTTGTTTGAGTGAATCAAGGTCATTTCGACCTTCGACTGTCAGCGGGAATCGTTGGTGCGTAATTCTTGCGGACAGAATTTCTATCCAAAACTTGTTGGGAATATTCTAGTTGACTCTAAGGTAATTCTCATAGTCGAATTTCGGTTAACTAATTTTGTTCTAAAATACTTGTTTTTTACTTAGAGGTTACCCTGTCTGTTTAGCTGCCTAACAGCACTGTTGAGATAACTTTGAGTTTTTGACATGATGTGTAAAACTTGAAGACTGTGCTAGTATGTATTTCCATAATTTGTTTATTAGATGTATCACATAGTGAAACAGTATTATTCACTGGATAACATTACGAACAAAATTTATCACTGTTCATAATCATGCCATTAATTTTAATCACACAACTTCGAAACTTGAGTTTTATGGTTTTCTTTGTCCTCTCCTATTTGTCGTCGTTGGGGTAGTAGAATCTTCTAGGTGTCCTGGTGGACATGTGTTGAATCATTCCTATTAACGCATTCTCTTTAGTTGGTCCGATAAACAAAGATTATCAATCTCTCCCTCTACCCTGTGACATTCAATTTTAAAACTGTCATCTTATCCCACCCAGCCTATTTTTTGGTAGTGCGATAGCTGAACTATTCTGCAGATTTCTTATCTTACTCGAGTCAACTAATCTAGATTTCGCTAGGTTTTTATGCTCGGCTAGTCTGACTGCTCCAGTTCTACTACTTTGACGAATACATTTGACCTGACAATCATCGCAGACAGGGTATTAGATAAACTAAATTGTTTTATTTTATTGGCTACACAGGATACTTTAACACAAAAGAATAGAACCATGGATCTACCAACGAATAATCGTCATTTTGCTGTCCTTGGAGCGTTTTGTGACTGTGCGTCCCACAATGAAGTTTGCGACAGCTATACTGTAGAATGTAAAGATCAGTTCCTTTCGGTTTTGATCGTTACATATTAGCATACCACTCATATCAACCAATAGTGCTTACTAGACAGATCGAGGTGATTTAAACACCAAGCATCCATTTCACTTGTTTGGGGTCGAGCTCATTCTGTGATTGGAATAATTTGGTTTCCGCGGGGAACTATGGTTAGGTTTCACCTCTTTGAATGTGTAAATTGTGAGTTGCGAATTAATTTTCAAATTGTCAATATGATTCATTGCGTTACTCAAGCACTTGAGTTACTTATCGAAAGATATTCAGAAGTGAAGAGATTCAAGAAAGAATGGCATAAACGAATACACAAAATGTGTGGTGAAGAGAACATATTCCCCCTTATAATACGATAAGACTCGCTAACAACTTACATTGAGTGGTTCACCTGCCTTCTGTGAATCCCACTATAACTAACAATCTGCACTTGTCTGTGGAAGCAGTTACTTAGAAATAGACTTTGATTAATGTCCCTCGACGCTGGTGACTGGATTTTATTATCTTCAGTAAGATATCATTTGATTAGGTTTATTTTCTTTATCATAATTACAGTTAATTTAACAACTTTTTAATTATGTATATGCCCCAGACAATCCTTCACCAGCCTAGCAACCTTTCTGAATCACGACAACAACCTTAATTTATTGATATAAGAATAGAACTTGTTCACTGTGGTAGAGTATAATAATTCCATTATGGGTAAAATTTATTTTGACGAATACTCAGTGTCATACAGTAATATTTACTGATGACAATGTTTCGAGCACAATTTATCACTGCTCATAATTATATCAAGTTACTTACACTGTAGTGAGAGCTGGCTGCGAACAAGGCAAAATTGTAGACGAAAATTTACGTCAATGTTCACGTCCCAAATCGGGGTCATGAGAAAAAAGCAATAACACAGTTTAACCTTGAGGGACTCACCAACCAACCAAAGCTGACTTAACGTGTGCAAATACGATTCGCAGATATATGGCTTAACTTCCTAAGAAACGGCCACAAAAAGATGACAGAATCACCTTCAGCAAGGAAACAACCAATCAGAAGATGTTGCTTCTCCGTTGACAGTAATGTACATAAAAATCTATAACTATCTTTTGATTTCCTCAATAAACGATCTTTTACCAGGCCCTTGACTTCTGTCATTACAATAAATTGTTCTCGAAACGTCATCAGTAAATATAACTGTATAACACTGCGAGAATTTATTAAAATAAATTTTACCCGCAATGGAACTTCGATATATCTTCCAATATACTGAAAGTACACAGCATATTACTAAATTTAATAGAAGCCATTCAGAGATGATAAAAATTATGAAATAAAGTGTTAATAAAAGTGTTGTCTGCATCGGTGGCACAGCGGTTAGGACGCTCGCCGACCATGTACATGGTCCAGAGTTCGATCCCCGGCCACAGACGCACTCCTTTACCTCGCTAAGCCAGAAATAAAAAAAACTGGTAGAGAGGAAAGGTTGGGCATGAAGCTAGCAATCCCATCCTATAAAATCAACACTGTTACAGAAACTTCAAGCCAATAGCTTGGAGCCCTATGCTCCACTAGGGAACGTGAAGGAAAAAAAGTGTTAATGTTTTATGCTGGAAGCCTGTTTGTTTGAACTTTATTCATAATCACCTTGTGATTCCTAACAACTATTTCCTAATGATGTAGAAAAATAACCAGTACCTTGAATTATCATGTGCGTAAGTGGTTCAAAGTTAGAATGCTCGTCAACCACACACAAGTCGTTCCAGTTCGATTCTCAACCGACGAACTCTTAAACCCACCTAGTTTACAAGCTGACAGTAAGCCGAGAAACGAGGGAAGGTTAGAAGTGAAGTTTACAATCCTATCCCGTAGAAAAGAAACAATAATATCGCTACTGAAGCTTCAAATACAGCTTGAAGCCCTATTTTTCAATCAGAACGCTAAGGGATGAATAAATTACCATTGAGGTCACTCATTTGAAAGTATTATTGATATAAGCATAAAACTTGGGCACTGTGATAGAGTATAACTCCATTATGGATAAGATTTTATTTTTAGAAATCACACAGTGTTGTACAGTTATATTCACTGATGACGTTTCGAGAACAAACTACTGCTCATAATCATATCAAGTAACTCACACAACTTCTTTCTTTCATTTATATACCTGTGTGGAATCGATTAGATATTGGAATAAAATCAGTATGAGATAATGTACATTCAGAAATAATCATATGAGTGTTATTAATCAATTACAATCAGATGGGAAATAAGACGAGTGTTTGTTTTGATAGTCATAATAAGTAACTCGTCAGAATGTTGTGATGTGCTTGAATTGAAATAGAATTTTAAGATTATTTATTATCCTCTTCTCATTTGACTGACTAGCGGTAATAATATCTTCCATATTTCTGGTATTTGCATTGAGTCATTTCTGTTGTATGTGCTGGGTGTAGACTCGATGAACAAGGATTCCGTAATCAATCTCCCTCTCCACCTACCTACAGAGTGAGTTTGTGCGTTTAAATGCCCCCTTACGTAGGATTCTAAATAAAGCAGGAATTAGGGTGGCATTCAAACCTACAAACTCACTCAGAGACAAGCTCTGTAGGCTAAAAGAGCCGGTGGACCCAATTAGACAAAATAACATAATTTACAAAATACCCTGCAATGACTGCGAGTGAGGTCAACTACATAGGTCAAACTAGTAGATCGGGGGTAATCAGATTGTTGAAACATAAAAATTTAGGCTAAGGGAAGAATAGTTGACCCTGAAAAGATAAGTAATTTAGAAAAAAGCTCAGCTATCGCACTTCGCGCATTAACAAATAACCACACAATAGGGTGGGATAGGGTTAAGATTCTAAAAAGTAATATAGGTAGGTGGAGAGGGAGATTGATTACGGAATCCTTGTTCATCGAGTCTACACCCAGCACATACAACAGAAATGACTCAATGCAAATACCAGAAATATGGAAGATATTATTACCGCTAGTCAGTCAAATGAGAAGAGGATAATAAATAATCTTAAAATTCTATTTCAATTCAAGCACATCACAACATTCTGACGAGTTACTTATTATGACTATCAAAACAAACACTCGTCTTATTTCCCATCTGATTGTAATTGATTAATAACACTCATATGATTATTTCTGAATGTACATTATCACATATTGATTTTTATTCAAATATCTAGTCAATTCCACTCATGTATATAAATGAAGGAAAAAAGTTTTGTGAATAACTTGATGTGATTATGAGCGCCAATAATTTGTGCTAGAAATGTCATCAGTTATTATTACTGTATGAAACTGTGTGACTTATCAAAATAAAATCTTATCCATAATCATCTGAAAGTATATTGGTATTTCGGTGGTGGTGGGGGTCATCAAAACACGGAGAATAACGACAGCTTCACTTGAAAAATAAGAAGTGAAAGCTTGTAAAATGTAGATTGATTGTTAATTTCTCTTTTGAAAGGTAAGAAAAGTAAAGATGAATAATGCTAAGAGGAAGGAGAAATCACGAAATCACAATATTGACAGCTTGTAATAACAATCACTTGTTTATACCTTTTTTTTGCTTAAAAATAAAATTGGTAATCTAAGAATCATATGTTAAGGTGACATTATCCCCAAAAACAAAATGAAGAATAACAGATTAACTGTTAAAAATTACCTACCATCTAATCAATCAGCAAAAAGACAAAAACATTTTTATACAGACAGTTAGTTTACAGCTGTTCAGTGGATGTATTTGTTACTACTTCACATAATTCTTATTTCTGATCTAATGGTCAACAGAATTTTTTTGACGTGTATATTTGATGGACAACAGAAAATAGGATTTTTCGTGAACATATTCAATTAATTATATAAATAAACAATTTGTAAAAAAAAAATTTAAAACTTTATGGAATAAAATATGGAAAAAAGAATTCATGACAAAACAAGACTACCTTCTGACTGGTTGATGCAGTTTTTTTCAAATTATTTTAACTTAGTAGGTAAATTACGTGACATGGTAGTGTAACAACAGAAGACAAGGGCCGTCAACAGATCCTTTTATTACGGAAATCAGCACGTATTTATATATATTTCATGTACACTATTATAGCTTATTCAAGAAGACAAACACAGTCTTCTGATTGGTTGTTTCGGGTTTCTCGGAAAGTTAAGCCATATATTTGCGAATCTTATTTGCCCATGTTAAGTCTGCTGTGATTGTTTGTTGAAACAGCCTTGTTCACATTTTCTCACAGCCAATATTAGTCACCTAGACATTAACGCAAATTAATGTCTACCAATTGGCTAGCAGCCTGTTCTCACCACAGTAGGATACAGACTAACAGTATAACTGAATAAGGCCTTTTTATGACTGTTGTCAATAATAAACAAAACTGTAATACAAAGCGGTTCATTCATTTTCAAACCGGCTTACATAACACAAGAACAAGAACACAAATCAATGAATAAGTGAAAAAAAGAATAATGAATATTTTTAATTCAATTTTGATTTCCACTACTCCTAGTACGCAGCCAATATGTCAACTTCGGCCGAACATTTTGGTCTAACCAGTCAATGGGAAAATCAAAATTGAATTAGGAACAAAGAATAGCTGAAGACTGTTGTACAAGAGCTGGTTTGCCACAGGCCAAGTGGTCTAGTGCATAATACTTTGGCTTTTGAAACTATGGGGCATCATAATTCTCAGTGGGAATACAGGTACGTCCTGATGACGAGTCCCGGATAGGACGAAAACCATATATGCTGGATTCTACTCCTAGTCACCATCCATTAATTCAATAATGAATGTTAGAAGAATTACGTAAGACAGACTGACTGTCAATTGAATGGTAATGAAGATTGAAGTAGGGAGAAAAACATCTCGATCTTAGCAAGATATGATCCGAAAAATTCCGCTCTAATGACGCAAAGAAAAAAATTACAAATCGGTACAAGTTGTCATGTCATAATTTCTCACCAAATAGAAAGTAAAATGAAAAAAGCAACAGAAAAATGAAAATAATATAATAAAAACTGCTCGCAAACAATGAAAATAAATAATAAAACATAGAAATAAGAAATCACAATTAAGACGAATGCAAACTAGAAACGTATACGCGTTTATATGATCGATCCTGAGCCAACTGAACTACATTCACTAACGATAAGAGCAATCACACTTATCAAAATGAGACAATATTACCAATCAAGTAAATTCTACATATCTTACTTAACTATTCTACTTGATGACAGGAGTGTTTTCAAGGAATCAGTGTCAGAATACCTGAAACTTTCGTAGACCTAATATATCCTTTCTAATTATGCATCACAGCTAAATATGAGAACAATTAAAACAAAATATGAATGTATAAATATTACACCATGTTACCTTACCTTGTTCAATGGAACTTTTTCCACTAGCATTTTCAGAATGTAAATAAAATCCGCATTGTTGAGCATAATGAATTGCATATCTAGAATGCAAAAAAAAAACAATGAAAGCGTGAACAAAACTTTACTCTTCTACAGAAAAATAATCTGATGCTTGCTAGTGACTTGCTACAGGATGGAGTTTCCTGGAGTTCTAGTGAGATGTCGTGACCAGTGAGGTCCAATTAGATGTCACGTGTATGGATAGATGTCCCACCTACGACAATGGTTGAGGTTGCGCTAAATCACGAATTGGTAGAAGTCAGAATTCATGAACTGGCCATTGAATCGGGTCCCAGTGGCTGAATGGTATACGAGCCAGCTCGCCTTGTAACCGGTAGATCCTGAGTTCGAATCCCTGTGGGTGCGTACTGGCGATGATTCCCAAACTAGGATGAAACAGCAGCTGTCCAGTACTCCCTGATTTTCAATGCTTCTCTAACTGATATAAATCCGTGATCAACTCGTAAAAACTTTACTTATAAAAAAGTGAATAATCAATAACGAAAACATTTTATATATTCACCTTATATATCATCCCGCACAGCAGCATTAGCTGATGGGTGTTCGAATCTCTGAAAGGACATCAATTCCTTCAACGATGTTGATACGCCTAGCAGAAGGAGGGCCGATAAGTACGAAACATAAGCTAAGGGTTTCGTGCCAGTTGCCCTTAAAAGTCTAATAATAATTCAAAGCTCATGGAGATGGTGAGTCCTCCAAGCTTAGTGACCAGATTGCAAACTTGACTGATAGAATACAGTCAACATCAATACTAAGAATCAGACATACGGCACCAATCACACGATGGTGATCGACTGACATACGGCCCTATTAAAATGTTTAACTTGTTCCTTCCCACTCTGAGTCGGTCAGGTATAGAGAGAAATAAAGTATAATTATATTTCAATAGTTTACACACAATGATAAGTTTTGTTATTGGTAATATTTCGGGCAAAATTACTGCCCGTGTTCACACCACTGTTGGAATTGTTTTATTCACACATTTATGATTTGTACTTAAATATATAGTTCATTCATTATAAATTACTTAAATTAATCCCAGCGTGTTAAGAAAATCAAAACAAGATTTTTCTGAACGTCTCGCCGTGTAAGCCACAACTTCTTCAGCAGATTTATAATGAATCAATCTGACTCGGCGCTCAAATTATTCCAGGAAGTTCGTAATTTTTTGCTCATTCGTGTTTTGTGTGTGTGTTCAGAATTATATTTCACGTTCATTCATGTGTTTGTATTTAGAATTATATTCCAAGTTGTTGATAGTTGTACTGAGTTATCCTTGTCACATGTATCCGGTGTGACTTTATTGAATATCGATTCTGTTATGAGTCTTTCTTTCCATTTGTTCATGTTTGTTTTTAGAATACACACATTGTTCTGACCGATATTGTGGTTTTTGTCCCATGCATGTGCAGCTATCGATGAATTTTTTTCAAGATTTTTGTAAGCTTGCGTCCCTGTTGGTTGACCTTTGGTTAGGCGTTTATGTTCATTCACTCTTATTTTGAGTGATCTGGACGTTTGCCCCACATATTCAGTTGGACAGTCAGCACAAGATATTTTATAAATCAAATTGTTTCTATCCATCATTTTTATGGAATCTTTCAGAAATATAATTATACTTTATTTGATCTAATCCACAATGCTCAAACGTTTTACTGATATTAACAGGGAGAAATGTTATTATTGTTATTATTATTATTACAGAACTTTTATGACAGATGATATAATGAAGATCACAAACTTCATTACAAAGACAAACAACATTAGAGTGAAACCTTAATACAGTAAATATTCCTACATTTCTATTTCTCCTTGAATACATTTAAATGACAAGTCCTTATAATACTATCTCTATTGGTTGATAACTTATTAGATTAAATAAGTATTATTAAGACGGGCAACATATCATTGTTAACCGAAAAATAACGATTGATTACTTATCTATGGTTTAAATTTCTGTTGATATGTAAGCGACATATAACTCGGTAATGTGAATAATCAAGTTGATGTTATTGTTGCATTTGTCTCAGGCACATCTGACTTATGTGTCTACCTAAGTAGCGGGGATGTTTCCAAGCGATTAGTTGGCTACAGTGTCGTGAATGGAGACTCATTCAACAGCAGTAGCAGCAACAACAGCAACAACCAACGAAATACTAACACTCAGTTACAACAAGCATCCTTACTTAAATTAATTCGGCGTGTTTGATAGTCAACCCATCAGCGATTATAGCAACTGAAATGAGTACCAGCAAGCACGAAACCTAGGTAAAAGGATTCCTGTTTATTGCTTTCAACCATCTAATACCAATAGTTCACAGTGCATTGTGATGCCGAGCCACCCAGTGGCATGTTGGCCACATTGCAAACTTGACTGATAGAATCTCATTCTGCACCAAAGATAGGACTACACACACACACACACACACACACACACACATTACACTAGTTACTGACAACTGTCCAATCAGAATTGCATCCCAGTTTAAACGCATTACAAAAGGTTTACCATAAACTATGGTAATGATGGTTTAACTTATTTTTTATTATAGCTTGATTCCTCACACTATTTTTGGTACAACTATGGAATTTTCAGCGTTGTATACTAACAGCCCGAATTTAGCAGGCCTACTATTGATATCTGGTGTGCATTGGCCGGGGATCGAACCCCGCATCATGTACACGGTCGGCGAGCACCCTTACCTCTATACCACCGACGCAATTCATATAATGGTACACCCATTGACTGGGTATTGGTTTTCAGGAGAACCGATACACCTATCCCTGCCTCTTGCGAGACGAGACCCCAGCATACAGTATTATCCTGCGGTTCAATCACTTGAGAGCCCTCTCTCTTTCGGTGGACGACTATTCATGAAGCGATTCATTTCGCCTTATCAACGCGTAACAACTACTCGAAATTATTTAACTTGTTACATATGTTGAAATTTTTTCGCATGGTTGGATGGGTAAAGATTTATGACGCTCAATTCATAGATTAATCTGAACACTATGCAAAACCTTATTAAACCTGCTAAAAGGATATAGAACGGTTGAAAATTGTGAACACAGTTCAGAAATCAGCATAGTAATGAGACGGTAATTATGTTTTACTTCCCTTGTAAATCATATCATAGACAGTTTTCTCTCCTTACTTTTCGTAATGTTTTTGACAAGAAAAATTATATTATAATATCTGCCTGGCTGTGTTTCAATTAACTGACTAATCCCCTTAAACATACTGAAGTACAGAATGGCTAATAAAACTGATGACATAAAAGTTATCCATGACTAATTATCATTATCCTTCAGTAAATAAGTTATTATATCAAAGACAGTCAGACACCATTAAAACGAAGAATTATGTTTTTTGGCAAGAGAATCTATCTAACCTTTAATATTCTTTGTTTTATTTTACTTCACTGTACAATTTACATCAAAACTTAAGCTTTAATTTCAACTGATATCAGAGAAAGGTTGTCCTTATCAATATTTAATAATACTACTACTAACAATTATATTTATAGTAGCAATAATTAATCAAATGAAACTAAGACAAGAGTAGAATTATAAAAATAGAATAACATCGATTTGTCTTCATTCAATGAATTCCTGTGAGTTTCTTCTAATTTACACGGTTTAAATAAGCAGAAAAAGGTGGAATCTAATGGGCAATTATGCTCTGGAAATAACAAGTTATTTAGTAGTTAATGCAAGGAAGCATCTGGACTTCGCCGATGTGATGTATATGTCTGATTTCCCACAAACAGGAAGATATGCAAGTGGAAATCAACAAGTTGGCAGAAGAAGCATCAAACATAGGACCCCAAGTAAGCATAGAGAAAACAGAGGTGATAAAGATTCCTGGACAACACCACCAACAACAACAGACAACAATCAGCCAGCATAAATGGGAGGAACGTGAAAGAAACAACCTGCTTCACCTACCCTACTTTGGAAGCATCGTTTCAACTACAGGTGGAAGGAATTGACGAGGATATCAAAGCAGCGGGGATCGGGAAAGCAAGACAAGCTTTCATTACTCTTAAGTCTGTGTGGAGGTCAACACCACTCACCATCAAAAATAAGATCCGTTCGGATTTTCAACTTCAATGTGAAGTCAGTGCTACTCACTATTCGGATCAGAGACTTGGCCAGCGCGTCATATAGAGCATCTCAAACAAACTTTAGACCTTCATTAACAGTTGTCTTCGCTCAATACCACTCAAGATCAGATGGCCGGCCAGAAAAGATCAGAAACAGGGATCTCTGGCAATGAGCGAACCAACCCAACAGGAACCGATTGTGATACAAATAGGCAGGAAGAAATGGAGATGGATTGGGCATACTCTGAGGAAATCAGCAAGTGACATCACTAGACAAGACATCGCTCGAGTGGAAACTGAACAGGAAGCGGCGAGTTGGTCGTCAGTGCAAGGGTGACTTGGAGCGGGGTGAAAACGTTGGCAGAGAAACAAACGCAATGGAGACGCGCAGCTGAAGCCTTATGTTCCTCTAGGAATTAAAGGAAATAATAATAATAAGAAGAAGATTTGTGAAGTGCTATCATGTGTAATTTGAAAACATTTATTTCCCGATACGAATTTAAAACAAGCAATAAAGGTTAATAAAGCAGGATTTAATGAATTCATCAAATTTCGATAGAACTCGTCAGCTGAATACTCTACATAAACGGATATATATACTTTTGAAATTACATTGGGAGATATAAAACTGATAAGTAAATAATCTACATTGAATTAGTCATTAAATCCTGCTTTATTAACCTTTATTGCTTGTTTTAAAAATGTAATTTGGATGCAGTAGTTATGCAAAATTTCTGATTCGCTCTAATGAAAACATGTCACTTGTCGGTCAGTAAATTTCAGTCGGATTATTCAATCAATACAGCATTAAATCAATATCTGTTCAATAAACAGTTCTTTGGTTTATTTGTTTATTTTCTTTAAAAAAAGTACGTTCTCCTGTCTACCAGAATAATTTAGATCTTATCAATTCCATTCATATTAAGAACTAATGTCTAAAAGTGAAATATGAAGAGGGGAACATTTATAAAAATCAGCAAGGAGAAAATTAGGCATGCTATCATAGTAACTATTCAACGTAAGGTCATTTCAGTGCGTATATATTACCAGTTACTTCATACAATCCAGTTAAACTGAATAATATTCATTGGGGCAAATTTAGAAGGAAAAATATATCAAAATCTTCATATATAGTTAATTGGTTAACTATATATATATATATATATATATATATATATATATATATATATATATATATATATATATATATATATATATTGATAGCCACATGGTTTTGTGTGCTCGGTATGCATAACTTGTGTCCTAGGCATTTCAACTTATGCAGCTTCTCACAACCTTATAGATTGACTTTTCCTCCTTACATAACACTTGGCACCTAACCTAAATATTACTTACTACATTATACCATTTAACAAATAGGACAGAAGGCAAACATCTGTGGTCTAAGACAAGCAGCTTTTTTTTAGGTCTCCCACCTTCAACAGAGCCACGTTTTACAGCTGTAAGGAAGGGATATAACAGATAGCTGAGCAGCACATACATACTTTGATCGACAACCTCATAATATATCTACGACAAAGATGACGCAATTTAACAAATGCTTTATCACCTGTATTACGTATTGATCCTGAGATTTCGCCAGCAGTCAGTCCATCAGACCTTTTGCAGTTTTTCAGATAAGTGAGGTAATCAACATCAACATCAACCACTTCTCTCCTTCTCTTGAAACTAGCGGTCTATGAGGACAAGACTTGCAGTGTCATCTTACATTTAGTAGCGGAAAATAGCATGCCAAACATATTAAAACATTTGCTCAAGGTGTTCAGGAGGCTGTGTATTTTGACAGCGTCCGCATACTCCAAGTCAATCCTTAATTCGCTAAAGTCAATAAGGGACATATCCATTTGTACATCTATAATGAGAGTAATATGAAGTTATTCAAGGGAAATGTTTTTAACTACTAATGCGTGTGTTTGCTATCCACTATCTATGAACTACCAATACATAAAGTGCCCACTGAGTTTTAAAGTTGCTGTTTTTTTTATTACAAATTTAAATCAGATGAAGAACCAGTGAAAAATCGAGAAGCACTGGGCAGCTCTAACTTGACAAACAGGAATATTGAAATTACAATGGAATAAAAAAGGGAGTTTAACTAATTCACTAACTTTATTTTACTTTCAGAAATATTGTTGTTTTGAAAACCCTCTTACAAGTATAATATTTAGTAAGTGAAATTTCTTTCTAAATTCCCTTTCATACATTTTATATTCTATTGGATGAAAGATACTTCTATGCTTTCTTTAACTTTTAATATTTCTCCAGTTAAGCAACATCTTTTTTACAAAAGGTATAAATCTAAAAAAAATTCCTAATCAGACCACACTGAGTTATCTCCTTTATTGTTGTATAAGTTTAGTATATTCGTTCTGACCTACGCTAAATTTGGTGTACATTCTTGGAAAGTGTAGATTAAAGCTAACAATTTCATCGTCGATTTTCCATATAATATGGTCGTTCATAATGACCTTTCAGGGGAAGAATATTAGGGGAAAGGAGGAAAAGCCAGTCGATAAGGATGTGAAACGACATAAATTCAAATAGCTGGGGCATTTCTTACACATACTGATCTACCGCCTCCCTTGAAAAGTAGTATTAGCTGATATAGGAATAGGTGGAGATAATTACAGGCGGTCAAGCTAAAAAATAGAGCGAATCCATGGAGTAACTAACTGTTGATCAGAGTCAATGATTAGGGATTTATTGATATGTCTGAAAATAATTTACAAATGTGTACATGTATGCACACCTTGTTACCTTTCAGACTTTGAAATAGTTAACCAATCTTCATTCTGTTAATCTCCTTCCATAAATTCCTTGTCCACTTTAATAGAATTATATTTCTTCTCTTCTCTGTGCTTTATCAGTGTTGCAACTTAAATGGATGCCCATGCGTGTTACATATTGTGCCATTTCATCCATCTGTCAGCATAGATCACTATTTAATACAACAAGCAACAATGATTAAGCGGACTGACTGATAAGAGACCAAACAACAACGACATTGCCTTCAACTGTTTCGTTCTGTGGAATAGTTAATTAAATCGCAAGCTACTGGGCAACAAAATCCTTTAGATTTCACCTAGAGTTATGGTGCATCAACAATTGTTTATTCAAAGTCTAAATGATCACTTACATCTCCTCCAACTCTCAGACAATGAAGCCACAAGAATCTTACACATAGAATATATGTATTCTGCAGACAGAAGAGTATTCATAACACTTTGAACTGATGACACTTTTATGTAAAGTTCTACATTGATAATTTAGTTCATGTAAAAATCAGCAATTTCTAATTCTAAAGAGCCAAACTGCTCTTCATGACGTAATCATTGTTAATTGAATTTTTTCTACATATATAGATAAAGCTTCAAGTGTCTTGAAAGTAGATCAGTTTCAAAAGAAACCAAGAAATATAACTTAAGTTTTTTTGTAAGGATAAGTACTCATTTATGCCATTAAAAATTAGTTGCCTTATCTGAGAAAATAACAATAGGTGAAAGGAGTAGATACCGAAATCCCAACCCAATCTTGTCTAGGGCACACTCGTAAACAGTGTGAATAAGAATGTTTGTCTGTATTATAATGGTTACCGAAGAAAATCCCTTCAACACCACCCTAGGTACTTAAACTTTATTTAAGTAGTCTGATGGGTATAAGGAAATAAATAATTCTACAAACGTTGACTTAGCCGTTGGAGATTCCAAAATAACTCAGTGTCAACTCAGACATATTCTTGGAAGTACATGTAACATTTTGATTAGAATGTTTGACAGAAATTAAAGGCATGAATCATAATGATAATAATGATTTGTAATTCTAATCCACTTACTGAGCAACTACATCTGTTATCCTTGATAACTCTTCACGTCCATTTCTCAAAGCTGCCCTCCTCATAGGTGCATTATAGAATAAATCCTTTGCAACAATAGTTGTTCCAGGATTACCAGCGCATGGGGTAGGCTTTGATTCAGGGTTTCCAGCACGATATTTAACTTTGAAAGCGTAATTTTGATTGGCTGTTCGTGTTGTAACACTCACTAGAGCGACATGGCTAAGACTAGCTAACGCTTCACCACGAAAACCAAATGTGGAGATTTTGCCTAAATCTGAGAAGTCCTAGTGAAGAAAAAATGTTAAAAAGGTTATACAACAAATTTGGATAATTCAAAAAGAACAGCTTCTGTAGAATAAGATAAATTCATGAAGTTTTTCTCAGTTGAATATAATCTGAATAGTGGAATACATAAACCTCAAATATGACATAATTTAGACATACTTCAGTTGAATAGTCAGTCAATTTTATACGAATAAAATATAATGCCAAAACCCAAAACACTGTGCAAACTACACAGGAACTTAGAACAATTAATTATGAGCAAAATAAAGATATTACTTATTTTCAAGAAGTAGTCTGTAGGGATTCTATTCGTTTCAGGTTAAACCACGGATTAATATTTCTTAGAGAACCATTGAAAACCGACCGGGATTACTGGACAGCTGCTTTATCCTAGTTTAGGACTGATCGAGACTACGCAACCACTGCAAGGTTTCGAAGCCAGAACCTTCCAGTTACAAGGAGAGGTTGTAGGTTATTCAATCGCAAAGAGCCGATTCAATGGCTGATGAATTCTAACTTTTACCTATTTGTGATTTGCGGCGCGAGCACCTACCATCAATCCGTGGTCTAATCTGAAATAAATAGAATCCACACAAAATAATTCTTGAAAATCGATCTGATGCTCGCTAGTGACTGGCTGTAAGACGGAATTGCTTGGAGTTCTAGTGAGAAATCGTGACCATTCGGGAGTTAGGATGGAATTTCTGCCAAAAAGATTGATTGGTGGTAGCGCTACAGATCACAGGTTGGCAGAAGTAGGAATTCATGGGGCACTGAATCGGGTTCCAGTGGCTAAATGGTATGCGAAATTGCCTTGTAACTAGTAGGTCCTGGTTTCGAACCCTGGTGGTGGTTGCATACTGCAGATGAGACTCCTACTAGAATGAAACAGCTGTCCAGTACTTCCTGGTTGGCTTTCAATGGTCACCTAAATGATATCAATCCATGGTCTGACCTGAAATATTACGTATTGTTAAGTAAGGGAAACTAACTTGATAACGAATCGAAATGATAAACTTTGATAAATTTCGTCCTCGAAATTAGAAAACAGACATTGAACAAGACCAAAAGAGAAGCCATAAATCATGGACTACAACAGTGATTACTTTGAAGAGATGAAAAACACCTCTGATAAAATAAAAAGAGTGCACAGTAACTGTGATACCAATCCATTTGGAATATAAGACTTTGCAAAGATGCCTTTTACCAATATAACAGATGAAATCATTACTGCTTGGCTGACTGGTTTCAACATCGAACTTTGCACAAAAGTACAGCAGTCTCAGTTCCCCTGCTCCATGTACCACACAGAAGTAGACAAAGGAGGGAAAAAGCATCAAAGTACCAAAATAAGCAAAAATGTGAAAGGGGAAGGACAGTAACATAGAAAGACATGAGGATATAGGAGGATATAGAAAATGGCAAAGAGTGAGCGCATCTGAGCCAGCTATTGAGAACGACTTCAGGCCATATATCACTAATTGTCTCTAGCCATGGGTTATTAGCATCCTAAGGACCCCAACCAGGTAGTCTAAACCTCCTTACGTGACTGACTCAAACGAACTGACAAAGATTTCAGGGACTGCTGATAGGTTTCTGTTTGACCACGACTATCTGTTTTCCACCCTGATCCTGTGTTGGCCAGCATTAACCCTCGAAGAAGGCAATGGCTAGGCTGGTATAACACATATCCTAGTTATCTCATTCGATTTATTTTCACAAACTCATCGCTTGACCTACTCTGCTTATCAAACACTACATCTATACTCAATGATACTCATGAAGAATTTAAAACCTAGTTTTACCAACAAAATAAGATAATTGCGAAGAAATAAGGAAAATCAGTTCAAAGAACTTTTAATGCTGGCGAACTACATGTATTATTCTCTACATGACCGATGGTGATTCCTCGACTGAAAGATGAAGTACCTAGACTAGCCACTTCAAATTGTATCTATCAATTCAACTGCGCTTGTGGACCCAGTTATATTGGCCGTTGCTCTAGGAACTTGATTTTTCGTCCTCGAGAACATCTCCCAGCATGGCTAAGTAAGGGTGTAGTGAAAACTACTCACAGCTCGATATTGGAACATCTGGTGCAAACCGGCCACAAAGCCAATTAGCGTGGAAGAATCCCTCTCTATCATCTACCGGGTGCCTAATAAATTGACGAAAACATCGAAGCACCGCAGGCTCCATACAGCAAAGGCTATTGCAATTCGCCTCAAACAAACAGTGCTCCGTGTTCAAAAGAAGCAAGTCCAGCCAGCCCCTACTACTGACCTGACCGGCTTCCAGTAGAGACTATAAATTCATGAATTTGTAATATTATCTTTCCTAATTCTTCTGACACTCAGCTTATTTTATGTTGATGCTACAGAGCTGTAATCGATCAATATTATTGATTCGATGTTATTTAAACAACATTAATGTTGTTCATAACACTAATTCATTCATTCACCATAATGTATATATAAATGTAGAGCCTGATGATGAAGTTATCTACAAGAGTACTGTTTGTTCAGTATCCATTCTTTTGAAAATAAGATCTTCAGATTTTGGACAGGACAAATTTTCTATGAAGTTGACGTTGAAAAAATATCAACACAAGAAAAAAAGCTTTCGATAGATTTAGAAAAATTTGAACTCTTCAGTCAAAGGTTTACACGCTATATTACTAAGTTAAAATAAAACCCATATCATACTGGAATTTATTTTAAATCAGTTTTAAAGGTCATAAAGAAAGTTTCATGTGATAGTGTGCTGAGAGCAAGCTGCTAGCCAATTGGTAGACATTAATTTACGTCAACATCTGTGTCGCTAATATTGGCCGTGAGAAAATATGAACAAGACTGATTCAACAACCAATCACAGCAGACTTAACGTGGGCAAATAAGATTCGCAGACATATGGCTTAACTTTCTGAGACATCAGCCACAAGCAGTACAGAATAACCTTGAGCAAAAAAAAACCAATCAGAAGACTGTGTTTGTCTGCTTGAATAAGCTATAATAATGTACATGAAATATGTATAAATACATGCTGTGCGTCGGTGGCACAGTGGTTGGGACTCTCGCCGACCATTCATATAGTCCGAGGTTCGATCCCTCGCCAACGCACATCTGGCATCTATGGTCGGCCTCCAAAATTTGGGCTACCGATATCCATGCTGAAAATTCCATACTTGTACCAAAAATACAGTGGGGAATCAAGCTGTAAATCAAAAATATAAAAAAATCAATAAACGATCTGTTGCCTGGCCCTTGTCTTCTGTTGTTACAATAAGAAAATACCACATAAATGAAAAGAAGATTTTCTGAAAAAGGATAGAACGCAATAAGACAAAATTTGACATCTTTTCAATACACCCTACTGCTCAAAATATAAACTAACATTATAGACATACGCACACACTTGATCGCATAATTTATACACACGTCTAACATTACGAACAGGTATACGATCATTTTTCACCCATTCAGAAACTCAGAATATTCTTTACAAGACGAGGTATGATAGAGTTATGCCAGATAAAGTAGAAAATCGCAGTAACTTTAGAATACAACTATCGTCTAAAATCGAATGAAGAAACAACCGTACAGACACAAAGTTACAACACGGACACTGAAAAGACAGTAGACTCTGAAATAATGCAGAAGATTTGTAGCTCATCCAGCGGATAATGATTTTGATTTACTTGTGTTCTCTTAGCTGGTTCATTTTAATTGGAGAGCTCTCTCTATCCTTCTAGACAACATTTTCGCTATTAAATCAACCAGCTCAGAGGGCACAACTAAATCAAAAGGCAATAGATGCTTATAGTTTTACCTGAGGTAGAATGTTGCTTAAAAGAATGAAATACCATTTGCAAGATTACGACTGGCAGTAGTAGTACTAATTGGCAAGGGATACGAAAATATGTCAGACGAAGGTATTAGATAGTAATTTGCAGGAATTATTAGGAGCATCAAACTCAAAAAGGACGATATAGAAAAATTATGATGAAAACAATCAGCTCGATAGTCCACTCTTCTAGTGGTTATTTTGAATGAGGAGAAGAATATAACTAGTGTTTCGGTATTTTATGATTTCCCAACTACTCAATTTCCAGCCACTGTTTGAAAAGAATGTGCGGTAAGTGCAAATTCCATTGGTGAAAATAAGATTTCATATTACTTCAATTATTAGATATATCAAACAGTCAGTGAAACAGTATTATTTACTGGATGACACAGTTTCGAACAAAATTTATTGTTCATATTCATGCCATCAATTATAAACACACAACTTCGAAACTTCCGTTTTATGGTTTTCCTTGTTCTCACCTACTTGTCGTCGTTGGGGTAGTAGACTTTTCCAGATATCTGAGACAGGTGTTGAGTCATTCCTATTACAAGTGTTCGCAGTTGATTCGATAAACCAAGCTTCTGTTACCAATCTCTCCCTCCACCCTACTGCTATATTAGATTTCAAAATTGTCATCCTATCCCATCGTATTGTATGGTTGTGTGTGACTGCATGTAGTGTTTGCGATAGCTGAACTATTCTCTAGATTTCTTATCTTATTTGGGTCAACCAATCTAGATTTTGCTAGGTTTTATGTTCAGTTAGTCTGACTGCCCTAGTTCTACTACTTTGACGGATGTATTTGACCTGACAATCATTCCGACAGGGTATTAGATAAACTAAATTGTTTTGTTTAAAAGGCTCCACTGTCAGGATCCTTTAACCGACAAAGCTTGTGTTAATTCCTTTCCCACCTGCTCATTCTCAATCTTTCCTTTGTTCAACATTATACTACTTACCATTAGTAAGTAGTATGATTTTTATATGTTAATTTATAACAACGACATTCGCTCACAACTGCAGTTAAATTACTTGTTCTGTTATCATTCTATTATTGTATAGTTCTTATTTTTCTTCTCCTTAAACATTATTTGCTGCATTTACCCTATAGTGTATGCTTCACTACTGAAAGTTGTTTGTTCATATTTGTCTATTCTTTGCTTGGCATTCGTGGGCCGTTTGAACCGACACGTGGATCGACCTTGACACAGCATTGCTGTTTTTACTTATTGACTGCACAGTGGTTGTGAATTTGACGGCATTTAGCCACAAACACCTCACATTTTGAGTACCGTATTGCAGAATATCCTGTATTTTGGACTTTACGCATCACCCTACGTGTGGTTAAATCTATAGTTTGGATTATCGTTTCGGATTTCTTTCGGGAGAAATTCACAGCTTGTTTCTAGTTGAGTTTGTGGGTTTTGAATGCTTTTTTTTATTCCTGCCTTGTTAAGAATTCTGCATGAGGTTTCCGAGGTTCCTTCCTTGTATGGAATTGCTACTGATGATGAAGATTCCTTAATGCTGGTGTTGTTATTGTCCTGCGCATGTTTGACATGCGTGACATCATTAATATTATTATTGTTATCACTATCACTACTATTACTATATATTTTATTTTTACATTTTCCCACATACTTCGAGCCTCTACCAACGCACACCTGATATCTACGGTTGGCGGCCTACAAAATTTGGGCTACCGATATCACATGCTGAAAATTCCATGCCTATATCAAAAAATACGGTGTGGAATCCAGCTGTAATAAAAAAATACTTTCTGACTAATTGGTTAGGGTAATTATTAAGTTTCAAAGCTTCTCTTATATGCATCACTTCCTGTCTTAGATTTTCTTTGGAACTACTTAGTTTTGTGCTCTGTCATTTAAACATTTCACCAATCCTATTTTCACTTTCATAGGATGAGATGATCGGAAGTCCAAGTATCTGTTTGAATGTGTGGGTTTCCTGTAAACACTAATGTTTAACTTCCCATCTTCTTTCCTTTATACGTTGCAATCTAACATTGGAAACACCCTTCCTGACTTTCCAATTCATAAGTGAATTGAAATGCCTCCACCTTTGAGTTAATGTGTTCGAAAAACCTATCTATATCCTGTGTTCTAAGTACAGTGAATATGTCATCTACATACCTCCACCGTACTTTTGGGATGGGATGAATGCTTCAATCACAATGTTTTCCCGCCTATCCATGAGTATATCTGCCACAACCAGGGTTATTGGTGACCCCATGGGAACTCTCTCAGTTTGTTTGTATAATTTCCCCAGGAATTTAAATACTGTAGAAGTTAGACATAGCTGCACTCGCAGCATTATGTCCTCAAGTGGCACTTTCGTCCTAAGTGCAAATTTCAATGGTGAAAATGGGATTTATTGATGTCCAATCCCATGAACCACGTGCTACTCTAAACTGAATGAATTTATGACCCACAGTATTAATGAATACTGATTCAACCATACTTGGATGATGACTGCCTGTAATAATCAAATGAACAGTAATCAGAAAATATCTTTTCCAGACTAACTGTGTCTGTGTTATTTTAAGGTGCAATAAATTGCCCTCTGTGTACAAAAAGTGTGACTACTGTGATGAAGGATCATACTAAGTAATATTAATGAAAACAACAAAATAATCAACTATAATACCAACATTATTATGAAGTATAGTAAAGATGATACTTAAGTCTACTCATTGAGAAGTAAGTGGATACCACCCCCTTCCCCCATCATTCAAAGAAGTAAATAACAAACTCAGCATTCCTAAGTGTTAAATTTCAATCATTCCGCCACAATTACACCTGAAATCAATAAAATATAATAAAGACGAAATTATGAATCAATTACTTCCTGAGAGAAGTTATAAATAACTACTTACCCTTAATTTGCTAGTAGTAAAACGTTCACACAAAATAGGCAAATCTGATTGTTGTATACCACAACCATTATCTTGAACTTGAATAAGTTTTAGACCTCCATCTTTAACAGTTATCTATGGGGAAAAAATTACATAAATATTATTGGTTTACACAAGAACATACTGACAAGCAGTAGTATAATAAATGTTAAAGAAAAGTTACAAAGATGAGAATCTAATATTGTACCATAGACTTTAAGTAATCACAGTCTGTGACAAAATTATTTAATCCCATTTATGCAAAAATATGATAATGAAGTAGGACATTGACTGTTTATGTTGGACTACTAGAGTCCAGGTTTCTTACCTGGGGAGAACACTGTTTCACCTTGAGTATACAGACAATATCACCATACTATGTGACAAAATACAGCCTACACAAATTGCACATATGTAGTCGGCGGTCAGTGACTATGTGTGTGAACCATAGAAATTTGCCAGCCCAATCTATGTGTTCAGAAGAAGCTTGTTCATTTCCTCTCCATCCTATACCTTTCAACGCTAACCTAGAAAGTTTGTTTCTCCCCGTGGCATCGGATAACTGTAAGTATTATTTTTATTTACACTGTTAACTTCATGATAAATATCATACTGTGATATAGTTGCATATTTTAATTTTAGTTTCACAACTTATTATTAATTATCATGTGTTCTACCTATATAGTCCCTGATTACATTTGATTCCATAGATCCATATTGTTTCATATGTCTGTGACTGATATTTTATTATGAAATTGTAGAGCCCGATGAGAGTTTACAGAAACTATCTATCTATCCTAAATACAAACCTTAAATTTTCATCCAAAAAGAGTGAAATAAGGCATTTTTAACTGTTTATTAACTATGTTTATTCAGTTGCAGGCAAACACATACGTAAAATAACACAGTCAGTCTTTGCAGACATTCCTGAAGAAAGCATTACATTCCACTGGTTCTCTGTACCGATGACTTAAGATGCCATAGTTTGTCTATTCGTCAAATAAAGCGACTATGCAGCAATTCTCGAAGACCTACTTCACGACTGACTCTTTTCACCACAGTTATTTTCAGTAAACCGCTCATCTTGGGCGGAGTAGCACAGTAAGTATTAATGAGGCTAAGCGTAGACTGTTACGTAAGGAAGGCGGTAAGTCAACTGGTGATAAGATCTGTCTGTCTAAGATAGCTAGAACATCAGTTACGCATGCTGACTATTGATCTAAGTGAAGATACACTCCTCGGTATGCTTAGAGTTAATGATTGTAGATTTGATGATGTGGATAAAAAACTTTCACAATAACGTTAATGTATGCAATCCTTCACGATACTGAAAGGTTCTAAGAAACTTCAATTGATTATTCCCGCCTCCATCACATCTCTGTCTACTGTAATAATTGATATACGCATGTTATCTTCTTGTGTACTTTATCGAAGTTTGGCAAGCTAAGCTGACCCATATATGTGCAGAGTTACATTGAGTTTCACCACTTAGTTGGTCAAAAACATTCATGATCGGGTGTTAGTGATTAACTAGCGACTCAGTCTTTTTCAGTCCTAAGAAGAAATCTTGTGAAGAGTACAAAATGCTGAACAGTGGTAAATCTCAACTCTAACACTTAAAAACTACTTCACAGTTTATTATTCTATCAAAAAAGCTGTATATCATATGACCGTGCAAATGGTAGCAAGCAGTAATTAACGTCTAATACTCTTTCTGGTGTCTGCTGTCAACTACGGTGCACTCTGAGTTGTTGTTATTAGATGGTTGGTGGTGAACGACAAGAAGCCTAAGACCTAGGTCTCATAATTTTTGGTGGTACTTATCAGTAAGGTTTATATGCGATTCTGAAGGAATGCATGTCCTTTATGAAATTAGAACCCATGTCACCCAGTGCTACAGTCAAACTTGAACCACTGTGCGTCGGTGGCATAGTGGTTAGGACTCTCGCCGACTATGCACATGGTTCGAGGTTCGAGCCCACACCGACGCACACCTGATATCTATGGTCGGCCTGAAAAATTTGGGCTACCGATATCCATGCTGAAAATCCCATACTTGTACCAAAAATACAGTATGGAATCAAGCTGTAATCAAAAATAAAAAAATAATAAATAAATAAAATTCAGTCTGCAACAAACACAGAACCAGAAGCGTGACACTGGTTACTATCTAGTGCCCAATCAAAGTATCCAATGCAATTCTAAAGGAGGTCAGTCACAAGCCCGAATAGCTCAGTGGTAAGTTCTCTGACTGCAACACAGTGACCAGGGTATGAATCTCAGATACCCTTTGCTGACGAGTAACCCCAACAAGCATGAAACCTAGGATTCAAGGCTTCTTGTCGATTGCTTCCAACTATCTAATAAGACCATGTATAGTAAATGATGAAATAATACTAAGTAGATAAAAATCTCTCTAGTTGGCACCTTCCACATCCGTTCCATCTGCTCTCGCAGATTCCCAACACTTCTATTCTGTACCTTCTCATTTCAGCGGCTACCTGGGCAGCCTTTCTAGCTTCGTACATTGTACGAACATTCCATGTACCTCCAAAGCCTCAGGATGGTCGGGGGTGGGTGCCTTGCGCTGCGGGTTGGCCACCCCTCCGCACACCTCTTGAAATGCTCCCATATGACCGGGCGTCTTACATAGCCTCTCCTGAGGAAGTCCTACTCACTGCCTTCACGTGGCGGAGGTGTTTTTCACCAAAGTGAGAGGGCAAAAGCGGATGCCCGGCGCTCTTCACCGGGTTGACTGTCCATTGGATGACAGTCTAGGGGAGATGGCTAAACCCTGATTCCAAACCTCCAACGACTGGCGTATGAAGCTCACCGGGGCTCACCGGCAGACGTATGGACAAAGGGCTTATTGGATGCCCTGGATGACTGGCCCCATTCGAAAAGGCGAATGAACCGGACTCCGGTCACCGGCTGCCAATGGATAGTGGACTCCCTACTCCACTCCTACTGCCTTGTAGGTCACACTTGGTTGTGTAAAGGCTAGAGCTGCACTCTCAAACAAAGGCCGAGCGATGCTGGGGACATCACTCGTACCCAATTCCCATGAAACTTCATGGTTCATGAAGCCGGCTCATCCTCCCGTAGGAGATAGCCGAAGTAAAGTAAAGTAAGTATTCCATGTACCCATCCTTATTTTTGCTTTCATCGAAAGAAGACACATCGGCTGACTGGCTTCCCGAAGGTTTACACCAACCTGCGTCATTTCACTTCTCTGATTCCAGCTAAAAATAAGGTTACTGTTTATATTTTTTGAATTTTTAATATATTGGTGCATTGAAGTTTCTGTAGCAGTTTGGTTGAGTTTTGGGGGTGGAGTTGCTAGCACCACGCCCCAACCCTCCCTCTTTATCCGGCCTTGGGACCGGCCAGAAAACTAGCGAGCTAGTAATCTAGGCAGGAGAAAGTGGAGATGGATTGGACACTCGCTGAGGAGGCCACCGCTGGGTGACATCGCGCGCGCGTCAGGCAAATTTCTCAAGTGGAACCCGAAAAGGAAGCGGCGAGTGGGTGACATGGGGGAGATCGTGTGAAGAGGAGTTGAAACAATATGGAGTAACACGGATGCATGTGAAAAGTACAGCAGAAGACAGAAGTGGCAAGTGGAGACGTGCAGCTGAAGCCCTATGTTCCACTGGGAACCCAAGGAAACAATAAAAATACAAAAAAATAGATAAAAATCTAAAAATGAAAATTTAAGCATTATGCGAATATGAAAAGCTTACCTTAATCATTGTACTACCAGCATCTATACTATTTTCAAGCAACTCTTTGATTGCATTAACAGGACGTTGAATAACTTCACCAGCAGCAATACGATTTACTACTTCCTTCGGCAAACGTTTAATTGTATGAGTATCCGATTGATTTTTACCTTCTGATGATGTATTGCTCGTTGATGTAGTAGAATTATCATCATTGGTATTACCATTATCCATCATTGAGTGATATAAAAACCACGTGATAAATTTCAATGATAGAAATCGAAACCTTGAATATTTGTGTTACACACTTTAAATAATGTAACCTTGGACACTTGAATTACGCTATTGTTTAGTAAAAAAAAATTTTAAAAAAAACAATTGTGTAAATCATAACAATGAAATGTACTAAATAACAGTACATAAAGGCGATACAAATGTGAAATTAGTTTTAACTTATGCAAAATCTTATCACGTGTTACATTTTTATCATATCGCACCTCTACCTACATGTGAGCTTTAATAAGAAGATGGATTATGACTTAGATTTAAGCCTGTGTACTTCAATTTCCTAATATGATGCTACAAAAAACAACGGACACTTTTATTTTGATTTGAAACATCAACCAAATTACTTGAACTTAGAACCTTATTATGCAAACTGAATGTTATTTTGCCAGGAAGTTGATCAAGTTTAATAAATGAATAATAAGCATGACTGGACTCTGTCCTTCAGGCGAAGGGTTACACACTTATCGCATGAGGTCGGGCGGGACTCGAACCCATGGTACACTAACATAAAACCAAGTCTTTAAGCTAATAATTACTTTTCGGTATACTTTAGCGATTATTTCCGCTAGCTAGTACGTTGCAAAAATGTAGCTGTACAAATTGTGTTAGGATAAGTTTGAATTACTTAGGATTGGACAAATTAAATAGAATTATTCAGTAAAGATGTCATTGCTTCCGACATGAAATACTTGACTGGACACTAGTCGGTATCTAGTGGAATGTATCTACTTCCATCTTTGGTGCAGACTGAATTCTATCAGTCAGGTGGCCACCGTGCTAGGTGGCCCGACATCACGGTGCTGACTGACTGGTTTCAACGTAAAACTTTGCACCTATGTACAGCAGTTCGAGTTGCCACACTCCATGCAACACACAAAGCAAAAGAAGAAAGTAAAAAGAAGTGCAAAAGCATCACGGTGCGCTGTGAATTGTTGGTATTGGATGATTGGAAGCAATCGGCAGGAAGTCTTGGACTTAGGTTTCGTGCTAGTTGGTACTCACCAGTCAGCAAGGCGTAACTGCAACCTCGAAGGAACTTATGTCCCTTCTGAGATTCGAAGTCGCGTCACCCGGTGCTGTAACTTCTCTCTACTTTAGCATACCAACGAATTCTGTATCAGTATGACATTTGAAAAATACTTCCAACCTTATCCTGAGATACAAAGATGTACTCTGAGAAGATGAGGAATTGAAGTTTTCTAAATTTCAATAATTAACAGCATGATGTATTTGTCACGATTGAGGATTAAAAGGGATAGCATATATTGTAAAAATTTACCATATAAATATTCAGTTATTCAAACTTTCGGCATGGTCATTAAAATCTAACACTAAACTTAAATAAGTATACAGTACAGATACTTCGAAATCTCCTCTCCACAAACGCATTTACATTTTATCAAGAAGTCAAAATTTCCATGACAAAATAAAGCCAACAATAAATAGTCTCATTCATATGAACTGAGATCAAGATTTGACCAAAATCGTGCGTCGGTGGCACAGTGGTTAGGACCCACGCCGACCATACACATGGTCCGAGGTTCGATCCCCTGCCGACGCACACCTGATATCTATGGTCAGCCTGCAAAATTTGGGCTACCGATATCCATGCTGAAAATTCCATACTTGTACCAAAAATACAGTGTGGAATCAAGCTGTAATCAAAAAATAATAATAATAATAATAAAAATAATTGGGTGCCGAGTGATGAGAAGTAGACATTTGTAAAAAAAAAAATTATATTTGTAAAATCTCGGACCAGATTACCGAACAAAACATTGGAATTAATCATTTCAATTTCACTGAGATTTTACAAATAAATAGTCTCACCTAATTTTGTGGGAAACAACCAGATAAACGGCTCAGGGGGTGTAAAAAGAGGAAGACGAGAAGAGGGGGGGGGGCTGAAGAAGTATTAAATGTACAGAAATAGAAAAGAACTTATGCATAAAGGAAGAGTGTAATTGGTCTGTCGCTCGCTACCTTGCTAATCGTATCTTAATGTTTTCCGATTTGATTGCATGATTCTTTATTTTCTTGATTCCGATTTGACTAACTTATTTCAGTTTTGCCTTCGCTTCATATTGAAGAACGAATGGTCAGAAAGAATCAGTAACAAGAAACTCTGGCTGGGAGCAAACCAACCAATCAAGAACCGATTGCTCAACAAATATGTAGGGGAAAATGGAGATGAATCGGACATACGTTGATGAGGCCGTCAAATGACGCTATCGCTCAAGTGGAATCCCAGTGGGAAACGACGAGTGGGCCATTAATGCGAGGGTGACCTGAAGATCGTGCGAGTTGGAGGAGATGAGAGATTATGATCAATCGAGGACCCAGCCGAAAAGGACAGAAGAAAATAGAACAAAGTGGAGATGTATCGCTGAAGCTCTATGTCCCACTCAGATCCCAAGGGAATATTAATTTCAGTTTTTTGAAAATCAGTTTTGTTTGTCACTAAATATCTTCTTAGTACAACTTATGGCTTTTTCTATCTGCCTTCTTCCTCTCTTTACACTCCTCTGGCCTTCTACTTGATTTTTTTAAATTATATTTTGCAAGACGTTAAGTTGAAATAGACACGTCGAGCTGGACACAGACGCTCTGATCACAAATACATCGATCACCATATCAGTTTAATGCTAGAAGTTTGATATTTCCTCAGTTGATACTTTGGATTTGGGATAACCTAGTTTGGAACACTTTTTATGCCACCACTTCAACAGTTAGAGTGTTTTACCTTTATTCTTTTATATAACCACTGTGGTTTCAGATAGTCCGCATCTGATAAAGACATGTGGAGAAGAAAAATACTGTTTCGTGATACAATTTCTGTTTGGCTTTGTCATCAAAAGAACCAAATATTCAAAATGCAATGGTATGGTCATTTAACTGTATGACATAAGTAAGTCAGAACAAAGGAACAAGCCCGAATGCCTACAATGTGTACAAGGGACATAGCATACATTTATGACCTGGAATTTAATAATTCTAAGCATAAAAAATGACAGGTTGAAAACACGGCAAGCTGAACAATGTAGCTTACATGTTTCGGGTTAAAAGAGACCCCATCTCAAAAACGAGAATCATTTGCATCAAAAGGAGTTAAAAGTAAAGTACAGTTTACACTAAATAGACAAAATTCGGAGGTCAAGAAGTACAGTAACAGCCAGGTAAGAACCGGAAACTGATAAAACTGCTAATACTTTTGTCTACAGCCATATATGCTTAAATACTAAGACTATACAATGTGCAAAAAGTTTACAAATACACACCCTGAAGTAATCAAAACGTAGGAGTTAGAGATTTCCGTACATAGCGAGATTAAAGACACTTGAGCAACCGAAAAACTAGTTTGTAGGGGACAGAGAATGATTATTACCGTTTTCGCCATTCTAACAGAAAATAACCTCTATCTGCAGTAATTACTTTCGTAATATTCACCAAAGTCTAAATTGTAATCTATTCTATACATCAATTAATTAGAAAACGCTTACCTTGACCAGATTTTGCTTGCATTACTTTATGAGTCCTGCCTATTGTGTAAGGTTTAATGATATTACACAGCCCATTATTGTTGTTTGGCGGCTCAGTGGTAGAGCACTAGTCAACCACGCAAGTGGTCTGGGGTTCGATATCCGGCTGAAGCACTCCTTTACCTCGTTTGGCCGGTACTAAGACTGCTAAAGAGGGGCGGTTGGGTGAAAGGCCAGTAACCCCTGCTACTGGAACTTCAAAGCTCTAGTCTGAAGCCCTATTTTCCACTGGAAACTCAAAGGATTAAAGTTGTTGTTAGGCGGTTAGAGGCAGTCGATAGGAAGACTTGGCCCTCGGTTTCGTGCTTTTTGGTGGTAATCGTCAAGCAAGGCGTATCTGCAGTCCTGAAGGAACTCATGTCTCCTCTGGGATTCGAACGCGGGTCACCAGTGATGAAGTCAGGGATATTACAACTGAACTATTCAGGATAGCGACTGACCATCTGTAAGACTGTGCTGGATACTACGATTGGACATTAGGTATTAGCCAAATGTTATACATCTAGTCCTTAATTTCTGTGTAGACAAGTGCCACCAAGTACGAAAGCTAATTTTCCAAGGCTTCTTGCTGATTCTTCCCAATCATCTAACAATCCTGGGTGCACTGTGACAACGGGGAACCATCTAGTGTGATGGCCACATCATAAACTTGACTGATAGCATTTAGCTTGCACCAACACCAAGGACTAAACACGCATGACATTAATTACTACCTAATGTCCATTCAAGTCAGTCCATTATGCTGAAACAGGAGAGACAGGAATCCACTTTAGAATTCACTGACTGTAAGTTAGTTATGTGCCAAAGTTAACAATAACATCTCCCCTTTAACGCATCAAGATACATAGATTACATAGGCATTTCTTTACAATCTAAAAACTCCTATATTCTCACATGCCTTTATCACATATGGGCACACAGTTACTCAGTATTAGTGTGACAAAGAGAAAAAAAAAGGAAAAACCTAATAAACAGTCACGAAGAAAAAGAAAAACACTGTCAACCACACATCACATGATAACGAATCACACCGCTATTTAACTAACTATGTGCATAAAACAACAATGCATAAAAAAGGGATACTTTTAAAAAAAAATACAAACACAAACATTATTTCCATATTTTCACGAAATAAAGAAAAAACAATCTTAGGATAATTAATCCGTATAATTTATAGAATAACTATTTCAGTACAATAATAAGTAGTATAAACTGTATGAATGCAAAGGCCAAAAATAGAATGGAATAGAATAGAATAGAATAAGAAACTGGAACGAAACTGAGAACGAAAGAACAAAACGACGAACTAATGTCAGCTCATGATTAAATCCTCCATGCAATCAAACAAAATTCCTACAAAACCAGTACTTGAAGATTAATCTGATGCTCACTAGCGACTGGCCCTATTCAGGCAGTTAACCTGGGGTCCTAGTGGGAAGCCGTGACCAGTAGGGTACAGCAGGTTGAAGATGAGGCAGTAACTCATCGAAGAAGACATTGCGAAGTGGTCGCGCTATGTCGTGAACTGGTAGAAGTTAGAATTCAAGGACCATTGGATCGGGTCCCAGTGGCTTAATGGTATACGAGCTCGCCTTGTAACCAGAAGGTCCTGGCTTCGAACTCTGTCGGTGGGTGCGTACTGCTGAAGAGTCCCAAACTAGGTCGAAACAGCTGTCCAGTACTCCCAGTTGATTTTCCTGTGGTTCTCTAACTGATGTCAGCTCATGATTAAATCCTCCACGCAATCAAACAAAATCCCTACAAAACCAATACTCTAAAACGACGAAAGACAAAAAAGGTAGTGGATACAAATGAATAATTGAAAAAAATTCTTGTTGAAATGATTATTATTTGATTATCACTTATGAAGGACAAGTTGAGAAGAAAGACACACACAGACACACTACATTATACAAATGTACAAAGATAAACAAACGCCAACAGTAAAAATTATCTTCTGTACAATAAAATAACTCAAGTGTAATTACTATTTCGTATATTAACTGATTGTTTCACAGTATGTAAATACGGTGCTATACAGTAGACAGCATAACATCTTGATATTACAGGTAGTCGACTTGTATATCGAGCCAATGATAGCTTTAATCGTTTTGGACGGGATTGACTTAGTGTTGAATATGAGTTACTCGTTGATGCTGGCAAAGAGGATGGTGATGATAACGAAGATGAAGATGATGACGATGAAGTTGATTTTATTTGCCAACCTTCAGTGAAATGACATGGTCTAAATGGAGCTTGTAAGATATCTGGACGAATATAATTACCGACAGAAAATTGTTCTAATAAATTAGTAGATATAGATATATTATCATTTTCATCATGACTGTTCAACTGTCTATCATCTGTTATGGAATTATCTCCATAATCAGTATCAATTAATGAGGCAATCAATGAACTACAAGTATTCTCAATAACTTCATCCACTGTAATTCCGCCAATCACATATAATTTATCTTCTAATACACACGAAAAGGCGTTATAACGTGGAAAATCCAATACAGTAATTTGTGTCCAACAATTCTAGAAAGCGTAAAATAAAAATGAATTAATGCGATTAGTTAAGCTATAAGAGAAACATAATCATAGTGTTTCAAAAAAGTAAGCGCCAGAATCCAGTTATGAAAAACATCATAATATAGGCAGTTTAATAAGTGGGAGTATAGTCAACAACACAAGTAGTCAACTATATAAAATTGAACGGTCCTGTCTACTTCACCTTGGAAGACAAAACCAGATTGGGTAAAGAATGCTTTTTTCAATAACTTCCTCATCTGGCTCTAAAGTTGTGCATACATAATAAGCCTGTAAAAAAGGCTTAGAAGTAAGGAGGAATTGATATAAGTATAAAACTTGGGCAAGTAATGATAGTCAAGGTAAGGAAGCCGTTTGCATGTACTTCTTTTGAACACATTAAATTTGGCCTATTTAGGTGGATTTCGGCATCTTCGGGTTAGTATGTAAAAGTCGAAATCGTAAAGCAAGTCAGAATATGGTACATAACTTCAAAGGCCTTGTTAAAACTGATTTCATATTCAATATCTACAAGGTGAACTGAAACAGAGCAATGATTAGACATTGTTTCTCCCTTGCTTAACTACGCAGGATGATATTTACGTGCAATGTAACTGGCCCTACAGGAGTAGTTAAACAGGTAGATAATGAATAATCCCCTTCCGTTTAAGCCTTTAACAACCCTATTATTGTTTTATGTATCCTTAATTGTTGCGGATGACTTATGTTTGATGTCACACAAAATCGAAGACTTACAGGCGAAAACCGACAAACTGGTCGAAGAATCAGCCAGCGAAGACAGGACTCCAGGTAAACATAGACAAGACGGAGGTTATGAAAATAACCAACCAACAACAGCATCAACATCCAACGTCAATCATCATCAACGGGAGGGATTTGAAAGAGATTACTTCATTCACTTATCTAGGGAGCATTGTCTCAACTACAGCCAGTCGGAACGGACGAGGATGTCAAATCGAGCGAGAATCGGGAAGGCGAGAAACACATCATCATCATCATCAACCCGAAACCAATCTGAAAATCTTCGTCACTCAGCCAGCAACAACAACAAAATTCAGTCGGATTTTCAATACAAACGTCACGTCAGTCAGTTCTTCTATACGGATCAGAAACTTGGCGAGCGGGTCAGAAAGAATATTTCCAACAGCCTGTTGCAGACCTTTATTAACAACTGTCTTCGCTCTATACTGAAGATCAGATGGCCAGGCCGGAAAGAATCACCAACAAGAAACTATGGGCACTAACAAACAAAACAAGAACCAATCCCCCACCAACAGCAAATATGCAGGAGAAAGTGGAGATGAATTGGACACTCGCTGAGGAGGCCGCTGGGTAACATCGCGCGTCAAGCCCTCGAGTGGAACCCGAAAGGGAAGAGGCGTGTGGGACGTCAGTGCAAGGGTGACATGGAGAAGATCGTGTGAAGAAGAGCTGAAAGAGTATGGACTAACATGGATGCAGGTGAAAAGTACAGCAATAGACAGAAGTGGCAAGTGGAGACGTGCAGTTGAAGCCCTATGTTCCATTAGGAACCCAAGGGAGAAATAATAATATATAATAATTGTCGCACAAAACCTCCTCCTACTTTAATCCGATATTCAAATAAGTATTACATTTTCATGCATATTGTCACTCCTGGATTCTTTGGAAACGTAGGTGTATTATTCTTTCCAGCTCGATATTATCTTTTGTTAAATTAGTGTTGCTAATAGCAATTATTCTTCATATATATATGGCTTGAGCCAAATGAGGTTATCGAAAAGAATATTTTTTGGTGAATATTTTTTTTATTTTCTAAATATCTAAATGAAAATTTCCGCCACACTTCACCTTGAGCAATCCAGCAGTACACATAACATAGAGCTCAAAGTTTTCCACATCAAGACAAATCATATCAGCAAAGTGCAATGACCAAAATTAACCCTTCACCGATGAATGACGAATTTGAGCACCGAATTGTCACTGACGTCTAGTCCGTCAAGCACGATAATAGACTTTGACACGTCGGGAGTGTTCTATGACGCGGTCAGTAAACCGTATTACAACCTAAAAAATTATCAGGTTCTCCATAGACGTACTGATTTTGACAGTATGTAAATAAGTGTATCCGATTGAACTAATTATTGGCAAATGATTCAAGTCACATACTACACTGTTTGTTTCGAACTTAGTACCCAGAACAGCTTTTTCATACTCCAGATTATGAGCCGCACTTATTGTGTACGATGACTGATGATACTACTTCGATGCTCAAACTCAAGTGACTGAAGTGGGGCTCGAACTCAAGTCCTAAGGGTTAGAAGACAAATGTTTAAGCCAATGAACCACTGTCTGTCTGTCTGTTTTCGACATAGAACTTTGCACAAATGTGCGGAAGTTCAAGTCACCACACTTACTTTACTTACTTTACTTCGGCTATCTCCTACGGGAGGATGAGCCGGCTTCATGAACGAGTTCATGAAGTCACCACACTCCCTTCTTGTAACACACAAAGCAAGAGAACAAAGTAGAAGAAATGAATAATAGAGACAGTAAACAGAGGTGTGAGACAAAGGAATAGTAGTAACGAAGAAGAAAACAGTTTCATTGGAAATCATAAGTCACAAGGAGTGGATGCATCTTCGCCAGCCATTGAGAACGATTTTGAGCCAGCCATGTCACCAATTGTTTCCAACCATTGGTTTTTACCGTCCCGAGGACCCCAACCGGTGAGGAAGTCTACACCTTCCTACGTGACTGGCTTAGACTAACTGTTGTGGATTTCATTGACTGGTGCTATGTTTTGGTTTGACCGCCACTAGCTCTTTTCCAGCCTGACCCTATATCAGCTACCATTGCCCCTCAGTCGAGGAAGGCGATGACTAGACATACGTAACACATGTCCTAACCATCTCAGTCGATGTAACTTCACAATTTCATCGATTGATTTCCCTGAACCACCTCTCCACCACATCCTACATTATTCCTATCCGATAGCTACTAACTTATCAATATGGCTTATAGTCAATAAAAATTATCTGTAGCTCCCAAAAATCTAAGTGTTAGAGCTTCTGTTGTTAAAAACATTAAAATCACAGGCGAATAGCCTTTTTCAACACCCCTACATTTTAATGTATGGGATACAACTATTCTTACTTATATTGAACGATGACTAATTGAATTTCAATATAAAACTTTGCACAGAAGTGCAACAGTTTGAGTTGCCACACTCTATGAAACACAAACGCAGAAAAAAGAGACAGAAAAAAAATGGATTCAAAAGGGCTATAATCAAGGGAGGAAGAATATTAATAGAGAAAAACATGAAAACTTAATAGATTTTGGAGATCACGAAGAATGAAAGCACCCACGCCATTGAGAGAGATTTTGAGCCATATCTTCAGTCATTGGTTCTTAATATCCTAAAGACCCCCATCCAGGTAGTCTACACCTCTCACAACGTGACTGGCTCAAACTAACTGTCACAGATTTCATGGACTGATGACAGGTTTTGATTTGAATACCTCGAACTCTTTTCCAACATGATCCTATATCACCTAACATTGGCAGTCAAGGAAGGCGATGTCTAGGCATGCGCAACACACCCTAGCCATCTCATTCGATTTACCCTCACAAACTAATCGATTGACTTCCCGTCCAGTACTCTAAGTCTGACCTCAATATTGCCCACTATATTATATTTCTTATAACACGGGAGAAAAAACGCAGACACTTAACGATCAAGTGTCATGAACTAATGATGCATATTATTGAATAAAAAAGTGTGTTCAAAAACCACACAAGTCGTTTAACAAGCACTCTGTTCACTACCAGTATAAGCAAATATAAAGCAGTTACGTTATTTTTCTCAACTAAACAGCACAAGGTAAGACGGTACCTTATCATAAATTTTTAAAATAAAGTATTCACACATATATATATATATATATATATATATATATATATATATATATATTGTGCGCTTATAGGAAAAAATAAACAAAATAAAAGATTTTTAAACAAAGCAAACAAATACACTGTGAACAATAACTTACAGAAGTAAATTTGAAGGAGTAAACTTTATTCGAAATATCATTAAGTGTAGAACCGTATACAGACTTTCTACCACCGCATAAAAATACTTGCTCCTCTGATGCATCACAAGCTAATGCTACACTTATTAATGGTTCAGGTAATTTTGGTAAAAATTTAAAATTAACACCATCTTCTCCGGTTGGATCGAAGAGAAAAACACAGTCAGATGGACGCATTTCATCACCGTATTCTTTAAGACCACCAGCGAACATGACTAGACCTATTTTGTTCATATAAGTTGTGTGTGTGTGTGTTGGGATGGGGTAGAGTGACAAAAGAAATAAAATTGAGTTATGTAAAGTGTTGAAATTAACATGGAAACTAATTAACTAATGCATAAAAATAATCAGTATCTACAATAACCAAAAATTATTCAAACTTCTGATTAAATATGCATTACAAACAGTACATTATAAAAATACAACTGAGATTTGTTTTAACATGTGACTTTGACACAACCATCTACCTGTCCTACTTTAGTTTATAAATCATAAGCATATTGTTGTAAGTTGATTAGAGATTAGTTCGTATGAAATACTAATGTATGGACGTTTAAGAATTTTCTAAATCTAACTACCACAATTTCAGGGTGTTCTTTTTTTCCTGATAAGTGCTGTATAAGGAATATACGCTTAATTTTCTATAGTTTGTTAAAATTTAATTTGTGGATGGTGACTAGCAGTGGAATCCTGAGACCTAGCACTTCGGTTCAATCAATCGACGGGAAAATCTCAAATTAAATTAAATTTCTATAGTTTGGTTTGTAAGGATTAGTTTTGTTTTTTACGAGTTGATCACGGATTGATATCAGTTAGAGGACCGTTGAAAACCAGGGAGTGCTGGACAGCTGCTGTTTATCCTAGTTTGGGAATCATCGGAAGTACGCACCCACCGCCATGGTCTGAACCCAGGACCTTCCGGTTACAAGGCGAGCTGGCTCGTATACCATTCAGCCACTGGGATCCGATTCAATGGCCAGTCCATGAATTCTAACTTCTACCAATTCGTGATTTAGCGCGACCCCAACCATTGTCGTAGGTGGGACATCCATCCTCACACGTGACATCTGGATGGACCTCACTGGTCACGATGTCACGTGTGAGGATGGATGTCCCACCTACGACAATGGTTGGGGTCGCGCTAAATCACGAATTGGTAGAAGTTAGAATTCATGGACTGGCCATTGAATCGGATCCCAGTGGCTGAATGGTATACGAGCCAGCTCGCCTTGTAACCGGAAGGTCCTGGGTTCAGACCATGGCGGTGGGTGCGTACTTCCGATGATTCCCAAACTAGGATAAACAGCAGCTGTCCAGCACTCCCTGGTTTTCAACGGTCCTCTAACTGATATCAATCCGTGATCAACTCGTAAAAAAATATGCGGTTGGCTAAATATGCTCATCTTTTTTTGCTATGTTTATTATCAATATTGACGAATAAATGATTAGTCTATAATGCTGATTTTTTTATGAAAAGCAACGCCAAAAGTGCCTATTGTTAGCAATCAACCCATTAGGGTTAATACAACTTGCATGAATCAGGAGTCCGTGAAGACCAGTCGTGAGGCATATTCTCATATTTGAAAGACGCAAGTCATCTGTAAACCACATTAAGATTTTGGCTCATTCTTTTCAAAGAGAACTCTGCATTTAGTTAGTCTTCTCACCTAAAAGCATTTCATCAACTGCATACTCTAGATCAAGGAGACAACCTAGGTAACAGGTCAACCCCGGATGCATCAAAATCAGTTAGGGATGCGTCCATTAGTACATCTCCACTTAAACTAAATAAAGATAATGATACCATTGGTTGTCATCCCTTCAGCTGACAACTCTCCATAAGCTGTCAAACAGCTGTGCAAATTTGACTAGTGCACTATAATTTCTTCACACTCCCTTTACAGCCAAACACATTGTCACAACATCTCTCGATCAAATACTGGCAGGTGCTGAACGTTAGTAGAACTCCCTATGTTCTAGAATGCCTCGAAGAGTGAAGGTATCATCAATGCTCCGCCGCCCACGCTTGAAGCCTTTATGGTTCTCCCTGGCCACCAATTATTCTTCGCTGAACAATGAAAACTAGAATCTTAGATAATATATTAGTTAAGCTGATTATTACAGGAAGATTTATTTGTTTTTTTTTATAAACTGGGATCAACGCTGATCCGTAATCAGCCCGTTGCAACTATCTCGGAATTCCACCCCATAGTTAACCTAGTCAGTAATTTTTATCACCGCGATTTTTAAACATTTCTGCAGTCAAACCATGAAGTCCTGATGCTGCACTTCTTTTTAGACTTGATGGAGCATTTGAAATGCCAGTCAACCTGAAACTTAGTGGTGAACAATCGAAGTGCATGTGTAATCAAGTTGAACTGCTCTTCAAAGTGATCTACCAAACGTCCCACTATCTTCATAGACAAGTTATTAAAGTTCTGTTCTTCACTTAGCTGTCTTTTCAATAGGTATACGTTGTTGGTTCCGATGACCAGTCTGATTCTTTTATCCACACATCAGTGTTTACAATCCCATATTTATATTCAAAACGTAATCCAGTAATAATGATTTACTACGTGACCTATCTACTGAACAAGCTAACATACAATTTTGTACTACTGTGGTGGTGTGATACAGATAATGTGTTCCAACAGAATAGTGTTCTCACATATTCCCACAGTTCAATATTACACTAGCAATAGAATACTATACATGTATTTGAACCAAAATCACATACTCAATGATTGGTTAAACAATATAAACTGTATGTATTATAAATAGCGGTTTGATCACTTGAAAATATACCTTTGCTTCCGTGTTTTGCCTTCTGCTGTTACGCTACCACAATGACTACATTTTACACTCAGATTAATTGTACAAGATCATTCCGAAAACTTCTAGTCGGCTTGCGTCCAAACGACCCTAGCTCCTCGTTATTTGTACAGCCTGGTGGGATTAGTTTCCTTGTGTCGACCATTTCGGATGACTTTTACCAACATTAAGATGTAGATTATCAAAACACCTCACTACCCTTTGCACAGAGGAATGGATTTGGTGTTAGGCTTCCTCAAGATGAATGTTACCTCCATACTCAAATATTCTTTAAATTATCTCTCCCGAAAATACGGATTTCATGTTCCCATCGGAAAGCTGAGCGCGTATGGGTTTCGCGACTGCTTGTCTTCTGCTTCCATTCAATTGAAGGCATCTATGCACATGGACCAATGAGTGATCTGATTCCAAGCAGATGTTTCAGTAGGACTGACAATCTTCCACCCACACCCTTGATCTATAACTTATACCTAGACAATCTATTAACATCCTTAGTTGGCTTGATGTGCAATTGTGAAAGATTTCAGTGATGCAATCAAGATTCCCAAAGACTTAACGAGGCAACCTACACCAGGTGACCAACAGTTGGGAACACATAGATTGCAGACAAGTCCCAACTCAATAATCAATACTTTATCCTAACTTAATCTTACCTCCGCTACCATTACTCATCTTAGAGGGGTGGTGGGTTCACATGCCCAACAACCATAACTGATATTTCATTTGTAACTGAGCGTGATAACTGCACCAGAAATTGAGACAAGCCTAAAGTGTCAAAAAGGCTACTAAGCATCACAAAAATGACAATAAAACTATATAAAAGGACATACCTTTATGCATTAAAAGCAATGCACATGTATCCACTAAACTAAATGGTAGTTTATGATGTGAATTACTCCACTGATTTGTACAAATATCATAAACTAAAATTGAATCACTTGCAGGTGAATAATTTGTTGCCCAGTTTAAACAATAACCTCCAAATATGTAGAGATAATTTTCAATACAGATTAAAGCATGATGTGATCTAGGACAATCAAGCTCACTCATTGAATGCCAGACATGATCTGTTAAACTATAACGACAACAGCTAAAACAAAAGAAAAACCATGAGGACAAATAAATAAGTAGTGATAAGCGAAATTTCAAACATAACACTCAACATGAATATAAAAACACAACAAGTCCAGCGAAGAGTCTCATTATTTTGTTTGTGTGTGTGTGTGCATTAGGATCGTCAAACAAAAATAAAAATTATTTGGAGTTGTTTGCGTCATCACAATGTCTCGAAAATGTGGTGAGTAATCAATTTGTAGCCAGGGGAGGGGTGGAGATTGATAAGTGTTGGCAAGGTTTGCGCAACATGAAAGACGCAGAAAAATAGGATGTTAATGATGAAAGAGCATGGAGACACGTGTCCAAGATAAATTATGTAATAGGTAGAAAGGGAAAATAAAGGGTTGGTTAAAAATAGATGTGACTAAGATATCATACAAACAAGCCAAAAAAGCCTTATTAACAAAGTAGTCTGTCTGTCTGTCTGTTTTCGACATAGAACTTTGCACAAATGTGCGGAAGTTCAAGTCGCCACATTCCGTGTAGCACGCGAAGCAAGAGAAGAAAGTACAAGAAAAGCATAATAGAAACAGTGAGCAGAGGTGTGAGACAAAGGAGTAATAAAGAAATACAAAACAGTTTCATTGAAGATCATAAGTCACAGGGAGTGGATGCATCTGCGCCACTGAGAACGATTTTGAGCCATGTCACCAATTGTTTCCAACCATAGATTTTTACCGTCCCGAGGACCCCAGCCTGGAAGTCTACACCTTCCTACGTGGCTTAGACCAACTGTTGTGGATTTCATTGACTGATGCCAAGTTTTTGTTTGACCGCCGCTAGCTTTTTTCCAGCCTGACCCTATATCCGCTAACATTGCTCGTCGAGGGAGGCGATGGCTTGGCATACGTAACACATGTCCTAACCATCTCAGTCTTTGTAGCTTCACGACTTCGTCGATTGATTTCCCCTGTTTACCTAGAACTCTACGCCTAACCTCCATGTTGCTCACCTTATTATGCCACTTTACACGGGAAATAGAACGCAGGCACCTATGATCAAAGACAGCTAGTCTTTTCATGTCTTCCACTCTCAGTGGCCAGGTCTCACAACCATAAAGGAGGACGGAGCGGACTGATGAGCAGTACACCCGCCCTTTGGTCGATAGTCGAACATCTCGTCTACGCCAGAGTCGGCGTAAACTAACAAATGCGAAACGAGCCCCTTGTATTCGTGCTGAGATTTCGTCAGAGATCAGCCCGTTGGGGCTGATGGTACTTCCCAAATAAGTGAAGCGGTCAACGTGCTCTACCACTTCACTTCCTATTTTTAAACTAGGCGTCGATGTAGTCCAGTCCTGTAACATCATCTTGCATTTGGCGGGAGCGAATCGCATGCCAAACATTCGTAGATTGCGGCTCAAGGTGTTTAGAAGACTCTGCATTTCGTCAGCGTCTTCGCCTAGAAGGACTATATCGTCTGCATATTCCAAGTCAACGAGATTATTCCCCGGTAGCAAGTCAATCCCTGAGTCGCTGAAGTCACCTAGGGTTAAGTCCATTAACACATCTATGATGAAGTTGAATAGAAAAGGAGATAATGGGCATCCTTGACGGACACCACTGGTCGTCATCAGTTCAGATGACAGCTCGCCGTAAGCCCTCACCTGGCTGTATGAGTACGAGTAGAGTGCCTTAATCAGTGCAATATATTTTCTTGGAATTCCCTTTACAGCCAAGCATCTCCAGAGAACTTCCCGATCGACAGAGTCGAATGCTGCCTTTAGGTCAAGAAATATAATGACTGTTGGACGCCGGTAGGAATGCCTATGTTCTAGAATCTGTCGGAGGGTGAAGATATGATCAATACACCCTCTTCCTGGTCTAAAGCCTGCCTGGCTCTCTCGTGTTTGTGCTTCCCGAGCACCACTCAGTCTACGCATGATTATTGAGCCTAAGACTTTAGATACTATATTAGTCAAGCTAATCCCTCTGTGATTATCACAGGAAGACTTGTCTCCCTTCTTGTATATGGGGATAATCAGTGACTTACACCAACCCGATGGGACTTCTTCTGATTCCCAGACGCTGCCTAGTACCTCAGTTAATCCGGACAGTAAGCTGTCTCCACCGTACTTAAATACCTCTGGAGTCATTCCATCAGGTCCCGCTGCTTTGCCTAGTTTCAGATTGGTGACAGCTTTAGTAACCTCAGTTAGTGACGGAGGACCTGTGTTTATATCCCATTCAGGGAGGTGTTGGATGCTCGGAAGGTTGAGCGTGGCTGTGGGCAAATTAAACTGCTCCTCATAATGCTCTTTCCAACGATCCAGTCGTCTATCCTGGGAGCTAATTATAGTGCCATTTTTTTCCGAGATTGTCTCACTAATGATTTGTCTTCTCCCACCCGTTTCCCTGATGAGTCCAAAGAGTTGCCTGGTGTTGCCTATCCTCGAAGCTTTCTCCATCTCTTTGGCTTTTGTCGCCCACCACTGTTCACGGTCCTTGCGGAGACTTTTCGTAAGTTTCCTCTTGTGCAGCTTTCGCTCCTCATTGAATTCGGAGCTCGCCGGAATAAGTCTTCTAGCATCTATCAGTTCGGATGAGGCGGTGGAGATCCAGTGGTTTTTACTCACCTTTGGGTTTACCTTATTCACAGCTTTTACAGCTGTATCTATGGCTGCCTGGATATTTTTCCAAGCTTCTTCAGGGTGAGCACAGCTGTCGAACACAGATATGTGTTTAGCTAGTTCTTCCTCAAATACGGATTTAGTTTCCTGATCGAGCTGGGGACGTGATGGTTTTACCGCCAGCTGTTTCCTACGTCCGTTCAGTCGTAAGCACACCCGAGCGCGGACCAGTGCATGGTCGGTATCTACGCACGTGTTCCAGAAGGAGCGACAATCTCCTACCGACCCACGCCAACGATAGCTTATTGCTATGTGGTCTATTTGTGTCCAGCGTTGGTTTGATGAAGGGGGTCTCCAAGTCAAACAGTGTCTCTCCTTGTGTTTAAAGTTACAAGAAACAAATGATTATCAGAGCAGAACTGTAGGAGACGGTCACCGTTGTCGGTTCGCTGGCACGGAGCTCCATAGGTGCCACCGACATCCTTCTCAGATTGACACAATTTCCCTACTTGAGCGTTAAAGTCACCAGCTAGAACGACTATGTCTGAGCGTTTAGCCTTTCGCACCAAACTAGACAGCTTTTGGTAGAACTCATCCTTCGTTTCATCTGAACTGCAGTCAGTGGGGGCGTAGGCAGAGATTACGAAAAGTAGTAGAGCTGGGAATAATACCCAAGGTAGAAAGAGGGAGTGGGAAAGTTTCTTCTGTATACATAAATCTGGGTTTTCTATCCAGATCGCTAAGACCTCCTCGATAATGCATAGTATGTAGAAGCTTACCGTTTTCGGAAGGCTTCTTTTGACTTTGTAGATGACTATGAACGGATTCTCCTTACATATTGAGTGACCGGTGGGATGAGTATGTGTTCAATTATATCTTCAATAAAGAAGATAACCAACATTTTACCAAAGTATGCAAATGCACGACAGCTTACTTAAATATGCTTTGTTACTCTAACATTCTTTTGAATGCCCTGTATTAAATATATATTCAAGTGAAACAGCTTAGAATCTTATACAAAATATGCAGTGATGCAGGGTGTGGTATTTCTAAACACAATAACGACACAGCATATTCCAAGAAACTTATGCCTAAAGGGAAGCAGATATTTACAAAGTGCGATTACCAGACACCTTGTGGATACGGGTCATTCTGTTGAGACTTCCAAATCCTTCAAAATATTGAACATACAAAGGACAGCGAGTCTGTTACGATTTGCTGAAGCAATTGCAATCAAACGTCACAGACCAAACTTATGCATACAGAAAGAGAGTCTGGTCAATCTCTCACTCCCTTGGTAACCATACCACTTTTATTACACTGATTAGTTATACACACTAGTGAGCTCAACTCACTAAGCAAGTTTTCAAATTGATGAACTTTGACGTTCTTGAGTTGCCATGTTGACACTGTTTACTAGAGTTTTTCTGTTTTCTGTCTTCTCTCACCCCCTCCTCTTTTTCTTTTTTCATAGTTTGGCAGTATATAAATTGATGATGCGTTCACTTTATAATCGTTTCTCTATTACCTTTCAAACAATGAAGTATGAAATGCTATTATTTATAACCATGGTATTTTCAGGTAGTTTGCAGCTGATGAAAACCCGTGAAATAGAATGATATCATTTTATACTCCAAATCTGGTCTTTCTTTCTCTATCAAAACAATATGAGTACTTCTATCCTACTGATTCACAACATAGAACTTTGACACCAAGCATGATTTTGTAACGCCTTTCAAAAATGACCAAAAATGGCCACCAATCACATACACCTGTTTGGAAGAATTATATGCGCCACAGTTTCCGAATGCCTATACTGTACTCACTTCGTACTGGAGGGTTTTAATAAAAACTGTTTGCTGATTTGTGGGAAAATAAGCAAAGCATTTGAGTTTTAATATATGTGTAAAACTTGGAAACTGTGGTAGTAAGTAATTCCATATTAGTTTGTTTATTAGATATATCACACAGTGATGAAACAGTATTATTTACCGGATGACGTTTCGAACAAAATTTATTGTTCATAATCATATCTCCAATTATAATCACACAACTTCGAAACTTGAGTTTTATAGTTTTCTTTGCCCTCTCCTATTTGTCGTCGTTGGGGTAGTAGAATTTTCCAGACAACTGATTGGACAGGTGCTGAATCACTCCTATTAAACGTATTTGCAGTTGATTCGATAAACAAAGCTTTCGTTATCAATCTCTCCCTATACCCTGTGACATTAGATTTTAAAACTATCATCTTACCCCATGCTATTGTATGTGGCGACTTGAACTGCCGCACATTTGTGCAAAGTTCTATGTCGAAAACAGACAGGCAGACAGACAGATGCTATTGTATGGCTGTGTGTGATTGCATGTAGTGTAGTGCTATAGCTGAACAATTCTCTAGATTTCTTATCTTATTTGGGTCAACTAATCTGAGTTTTCACTATAAAAAATAATAATAACAAAACTATGCATGAGAAAGTTTAGGAGATATAGACAATTTATGAGACTTTTTGATTAGACTGACAAAGTAGAGGTGTGTTTATTTATTTGTTTAAACTCAATTATGCAGAATAGATCTTTCACATGTCAGACTAAGAACTACACTTATTGTATGACGGCTGATAATACTATCCAATTACCCAAGCTAAAGTAGGTGGAGCGGGACACTAACTCGTGACCGAATGGTTAAGCTGATGAGCCACATCTTGAAAGCAGAGGCTATCAGGATATTACGCCGAAGCTAAGACGTATAAAGGCTCAGTGAAATTATCGGTCTATCTGGATTAAACATAGAACTTGGCACCGAAGTGCATCAGTTCGAGTTGCCACGTTCCAAATAGCACACAAAGGTAGACAAGAAGATGAGTGAAGAGAATCAATAGTGTTTGACAAGCATAAGAGCGAAACACATTGGGTAATGGTAGAAAGGAATATGAAAGATTACAGAGACTGAATACATCTGCACTGGCCATTGACAACGATTTTGAGCCATGTCACCTATTGTCTCCAGCCATTGATTCCTAGAGTCAGTCCTGAGGGCCCCAACCCGGAAGTCTGCATCTCCCTACCTGACTCAGTTTAACTGTCAAAGATTTCATGGATTGATACTATCTTTTTGTTTGGCCACCACTTACTCTTTTCCAACCTGCACCTATATCAGCTAGTAATGCCCGTCAGGGGCGGCGATGGTTATGAATGCGCAGCACGTGACCTAGTTATCTCAATCTATGTAACTTTATAGCCTCGTCGATTGATTTTCCCTGTTTGCCCAACACTCTATGCCTAACGTCAACATTACTTACCTTGTGAAACCACCTAACGTGAGACAGAGATCGCAGACATCTATGATCGAAAGCGGTCAACCTTTTCATGTCTTCAACTCGTATTGGCCATGTTTCACAGCCATAGAGAAGGACGGAGCGAACTGATGAGCAGTACACACGTCCCTTGGTTGGCAGCCGGATGTCACCAGTGAAATTATACATGTAAAAGAATACTAGCCATGAAAACGTATTGCATTGTACCTGAATCAAAATTGTTGAGGACATACATCTAGAGACTGTTTACTTGAAAAGATTACAGGGATTATTATACAACATATATAGACTACTAGATGTGGCAATCACTTCAATTCATGCAACTACCATTTTATTATTATTATTATTGCTCCCTTGGGTTCCTAGTGGAACATAGGGCTTCAACTGCACGTCTCCATTTTCTTCTGTCTTCTGCAATACTTTTCGCCTGCATCCATGTTAATCCATACTGTTTCAACTCCTCTTCACACGATCTCCTCCATGTCACCCTTTGACGTCCCACACGCCGCTTCCCTTTCAGGTTCCACTCGAGGGCTTGGCGCGCGATGTCACCCAGCGGTCTCCTCAGCGAGTGTCCGATCCATCTCCACATTCTCCTGCATATTTGTCGGGCGATTGGTTCTTGTTTTGTTTGTTCCCATAGTTTCTTGTTGGTGATTATTTCCCGCCCGGCCATCTGATCTTCAGTATAGAGAGAAGACAGTTGTTAATAAAGGTCTGCAACAGGCTGTTGGAAATATTCTTTGTGACCCGCCAAGTTTCTGATCCGTATAGAAGAACTGACTTTACGTTTGTATTGAAAATCCGAATTTTGTTGGTGATGCTGAGTGATGAAGATTTCCAGATTGATTTCAGGCTGATGAATGTGTTTCTCGCTTTCCCGATTCTCGATTTGACATCCTCGTCCGCTCCTCCTGTAGTTGAGACAATGCTCCCTAGATAAGTGAATGAAGTAACCTCGTTCAAATCCCTCCCGTTGATGGTGATTGTCGTTGGATGCTGCTGTTGTTGTTGGTTGGTTATTTTCATAACCTCCGTCTTGTCTATATTTACCTGGAGTCCTGTCTTCGCTGGCTGCTTCTTCGACCAGTTTGTCGGTTTTCGCTTGTAAGTCTTCTATTTTGTGTGACATCAAATATAAATCATCCACGCGCGAAATCCACGTCTTCTAGGTTCTTCACGTCGGTCCAGGATATCCCTGTCTTCTCGTTTCCCACTGTCTGACGCATAATCCAGTCCACCACAATAAGAAATATCATTGGTGATAGTAAGCACCCTTGTCTGACTCCTGTGTTTACTCTTAACGCCTCGCTGAGTCTTCCGTTGTGGATCACTTGGCAGGTGCCGTTGTAGTACAGCTGTTGAATAAGGTTGATGAATATTTGGGGTACACCATAGTACTCGAGTAATTTCCAAATTACTTCGCGGTCAACGCTGTCGAAGGCCTTCTCAAAGTCTATAAAGTTGAGGTAGAGGTTTGATTGCCATTCCATGCTTTGTTTTGTGATGATGTTGCGTAGAGTTGCAATTTGGTCAGAACATGATTTGCCTTTCCTGAATCCAGCTTGTTCTGGTCGGTGTTCCGTCTCCAGTGCGTCCTTTAATCTCTCCAGGATGATGCGACTCAGGATTTTACTTGACGTCGATAGAAGCATGATTCCTCACCAGTTCATGCAGACTGAGTCTTAAGTCGCCTTTTTTTGGTAGTTTCACGAGGTAACCTTTCCTTCAGTCAGTAGACACCTTTCCCTCCTTCCAGACCTTTTGCAATAATGGAGTCAGCATGTCTGCTGTCGTCTCTGGGTCTGCTTTCAGTGCTTCAGGGAGTATTCCATCTGGTCCGGCTGTTTTTCCACCTTTCAGAAGTTTGATTGCGTTCAAGACTTCAGCTCTTGTTGGAGGATTGGTGTCAACTTGCAGTCGTGTGCGCGCTGTTGTTGGTATTTCTGGACGGGTTGCAGGTGATGGTCGGTTCAAGAGTCTTTTGAAGTGATCCGCCCATTGTTTAATCTGTTTTTCTTCCTGCAACTACCACTAGCACTTTATATTCTAGATATGTTGTCTTTCATTTTCTATAGCTGCTTTATTGATTGTTTTCCGTATTCCAACCATCTTTATCAACAGCAGCTTTACCAGTTAAATATTATCTACTACAACTCTGCACTCTACACTACACATGCTAATTGTATCTATTGTTATAGGTGTCACATGCCACGGTACTAAATTATTAGACACTTGATATAGTAAAACAGTTCACATCAAGAATATTTACAATACCTTTTTCTCCATACTTTATTACATAGACTACTTAAGAACAATACACGTCAATTTTATGAAGAGACAAATTAGTAGATGATGCGTGATACATAATGTTATTATTGAAAAAAATATATACATTAGTTTACAACTTTTGAAGTGAAATCCCCAGCGCAAGTTCTGGCTACTAAGTGGTGTCTAAGTAGTATTTATGTAAAATGAAAAGACAGACATGATTAATTGTAATTCTCAATGCACACAACGTACAAAGATATTTTTTCTGATTACAACATCCAGTTAGTTACTAGAAAAATGTTTCGCTTAACGTTCTACGTTAGGAAACTTAGGCAGTCTGGCATAAAGTAGTCTTTGCTTTCTCAGTTTTTTAATCCTTGTATTCTACCCATCCCCCTTTACTGTTCCCCATTGATCTTTCCTGGACTACTTAAGAATGACTTTGTTTTGCTGAGAAGGGCACTAAAAGCCGTTAGTAGAGCAAGTGGGATAGCGTTAAACCAACTGGTTAACACTATTGTGGATAGACATATTATGTCATGTAAGAAACTAGCGAATACAATATTGTCAGACCCCGAGCATCCTCTCTCTATACACAGCTATCTCCTTGCCTTTCATCTGGTAGAACTAGAAGCAGCTATAGGAGGCTGGCTATATGCTAGGACTACCAAGTACAAAAACCCCACAATACCATATATGGCACAGCTGTCATTTGATGAGAAATCCGTTAGGTATGACACGATCAACTTACTGTGGCACTCTAACAAATAGTCCCATTGTAACAACAGAAGACAAGGGCCAGGCAACAGATCGTTTTATTATGAAAATCAACACGTATTTATACATCTTTCAACTACATTATTATAGACAAGCGCAGTCATCTGATTGGTTGTTTAGGTAGACAAACGCAGGCTTCTGATTGGTTGTTTCGGGATTCCTTGACAAATAGAGTTCTCTCTGCGAATCATATTCTGCCACGTTAACTTTGCTGTGATTGGTGTTGACTCAGGCTTGTTCATATTTTCTCACGGCCCATATTAGTGACCTAGACCTTAACGTAGATTAGTGCCAACCAATCGGCTAGCAGCCTGCTCTCACCACACCATTAGTTTTTTGTTTTCCTTTCCTCGTTACTATTACACTGTTGTTCTTATCTTCTATTACACACCAATTTTATACTTCATATCCTGTGGTGCATTGTCTAAAAAGTAAACGCAACGCTGTTCTTTTTATTCATTTTTTTTATTTATCTTTTTTTGTGTTGCTTTTTGATTTTAAAATCTTATAGAATTTATGAGGTAATTAGAGGCAATATAGTGTAATGCACGCTGAAAATTCCATACCTGTACCACAAATACTGTTTGGAATAAAGCTGTTATTGTTATTATTATTATATGTATGTATGAAGATTAGAGATTCAACTAATTTAAAAGAGTTATTACTTAGTGCAAATAATTTTATGATTTTTGAAAAGAGTATTATTATTATTATTATTATAGAGCATTCGAAGAGATAATAACTTTATTCATGTCACTATTAATGCTATGCAGGGGTGTACCATAGAGTCTTAGACACAATTAGCTTTTAACTAGTGAATCTGTATTTCAAATGAAGCATTACCTACTCTAGCTTGGGTAGCTTCAAACATCAAGTCTAGTTCGTAACCTATAGCATATAAAATCTTCTGCTGGGTAATTCCCACTAAGAAAACTATCATTTTATTGGGATCGGTGCAGATATCCTCTTATTACCCTGACAGGATTAACAACCACACGACTGACTGACTGGTTTCAACACAGAACTTCGCACAGATGTGCACCAGTTCCACTTGCCACACTCCATGTAGCACACAAAGCAAGAGAAGAGAGTAAAGTGACATACTAAACAGAGATAATAAACAGAAGTGTGATGCAAAAAGAATAGTAATGTGGAAGAACAATAGAACTTTATTGGATATTATAAATCACAAGGAGTAAGTGCATCTGCGTCATTGAGAAAAATTTTGAGCTATATCACCGATTGTTTCCAGCCATTCGTTTTCACCATCCCGAGGAACCCAACCAAGAAGTCTACACCTTCCTACTTGGCTTAGACTAACTGTTGTGGATTTCATTGACTGGTGCTATGTTTTGTCTTGACCGCCACTAACTCTTTTCCAACCTGATACATCCTATGTCAGCTAACACCGCCCATTGTCGAGGAAGGCGATGACTAGGAAGGCATGCGTAACACATGTCCCAACCATCTCATTCGGTGTAACTTCACGACCTCGTTGATTGATTTCACCTCCTTACTTAGCACTCGGCTGAAGCCTAACCTCAGTACTGCTCACCTTATTATACAAATTCACATGGGAGATAGAACCCAGACACCTTTGATTAAAGACAGCTAGCCAGCCTTTTCATGTTTTCAACTTTCAATGGCCATTTCTCACAGCCAAAAAAGAGGACGAAGCGGACTGATGAGCAGTACATACGCTTTTCGGTCAACAGCTAACAGGATATCATGTCTACGCCAGAGACGGAGTAAGTCAGCATATACCAAACGAGCCTTCTGTATCCGTGATGAGATTTCGTCAGCGATCTACCCGTTAGGGATGAGAATTCTGGCCCAGAGTTCCATAAATAAAGACAAGCTGAGAATCACAAGGTTACAAAACATCAAGACGATTGTAACTATACGGCCGTGTTTGAACTCAATTCGTGTAACAGGTTTTCTATGTTATGAACCACATTTACTGTGCGCTGATGGGCTAAGAAGCAGTTGCTCAGTTTGATGTAGGTGGAGTGAGGTTCGGACCCACGACCTATTTGGCTGGAAATCAGGTGCTTACGCTAATAAGCCACATCATCACACTACACATCCACATACAATGCACAGCGTACATGATTACAAGAAACAAAAGTATTCTCACATTCCTGTTGCAAGGATATTTACCTCCAATAAGGCTCGAATAGTCTGTAAAAAACTAAACTAGTTGCCTTGGCTAAAAATAAGTCTACTAGCTAAACAATTATATCAATCATGGAATAATACCCAAACCACACAGACTTCTGATAACGTTGTAAACCTAAACCCGAAAAGTCACCAAGTATTTGTGTCAGGTAATGGTAGTATTGATCGTTTTTAACTTCACCGATTATATAGTATTAGACGGCAAGAGAGGTGTAAAATACATGAAACACACCTTAATTAAAAACTACAATTACAAATACAAGTCAAGAATATCGGCATTCTTACACTGAAAACTAATTGAAGAGTGATATGTGTCCATATATATATATATATATATATATATATATATATATATATATATGGTGGTCTCTCTTTCTATTGCTCTCTTAGTCTGTGACCATTTCACTTTGATGAACCTGTCTCCTTTAACAATGTATATTCCCCTTATATTATATTATATAATATATATATATATATATATATATATAATATATATAATATGTGTGTTTGTTGACATGTCTGCTATATTTTGCTATGTATATATGGATCGATACTCCATTATAATTAGCCAATCATGTTAAGACTGTCTATTGATTTGTTCACACACTTGTTCGGACATTCATATATATATATATTTGCTCTCACACTCTTGTGTGATTTGATTCTCCTTGTGTTTGGAAAATAGAAGTATCATCGCAAACCTAGTGGTCTTCTGATTTCCGTCTTTCTTGCGTCAGGACTATTACATTCTCGACCAGTACATAACAATAATTTGGCGACGAGCACATAACAAAGAGTTAACCTTTTAAAGTCTTGAATCTAAACAACATAAACTGATCAGTCATTTACATAGCAATAAATTCAATAAATTCTCTAGATAATCTTAAAGTTGCCTGTAAATAAAATTAGTAGAATTCAATTGTTATGGCAGTGAAATGTATAACCCCTGTACAGTTCATAGAATTCACGAAAATACGAAATAAGAAATCATTACTTACTGATTGAGTAATTCTCCTTCTTCAGATTCACCACCAACTACATATATCCAATTAAGAGAAGATGCCATAGCATGATGTACTCTGGAGGCAGCATATGGAGGTGGATACACTGTGGCAACGCTTAAATCCTCATTGTACACCACAAATTCATTAGTTTGTGATCCATAAGACATCAAAGTACTCTGCAATAATAAAAAAATGTCGATTAATGGTCCTAGTATTACCATTTAAACACAAATATTAAAACAATATGGCCAGCGAAAAATGCACCATATAAAGTAAAGCATTAAAAATACAACAAAAAGAGAAATAATGGGATGAAACAAGTAAGCACACTTATTTATTACATTCAAAGAATTTTTAGAAGTAGAAAACGGTAGACGACATAGGAACTTATGAAATGACATTCTTTGCACATATTGAAGCCAGTGGGGTTAGTGTTGATATCATTTGAAAATCAACCGACCACCATTTTGTTCATAGCCATGCCAACGGATGCCAGTAATACTTACAAGTTGTTGACACCGGACGAATACACATAGAGTTAGTTACCATACAAACCTTTGACGGAGAAAATAATGCCACGATGGTGCCAGAAGTGATCGCCACTGGTGCAGGAATCTCTGATTTTTTCTGCACAACTCGAAACTTTATCCGGCGTATCTCTGTCAGAATTATCCAGACAGACAAACGTACTGTTTCCTTCTAAAGTTTCGCCTACAAGGACGGGTGGGTAATGGGCCCCTGGCAGTCTTGCGACAATACTTCGCACTTAGACGACATAACATTCTTATAGATGCTGATTAACTTATTATGTCAAACATATATTTATATCCGCATTCTTTAAAATAGTACGCCTTACAATAACACAAAAGAGCATTACTATAGAGAGAAAGGATTGCGAGCAATTTGATAAAGAGTAGTGAGATGTTCAAGTTTTAATTAGTAATTATGAAAATCCGTTGAGTAGAATGTGCTAACATTCATACTCAGTTAGCCATCCTCAACTATTAAAGCGTTATAATGAACATACAACAATACATGTTGAAATAACAAATTATTCACTTACATTATTTGAATCGCTTTCCCCACCAAGTGCATAGACTCGATAGACAGTTCCAACTCTTGCTCGATATTGTTTAGGATCCATAAGTGAACTACTTAAATATTGATAATCTCTAAAGTTTGCTGTTGTATAATTATCTAATTCATTGAGAAATGATGGATGATTTAAACAACTATGAGCCAAAAATAAAAATTGCAAAGCATCATTGGCTAGACGATATTTTGGATTGCCGATTATCTCCAGTAGTTCACGTCTAGTTAGCTAGACGATTAGAAAACATTTTAAAAAAATGAATAAGTAAATAGGAGACAATGAAAATTGAAGTCATTTTCTTTGATTATTATTATATCCTTTGATTCCTAGAGGAACATAGGGCTTCAGCTGCGCGTCTCTATTGCCTACGGTTTTCTGCCAACTTTTTCACCCCACTCCAAGTCGGCCCACATGCTTTCATCTCCTCTTCACATGACCTCTTCCAAGTCACCCTCGCACTGACGACCAACTCACCGCTTCCCTTTCAGGTTCCACTCGAGCAATGGCTTGTCTAGTGATGTCACTTGACGGTTTCCTCAGAGTATGGCCACCCAATCCAACTCCATTTCTTCCTGCCTATTTGTTTCACAATCGGTTCCTGATGGGTTGGTTCGCTCATTGCCAGAGATCACACCCTGTTTCTGATCTTCTCTGGCCGGCCATCTGATCTTGAGTGGTATTGAGCGAAGACAACTGTTAATGAAGGTCTGAAGTTTGTTTGAGATGCTCTTTATGACGCGCTGGCCAAGTCTCTGATCCGAATAGTGAGTAGCACTGACTTTACATTGGAGTTGAAAATCCGGATCTTATTTTCATTTTGATGGTGAGTGATGTTGACTTCCACACAGACTTAAGGGTAATGAAAGCTTGTCTTGCTTTTCCGATTCCGGCTTTGATATCCTCGTCAGTTCCGTTAGCCTGTAGTTGAAACGATGCTTCCCAGGTAGGTATAGGAGGTTGTTTGTTTCAGGTTCCTCCCATTTATGCTGGCTGATTGTTATCTATTGTCCTTATTGCTATTGGTGTTAGCCAGGAATCTTCATCACCTCTGTTTTATCTATGTTCACATGAAAGAAGTCCTATCCTTGATCCTTCTTCCTATGTCAACTTGTTGATTTTCACTTGCATATCTTCCTGTTTGTGGGAAATCAGACATATATCATCGGCGAAGTCCAGATCCTCAAAGTCTCTTTTTGTGTGAGTCCATTTTATGCCTGTTTCTCCATTGCCCGTTGTCTGTCTCATTATTCAATCTACTGCAATCAGGAAGATCATTGGCGATAGTAGACAACCTTACCTCACTCCCGTTCTCACTTCGAAGGCTTCCGTAAGTTTCCCGTTGTGGATTACTTGGAATGCAGCATTGTCGTATAACTGTTGGATGAGATGTATAATTGTCGATGGGACCCCGTAGTAGCGAAGTAGTTGCCGAAAAAAAAATCAAACTATTATTTTCTTTGATAGTTTGATTTTTTTTAAATAACTCAGTTTTCATGATGTGTAATAATCACGCATAGGTTAGTAGGGAGCTTTTCTGCCTACATTCAGAAAAGCACAATCCATGACAACAGTGATATGCCACCAACAAGATTGACTAAGAAACAACTGAATAAGCTTTAAACAGGTAAAATATTTGAAAATGTTAATTTATCGCAGTAGAATATAATCTAATGCAGTTATTTCTTAAAAGTAGCAACCCACTAGTGAATTTTAGATTGAGACTGCATCATAAAATGTACGAATACTACACACAGTTAAAGCCTTTCTGAAGGACGATGAGGAAGCAGGCGAAACCTTCCGAGGTTTTTTATCAGGATCAATTTGAAAAACACCCATTGCATCTCCGCATCTTACTTTATACTCACATCTCCTTGTTTATCAAGACACAAAGAATTACCATAGTTACAAAAATTTACGGATATGTATCAATTCACATGTTCCTGTGGTTTTAAGCACATAGGCTGTACCTACAAACTCACTCAGGCAGAGACAAGCTCTGTAGGTTAAAGGACCCTGTTGATCCAATTAAATAAAATAATATAATTTACAAAATACCCTGCAATGACTGCGAAGTAGGTCAACTACATAGGTCAAACTAGTAGATCGGGGGGGGGGCGGGGTAATCAGATTGTCGAAACATAAAAATTTAGCTAAGGTAAGAATGGTTGACCCCGAGGAGATAAGTAGTTTTAAGAAAAAAGCTCAGCAACTGCACTGCATGCATTAACATACAACCACACAATAGTGTGGGTGGGAGAGGGTCAAAATTCTAAGAATTAATACAGGTAGGCGGAGAGAGATATTGATTACTCAATCCTTGTTCATCGAGTCTACACCCAATACATGCAATAGGAATGACAGTATGCAAATACCAGAAATATGGAAGATATCATTACCACCAGACAGTCAAATCAGAGGAGGATAATAAATAGTCTAAAAATTCTATTTCAATTCAAGCACATCACAACATTCTAACAAGTCACTTATTATAACTATAAAAACACTCTTCTTATTTCCCATCTGATTGTAATTGATCATTAACACTCATGTTATTATTTCTGAATATAGATTATCCCACATTGATTTTTATTCCAATATCTAATCGATTCCACACGAGTATATAAATGAAGGAAAAAGTTGTTTGAGTGAGTAACTTGATATGATTATGAGCAATAGCTTGTGCTCGAAACGTCATCATTTAATATTACTGTATGACAGATTAACTTTCAGCGAGAAAACAACCAATCAGAAGACGCTGTTTCTCTGCTAGTAGTAACGAATAATAATGTACAAAAAAAATCTATAAATAACTCTTGATTTCCTTAATAAACGATCTGTTGTCTGGCCCCGTTACACTAATAGCTAAAATCCTGAACACACTTTTTTTCCGGTAATACTACATCAAGAGATAATTCCCTGAGTATGATGTAAAAGGTAAGGTAGATTCGCTTAAACGGATCTCACTAACCCCTTTGTACAAATGAAGTCGCCGTTATACATAAAGGAAATAGTGAAGTGTGCATATAAAAACATCTTATCCAATCTGGATTATTACTATGAACTCAAATTTGTAATTGTTTAGCCTGCTGTATCATCATAACCTTGCATGCAGTCTACTTTCATTTTGCTTAGCTACAAAGAGACCGTGACAAAAAGCTATATATTCCGAATCTCTTTCTTCGATGGATCATATTCCTCTTCCTGAGTGTATATTCCTTGTAGTGACTGTCTCTGAATGTTATTTATTACTTAATGCTTCAGATCATTTGTAATTAGTTAACTGAGTTTTATCACTTACCACTACTCATTCATGATGAACACTTTAGTATGTTTTGTTACCGAGCAAAAAATTAACCTTCAACATTTATTGACACTCGATAGTTTCATTGAAAGTAAACTGTACATCTCAAAAGTAGTTCTTTAAGATCTGTAGTGGGTATCCCTATATTCAATTTGTTGTCTTCAATATATTTGCATATAAAACAAATGGTCTCTGTCAGTGGAACGTTCGTAAATAGGGATTCTACATCCAAAGACAACATTTGTTTATTCGACGCATTTATATCCTGTATGCATTCAACAAATTGGAAGGTGTACCGAAGGGAATGATTAAACAGTTGCCCCCTGACAGGTTCGAGGATTTCAGCTAACCACCCAGCTACTGGATGATAGGGCGATCCAGACATATCCAAGATAGGGCGAAGTGGAACTCCAGCTTTGTGTATTTTCGGTAGACCATACAGTCTTGGTATTAGAGATCCTGTTGGTCTGATCTTTTCGTATAATTCTTCACGAATGAGATAGTTGTTCTTCATTCTCTTTAAAGTATCGGTAAGTTGTTTCTCAATTAATTCCGTCTTGTTTTTCTCGTTCGGTTTCGAGAATTTACTGCTGTCTGAAAGTAGACATGACATTTTATCGATATAATCTTTACGATCCATAATAACAACACCTGCACCCTTGTCAGGGCGTGTTAATAGTATATCGCTGTTATGTGTCAAAAGTTTAAGTTCTTCTTTGTGCTGGTCTACCGAAAATACACAAAGCTGGAGTTCCACTTCGCCCTATCTTGGATATGTCTGGATCGCCCTATCATCCAGTAGCTGGGTGGTTAGCTGAAATCCTCGAACCTGTCAGGGGGCAACTGTCTAATCTTTCCCTTCGGTACACCTTCCAATTTGTTGAATGTATACAGGATATAAATGCGTCGAATAAACAAATGTTGTCTTTGGATGTAGAATCCCTATTTACGAATGTTCCACTGACAGAGACCATATGTTTTATACGCAAATATACTGAAGACAACAAATTGAATATAGGGATATCCACTACAGATCTTAAAGAACTTTCGATAGTCTCTAATCTAATCCCACTGCTATGAAAAGGATTCTATTTGTTAATCTGTCTTTTTAATTTATTTTATGTCACACGAATATTCTTCACAGAATCGAATGTATGAAAAAAAATATCAAAAGATGATTGATGTACCAGCCTACTACTACCACTACTCACTTTTCGACGTCTTTTTATTACAAGGCCTGTATTACTCACTCACAAAGGGAGTTATTTTAAGATAGTTTAATTGTGAATGCCTCTCTTACACAAATTACTCCAAATAAATAACAGTTAAAACAACTCACAAGGGGCAGTCTCACAAGATGGAAAAAATTATTCTTAAAAAAATCCATCCGACTCTGTACATCATGGCAAAGCCATGTGAGTATTGCGTCTAGAGCGATACGTTCCTGAGATATATTGATTTGATCACTTTGAAATATATATGTAATTTGTTTTGTATTTAAATTGACGAAATCATTTGAAGAATAGTCGATTAATTGGAATTCATGCCAAAGAAACAAAATAGCTTTTCTGAATAGCTGGTCATCGTCAAACCAATGAGCCAAATTCATAATCTCTATGGGGGAAAAAACCAGAATGATCAATCAAATATAACGAAAGCATACACTATGAAAATCTCACCAGCATCCATCTCAATTATCACTCAACTCACTCATCCATTAAATAGTCTCAGTAGACAGAAATAAATTATTATAATGAGATCTGCTACTACCGCGTAACAGTTCAAGCTTTCTTCTATATCCTTTAGCAAAGTGTATAGCGAAGTTTGAACTAATGCAAGTGCGATTTGTTTATTTATATCAGCGTGAATCACTATGTAATACAATAAGCTTCTATGATGGTATACGCTGAGATTCCAGCAAGCTCCGATTATGATGAGAGCGAAAGCTACTCAAACGAAAACTAACAAGAAGCCTTCGTAACGACCGTGAACAGTGGTGGGTGACAAAAGCGAAAGAGATGGAAAAAGGCATCGGCGATTGGCAACACCAGACAACTACTTAGGCTTATCAGGGAAACAGGTGGTAAAAGGCAAATGATGAGTGAAACAATCTCTGAGAAAAATGGCACCATAATTAGCTCCCAGGATAGACGACTGGATCACTGGAAAGAGCACTATCAGGAGCAGTTTAATTGACCCACAGCCACGCACAACCTGCCGAACATCCAACACCTCGCTGAATGGGATATAGACACAGGTCCTCCTTCCCTAACTGAGGTTTCTAAAGCTGTCACCAATCTGAAACTAGGCAAAGCAGCGGGACCTGATGGAATGACGCCAGAGGTATTTAAGTACGGTGGAGACAGTTTACTGTCTGCATTAAGTGAGGTACTAGGCAGTGTCTGGGAATCAGAAGAAGTCCCATCGGGTTGGTGTAAGTCACTGATTATCCCCATATACAAGAAGGGAGACAAGTCTTCCTGTGATAATCACAGAGGGATTAGCTTGACTAATATAGTATCTAAAGTCTTAGGCTCAATAATCATGCGTAGACTGAGTGGTGCTCGGGAAGCACAAACACGAGAGAGCCAGGCAGGCTTTAGACCAGGAAGAGGGTGTATTGATCATATCTTCACCCTCCGACAGATTCTAGAACATAGGCATTCCTACCGGCGTCCAACAGTCATTGTATTTCTAGACCTAAAGGCAGCATTCGACTCTGTCGATCGAGAAGTTCTCTGGAGATGCTTGGCTGTAAAGGGAATTCCAAGAAAATATATTGCACTGATTAAGGCACTCTACTCGAACTCAAGCATCCAGGTGAGGGCTTACGGCGAGTTGTCATCTGATGGGGTGACAGCTAGTGATGTCCGTCCCCATTTCTATCCAATTTCATCACAGATGTACTAATGGACTCAACCCTAACTCACTTCAGAGACTCAGGGATTGACTTACTACCAGGGACTAATCTCGTTGACTTAGAATATGCAGACGATATAGTCCTTCTAGGCGAGGACGCTGACAAAATGCAGAGGTTGTTTAAAAACGATTTAATCTAGTGAACAACTCCTTACTATAGATCAAAACTTATAACTAAACCTTTTGCTTTTGTCATTATCCGACGCCATTAATTCAGTACTGCTAACTGTGAATGAGTTAAGTTTTCTGCAATCCCCACTTTGAGTTTAGATGTGACAGGATGAGAACCAAACGTCCAACCCAGTAGAATTGTTGATCAAGTCTTCAAAAAAGATTACCGTACTGATGCCAAATATGTTCCACAGTAGTTATACTGCTCTAACTTTTGTTATAATGTTACTTTGATCATCTGTCATACAACTACTCAAACAAAACTTTTTTCGACCATTCCAAGAGGTCTACCAGTAAGTAAGCGTGTAAACTAATTCTGTCCATTTTCGAAAGTACCTCCATTCTAACGGCGGAATTTACTATATACGAATACTGATCACCAAATGACTTGAATGTGGTTTAAACACCCGGTACTTTATTACGCAGCAAATTGGTTGGTACATCTTTCTATTCATATTACAGACTTGAAAGGTATGTCTTGAAGGGAGGAATTAGGCCATTGTGTTGAAACACTTAAGGTAGCTATTGTTCGGCATAAAATGAGACATCTCTATAGTATTTCAAAATAGTAAATAAACTTCTCACACTAATCATTGGCCAACAACAAAAAAGTGCCAGTGCCTAGTTCAGTTCACGAAAGTGAAAATATTTTCAATAAGAATGAATGCAACTATTATTAACACTCAACCATTTCACTGGCGGCTTAAACGACCGATGAAAAATGCTTGACGTAAATTGAATCCGAACTGTGAAGAATGACACGTATGTGAATCTCTGTGAACAGATAGTATCACTTTCTTCTGTTCAGAAAAGCTAATCTCGATCACAGATACTTTTAACTCTGTTCTCCTAACTTTGAGTTGAAAAACCTTACATTTGGTGGAAATAACAATATTTCACCATTACGTATATAGAAGATACCATATAGGGGGAAATCACGGTGACCTGAATATGCATTATCTATCCACTTTTAAACTGACTATTCTCTAGGGAACCTGAAATCAACCAGAATACGCGGAAGCTAAACAACAACATTGTGAAGTTAAATGAATTCCTGAATAAAGCACATGATGTTGTTCCACAGTGTAAAGACTATGAGACAGCAGGAAAAATGTGTAGCTACCCTGAAGATTTTCTATTCTACACAGAAGTTGGACGGCGCAGTAATCACAAGAAACGGAAGCATTTTTAAAAACGCAAATTAAATAGCTGCTTTCTTGATAACTTCCTCTGCAATCCACTTTCTTGTTTGAAAACACTTTCAATCAGTAGGTTATGAACTTGGACAAGACTTAGTCCAACAAGGTGATATCTTCGGCCCTCAGGCAATAAGAATAGCAAATTACCTAATGTGGGAACATCCTGGTTGTGCCTTAGTTACAATGAGTTTATTTCTCAATTCAGTGAGTTGTTGCTTACGACATTTCTTACTGCCTATGTGACCATTCTGCTTCGAATATTTAACTATAATACAACCTACATGCCAATAATTCCTATGGGTCTACAAGTCCAAGTGTAGAATATATGACATCTTTCTCTTTTCTTAAAGAAATTATTATAAGATTTTTATCATGAGCTGACATTAGTTAGAGAACCATTGAAAAACCTGAGAGTACTGGACAGCTGTTTCGTCCCAGTTTTCAACTCTTCATCAGTACGCACCCACCGGGATTCGAACCCAGGACCTGGTTACAAGGCGAGCTCGTATACCACTAAGCCACTGGGACTCGATCCAATGGCCCATGAATTCTAACTTCTGCCAATTCACGACATAGCGTACTGCTGAAGAGTCCCAAACTAGGACGAAACAGTTGTCCAGTACTCCCAGGTTTTTCAATGGTTCTCTAACTAATGTCAGCTCATGATGAAATCCTGTAAACCAATCAAATCCCTACAAAACAACACTTGAAAAAATTATAAATTATTTAACACCGTAATAACTCTGTGCAGACCAGTATCTGTAAACTTGTCACACACATATATGGAGTATCCATCAAGAATACATCCAGGCTTACAATAGTAAAATAAAAATAATAATAATAATACTAGATGACTTTTTACTCACTCAGAACATTGTCCACACAAAGAGTACCCTCTAAACGAGAGCTCATCATTTTTTGCAAAGAATGTACTTGCAGGAAACTTGATGCAATGTAAACATCCTGATAATCTTCAACAGGGATAGAATCATAAACTTGACCAATTGAATTGATGAAGAGCATGACATGACTGATACCAACATGAGAGACATGATCATATTTTATTTCCAATCGAGGTTCTTCTACTGACTTTTGCTGAAAACTGAATAAAGCTCTAAAATAATCACTGGAACTAGCTAAAAGCAGACGATTGGATTTGAATTCATAATCTCTAAAAACGACAGTCACGTTTGAGAACAGCCCTTTTTGGATGAGCTCCAAAATGCTCCCAGAAACTGTTTGAATATGCTCCTGAAGGAAGTCATCCATTCGCATATCAGATTCAACTGATAAGAATCCAATTTGTCATAAGTGCAGTATAGTTACCAACAAAGCGTTACTGACTAACTCTGAGAAACAAATAAGTTGAAATTGACTTAGTATACCAAATATATTTAAATTTATATATATATATATACCCGACCGAAAGCTGCTACCTTGACGTGGTGGTCGGGCTTGAACACCGCAATGACCTAATCAAGCTATACTGGCTGAGACTTATGTCTCTTGAGGTTCTACCATGCCAGGCAGGTTGTTTGGATAGCGGTTAAACAAAAAGCAGCTACCCAATCCAACATCATGTCCAATACAAAATTACAAAATTTCATGCCGGATCGGCCGTGGCCCGGATTAACAACGACCGCGCTTCCTGCTGCCGTGTCACAGGGCGGGAGTGATAAATCTGCTACTGAGACACACCAAACAAAAAAGAACAAACAAAAACAGGCCGCGTGTGACCGGCCTCAAGCAGTTGTCCCCTGGGCTCTGCGGTCACGCAACCAACTTCCACGGTGTGGGCAGCCGGGAAGTAACAATCGCCCTCACAATCCGAAATGCACACGAAACCTCTCTATTACTCACTCATCTTTGTCTTCATCTTCATCTCTATCATCTTGCCTTCCTTCCACTGATGCAACTCCTCGACTTGATAGCTCTCCACTTCCTCTCCACTCTGCGTCCACTAAAAACGATGGAAGCCAAAAAACCACCACCGACAGCCTCTTAAAGCCGCGCCACCAATTTCATATAGGAGCTCTTAATGTTAGGACACTTTGCCAAATAGGACAACAAGCATCACTAGCCAAGACCCTGGCATCACGAGCCATTGATGTATGCTGTGTTTCAGAAACACGCATACAAGACCCAAGTGTGGTTATTCACCTAACCCCACCTGGCCAACAGGTTGAATCTGCAAAATTCACCTTGAGGGTGTCAGGAGATGCCACAGCTAGTTCACGAGGATTAGCTGGCGTAGGGATAGCTTTGAGTACTAGGGCAGAAAAGACATTGCTTGACTGGATCCCGGTAGATAGCCGAATGTGTGCTGTCCGCCTGAACGGATCAGTAAGAAGGAGGAAGGACTGCACTACTCGCCGATGCCTTTTCGTAATCTCCGCCTACGCCCCCACTGACTGCAGTTCAGATGAAACGAAGGATGAGTTCTACCAAAAGCTGTCTAGTTTGGTGAGAAAGGCTAAACGCTCAGACATAGTCGTTCTAGCTGGTGACTTTAACGCTCAAGTAGGGAAATTGTGTCAATCTGAGAAGGATGTCGGTGGCACCTATGGAGTTCCGTGCCAGCGAACCGACAACGGTGACCGTCTCCTACAGTTCTGCTCTGATAATCATTTGTTTCTTGTAAGCACTAACTTCAAACACAAGGAGAGACACTGTTTGACTTGGAGACCCCCTTCATCAAACCAACGCTGGACACAAATAGACCACATAGCAATAAGCTATCGTTGGCGTGGGTCGGTAGGAGATTGTCGCTCCTTCTGGAACACGTGCGTAGATACCGACCATGCACTGGTCCGCGCTCGGGTGTGCTTACGACTGAACGGACGTAGGAAACAGCTGGCGGTAAAACCATCACGTCCCCAGCTCGATCAGGAAACTAAATCCGTATTTGAGGAAGAACTAGCTAAACACATATCTGTGTTCGACAGCTGTGCTCACCCTGAAGAAGCTTGGAAAAATATCCAGGCAGCCATAGATACAGCTGTAAAAGCTGTGAATAAGGTAAACCCAAAGGTGAGTAAAAACCACTGGATCTCCACCGCCTCATCCGAACTGATAGATGCTAGAAGACTTATTCCGGCGAGCTCCGAATTCAATGAGGAGCGAAAGCTGCACAAGAGGAAACTTACGAAAAGTCTCCGCAAGGACCGTGAACAGTGGTGGGCGACAAAAGCCAAAGAGATGGAGAAAGCTTTGAGGATAGGCAACACCAGGCAACTCTTTGGACTCATCAGGGAAACGGGTGGGAGAAGACAAATCATTAGTGAGACAATCTCGGAAAAAAATGGCACTATAATTAGCTCCAGGATAGACGACTGGATCGTTGGAAAGAGCATTATGAGGAGCAGTTTAATTTGCCCACAGCCACGCTCAACCTTCCGAGCATCCAACACCTCCCTGAATGGGATATAGACACAGGTCCTCCGTCACTAACTGAGGTTACTAAAGCTGTCACCAATCTGAAACTAGGCAAAGCAGCGGGACCTGATGGAATGACGCCAGAGGTATTTAAGTACGGTGGAGACAGCTTACTGTCCGGATTAACTGAGGTACTAGGCAGCGTTTGGGAATCAGAAGAAGTCCCATCGGGTTGGTGTAAGTCACTGATTATCCCCATATACAAGAAGGGAGACAAGTCTTCCTGTGATAATCACAGAGGGATTAGCTTGACTAATATAGTATCTAAAGTCTTAGGCTCAATAATCATGCGTAGACTGAGTGGTGCTCGGGAAGCACAAACACGAGAGAGCCAGGCAGGCTTTAGACCAGGAAGAGGGTGTATTGATCATATCTTCACCCTCCGACAGATTCTAGAACATAGGCATTCCTACCGGCGTCCAACAGTCATTATATTTCTTGACCTAAAGGCAGCATTCGACTCTGTCGATCGGGAAGTTCTCTGGAGATGCTTGGCTGTAAAGGGAATTCCAAGAAAATATATTGCACTGATTAAGGCACTCTACTCGTACTCATACAGCCAGGTGAGGGCTTACGGCGAGCTGTCATCTGAACTGATGACGACCAGTGGTGTCCGTCAAGGATGCCCATTATCTCCTTTTCTATTCAACTTCATCATAGATGTGTTAATGGACTTAACCCTAGGTGACTTCAGCGATTCAGGGATTGACTTGCTACCGGGGAATAATCTCGTTGACTTGGAATATGCAGACGATATAGTCCTTCTAGGCGAAGACGCTGACGAAATGCAGAGTCTTCTAAACACCTTGAGCCGCAATCTACGAATGTTTGGCATGCGATTCGCTCCCGCCAAATGCAAGATGATGTTACAGGACTGGACTACATCGACGCCTAGTTTAAAAATAGGAAGTGAAGTGGTAGAGCACGTTGACCGCTTCACTTATTTGGGAAGTACCATCAGCCCCAACGGGCTGATCTCTGACGAAATCTCAGCACGAATACAAGGGGCTCGTTTCGCATTTGTTAGTTTACGCCGACTCTGGCGTAGACGAGATGTTCGACTATCGACCAAAGGGCGGGTGTACTGCTCATCAGTCCGCTCCGTCCTCCTTTATGGTTGTGAGACCTGGCCACTGAGAGTGGAAGACATGAAAAGACTAGCTGTCTTTGATCATAGGTGCCTGCGTTCTATTTCCCGTGTAAAGTGGCATAATAAGGTGAGCAACATGGAGGTTAGGCGTAGAGTTCTAGGTAAACAGGGGAAATCAATCGACGAAGTCGTGAAGCTACAAAGACTGAGATGGTTAGGACATGTGTTACGTATGCCAAGCCATCGCCTCCCTCGACGAGCAATGTTAGCGGATATAGGGTCAGGCTGGAAAAAAGCTAGCGGCGGTCAAACAAAAACTTGGCATCAGTCAATGAAATCCACAACAGTTGGTCTAAGCCACGTAGGAAGGTGTAGACTTCCAGGCTGGGGTCCTCGGGACGGTAAAAATCTATGGTTGGAAACAATTGGTGACATGGCTCAAAATCGTTCTCAGTGGCGCAGATGCATCCACTCCCTGTGACTTATGATCTTCAATGAAACTGTTTTGTATTTCTTTATTACTCCTTTGTCTCACACCTCTGCTCACTGTTTCTATTATGCTTTTCTTGTACTTTCTTCTCTTGCTTCGCGTGCTACACGGAATGTGGCGACTTGAACTTCCGCACATTTGTGCAAAGTTCTATGTCGAAAACAGACAGATATAACCAACCAACCAACCAACAACAAGCACCACTGTCAACGGAATAAATTTGAAAGAGGCGATCTTCTTCACTTATTTAGGCAGGCAGCATTGTTTCAACCACAGACAGTCGACACAGATGAAGATGTCAAAGCCAGAATCACAAAGGTAAGGTACACATTCATCACTCTGGAATCAGTTTGGATGTCTTCCGCACTCATCATAAAGAACAAAATTCGGATTTCTAACAGCAATGTTGGTCAAATCAGTTCTTCTATTTGGATCACGAACTTGTACTGCGCGTTATGGAGAGCATTCTCAACAGTTTGTTGCAGAATTTAATCAACAATTGTCTTCGCCGGCTTCATAGTGAAGATCAGATGGCCAGAAAGAATTAGCAATAAGAAACTATGGGAACAAACTAACCAAGAAGCTATTGCTCGATAAATATGTAGGAGAAAATAGAGATGGATCAGACACACTTTGAGGAGACAGTCAAATGACGTCGTACGCCAAACCCGAAAGGAAAACTGAGAGTTGGGAGTCCGAAAGTGACATAGAGGAGATCGTATGAGGTAGAGATGAGGGACTGGGGGAAGTCCTGGGGCCAGCTAAAGAGGAAAGCAGAAAATAGGACAAATTGGAGATTTGCTGCTAGAGCCCTATGTTCCATTCGGAACCCAAGGAAACAACAATAATAATGATAAAACAGGCGTTCTACTAGTGTGCCTTTCATTGGACTAACTTTTGAGTCAAATTATTAGGGAATTATTTGATTTTGTAATTCTTTTAATTACAGTCAGAGAAGTTGAACTTTCACGTATTTTTAAGTGTATACATGTTCATAGTATTCTAAACTCATAATTCCTTTTTAAAGCTATTTTTCTCACACATTATTCAAAGCAGCGATATCACGAGATCTCCTTCAGAACTGTCTTAGTCAGTGATGGTCACTTTATTTTTACCTAAAACACAAACTTAGTACGATATGGGTACCAAGAGATGCGCCACAAAAAAAAAACAACGAGACAACGACATATAAGGAAAGTAGGTATAGAATGAATGAGGGATGTCATCCAGACAGCAAACAAGCATATTTGTCAAAGTCACTCAACATCAAATACTTTATAGTACCTTCTTAAAACGAAGAGAGACGGAAGTTGCAGCATGTTCACCATTGATTACGACCCTTGGATATCTCACATAACGTTTCGAGCCACCGATTCGAACTATCTCTTGGACACCAGCCAGGGAGTCTTGGTGTGCCAACTGATGCTAATCTAGCACAAATATTCTCCGTCCGACAGCGCAACGTCATAGGCTGACCACCCCTCTACTTCCTCTATCCAGCCCCAGGGCTAGAGAGCAGAGACTGGTATGGAAACGTCTGGGATGAAATTCGTAGCACATATCCAAGCCATAAGAGCTGGTATTTCCAAATGACAACAGTCGATGAATTGTGATATTCACTGTATCCGAACACACGCTGCCGAACCTCAGAATTACTCACACGATGATGATATCGAATGCAAGAAATTCTACGGAGACAGCAATGGTCGAATACTCAGGGTCTTTGCACATCCTCATCTCAGAGAGGCCGGGTTTTACACTCGTAGAGCAAGACAGCACTCACCGAAGCGTTGTAAACCTGACCTTTGACAGTCAGACTAACTTCGAAACAGCAACAGAGGTGGTTACAATTGGCGCATGCCACCCTAGCTATTATGATACGGTTAGAAATCTTGTCCGCCACACCTCCACCAGCACTCACAAAACTACTCAGATGCACGAATGTATAGACAACTTCAAGCAGTTCAATCTGCAAGGGTGAGTGCAGGTACAGACTCCTGCCAATCTTGTAACAGTACTTCTCACTCAGACGGCGCAAAGCACATACCATACTTACAGAAACTGATCACCAACCGACTGATTGGAACTTGCCCAGCCTACATGCTATCGCATAGTAAGACGATATCATATGCATACTCGAGGTCGAGGTCTTTCCCCAGGAGGAAGATCTGTACCACCACCACCACTGCGCACGTCCTACAGAGCTGACTCCAGAATGTCATGGATAGCAAAGTTAAGGAGAAATGAAGATATTCCCAACCAACCCCAGTGTTGGTTGATAACAGTGGTGATACGTGAATGTGTGCCCTTATTCAACCTGAGGTATTTCTGTATAGGACTTTCAGGATGTTAACAAACTTCACAGGTACACCTCGCTTTGACAGATAGTCCCAGAGTTTGGTTTTATCCAGAGAAACGAAGGCAACCTTAATATCAAGAAACACAACAATTGTAGGTCTGCAATGCGTGTAACGTTCTGGCAAATGACGAGTGATGAATACAAGGTCAACGCATCCATTGACTGGACAAAATCCAGTCTGCTCTTTGCGGATCAGTTTTGCACAGCCTGCAAAGTAGCACAGAAGACAATATTTTAGACGCGATTGGTAGCAAACTAACACCCCGAAGATTGCCACAGGAATTACGTCAGCTCTTTTAAAAGATGAGATGGCTTCATTGCACACTGATGGAACATTCTCGCTTTCCCACACTTTCCTGAACAGTCCAGTCAATGTTCTTATGAGAATCTCACCATCATCTACAAAAAACAGCCAGGGTTAGGTTGACTGGGACAGGTGCCATAAAGCGTTACGCATTTTAGAGTTGTAAGACCGTTTACGTTTCAGCAGATACTACGCTGAAATAGAAAAAACATGATGGCACATAACACAACCTAACAGATGAGACGATATTTGTTTAATTCTTTTTAGGTGAAGGCTATTGATGCCATCTTCCAATCTAGTCATTCGAAAGAATAAGCGTATATATATATATATAGTACAGGAAGAGAACTCATCATTGGTCTAGAGGCTGGCGATCGGTGCAATGAACGAGAACAGAGAATTATTCGCAGGCTTCCGCGCTTTCAGTGATTTGGTAATCGGAGTCAGCGTGTACAATCACAAGGATATACACAAGCCAAGTGATATGGATCCTGCCTGACGGACACACCATAAACCAGATATATTTCATTTCAGTGCTGCTCAAGCAAGTGGAGGGGCAGCTAGCCTGCTGGGCACAAATTCAAGGAGGGGAGCAGATGTGGGCAGGTTCAGGCCATCATCTAGTTCAAGGAACCTTCAAGGTGAAGCTAAAGTCCCTGAAAACAAATGGAGACAGACCACAACTCAAGTTCAACATTCAGAAACTGAAAGACAAAACTACAAAGGATGCCTTCATTACAAATCATATCAGAGCGAAGTCGGAGGCACTACCTGAAGGCACTGAGGAAAATTGCGTAGAACATTGCAGCTCTCTGAAGACGATATTTAAGGAAACGTATACAACTGTTCTGTGAAGAAAGAAGAAACAAGATGAGTAATGGCACTCAACGGACACTTACCTGGCATCTAATAGAGGAGAGGAGGATGGTGAAAGAGATGACTCAATGCAAAGATGGGCTACAGAAGGAGAGGTTCAGTTCAGTGTAAATTGCACTGAATAAAGAAGTGAAGAAAGGTGCTAGGAAAGACGAAAGACAATTCTACAACACACCGGCTGGTAACTGAAACAGAAGAGACAGGCAGGCTGCAGGTGAAAGAGACCTCAGGACATTATATCAAATAACTAGGTCTTTATCTATGAAGAAAGCAACCTAGATGATGCAACCAATAAAAGATGTTCAAAGAAAGCAGATTACCAAAGAAGAGAAACAAATCAAACAATAGGCTGATCACTTTAAAGGACTCCTGAATCGACCACCACCGGCAACTCGCCCAGAAATACCACCACCACTGACAGCACACACAGAACTGCTTGTCTGTGGACACCAATCCTCCAATGAAAGCGGAATTCCTAAATTCGATCAAGTTACTGAAGTCCGGAAAGGCAGCAGGACCGGACCAAAACACTGAAAACGGACCCAGAGACCGCGGTAGATGTGCTCATGCTATTGCTGTAAATGTTTAGAAAGAAGGAAAGGCACCTACCGATCGGAAGGCTGGCTACCTTGTCAAGCTGCTAAAGAAGGGTGATTTAGGCCTCACTCTGCAAGAACTGGCGTGGAATAATGCTCTTGTCCACGCCAAATAAAATACTAAGTCGCATCATCCTGGAGAGAATAAGAGATGCACTGGATAAGGAACCCCACCACCCACCGGAACAAGCTGGATTCAGGAAAGGCAAAACATGTGCTGATCAAATTGTAACTCTACGCACCGTCATCGAACAAAGCATAGAATGGCAGTCAACTCTCACTCTACATCAGCTTCATCGACTTCAAAAAACCTTCAACAGACGGTGTCGAACGAGAACTAATTCGGAAACTGCTTCAGCGCCAACGGGTGCAGTGCCCAAATATTTATCAACCTTATTCAACAACTGGCTAAATAACAATAGCACTTGTCAGGGGATCCACAACGGGAAACTCAGTGAGGCGTTCGAAGTGCATACAGGAGTAAAACAAAGCTGCCTATTACCACCGACTATGATATTCTTAATTGTAGTGGACTTGATTATGCTTCAGATTGTGGGGAGCTAGGTGACAGGAATACGCTGCACCACAGATAAAAAGACTCTGGAAGATCTGCATTTCGCAGATGATATATGTCTAGTGTGACACAAACTCGAAGACTTACAAGCGAAAAGCGATAAACTGGTTGAAGAGCCTGGGAGAGAAGACAGGACTCCATGTGAACATAGAGAAGACGGAGGTGATGAAGATAACCAACGGATCGTAACAACAACAACAACCAACACCAATCACCATCAACGGGAGAGATTTAACAGAGATTGCTTCCTTCAGTTATCTAGGGAGCATCGTTTTAACCACAGGCAGGTGAAATGCATGAGATGTCAAAGTCAGAATCGGAAAGGCAAAATACGTCTTCATCAACCTGAAACCAGTTTGGAAGTCTTCTGCACTCAGCCAGCATGAGGAACAAGATTGGGATTTTTAACACCAATGTTGAGTCAGTCAGTACTTCTGTATTGATCAGAAACCTGCAATGGGTGTTACGAAAAGGATTTCCAACAGGCAGTTGCAGACCTTTATCAACAGCTGCCCACTTAGCTGGCTCTTTACTGAAGATTAAATGCCCAGAAATAATTAGCAACAAGAAATTCTGGCTTGGAAAAAACCAGCCGAGCACAATTCTCAACAAATATGTGGGAGAAAATGGAGATGAATAAGATATACGTTGAGGAGGCCGTCGAATGAAATCGCGCGCATTGCAGGCCATCGCTCGAGTGGAATCCAACTGAGAAGCGACCAGTGGGTCATTCTAGGGTGACATGGATGAGGTTGTGTGAGGAGGAGATGAGAGACTATGGTCAATTGTGGACCCATCTGAAGAGGATGGCAGAAAATAGAGGAAAGTAGAGATGTTATGAAGACCTATGTTCCACTAGAAACCCAAGGGAATAATAATAAATACGACCAAACACATAAAGCATAATACCTAACTTAACACTCAAGAGTAATGTGCATTGAAAGAACTGAGGAACAATAGCAACAATGGACACAAAGGACTACACGAAGACAGCAGATGATTTACCCAAAGATAACAATATGTATCAGCGGCTGATACAAACCCTATACAAACAGTGGATAATAAAATTAAAACCATGTTAAATAAACGGACAAAATAAGGAAAAATTGAAAAAGAAGATCGATGGCGACTGAAAGCTCACGGACCTGTTCTCATCTCGATTTTACGGTAGACCAAAACTACACAGACCAAATATTCTCATACGACGAATCGCTTCGCTATCAGGAATACCAACATACCTGTTCCAAGATGTCAAAAAAACTGAAATGTCTAGTAGAATCATGTAACTATTCTATCAATTCACTATTCTAACTTTTAGGGAAAATCAAAGACGCCCAGGCCGATAACAGTGGAATCCTTTTGACACTACAGCATCAAGCATTTTAATTGGACAAAACTGGTAATAGAAAGTAAGCAACAGCTACTCTATGGTGATGAACACAAAAACAATGTTCAAGCCAAATGGACCTCATAGAGTGATGTCTTATAACGCCTTCAATCAAATGGTTAAATAAACGAACAGATAAAAGGAATATCATCTATAGCAGGATTAATTGCTGAAGCCGTTATGTGAAGACTGGAAACTCGAATGCACTCACAAACTAATCAACGTGTTTGAAAGCACTCTCATTACAAAGGAGGAAGAATGAGACAACAAAATTCCTATTTTATGTAACATTTAAGAAAAATATGGAATGTCTAGATACAGGTATACAGGAAATCAACCCAAACAGACTAAATACTCAACTACAGCAGCAGTAATCCAACAGCAACCAAAAGAAACTGTGTACAAACGTCATTCAAAACAGTAAAAACACATTGCAGCAATCCGGTCTTGATGAGGACAGAATATTTATCAACTGTCTTCAAGAAAAATTGATATTATTATAATTACATCCTCTAATTCCTAGAGGAACATAGGGCTTCAGCTGCGCATCTCTATTGCCTACGGTTTTCTGTCAACTTTTTCACCCCACTCCAAGTCGGCCCACATGCTTTCATCTCCTCTTCACATGACCTCTTCCAAGTCACCCTCGCACTGACGACCAACTCGCCGCTTCCCTTTCGGGTTCCATTAGAGCGATGGCTTGTCTAGTGATGTCACTTGATGGTTTCCTCAGAGTATGGCCACCCAATCCATCTCCATTTCTTTCTGCCTATTTGTTTCACAATTGGTTCCTGATGGGTTGGTTCGCTCATTGCCAGAGATCACACCCTGTTTTTGATCTTTTCTGGCCGGCCATCTGATCTTGAGTGGTATTGAGCGAAGACAACTGTTAATGAAGGTCTGAAGTTTGTTTGAGATGCTCTTTATGACGCGCTGGCCAAGTCTCTGATCCGAATAGTGAGTAGCACTGACTTTACATTGGAGTTGAAAATCCCGATCTTATTTTCATTTTGATGGTGAGTGATGTTGACTTCCACACAGACTTAAGGGTAATGAAAGCTTGTTTTGCTTTTCCAATTCTGGCTTTGATATCTTCGTCAGTTGATACTCCCATAATTTCATCAATAATTTTCCATACTCGGAACCATTCTTAGAAGCCAAAAGGGAATTCATCCCACCACATACAATGTTTCTGAAGTAACGACTATAATGCTAAGGTGGGCATTCACTTCAAGGACATAAAAAATATCTGTTAAAATACACGTATCTATATTGACTCATGTGGACAAATACGGACGCCAGTTTGACTGGGAATATTTAGGAATCTTAAACAGTGAGAAAATTAAAAGTGCCAATGAATGCTTAGAAACCTGGTATCCACAAAAACCAGCAATAAGAGACCTTAAGCATTATACTCACCGACTAATAAAGAATAGGCCACATGATATAAAATTCAAGTTTGAAGTCGGTAAAAAACGAGGAATACTGATGCGAACTGACGACAGAGACGAGGGTTATTAAGAAACACAACTAAATCATTCAAGAAAAATTCCAAAAAATCACCTTAACATCCTGAGGGTTATTAATCTATTGGATACGATTTTTTTCATAAATTCTTGCTCCAATTCATCATATCATGATCACCAGTTGTCATTCGATTCACTCAGCTAGCAGAGCAAACGATTTCATCAAAAAGTATCAGAATTTTTGAACACACCCAAATTTGTACAAAATGTTTACCTAAAGTCATCAGGATGCCGTCAGTGAGCTCAAAGATACTGATTATAAACTGACGCCATATGTGATTTCACAAGTGCAAAAAATAGTGGCCGTACTTATTTATTATTTTGCTCAGCTTTTAAATAAAAATAACCCCAACAGTTTTTAAGTGATCGAAATAAACACAAAATTCTGACAATGCTTATAACCTGCAGTTTGTGGCAAGCAATATCTAAATCCCTGTTTTGTGATTTCCATCATTGATACACAATCTACTCATGTAAATATCATAGGCTTGATTTGAAAAGTGTTCAATTTAACTGCAGTTTATCTCCGCCCGTTATATATATATATATATACGTTGATATGCGATCGCATATAGCTTTTTTAAAAACCCACTAGATTCGAGGGATATTGGGATATATCAGGTAGATAACTTTGAGGGTGAGACAAGTTTACGGGCTTTCAGTGAAATTCGGGCGAAGTGCATTGGCTTAAGTCTTTTGCATAACGCCGTTATAATTTCCATATTGCACACCTCAAAATTGTCGTGACTTAAAGAGTACTACAGTTTACAGTGAGCCACAGTTGACCGATATCAAGGATACAAACCAATAGTATTAACTTATGCCAACTGTGTTTACTATCGTTATTACATTCTCCTCCATTGTATATATAGACATATCTTCTTTCAATGAAAACAGTATATTATTATAAGTTTCTTTTTATTGTTATATAAGGGAATTGACTTCAAGCTTTATTTTTTCCCAAGTATCCGTAATCCCTCCGACGAATACTTGGGTTTTTTTTTAATGCGAAGTCAATATCCCTATATCTCCTAATGTGGTCTATAGAATCAGTAGTTGTCATGTTTTTTACCAAAACTGAAGAAAAAATGACAGCAGCCGCAATTCATGTAATTGAAACAATACAATTGGTGTTTCCTACATAGCTATTAAAAATTATGTACCTTATTATATATTATTATATGTATTATTATTCTATATATTAGTATTCTATATATTATTATTAATATTAAATGGTGAGTTTACTTTTGCATTCATCTGCCTTCATTACAATATGCGCACCTATCAATATACGTATTGCAAGACTTCCCTTCTTCCAGTGTACCTGTTTTCCTATCTAATCGTCGTACATTATTTACAGATGACTAAGCAGTTCCTGTTAGTCCAGTTACCTGTCCAGAATAAGATTTTGGTTGTTAGCGAGGTAGCGGTGGCTGGTGAATACTTGCTCCTGCCTCGGTCGTATTCATCTGATGATGCCATTGCACATGCAGAGGTAGTTAACGGTTCAAGCCCGATGGCGTACAAGTACACCCTTATGGGACGCTTCAGTAACGTCAACTCTTTTATAATGTTCTTTTTCAGATGATTTTGACCAGGCATTTTCATTGAAGACAGCAATTGAAGGTTTGCAAAGAACAACGGGTGACTCGTCATCTGAGAACACGGAGCCTTCAAGCCAATGCAGGGTAAACCGGTAAGCTATTATTCATGACTCATCTTCCCAGTGTTCCAAAGCCACCAAAAAAACTTGTGGAGAATGCTGCTCCGTTGAGCTACCCTTCTCGGGTGTTGGCTGACCCGGATTTTCAGTTGGAGACACCTCCTTATCGAAATCCACCCATTGTGGATATAAATGAAAGGTATATTACAGTTAACTTAATTTCATTTCAGCTTGTCGCCTGTCGCTTCCACATCAAATGCCAACATTCCCTTTCCCGTGAACATGTAAGTTCAATTAAATTTAAAAATATTACTGGCAGGTGCCCAAGCGGTGACGAGAAAGGTCCTTGTACCTCTGGCTGTTGGAAAGAGATAAGGGCTTTACGTTCAAGCATAAACTCCTTCCAGGCACGTCTTTCTGACCTTGAGGCTAAATTCTCGCAAGTAAACGTTGTCGACAGTATTGACACTAATATCTCGTGTGTCAATTTCGCTCAAACTTTAAAAAGTTCTGGCAGATGGCAGTTAGACAGCGACGCTGTCATGTCATCGTTTGAGGCCAAACTCTCCCAGGACGAATATCGTCAAGATGTGTCGGCGGACCTTGCCAGTTTGGTTGACGGGGACGTGCAAACCTCCGTCGGTCGCATTATGAATGTGTTGTTGGAGCCGAACTACAGCTCACATTTTTCATGGGCCGGCACTAAGGAGAAAAAGAAGTTCAAAGACACGAAGACGTGTAACCTAGTGATACGTAGGTGACATTTTTTTCATTGTTGTCTCTCTAGGAACTATTAGCAGTTTACATAAACTGGGTAATACTGACCGACGTACCACAGTGGCGGCTATCACGGCTTCAATTCAACGTTGGTTCCATAACAGTCGGGACAGACTGAAGTCGAGAATTAGAAAGCGACGGCGTTCCCCATTGGTAGGTCCTAATTTTTTCCTATCTTCATTTTTCAGATCACCGTCGACGTCAACAAAGAAAACCTACCCGACGCCGAAAGCACACGTGTGAATTTCCCTGGTGATTTATAGGATGTTCTACATTAGAAAGTTATCTGAAGATTGTAAATTTTTTGGTCAAGATTATTAAATATATTTTCAATTAAAATCAACTGCTTTTTGTTAATGTGAGTCGTTGAGCTACTGCCAGTTTATTGTTTTCTGAGACGACCTGTGTGCGTAATAGATTCAAATCTGATTTAATTGTCGACTAATAGTTAAATGAGGAACCGTAGACACGTTATCCCAGGTCGCAGTTAGTCATATTAAGTAAGGGCGCATTGCAGACTTTTCGGGGCAGACTTCGGGCAAATTGCAGAATTTTTGGGGCAGACTTAGGGCGCATTGCAGAATTTTTGGGGCAGACTTAGGGCGCATTGCAGACTTTTTGGGGCAGACTTAGGGCGCATTGCAGACTTTTTGGGGCAGACTTAGGGCGCATTGCAGAATTTTTGGGGCAGACTTCGGGACAGTGTCCCACGTAAGTAGATTTACCCGAAGTTTTTTGCCCCGAAAATTCTGCAATGCGCCCGAAGAAAATGCTATCGATAAATGGATCTCATGTCCGCATGCACGAAACAAGTACTAAGATGCACATACTTACTGAAAATTAACAGGAATTCCAACTTTCCTGATTTCTTCAAGCAAGAAAGGAAAAGGAAGCATGGACAATAATAGTAAGTCCACAGCGGAACGGTGACCTTGAGATAAGCAACAGATGAGAATACCCGCCTCTAATACTTTCACAATTGAAGGAGGGATATGACTTAAGGTGAAAAGACTGAAATTATTGCTCAACACATTGGCTGTTACGTTTATCCTGCAGTTGTTCACAACTTTACCTTGCTGCACATGGTTCACGAATGTTGTGTTTCACCTAATTTTTTTTGATCAAAATTTTCTCCAGCGACAGCTAGCAGAAACGCCAGGGATCGTGCACATAGCACGCATGATGTCAGACCAATTCCTTGCTGGTATAGTGAACACCTTACAACAGGGAAACTGCTTCTTCCCCGACAGATAACAAACACCTTATACACACCTAATACCAACAGTAATACCTTAGATTATCATTTTAGTATTTCCCTTAGCACGCAATATCTAAACGACCAACTACACACAAGTGACATTTCACAACCCATCCCTAACTATCAAATTAAAGAAAACGTCTCTAGTGATCAAAATGTTGTAATTAATGAATTCGACAACTGCACGTATTCAGTTGATAACCATAGAGTATTTTATTATGATATTGCCCATACACTAAAACCACTTCGTCAAAGTCTATCCGTCATCCTCATAAATGCTAGATCAGTTCTTAACAAACATTTAGCATTATGTACGTTAGCCTCTATATGCAATCCGTCGCTGATCATGATCACTGAAGCCTGGTGCTCAAGTGATATTGCGGATGGTAGCTTATCAATTGATAAGTACAATCTTTTTCGAGGGGATAGGGAAACAGGTCGTGGGGGTGGAACACTCATATACGTTAAACAACCCATTTGTGCAACGCATTTTAGTCACCCTATTCTGTCACAACTTAATGATTCGGTGTGGGTCGAAATAAAAGTTCTCAGAAGTAAACCTATCCTTATAGGGTGCGTATACCGACCGCCATCATCCAACCGCGAATACGATAACGTACTCAGCAACATATTTAGTGTTGCATCCAATCTTCCCTTCAGTTATAATATAATTGGAGGTGACTTCAATTTGCCTGATATATCATGGCGTACACTTCGTGGACCCTCGAGGTATGATAATCTTCTTAATTCCATCATTACTGGAGGATGGACGCAACACATAAATGTACCCACTAGGTCCAATAACATTCTTGATCTTATATTCACGATCAACGTAGCACCATCTACAATTCATGTGGGACATGAATTCCCAGGTAGCGATCATAAAATAGTTGCATGTTCGTTTAATATTTCTCCAGAAACTATACACAGAAACGAAGTTAGTCGGACACCTATAAGACCATACACGCGGGTTGATTGGGACTTGTATCAGGACTTGATTAGATACTCTAATTGGGATTCCTACTTTACCAATGACTCCTTAGAGGAAGTCCTTAAAAACTTCTATGACAATATACAGTCGGTTAATGATGTCATAGCGCCTGTGAAACTGATTAAATTCAAAATCCCTCAAGGTGATTTTATTCCAATATCATTAAGAAGAAGTTTGCGGAAGCATTCATTAAGTTACTATAGACATGACGACTTATCGTCGTTAATCGCTATCAAAACAATCCTCATTAGAATCCATGAGTTAAAAAATCTAAGTCTTAGGAATAAAGAAACGCGGGCAATTCAGTCGCCACATAACACTGGAGAAATAGCCAAACTCTTCAAAAGTAGGTTAACTAACTCCAAATCAACATATCCAAAAATAATACACCTAGGCGGCATTACTCACGAAAGTGCTGAGGATATATGTGAGGTGTTTAGCACGCACTTTGCCAAACTGTACACTCTAGAAAATGACCAGGATATAGATTTCCCTCGTAAAACAGAAAAGTGTCTAAGCGATGTAGTCTTAAACGCCCAAGAAATCGATAAAGCTATCACAACTCTTAAGCTTACTAATACTCCCGGCCCAGATGGAATGTCTTCCGTCCTCTTAAAAAATGGTGGAAATGACATGAATCTACTTCTTCTCAAGATATTTTCAACTTCGATAAGGAGTGGAACATATCCAAATAGCTGGAAGAAATCCTACGTTGTACCCATTCACAAAACCGGACCTACAGCGGACATAGATAATTACCGCCCCATCAACATTACTTCCGTAGTTTCACGTGTGATGGAAAAGATTGTAAAGAAGCAAATTGTTCAGTATTTGCTCTCGAATGACTTAATATCCCCTTTCCAATACGGTTTCCTAAATAGAAGATCGTGCATTACGTGCCAGTTAGATTATTTCGATCACATTACTGAATGTGTAGACAAAGGTCGTTCGGCAGCAACATTATTTCTAGATGTTAGGAAAGCTTTTGATAAAGTCCCACATAAAGACTCATACTGAAACTCCTATCTTATGGAATAAGTGGAAGGCTTCTTGAGTGGATAACTTCCTTTCTTACAGGAAGAGAACAGTTAGTTAAAGTCAACCATCACTTATCAACATCCAAACCGATAACCAGCGGCGTGATACAAGGTAGTGTTCTTGGCCCTACCCTATTCATTGTATTCATAAATGATATTGTCTCTATGATCAAGTATGGCAAGCCATACCTCTTTGCAGATGACCTCAAAGTTGTCTATGATTTCGACTATAATGATATGAATATTGTTAGTAAAATCCAAGAAGACCTAAATAGTCTATGTAATTGGAGTGAAAAGTGGCAGTTAACGTTCAATCCAGCTAAGTCTGGGATAACATACTTCGGACGTTGGAAACCTAGCATGTATCTATACATGTACGGTGACCTTGTCTCAAACACGAACACAGTCACAGATCTCGGGACAGCATACTCAGATCTTACCTTTACTGAACATGCAAATAAGGTGGTATCTGATTGTAAACGTCTAACCGGCTTTGTGCTACGCAACTTTTACACTCCAGAAGCCAGATTAGCCATATATAAGATATGCATTCGCCCCAAACTTGAATACTGTGCCCAATTATACAGTAGCTTTAAATCAGCATACAGAAAAAAGTTGAAAGTGTTCAAAGATTCCTTACGAAACGCATATTAGGCTGTGATCAGCAAATAGAATACCTTGACAGATGTATTCGACTGGACTTAGAGCCCTTATGGTTAAGGAGAGTGAAGTGCAATTTATTTCTCTTATTCAAAGTTATAAGAAAGCACTGTAACAGTAACTCGTCCATAACCTGGGCTAATCCTAAATCGTATGGACTACGCAACCATAACTACCTTCTCAAGGTTAACACCCATAAACTCACCACTAGAGCTAACTTCTTCACCATTAAATATTGCAAACTTTGGAACCAACTACCCTCTGAGATAAGATCCTGTGAAAGGCCTGACAGTTTCAAAAGGAGCCTAGAAAAACATATAAACATGTCCACCCTAGCCCGTCTAAAAGATCTCAACTGCTGGTAGAGTGGTGAGACAATGACATTTCAATATTTAACTACAGAAAGTACACTAGTTCCTGGACCAACATAATAATGCTTAGTAATTATGCATGTTCAATACTTGAAATTAGATTGTCATTAAAATACTTAAAATGATTAAAATATTTACGCAGCAAATGTTCTCTTGGTTTACCACGCTTATTTCCCTTATAACACTCAGTTGTTGAGCCTAATGTATTCTTTGATAATACGAATTATAACATTGATTATACTCTTATCATATATGGATTGATTTACTTTATGGCTCCCCGTAAGACTAAATACCCTTCTGCAGTATTGTTAACCAAATGTTAAAGTTTTGTTGGTCCAGTGTTAATATCTTTTTATAAAATGTGTAGGCAGGTTACTTTGCAATGTCAAATGTTTACTATATATAAGACTGTCATGATAATTTAGTACACTAAGTCCTGCCAACCGACCTTACCTTCAGTTCATACTGCCTACAATGAACCCTAACTATAGTGTTCTGCTGAATCTTGCTGCACTATTCACAATACCTATTCTTTTTACTCTTTAAGTTTTTAACTCCTTATAAAGTAATCTGTTCATTAGGACGCATGCATACAAATATAATATGTTCATAAGGACATACGTGGAGACCGACTGGAAGCACTCATTAAGAAGGCTACGGAAATGGAATATGAGGTACGAACATGTCTGGTACCAAGCAATATATTTGCGGTAGCCATAATAATCATAGTCTCAGAGCTTAACATCAAAAAAGAGGAAGGGTGGCGCTAGCTGATCGGTAGATATGGTGGTGGTCACTAAGGTGAATCACCCCATTCTGCAGGAACAGCAATATGCAATTTGACTGCTCGAGATGTTTCTGACTTTTATGTGGGCTTAGATCTTTATCTTGAAAAAGATAATAATGAACGCCTAGATAGATCATGCTTCTGACTTTAAATATATACCATTCGCTCAGCCTATTGTTGAGATGCGACCATGTGGGATGTGCACACATTTATGGGGCATCTTATAAACTAACTTGCTGTCCATTATCGGATCTTTAAATACCACTTCACAATGTCTCATCTCACTTATTTTCTAATAACGTCTTTACTTGATCCTCATTATATTCCATTAAACCTAAAATTTTATAGCTCTATATGAATTCGGTTAGACTTATACTATTCCTATTCTCTTTTGGGTACGTTTGTGCACCAAATGCACAAAAAGGTATGAAATAAAAAAATGGCATGAGGATAGATGTATTAAAACCAAACATCATGATAGTAAGACATATATGGGTAGCATTATATATTGCAAATGCACGTCAGCCTAGGGATTGTCCTTTTTAAATTCAATTATTAATGATACTTGCACCTACCTATTTCATTGCACTTTATTGATTCACCTTAGCACTTTTAATTTTCTAAAACAGCTTTCAACCCCTTGTAAATGTTGTACTTACCTTAATATTGGTTGGTTATCGTATGCCTACAACCACGAGATAAAAACGAAACGAAGTCGATTTCCTGGCGAAACCTGGAGGACAACTGTACAATTCAATAACTATACAGCCCAGTTCAGACAATGAGTGTATTTATATATATATCAAATATTTAACTGTTGAAACATTATTAACTTGTAAACAGTCTACGATTTGATATTATATCATACTTGATGGTGCCTGTAAAAATGGCATGCATTCTCATGCAAATTTATATGTTTATATGAAAATACATATTATTATTATAACGCTAAGTTGTTCGCTAAGTTGCTTAACGCAGGAGACAACTTTCAATCGAATCTATTTTAAGGCAGCTACGTTGCTTTGGGCAATGCATCATTGAAGTAGGCGGCGTGCGTTGTTTGCGTCTAGATATATTGAACGTTGTATAACTGGTCTAATCGTAGTTCTTACGTGCTAGTTAGTTTTATAAATAATGAGTTGTCAGTCACATCTCGTAAACAATTAATGCCCAGCTCTTGCTACGCTCGGGCTCACGCTGTCGCTTGAAGTTTCTCAGAAACGCTTAGTAATAACGGACGAAAAAACCAAAACACCAATTGTTGACTTGAGTATTCTGTATTGTTACACCAACATATAAATCAAGTATGACTAAGGTTTCTGACGATGTTTTACTCTTCTTTCTGAACAGCGACCGATGAGACGATGACTGTCGTATTGATGCCTCCGCGAAAATTGGGGAAGTTGATTTTGAGCAAACAACCAAGAATTGATCGTTCAATCTTCAACTCCATTGACATGAGTGTACGGTGCAAGCGTTTATTTTGATTTGCATACCTAACTAATAGTCATTATGGCTGCATGTGGTATGCAGTGTACTGCTTTCTTCCTGAGAAATAAGAACACAGTTATTTGACAATCTAACGGTCAGTTTGAGTTTCAGCAAGCTTATTTAACAAAATATCTCGAAGCACTAAGTCGAAATCAGATGTGCAATCCAGGAAGTTGCGGCCAACAAGTTTAGCCCTTTTATCTAAATTGGTGACAGTGTTATGACGCAAGACTGTAGCTGCATCTAAGGTACTTGTAGTGTGTTTATAAGCGAGTTGTTTGGGATCGGTAAAGGCATTTAGTGAGGACTCAAGATTAAGTAAGAGTAACTTTTCCATAGTTTTTAGAAAAGGTGAGGTAATTACAATGGCTTCAAAATGAATACACGTTTCAGTAGATGACTTAGGTATAAGTACAATTTTAATGTGCTTCCGAACGGCTGGCACGATGTTTTCGGAAAAAGATTCTCTAAGTATATCAATGAGAGGATAGAATAGGATATCGTTACATTTTTTAAGAATAATACTAGGCAAACCATCCGGTCCTAGGCTGCAAGAAGGGTTCAGCGATTGGAGACATTTTAGAACATCATTGTATTGAAACCACGGAAGGAGGTTTCATTAACACTTGTGACACCAGAAAGCTTGGCATTTGTGTGAGAATGTATCAAAGACTTGTTTAGCGTACACACACCAAATGAATAGGGAATTCTGTTGTGATACTGGTTGTAATTAGATGCATAAAGGCGTAAGTTATTTAATATCCATAAGGCAGATATGCAAATACTGCAGTTACTGATCATAAAAATGATGGATATTATTCGGCAGTATATTGGGAATAAGTAAAATTTGTTTCTTAGCACACTGTCAAGTGAACAGTCTATTTGATGGTGCCACTGCATATTAACAGATTAATGGAGTGGCTATCGACTCCAAGTTACCACCACATTTACTTGTACTACACACTTGGAAATTAACAGTATACAGACTTGCAACTGGCTAAATAGGGCGACTTTAGAGTATCGAGAAGTACAGAACTATTATTTATCTTGCTAAATCCTATTTAGTTTTTACAATGTGCTATTGTATAGAAACAGATGCGAAATCCCATGAATGACTAAAGTAACAGTCTCATAATACTACCTTAAATCTCCATCCCACTGACTAAGCTTGTCGATGTAGTTGAACATTGAACGATCAATTCATGGTTGTTTGCTCAAACCCAACTTCCCCAATTTTCCGCGGAGGCATCAATACACTAGTCATCGTCTCATCGATCGCTGTTCAGAAAGCACGTACAAAACCGTCAGAAGTAATATTGTGATTCATTATTGTAATATTTGTTCATAGACCTTAGTTGTAAAGTTGGCTGTATGTTGGTGTTAGAATAAAGAATTCTCGAGTCGTCAATCTGTGTTCTGGTTTTTGCGTCCGTTCGTAATGAGCGTTTCTGAGAAGCTTCGAGGAACAGCGTGAGTCCCAGCGTAGCAACAGCTGGGCATTAACGGTTTACGAGACGTGACTGACAAAGCTTAACATGCGTTAATCCGAATTTCAATATACAGAAGACCAGTAGTTCAGCGAAGAGTCTCTTTTCGACGGATTCATTTTCATAGCTGTAAAATTGCAAATACATATGGCCGTTTTGTATGTGTGTGTATTTTTAATTTGCCAAACGAAAAGACACTTGGTAAGTTCAGATGAAATGGATGTTGATATGAGAGGATAGTTACAAAAGTGATAAGTCACGAACGGTTGTTAAAGAAAAGTTACGAAATTACAGGCAAGGATATCGAATGCGTGAGGAAGTAAACACTAATGTATTCATACCTTATTCTGTAAATTGAACTATTTTATCTATATGCGGAACTCCGATTAGACTCGTGCAAATTTGACAGTGTGAATTATGAAATATAACTATGGGATGCAGTTATCCTGTTCGCTGTTATTCGATAGTCTCATTTACGTACAAAGCTTACTTGTTTAAATTATCGTAATCTTTTTGTGTAAAACAGTTATAAAGTATGTAACTATATATATATATATATATATAGTGCAGCTTGAGGATGATATCGCTCAGAAGAGCAACTTTTCACTGAACGCCTTTCCTTTTTATTACTATTTTGCCCTAGTTGTGTTTCATATAGCTAATGGAATTTTGTTTTATTGCTGTCTTTGTTGACATGAGTAGTTTGATGAAAGAGATGTGCTCAAGGTGTACACGGAAAGAAGACATACGGAGTTACCTAAGAGTTTTAAAGTAATACAACAGTTTTAAGTAGTTAAAAAATAAACATACAAGCGAAAATTAGGTCAAATAAAGCAAACGACCAAGAGTTAAGCCAAATCAACAAAGTTGTTACAATGATATTATAGGTGCTTGAATGATTTTCTTTTGTATGCATATTTCTCTTTCTTCTAAATGAATGGCTAGGGCTTCGGAAATGCAAAACAGACGAAAACGTATTTTCTTTGGCAAGTTTCCCTTCACATATAGCACATAGTAAAGCGACGCATTGAAGAAGACGGAGAGAAGAAGAAATTATGAATATATTTGGCACTTTGTCAAGGAAATTAACCCTAAGTTCCTACTGTTACGAAGATGCTCTGCACCGATATAGACTATATACTTTCTTCAACTTTAGCTCCAAAACACCAGTATTGTAAGAAGGAAGTTATATTGTTTGGCAGTTAAAGCGGAGAATAATACAAGTCTATAAACAAATGTTTTATACAAAATTATTGTGTACTTTTGTACTGTTTCCTTCGTCTTCGTCCAACTTGTACACGATCGAACCATTCGCGCCTTCGAGTCACCCACCAATGGCGACCAAAGCCAATGAACCAACATTCAATCTTCACTTCTATTGACACAGTACATCAACTTACAAATGAAAATTCTGATGAAGGGTATTAGCTTTGGTTTGATCTATTGACATTTCATATTGGACAACTTCCATATATCTGAAAAAATAAAGCCTAGCATGTAGTTACGAAAGCTAATTCTACATATTAGCATACAATATGAACCCACTGATTATGTTAATGCTAAATAAAATTCCCTTGCAAATAAAATTGTTTGTATTCCACAGCTGGTTTTATTTTGACGCTGTATGCACGAATAGACCTCGTAAGTTTTCCTGTTTTAGAGTATTATACCCAAATTTCAAGACAATCTCTGAAAAATCCAAACTGTTGCAGGGTCTTCCTCACATCAACTTCACATTAAAAGCGTTTACTTTAGAGGAAGTATTAACAATAACAATGTATATTTTCATATAAACATATAAATTCACATGAAAATGCATTCCATTTTTACAAATGTGTAACTTGAAAATTAATTCATAACCTCAATAATGTCTAGTAAACATGGTTTTGTGAACCCCACAGAAATTACATCCTCATATTTAGGAAGTTATAGTCATCAAATATGAGCTGAACATGCCTCAATTCCAAACAGCTGTGCACTGTGTAAACAAAATAGTGAAAGACTTAAAATATTGTAAGATACACATACCTGTTGCGTTGATGAGGATAACAATGTCACACGATGCAATCTACACATCCATTCGTGACACTGCATCTGTACTGCTTCAGGTAAATGGAAATTTCGGAAGGAATTTATCCCCACCAGTAGTGATGAAAAATATTGCAGCATTATGTATGCAGTGTCAGTGGAAATGATATAACAGACAATAAATTGATGACAATAGAGCTAACTAGATTCAGTTCTCATTATCAACACAATCCATGTGTATAATAATATTGTACACTGAAATAATGCAATAAGTGAAATAGTGAGGAAAATTAACCGAGTAACTGCCTTCTCCACTGCACTGCACTTTCAACAATCATGAGAAACACCTACATTTGTTAGACCGATAGTGAGCTTAGCAGACAATCTCACAATATTAACAAAGAAGAGATTTTCTGTACAGTGAATATACATAGCCCATAATGCACTTCACCAGGCGGTGCATATATGTATTAAATACACTTAGACACAAACTTTGAAACTTATGATAATTCCTGTCCAAACACACACGTGGAGAAAGACACATCTACATGAAGGTTATGTTAGCATTTATGGGTGATTTCCATGTGTTGATAGCATTCGCATGTCAAATATTACTGTCAATGTAGTTGAAAATTGAACGATCAATTCATGGTTGTTTGCTCAAACCCAACTCCTCCGTATTTTTCGCGGGAATCATCTATCCATCAGTCATCGTTTCATCATTCGCTGTTCAGTGGAAGATTGAAAACTGTCAGAAGTATTATCGTGTTTCATTGTTATAACATTTATTCTTAGACCTTTTGTGTAATAACCTTATTGTTGGTTACATGTTGGCGTAAGAATAAGGGATTCTGCAGTCGCCAATCAGTATTCTGGTTTTCGCGTTGGTATATGCAAAGTGTTTCTGAGAGTCTTCCGGCGACGAAGTGAGGTCCAGAGTAATAAGAGCTACACACTGACAGTTACTGTGAGTTTGCTGACAACTACTGTTTTTCACACAAAAATAGGCTACGTTGATATCCTCAGACGTGACTTTTTGTGTCACTTCAAGTTATGTTGCTGCTGGTGATTTGTATAGATGCGCGAGACTGTTGACATTTGGGCTGGTCATTATGGCATCCGGATTGAAGCTAAGTTTTTGGAACCTATATATGACGAACATGGGATCGATCCGACGGGCACGTGCCTCGGTTATACCGATCTTCAGCTGGTACGCATCGATGTGTATTACAATTAACAGACTGGAGGAAAGCACGTGCCACGTGCTGTGTTGGTTGGTTTAGGGCCTGAAACTATGGATAGTGTGAATGCAAGGCCTCCTCGGTCAGTTATTCCCGCCTGATGATTTTGCCCTTGGATGAATTGGGACGAGGAACAGCTGGGTGAAGGGCCATTAAACTGAAGGCGTCAAAATTGTGGATTCCCTGCTGGTTGTTGTCCAAAAGGAAGCCGAATCATGCGACTGCCTACGAAGTTTTCGGTTGACTCGCTCTATTGGAAGAGGCACAGGGTCTGGAATGGGGGTGATACTGATTTCGAAGACTCGTGAGGAGTACACCAATCGTATCATGAACACGATACCAAATTGGTTATCGGATACTTAAGCTCATATGCTTAGAGTGTGTCGCATTCAGGTCACATGACGCGGACACCAACGTGTGTCAGCCACGTATCGTAAACCGTTAATGCCCAGCTCTTGCTACGCTCGGGCTCACGCTATTCCTTGAAGTTTTTCAGAAACGCTTAGTAATAACGGAGGCAAAAACCAAAACTCAGTTTGGCGACTCGATAATTCTTTATTGTAACACCAACATATAAAAAATAATTCCACTAAGGTCTGTGAACAAATATTACAATAATAAATCACAATATTACTTCTGATGGTTGTCTCCTGACTTCTTTCTGAACAGCGACCGATGAGACGATGACTGTCGTATTGATGCCTCCGCGAAAATTGGGGAAGTTGGTTTTGAGCAAACAACCATGAATTGATCGTTCGATCTTCAACTACATTGACACTCCCCTGCAAAAAAGGATCTTTTCCTTTTTTCCATCACGACCGATACACTTTGACTTGGATGCCATTGCGATAACCTGGGTCACACGGACAGAGCTGAAACAGAAAACAAACAGAAAAGCCAACACACCACAATCATACCCACAGCACAATCTCACACATGAATGACGACCTGCGCCTTCCAGTTAAAGGCATCCTCTTGCAACACAATGGCCACTTGCTAGAATGACTCTTGCAGAATGCAACGTGACCATAGCACCACTTCACGATACTCTACGCTCATCCTCTTATCTACTCACTACCAATTACCACTGAAATCGCTTGTCACTCATTCTGCCTCAGTTCTAGTAACGGTGACGTATGCGAGCCTCAGTCGTTTAAACTATTTCTCCCCGGCGTGTCGGACCGCAGCTAACAATTATCTCCGTGTGCATTTCATTCTCAGCAATAGCCTAGCCTCCCCGGCGTATACGACCCATCTGCTGTCTGCAACATCAATCAATTCATTCATGGATGTAGAAGAGTGGACACAACTTCAGAAGTAATCACGACGAAAATTTTAACAAAATTACGCAATAACAACGAGATACGAAAACAACAAGTAAACACAATGAATCCAAAATACACCAATTGATATGACACACCACACGTATATACAAACTGTACACAAAACTCGTGGATCACATCTTGATGGAATTCCTTTGAAGAATCGCAGGACTTACACCAGTACGCCTACAACCCTTCTCAGGTTGACGATTGTAATTTGTGGAATGTCCGGACACAAACAAGATTAACCAACAATTACAATAATTGGAACTCACACAATTATTTAACACAAACACATGTACAATCAACACATCAAATGTTGCGGATTCCGGCACGACAAACTACCCTTGAAGAACTGTAGGACTTACAGCAGTACGCCTACATTCATTCTCAGGTTGATGATCCAAGTGGAAGTCGTCCGGACACAAACAGAATTACCAACAGCTAGATGATAAATGATACCAATTCAGTATATACAATATCAACATATGTACAAAATCACACACCAAGCACAGTGGACTGCCCATTGATGCGCTACCCTTTGAAGAATTGTAGGACTTACAGCAGTACGCCTACAACCCTTCTCAGGTTGACGCTCTAGGTTGGAAAATCGTCGCAGAGTTCATTTGCAAACTTCCTTCTATGAGCTATATCCTCAAATCTGAACGGCAACACGCCCATGTCATTGTATCGTAGAATATAGATGACCAACAAACACACGACGTATCTGGTCAACCAAGCGTAGAAACAGAGTAATTTACACCAAAGATAATAACATTCAAATAGTAACTTGAAACTAGAAATGCCTTTATTCATGCAAGTCAATTTAACAACTACTCTCTCGTTTACACTTGGCTTATCCTGTCTAAACTGAGCAATATCTTTCGTCCTTTCAAATGCACCAATACTATCAAAGTCATTGTACAAGATACTTGAGTTGATGGGCGTCTTCTTCATTGTGGATGACAACACCAACGACGACTGATTGATACCAGTTGATGAAGTTAGCGGTGGATCAGAAGCTGTTCTTTTTGGGCTTTCAGATAGTTGTCTAACTGCAAGATTTCCACCACTGCTGTCTTTCACCACTAGTTCGGGTTTAGCACTATCATCTGATGATAGGTGGGCTACATGCTGATCAATCACGCTGACGGTCTCACAAGTATGCATGCCTGCTGCAACCGCACCTGCATTTATTTCTACTTTACGTTCAAGTTTTACTGAACCTATATTCAACTTAGCAGTAGTAGGCATATCCCTCATCTCATAATGATCAACCAAAGACAACTGTGAAGTATCATGATCATTATCACGAATATTCACTTTATCGTCAACTTCATCATTTTCAAACTCTTTGATAACAGAAGTAGACAATTTTGGTTCCTCCTCGCAAATCCTTAAAGGTTTTATAACTTCACTCTGACTAGTAATACCTTGTAAACTTGTGGAACCTGAACTGGACTCTGAAGCAGCAACTCTATTCTGTGGCACTCTATTCAACAATGGCTTACCAGTTGCAACTACAGACTTCTTCACCGCACCGTTATCGTCACACAATTCGGAGTCAGGCCTGGAGTTTACATATAGCTTATCACTGAACTTGCTTACTGGTTCACAGTTCACCTTTGAATGCACTTCTTGCAAACGTGTAAAACACAACCGTGTTTGTCTTGCAGCTTACAACTTATCTGTTGAGGATGTACTACGAAACCTGTTACACTCATTAGGTCTATATGCATTACTATACATCATGGAGCCTTCTCGATATCCACCTCTCTGAGGCCTACTCGTCATCAATGATTGCATTTTTCTCTCAGACTGCTCTATTCTAGGGGTGAGATGTAATAGACTGGCGAACTTGCTCATCGATTGATTGACACTATCCTTTACTAGTTTCAGGATATCATCAAATTTTGGCTCGACACCCTCATCCTCCATACGGGAGCTTATCTTCACCCACTTCCTTTGCAGTCGAGTAGGTAGGCGTCTTGCTATTACTTCTAGTATAAAACTCGAGTTGAGGTCATTCATGCAATTCATAGAAATCAAGGTATTCTTATAAGTCATAAGATTATCCAGAAACTCAGTAAGTGCCTTGGAGTCATCTTGAAGTTGACCGCCGTTACCTTTGACAGCTTCGTATACGTTCCTTACAATCATTGAAGGTCTTCCAAACCTTTGACGCAATATGCTCATAGCCTCAGCGTATCCCTCATTAGGGGGCATGAGCTTACAGCACTGTATAGCTCTTGAAGCATCTCCAGTGCAATACGTCAACAAATACATCAGTTTCAGTTCATCACTTAATAAAAAACTACTCAACATGATCTCAAACTCCTTTACAAATTGTAAATAATCGGCTGGGTTTCCATCAAAACACCGTGGTTCAAACTTATGGAGTTTGATGTTCCTATTATCCCTGAACGGCGAAACAGTAACATCAACCATGTCATGCTTAACATCAGACACATCGTTACAATTAACAGACAAGTCACCATGACTTACTTTCCTGTTTGCATCCAAGACACTCTGTCCCTTCTTTGACCCAGGCATTGTTGAACTTGACTCAATTCCAAAAACGTTCCAGATATTGCTTGTTCAAAGAGGACTTGACTGGCACCAGGAAAGATGAACGGTGACTATCCAAACTTCCACCAACTGTCTGAATCTTCCAGAATCTGTTTTTCCCGTCAGAAACTGATTTCACCATCAAAAACTGTCAGTCACGTCTCGTAAACCGTTAATGCCCAGCTCTTGCTACGCTCGGGCTCACGCTATTCCTTGAAGTTTTTCAGAAACGCTTAGTAATAACGGACGCAAAAACCAAAACTCAGTTTGGCGACTCGATAATTCTTTATTGTAACACCAACATATAAAAAATAATTCCACTAAGGTCTGTGAACAAATATTACAATAATAAATCACAATATTACTTCTGATGGTTGTCTCCTGACTTCTTTCTGAACAGCGACCGATGAGACGATGACTGTCGTATTGATGCCTCCGCGAAAATTGGGGAAGTTGGTTTTGAGCAAACAACCATGAATTGATCGTTCGATCTTCAACTACATTGACACTCCCCTGCAAAAAAGGATCTTTTCCTTTTTTCCATCACGACCGATACACTTTGACTTGGATGCCATTGCGATAACCTGGGTCACACGGACAGAGCTGAAACAGAAAACAAACAGAAAAGCCAACACACCACAATCATACCCACAGCACAATCTCACACATGAATGACGACCTGCGCCTTCCAGTTAAAGGCATCCTCTTGCAACACAATGGCCACTTGCTAGAATGACTCTTGCAGAATGCAACGTGACCATAGCACCACTTCACGATACTCTACGCTCATCCTCTTATCTACTCACTACCAATTACCACTGAAATCGCTTGTCACTCATTCTGCCTCAGTTCTAGTAACGGTGACGTATGCGAGCCTCAGTCGTTTAAACTATTTCTCCCCGGCGTGTCGGACCGCAGCTAACAATTATCTCCGTGTGCATTTCATTCTCAGCAATAGCCTAGCCTCCCCGGCGTATACGACCCATCTGTTGTCTGCAACATCAATCAATTCATTCATGGATGTAGAAGAGTGGACACAACTTCAGAAGTAATCACGACGAAAATTTTAACAAAATTACGCAATAACAACAAGATACGAAAACAACAAGTAAACACAATGAATCCAAAAAACACTAATTGATATGACACACCACACGTATATACAAACTGTACACAAAACTCGTGGATCACATCTTGATGGAATTCCTTTGAAGAATCGCAGGACTTACACCAGTACGCCTACAACCCTTCTCAGGTTGACGATTGTAATTTGTGGAATGTCCGGACACAAACAAGATTAACCAACAATTACAATAATTGGAACTCACACAATTATTTAACACAAACACATGTACAATCAACACATCAAATGTTGCGGATTCCGGCACGACAAACTACCCTTGAAGAACTGTAGGACTTACAGCAGTACGCCTACATTCATTCTCAGGTTGATGATCCAAGTGGAAGTCGTCCGGACACAAACAGAATTACCAACAGCTAGATGATAAATGATACCAATTCAGTATATACAATATCAACATATGTACAAAATCACACACCAAGCACAGTGGACTGCCCATTGATGCGCTACCCTTTGAAGAATTGTAGGACTTACAGCAGTACGCCTACAACCCTTCTCAGGTTGACGCTCTAGGTTGGAAAATCGTCGCAGAGTTCATTTGCAAACTTCCTTCTATGAGCTATATCCTCAAATCTGAACGGCAACACGCCCATGTCATTGTATCGTAGAATATAGATGACCAACAAACACACGACGTATCTGGTCAACCAAGCGTAGAAACAGAGTAATTTACACCAAAGATAATAACATTCAAATAGTAACTTGAAACTAGAAATGCCTTTATTCATGCAAGTCAATTTAACAACTACTCTCTCGTTTACACTTGGCTTATCCTGTCTAAACTGAGCAATATCTTTCGTCCTTTCAAATGCACCAATACTATCAAAGTCATTGTACAAGATACTTGAGTTGATGGGCGTCTTCTTCATTGTGGATGACATCACCAACGACGACTGATTGATACCAGTTGATGAAGTTAGCGGTGGATCAGAAGCTGTTCTTTTTGGGCTTTCAGATAGTTGTCTAACTGCAAGATTTCCACCACTGCTGTCTTTCACCACTAGTTCGGGTTTAGCACTATCATCTGATGATAGGTGGGCTACATGCTGATCAATCACGCTGACGGTCTCACAAGTATGCATGCCTGATGCAACCGCACCTGCATTTATTTCTACTTTACGTTCAAGTTTTACTGAACCTATATTCAACTTAGCAGTAGTAGGCATATCCCTCATCTCATAATGATCAACCAAAGACAACTGTGAAGTATCATGATCATTATCACGAATATTCACTTTATCGTCAACTTCATCATTTTCAAACTCTTTGATAACAGAAGTAGACAATTTTGGTTCCTCCTCGCAAATCCTTAAAGGTTTTATAACTTCACTCTGACTAGTAATACCTTGTAAACTTGTGGAACCTGAACTGGACTCTGAAGCAGCAACTCTATTCTGTGGCACTCTATTCAACAATGGCTTACCAGTTGCAACTACAGACTTCTTCACCGCACCGTTATCGTCACACAATTCGGAGTCAGGCCTGGAGTTTACATATAGCTTATCACTGAACTTGCTTACTGGTTCACAGTTCACCTTTGAATGCACTTCTTGCAAACGTGTAAAACACAACCGTGTTTGTCTTGCAGCTTACAACTTATCTGTTGAGGATGTACTACGAAACCTGTTACACTCATTAGGTCTATATGCATTACTATACATCATGGAGCCTTCTCGATATCCACCTCTCTGAGGCCTACTCGTCATCAATGATTGCATTTTTCTCTCAGACTGCTCTATTCTAGGGGTGAGATGTAATAGACTGGCGAACTTGCTCATCGATTGATTGACACTATCCTTTACTAGTTTCAGGATATCATCAAATTTTGGCTCGACACCCTCATCCTCCATACGGGAGCTTATCTTCACCCACTTCCTTTGCAGTCGAGTAGGTAGGCGTCTTGCTATTACTTCTAGTATAAAACTCGAGTTGAGGTCATTCATGCAATTCATAGAAATCAAGGTATTCTTATAAGTCATAAGATTATCCAGAAACTCAGTAAGTGCCTTGGAGTCATCTTGAAGTTGACCGCCGTTACCTTTGACAGCTTCGTATACGTTCCTTACAATCATTGAAGGTCTTCCAAACCTTTGACGCAATATGCTCATAGCCTCAGCGTATCCCTCATTAGGGGGCATGAGCTTACAGCACTGTATAGCTCTTGAAGCATCTCCAGTGCAATACGTCAACAAATACATCAGTTTCAGTTCATCACTTAATAAAAAACTACTCAACATGATCTCAAACTCCTTTACAAATTGTAAATAATCGGCTGGGTTTCCATCAAAACACCGTGGTTCAAACTTATGGAGTTTGATGTTCCTATTATCCCTGAACGGCGAAACAGTAACATCAACCATGTCATGCTTAACATCAGACACATCGTTACAATTAACAGACAAGTCACCATGACTTACTTTCCTGTTTGCATCCAAGACACTCTGTCCCTTCTTTGACCCAGGCATTGTTGAACTTGACTCAATTCCAAAAACGTTCCAGATATTGCTTGTTCAAAGAGGACTTGACTGGCACCAGGAAAGATGAACGGTGACTATCCAAACTTCCACCAACTGTCTGAATCTTCCAGAATCTGTTTTTCCCGTCAGAAACTGATTTCACCATCAAAAACTGTCAGTCACGTCTCGTAAACCGTTAATGCCCAGCTCTTGCTACGCTCGGGCTCACGCTATTCCTTGAGGTTTTTCAGAAACGCTTAGTAATAACGGAGGCAAAAACCAAAACTCAGTTTGGCGACTCGATAATTCTTTATTGTAACACCAACATATAAAAAATAATTCCACTAAGGTCTGTGAACAAATATTACAATAATAAATCACAATATTACTTCTGATGGTTGTCTCCTGACTTCTTTCTGAACAGCGACCGATGAGACGATGACTGTCGTATTGATGCCTCCGCGAAAATTGGGGAAGTTGGTTTTGAGCAAACAACCATGAATTGATCGTTCGATCTTCAACTACATTGACACTCCCCTGCAAAAAAGGATCTTTTCCTTTTTTCCATCACGACCGATACACTTTGACTTGGATGCCATTGCGATAACCTGGGTCACACGGACAGAGCTGAAACAGAAAACAAACAGAAAAGCCAACACACCACAATCATACCCACAGCACAATCTCACACATGAATGACGACCTGCGCCTTCCAGTTAAAGGCATCCTCTTGCAACACAATGGCCACTTGCTAGAATGACTCTTGCAGAATGCAACGTGACCATAGCACCACTTCACGATACTCTACGCTCATCCTCTTATCTACTCACTACCAATTACCACTGAAATCGCTTGTCACTCATTCTGCCTCAGTTCTAGTAACGGTGACGTATGCGAGCCTCAGTCGTTTAAACTATTTCTCCCCGGCGTGTCGGACCGCAGCTAACAATTATCTCCGTGTGCATTTCATTCTCAGCAATAGCCTAGCCTCCCCGGCGTATACGACCCATCTGTTGTCTGCAACATCAATCAATTCATTCATGGATATAGAAGAGTGGACACAACTTCAGAAGTAATCACGACGAAAATTTTAACAAAATTACGCAATAACAACGAGATACGAAAACAACAAGTAAACACAATGAATCCAAAAAACACTAATTGATATGACACACCACACGTATATACAAACTGTACACAAAACTCGTGGATCACATCTTGATGGAATTCCTTTGAAGAATCGCAGGACTTACACCAGTACGCCTACAACCCTTCTCAGGTTGACGATTGTAATTTGTGGAATGTCCGGACACAAACAAGATTAACCAATAATTACAATAATTGGAACTCACACAATTATTTAACACAAACACATGTACAATCAACACATCAAATGTTGCGGATTCCGGCACGACAAACTACCCTTGAAGAACTGTAGGACTTACAGCAGTACGCCTACATTCATTCTCAGGTTGATGATCCAAGTGGAAGTCGTCCGGACACAAACAGAATTACCAACAGCTAGATGATAAATGATACCAATTCAGTATATACAATATCAACATATGTACAAAATCACACACCAAGCACAGTGGACTGCCCATTGATGCGCTACCCTTTGAAGAATTGTAGGACTTACAGCAGTACGCCTACAACCCTTCTCAGGTTGACGCTCTAGGTTGGAAAATCGTCGCAGAGTTCATTTGCAAACTTCCTTCTATGAGCTATATCCTCAAATCTGAACGGCAACACGCCCATGTCATTGTATCGTAGAATATAGATGACCAACAAACACACGACGTATCTGGTCAACCAAGCGTAGAAACAGAGTAATTTACACCAAAGATAATAACATTCAAATAGTAACTTGAAACTAGAAATGCCTTTATTCATGCAAGTCAATTTAACAACTACTCTCTCGTTTACACTTGGCTTATCCTGTCTAAACTGAGCAATATCTTTCGTCCTTTCAAATGCACCAATACTATCAAAGTCATTGTACAAGATACTTGAGTTGATGGGCGTCTTCTTCATTGTGGATGACATCACCAACGACGACTGATTGATACCAGTTGATGAAGTTAGCGGTGGATCAGAAGCTGTTCTTTTTGGGCTTTCAGATAGTTGTCTAACTGCAAGATTTCCACCACTGCTGTCTTTCACCACTAGTTCGGGTTTAGCACTATCATCTGATGATAGGTGGGCTACATGCTGATCAATCACGCTGACGGTCTCACAAGTATGCATGCCTGATGCAACCGCACCTGCATTTATTTCTACTTTACGTTCAAGTTTTACTGAACCTATATTCAACTTAGCAGTAGTAGGCATATCCCTCATCTCATAATGATCAACCAAAGACAACTGTGAAGTATCATGATCATTATCACGAATATTCACTTTATCGTCAACTTCATCATTTTCAAACTCTTTGATAACAGAAGTAGACAATTTTGGTTCCTCCTCGCAAATCCTTAAAGGTTTTATAACTTCACTCTGACTAGTAATACCTTGTAAACTTGTGGAACCTGAACTGGACTCTGAAGCAGCAACTCTATTCTGTGGCACTCTATTCAACAATGGCTTACCAGTTGCAACTACAGACTTCTTCACCGCACCGTTATCGTCACACAATTCGGAGTCAGGCCTGGAGTTTACATATAGCTTATCACTGAACTTGCTCACTGGTTCACAGTTCACCTTTGTATGCACTTCTTGCAAACGTGTAAAACACAACCGTGTTTGTCTTGCATCTTACAACTTATCTGTTGAGGATGTACTACGAAACCTGTTACACTCACTAGGTCTATATGCATTACTATACATCATGGAGCCTTCTCGATATCCACCTCTCTGAGGCCTACTCGTCATCAATGATTGCATTTTTCTCTCAGACTGCTCTATTCTAGGGGTGAGATGTAATAGACTGGCGAACTTGCTCATCGATTGATTGACACTATCCTTTACTAGTTTCAGGATATCATCAAATTTTGGCTCGATACCCTCATCCTCCATACGGGAGCTTATCTTCACCCACTTCCTTTGCAGTCGAGTAGGTAGGCGTCTTGCTATTACTTCTAGTATAAAACTCGAGTTGAGGTCATTCATGCAATTCATAGAAATCAAGGTATTCTTATAAGTCATAAGATTATCCAAAAACTCAGTAAGTGCCTTGGAGTCATCTTGAAGTTGACTGCCGTTACCTTTGACAGCTTCGTATACGTTCCTTACAATCATTGAAGGTCTTCCAAACCTTTGACGTAATATGCTCATAGCCTCAGCGTATCCCTCATTAGGGGGCATGAGCTTACAGCACTGTATAGCTCTTGAAGCATCTCCAGTGCAATACGTCAACAAATACATCAATTTCAATTCATCACTTAATAAAAAACTACTCAACATGATCTCAAACTCCTTTACAAATTGTAAATAATCGGCTGGGTTTCCATCAAAACACCGTGGTTCAAACTTAGGGAGTTTGATGTTCCTATTATCCCTGAACGGCGAAACAGTAACATCAACCATGTCATGCTTAACATCAGACACATCGTTACAATTAACAGACAAGTCACCATGACTTACTTTCCTGTTTGCATCCAAGACACTCTGTCCCTTCTTTGACCCAGGCATTGTTGAACTTGACCCAATTCCAAAAACGTTCCAGATATTGCTTGTTCAAAGAGGACTTGACCGGCACCAGGAAAGATGAACGGTGACTATCCAAACTTCCACCAACTGTCTGAATCTTCCAGAATCTGTTTTTCCCGTCAGAAACTGATTTCACCATCAAAAACTGTCAGTCACGTCTCGTAAACCGTTAATGCCCAGCTCTTGCTACGCTCGGGCTCACGCTATTCCTTGAAGTTTTTCAGAAACGCTTAGTAATAACGGACGCAAAAACCAAAACTCAGTTTGGCGACTCGATAATTCTTTATTGTAACACCAACATATAAAAAATAATTCCACTAAGGTCTGTGAACAAATATTACAATAATAAATCACAATATTACTTCTGATGGTTGTCTACTGACTTCTTTCTGAACAGCGACCGATGAGACGATGACTGTCGTATTGATGCCTCCGCGAAAATTGGGGAAGTTGGTTTTGAGCAAACAACCATGAATTGATCGTTCAATCTTCAACTACATTGACACTCCCCGGCAAAAAAGGATCTATTCCTTTTTTCCATCACGACCAATACACGTTGACTTGGATGCCATTGCGAGAACCTGGGTCACACGGACAGAGCTGAAATGGAAAACAAACAGAAAAGCCAACACACCACAAGCATACCCACAGCACAATCTCACACATGAATGACGACCTGCGCCTTCCAGTTAAAGGCATCCTCTTGCAACACAATCGCCACTTGCTAGAATGACTCTTGCAGAATGCAACGTGACCATAGCAGCACCTCACGATACTCTACGCTCATCCTCTTATCTACTCACTACCAATTACCACTGAAATCGCTTGTCACTCATTCTGCCTCAGTTCTAGTAACGGTGACGTATGCGAGCCTCAGTCGTTTACACTCTTTCTCCCCGGCGTGTCGGACCGCAGCTAACAATTATCTCCGTGTGCATTTCATTCTCAGCAATAGCCTAGCCTCCCCGGCGTATACGACCCATCTGCTGTCTCTAACATCAATCAATTCATTCACGGATGTAGAAGACTCGAAACAACTTCAGAAGTAATCACGACGAAAATTTTAACAAAATTATGCAATAACAACAAGGTACGAAAACAACAAGTAAACACAATGAATCCAAAAAACACCAATTGATATGACACACCACACGTATATACAAACAGTACACAAAACTCGCGGATCATGTCTTGATGGAATTCCTTTGAAGAATCGCAGGACTTACACCAGTACGCCTACAACCCTTCTCAGGTTGACGATTGTAAGTTGTGGAATGTCCGGACACAAACAAGATTAACCAACAATTACAATAATTGGAACTCACACAATTATTTAACACAAACATATGTACAATCAACACATCAAATGTTGTGGATTCCGGCACGACAAACTACCCTTGAAGAACTGTAGGACTTACAGCAGTACGCCTACATTCCTTCTCAGGTTGATGATCCAAGTGGAAGTCGTCCGGACACAAACAGAATTACCAACAGCTAGATGATAAATGATACCAATTCAGTATATACAATATGAACATATGTACAAAATCACACACCAAGCACATTGGACTGCTCATTGATGCGCTACCCTTTGAAGAATTGTAGGACTTACAGCAGTACGCCTACAACCCTTCTCAGGTTGACGCTCTAGGTTGGAAAATCGTCGCAGAGTTCATTTGCAAACTTCCTTCTATCAGCTATATCCTCAAATCTGAACGGCAACACGCCCATGTCATTGTATCGTAGAATATAGATGACCAACAAACACACGACGTATCTGGTCAACCAAGCGTAGAAACAGAGTAATTTACACCAAAGATAATAACATTCAAATAGTAACTTGAAACTAGAAATGCCTTTATTCATGCAAGTCAATTTAACAATTACTCTCTCGTTTACACTTGGCTTATCCTCACTAAACTGAGCAATATCTTTCGTCCTTTCAAATGCACCAATACTATCATAGTCATTGCACAAGATACTTGAGTTGATGGGCGTCTTTTCATTGTGGATGACAACACCAACGACGACTGATTGATACCAGTTGATGAAGTTAGCGGTGGATCAGAAGCTGTTCTTTTTGGGCTTTCAGATAGTTGTCTAACTGCAAGATTCCACCACTGCTGTCTTTCACTACTAGTTCGGGTTTAGCACTATCATCTGATGATAGGTGGGCTACATGCTGATCAATCACGCTGACGGTCTCACAAGTATGCATGCCTGATGCAACTGCACCTGCATTTATTTCTACTTCACGTTCAAGTTGTACAGAACCTTTATTCAACTTAGCAGTAGTAGGCATATCCCTCATCTCATAATGATCAACCAAAGACAACTGTGAAGTATCATGATCATTATCACGAATATTCACTTTATCGTCAACTTCATCATTTTCAAACTCTTTAATAACAGAAGTAGACAATTTTGGTTCCTCCTCGCAAATCCTTAAAGGTTTTATAACTTCACTCTGACTAGTAATACCTTGTAAACTTGTGGAACCTGAACTGGACTCTGAAGCAGCAACTCTATTCTGTGACACTCTATTCAACAATGGCTTACCAGTTGCAACTACAGACTTCTTCACCGCACCGTTATCGTCACACAATTCGGAGTCAGGCCTGGAGTTTACATTTAGCTTATCACTGAACTTGCTCACTGGTTCACAGTTCACCTTTGTATGCACCTCTTGCAAACGTGTAAAACACAACCGTGTTTGTCTTGCATCTTACAACTTATCTGTTGAGGATGTACTACGAAACCTGTTACACTCACTAGGTCTATATGCATTACTAGACATCATGGAGCCTTCTCGATATCCACCTCTCTGAGGCCTACTCGTCATCAATGATTGCATTTTTCTCTCAGACTGCTCTATTCTAGGGGTGAGATGTAATAGACTGGCAAACTTGCTCATCGATTGATTGACACTATCTTTTACTAGTTTCAGGATATCATCAAATTTTGGCTCGATACCCTCATCCTCCATACGGGAGCTTATCTTCACCCACTTCCTTTGCAGTCGAGTAGGTAGGCGTCTTGCTATTACTTCTAGTATAAAACTCGAGTTGAGGTCATTCATGCAATTCATAGAAATCAAGGTATTCTTATAAGTCATAAGATTATCTAAAAACTCAGTAAGTGCCTTGGAGTCATCTTGAAGTTGACTGCCGTTACCTTTGACAGCTTCGTATACGTTCCTTACAATCATTGAAGGTCTTCCAAACCTTTGACGTAATATGCTCATAGCCTCAGCGTATCCCTCATTAGGGGGCATGAGCTTACAGCACTGTATAGCTCTTGAAGCATCTCCAGTGCAATACCTCAACAAATACATCAATTTCAATTCATCACTTAATAAAAAACTACTCAACATGATCTCAAACTCCTTTACAAATTGTAAATAATCAGCTGGGTTTCCATCAAAACACCGTGGTTCAAATTTAGGGAGTTTGATGTTCCTATTATCCCTGAACGGCGAAACAGTAACATCAACCATGTCATGCTTAACATCAGACACATCGTTACAATTAACAGACAAGTCACCATGACTTACTTTCCTGTTTGCATCCAAGACGCTCTGTCCCTTCTTTGACCCAGGCATTGTTGAACTTGACCCAATTCCAAAAACGTTCCAGATATTGCTTGTTCAAAGAGGACTTGACCGGCACCAGGAAAGATGAACGGTGACTATCCAAACTTCCACCAACTGTCTGAATCTTCCAGAATCTGTTTTTCCCGTCAGAAACTGATTTCACCATCAAAAACTGTCAGTCACGTCTCGTAAACCGTTAATGCCCAGCTCTTGCTACGCTCGGGCTCACGCTATTCCTTGAAGTTTTTCAGAAACGCTTAGTAATAACGGACGCAAAAACCAAAACTCAGTTTGGCGACTCGATAATTCTTTATTGTAACACCAACATATAAAAAATAATTCCACTAAGGTCTGTGAACAAATATTACAATAATAAATCACAATATTACTTCTGATGGTTGTCTCCTGACTTCTTTCTGAACAGCGACCGATGAGACGATGACTGTCGTATTGATGCCTCCGCGAAAATTGGGGAAGTTGGTTTTGAGCAAACAACCATGAATTGATCGTTCAATCTTCAACTACATTGACACTCCCCGGCAAAAAAGGATCTATTCCTTTTTTCCATCACGACCAATACACGTTGACTTGGATGCCATTGCGAGAACCTGGGTCACACGGACAGAGCTGAAATGGAAAACAAACAGAAAAGCCAACACACCACAAGCATACCCACAGCACAATCTCACACATGAATGACGACCTGCGCCTTCCAGTTAAAGGCATCCTCTTGCAACACAATCGCCACTTGCTAGAATGACTCTTGCAGAATGCAACGTGACCATAGCACCACTTCACGATACTCTACGCTCATCCTCTTATCTACTCACTACCAATTACCACTGAAATCGCTTGTCACTCATTCTGCCTCAGTTCTAGTAACGGTGACGTATGCGAGCCTCAGTCGTTTACACTCTTTCTCCCCGGCGTGTCGGACCGCAGCTAACAATTATCTCCGTGTGCATTTCATTCTCAGCAATAGCCTAGCCTCCCCGGCGTATACGACCCATCTGCTGTCTCTAACATCAATCAATTCATTCACGGATGTAGAAGACTGGAAACAACTTCAGAAGTAATCACGACGAAAATTTTAACAAAATTACGCAATAACAACAAGATACGAAAACAACAAGTAAACACAATGAATCCAAAAAACACCAATTGATATGACACACCACACGTATATACAAACAGTACACAAAACTCGCGGATCATGTCTTGATGGAATTCCTTTGAAGAATCGCAGGACTTACACCAGTACGCCTACAACCCTTCTCAGGTTGACGATTGTAATTTGTGGAATGTCCGGACACAAACAAGATTAACCAACAATTACAATAATTGGAACTCACACAATTATTTAACACAAACATATGTACAATCAACACATCAAATGTTGTGGATTCTGGCACGACAAACTACCCTTGAAGAACTGTAGGACTTACAGCAGTACGCCTACATTCCTTCTCAGGTTGATGATCCAAGTGGAAGTCGTCCGGACACAAACAGAATTACCAACAGCTAGATGATAAATGATACCAATTCAGTATATACAATATCAACATATGTACAAAATCACACACCAAGCACATTGGACTGCTCATTGATGCGCTACCCTTTGAAGAATTGTAGGACTTACAGCAGTACGCCTACAACCCTTCTCAGGTTGACGCTCTAGGTTGGAAAATCGTCGCAGAGTTCATTTGCAAACTTCCTTCTATGAGCTATATCCTCAAATCTGAACGGCAACACGCCCATGTCATTGTATCGTAGAATATAGATGACCAACAAACACACGACGTATCTGGTCAACCAAGCGTAGAAACAGAGTAATTTACACCAAAGATAATAACATTCAAATAGTAACTTGAAACTAGAAATGCCTTTATTCATGCAAGTCAATTTAACAATTACTCTCTCGTTTACACTTGGCTTATCCTGTCTAAACTGAGCAATATCTTTCGTCCTTTCAAATGCACCAATACTATCAAAGTCATTGTACAAGATACTTGAGTTGATGGGCGTCTTCTTCATTGTGGATGACATCACCAACGACGACTGATTGATACCAGTTGATGAAGTTAGCGGTGGATCAGAAGCTGTTCTTTTTGGGCTTTCAGATAGTTGTCTAACTGCAAGATTTCCACCACTGCTGTCTTTCACCACTAGTTCGGGTTTAGCACTATCATCTGATGATAGGTGGGCTACATGCTGATCAATCACGCTGACGGTCTCACAAGTATGCATGCCTGATGCAACCGCACCTGCATTTATTTCTACTTTACGTTCAAGTTTTACTGAACCTATATTCAACTTAGCAGTAGTAGGCATATCCCTCATCTCATAATGATCAACCAAAGACAACTGTGAAGTATCATGATCATTATCACGAATATTCACTTTATCGTCAACTTCATCATTTTCAAACTCTTTGATAACAGAAGTAGACAATTTTGGTTCCTCCTCGCAAATCCTTAAAGGTTTTATAACTTCACTCTGACTAGTAATACCTTGTAAACTTGTGGAACCTGAACTGGACTCTGAAGCAGCAACTCTATTCTGTGGCACTCTATTCAACAATGGCTTACCAGTTGCAACTACAGACTTCTTCACCGCACCGTTATCGTCACACAATTCGGAGTCAGGCCTGGAGTTTACATATAGCTTATCACTGAACTTGCTTACTGGTTCACAGTTCACCTTTGAATGCACTTCTTGCAAACGTGTAAAACACAACCGTGTTTGTCTTGCAGCTTACAACTTATCTGTTGAGGATGTACTACGAAACCTGTTACACTCATTAGGTCTATATGCATTACTATACATCATGGAGCCTTCTCGATATCCACCTCTCTGAGGCCTACTCGTCATCAATGATTGCATTTTTCTCTCAGACTGCTCTATTCTAGGGGTGAGATGTAATAGACTGGCGAACTTGCTCATCGATTGATTGACACTATCCTTTACTAGTTTCAGGATATCATCAAATTTTGGCTCGACACCCTCATCCTCCATACGGGAGCTTATCTTCACCCACTTCCTTTGCAGTCGAGTAGGTAGGCGTCTTGCTATTACTTCTAGTATAAAACTCGAGTTGAGGTCATTCATGCAATTCATAGAAATCAAGGTATTCTTATAAGTCATAAGATTATCCAGAAACTCAGTAAGTGCCTTGGAGTCATCTTGAAGTTGACCGCCGTTACCTTTGACAGCTTCGTATACGTTCCTTACAATCATTGAAGGTCTTCCAAACCTTTGACGCAATATGCTCATAGCCTCAGCGTATCCCTCATTAGGGGGCATGAGCTTACAGCACTGTATAGCTCTTGAAGCATCTCCAGTGCAATACGTCAACAAATACATCAGTTTCTGTTCATCACTTAATAAAAAACTACTCAACATGATCTCAAACTCCTTTACAAATTGTAAATAATCGGCTGGGTTTCCATCAAAACACCGTGGTTCAAACTTATGGAGTTTGATGTTCCTATTATCCCTGAACGGCGAAACAGTAACATCAACCATGTCATGCTTAACATCAGACACATCGTTACAATTAACAGACAAGTCACCATGACTTACTTTCCTGTTTGCATCCAAGACGCTCTGTCCCTTCTTTGACCCAGGCATTGTTGAACTTGACTTAATTCCAAAAACGTTCCAGATATTGCTTGTTCAAAGAGGACTTGACTGGCACCAGGAAAGATGAACGGTGACTATCCAAACTTCCACCAACTGTCTGAATCTTCCAGAATCTGTTTTTCCCGTCAGAAACTGATTTCACCATCAAAAACTGTCAGTCACGTCTCGTAAACCGTTAATGCCCAGCTCTTGCTACGCTCGGGCTCACGCTATTCCTTGAAGTTTTTCAGAAACGCTTAGTAATAACGGAGGCAAAAACCAAAACTCAGTTTGGCGACTCGATAATTCTTTATTGTAACACCAACATATAAAAAATAATTCCACTAAGGTCTGTGAACAAATATTACAATAATAAATCACAATATTACTTCTGATGGTTGTCTCCTGACTTCTTTCTGAACAGCGACCGATGAGACGATGACTGTCGTATTGATGCCTCCGCGAAAATTGGGGAAGTTGGTTTTGAGCAAACAACCATGAATTGATCGTTCGATCTTCAACTACATTGACAACGTGACTTGTCAGAAAATGAGAATTGATATCATTCGGGAAGTCATATAACGCAATTTTATTAAAACTTATTCCAAAATATTTACTAAGCGAAATTTCAACCAACACGTTTGATATGTCCACCCCATAACTTCTTGGTGCGAAGCGAAGTAACCCAAGGGGTTTAACGTAGTGATTTCCTGAACAAGAAGTTTTGTAGTCACATTACAACTAAATATGTTGCACTATGTTAATGTTACACATTGCGAGGTTACATTAATGCATTCAGAGATACGTTGTGTAGAGGACAGAAGTAAAGGTTTAGAACTCAAATCATCAATTTACAAACGGTTGGGTTGGTTTGGTCGATTAATGCGAGAAATGTTTCAATTTTTGGAAACCACTTTCGCTGCCAACTTTTGAGATCCACTCACTAAAAGAAACAAGCTGATACTCACTTGTCAAATTCCAGATTAAATCTGAAAGGTTATACCGTCAACTTTTAGAAACGACTTCCTGGAGAACTCCAGTCCCTGCACTTAACCAACTTATTCATTGGGGGTTTAAGCCAGCGAACACACTCATTTGAAGACTTTTGACATAGACTTCGAGGTTCCCATCGTAAAATAAGATTTACAGTCGAAATCAGAAGATAAAGTATCCACGAAATATAACATTTCTAGAATTTAATAAGAGACCACAATTTTTATGTGATACGACAGTGGCTGGTGTTGTATTCTTAAGTGACAAATTTACTTTGTTCAAAGGTTTCAGATATGCATATTCAACTATAGCGATAAAGCAAAGAAGTCGGTTTTGCGGCTACTTAGATTAAAACATTAGTCAACAGTTTACTTTGCATTCTTCTAGCATATGAAATAAAGTATCAGAGGGAATGAGCCGAAATCGAATGTTGTCAAATTTACCAACTTATGGAGGCCAGAGTCAAAAAATAATGTAAAGCAAGGTATTTATCCACTCAATTAGTTCTGTTTATGAGGACTTATTTACAGTAAGGTGGGTAGGCCGAAGGCTCCCAGAATGGTGTGTCTTACGATGTGGAAAAATCAGCTTAAAATGAGTAGCAATCGGGAGGTTAAATATTAGAGCACTGAATGTCTACGGTATTCACAGAATGTACTGTGCTGAAATATTTAAGGTCAGCCGTGGATATTGAATGTTGCCGCTGATGAAATAATTTGATTTATGAAGCCCACCTATCAGTAGTAGCTAATGTAAACAACATCACAGCATACTGCAATGCAATACACGGATGTCTTATAACAAATATCTTCATCACTAGATCTAGTGTAATCATGTTCTTGGGAGTAAGGAAGCAGGCAAAATAATCCTTATTTTTTGTGAAAATAAACGTCAATAATTCATAAATCAAACGTATAGAGAACCTCAATTCTTCATAACCTCAAAACATCCAAACTCATTACCACTCTTTAAATTGTTTTACTGCACCAATTTATAAAATGACGTGTCATATCAGTAAGACAACGTATATATACACATTTAGTTGCTAGGCCTCCATTTTCTCTTTTCTATTGCACAAACCTTCGCAACATGCAGATCTTCGTGAAAACATTAACTGGCAAGACAATAACTCTGGAAGTCGAGCCGAGTGATACGATTGAGAATGTGAAAGCCAAGATCCAAGATAAAGAAGGTATCCCACCAGACCAGCAACGTCTAATCTTCGCCGGGAAGCAACTGGAAGATGGTCGAACATTGTCTGACTACAATATTCAGAAGGAGTCGACTCTTCACTTGGTTCTCCGTCTTCGTGGTGGTATGCAGATATTTGTGAAAACCCTGACTGGTAAGACGATAACTTTGGAGGTTGAGCCGAGTGATACGATTGAGAATGTGAAAGCCAAGATCCAAGATAAAGAAGGTATCCCACCAGACCAGCAACGTCTAATCTTCGCCGGGAAGCAACTGGAAGATGGTCGAACATTGTCTGACTACAATATTCAGAAGGAGTCGACTCTTCACTTGGTTCTCCGTCTTCGTGGTGGTATGCAGATATTTGTGAAAACCCTGACTGGTAAGACGATAACTTTGGAGGTTGAGCCGAGTGATACGATTGAGAATGTGAAAGCCAAGATCCAAGATAAAGAAGGTATCCCACCAGACCAGCAACGTCTAATCTTCGCCGGGAAGCAACTGGAAGATGGTCGAACATTGTCTGACTACAATATTCAGAAGGAGTCGACTCTTCACTTGGTTCTCCGTCTTCGTGGTGGTATGCAGATATTTGTGAAAACCCTGACTGGTAAGACGATAACTTTGGAGGTTGAGCCGAGTGATACGATTGAGAATGTGAAAGCCAAGATCCAAGATAAAGAAGGTATCCCACCAGACCAGCAACGTCTAATCTTCGCCGGGAAGCAACTGGAAGATGGTCGAACATTGTCTGACTACAATATTCAGAAGGAGTCGACTCTTCACTTGGTTCTCCGTCTTCGTGGTGGTATGCAGATATTTGTGAAAACCCTGACTGGTAAGACGATAACTTTGGAGGTTGAGCCGAGTGATACGATTGAGAATGTGAAAGCCAAGATCCAAGATAAAGAAGGTATCCCACCAGACCAGCAACGTCTAATCTTCGCCGGGAAGCAACTGGAAGATGGTCGAACATTGTCTGACTACAATATTCAGAAGGAGTCGACTCTTCACTTGGTTCTCCGTCTTCGTGGTGGTATGCAGATATTTGTGAAAACCCTGACTGGTAAGACGATAACTTTGGAGGTTGAGCCGAGTGATACGATTGAGAATGTGAAAGCCAAGATCCAAGATAAAGAAGGTATCCCACCAGACCAGCAACGTCTAATCTTCGCCGGGAAGCAACTGGAAGATGGTCGAACATTGTCTGACTACAATATTCAGAAGGAGTCGACTCTTCACTTGGTTCTCCGTCTTCGTGGTGGTATGCAGATATTTGTGAAAACCCTGACTGGTAAGACGATAACTTTGGAGGTTGAGCCGAGTGATACGATTGAGAATGTGAAAGCCAAGATCCAAGATAAAGAAGGTATCCCACCAGACCAGCAACGTCTAATCTTCGCCGGGAAGCAACTGGAAGATGGTCGAACATTGTCTGACTACAATATTCAGAAGGAGTCGACTCTTCACTTGGTTCTCCGTCTTCGTGGTGGTATGCAGATATTTGTGAAAACCCTGACTGGTAAGACGATAACTTTGGAGGTTGAGCCGAGTGATACGATTGAGAATGTGAAAGCCAAGATCCAAGATAAAGAAGGTATCCCACCAGACCAGCAACGTCTAATCTTCGCCGGGAAGCAACTGGAAGATGGTCGAACATTGTCTGACTACAATATTCAGAAGGAGTCGACTCTTCACTTGGTTCTCCGTCTTCGTGGTGGTATGCAGATATTTGTGAAAACCCTGACTGGTAAGACGATAACTTTGGAGGTTGAGCCGAGTGATACGATTGAGAATGTGAAAGCCAAGATCCAAGATAAAGAAGGTATCCCACCAGACCAGCAACGTCTAATCTTCGCCGGGAAGCAACTGGAAGATGGTCGAACATTGTCTGACTACAATATTCAGAAGGAGTCGACTCTTCACTTGGTTCTCCGTCTTCGTGGTGGTATGCAGATATTTGTGAAAACCCTGACTGGTAAGACGATAACTTTGGAGGTTGAGCCGAGTGATACGATTGAGAATGTGAAAGCCAAGATCCAAGATAAAGAAGGTATCCCACCAGACCAGCAACGTCTAATCTTCGCCGGGAAGCAACTGGAAGATGGTCGAACATTGTCTGACTACAATATTCAGAAGGAGTCGACTCTTCACTTGGTTCTCCGTCTTCGTGGTGGTATGCAGATATTTGTGAAAACCCTGACTGGTAAGACGATAACTTTGGAGGTTGAGCCGAGTGATACGATTGAGAATGTGAAAGCCAAGATCCAAGATAAAGAAGGTATCCCACCAGACCAGCAACGTCTAATCTTCGCCGGGAAGCAACTGGAAGATGGTCGAACATTGTCTGACTACAATATTCAGAAGGAGTCGACTCTTCACTTGGTTCTCCGTCTGCGTGGTGGTTAATTTATTTCATGTGTAATAGAGACATTTTAATTTTGCTTTTATTTTCCTTCTGAAATCTTTAATTAAATATAAGTTTCATCATTCGATACTTGTTCTGCTCGTTTTGCGGTTCTTAACTGTCTCCGTTACGCGAATATTAGAATGTCGTGCAGTGATTTCCTCGTTTTTATGTTGTACCTGTATGTTGTTTATGGTTTCGGTTGATGTCTTGACTGTCATTGCGGTGCGTGTACTAAGGTTATGCGTAGGTTTTGGAGGAAGTGACCTAGTTCGCTTGACGAGTGATTACTCTCTTTGAAACGTCTATTTTCGCAGTGAAACATTTCCAAGTTGATGTCATCTGCTATGAGTAACTGCGAGATATCTATCGCCACCATTTGGGAGATTTTGACAAGCTGATAAAGTTAACTGATGGTTTGTCTTGTTAGCTAAACCTTCCTGAATAGACGTATTGTGTAAATGATTACAAGAGATTGTAACTCCCAATGAACGGAAAGGAAAACGATATTGTTTTTACTGGCGTCTCGCTGTTTAATGCTAAAAGCTTTATCAAAGTAATACTAAACCAGGGTTTATGAAGTCTCAGCTTATATACAATAAATTTAATCATCGTTCATCACCAGGTAGTGATTTTTGCTTTGTCACGTTGGCCAGTTGGTAAAGATGAAACCAGGTGTATATTGTTGGATTTGATAGGTGTGTAAAATTATAAAAGCGGCGTGCATTTACCTAATGCGATATATATTCAACCGAAGAACAGTCATATGCAGTAAACACGATTCTTATGACTTGAACTTACTTAAATGATATTAATGAGTGTAAAATTTGGTTCTCTTCTACGCCTGATAATACTTTCTGCGATAGGGACGATGGGGGTGGTAGTGTTGTGCCCACGAATACACCTGTTTTTGGGGGGATATGCACATTTTACTTTTTATGACAGGTGTTTGTAACAATGTGATTTGGATAGTTGCTATCGCAATTCCTGGGTATTCACTTGTGCTATTAAATTGACAGCTAGTCCATGTAGTGTAGTATGTTGTTAGCCAACCAAAATTTATCCCCATTGTACGTAAGCAGTATGCGGTCCAAATTACTAGTTCAGAATGTTTCAAAATAGTTTATTCTTTCCTTTTTGCCGTGACATATGAGCCTTGGTGCATTTTATCAATCATGCCTGCAATGTATTGCCTCTATGTCTATTCAGCATTTTATATTTATGCTTATTTTTGTTGCAGGTAGCTTCTCTTTCCATTATTTTTGTTCAGCATTCTGAATTTTTAGACTGCATCAACCAGCGTATCTTCACGAGAATTCCCATCAGTCAACGCTCTATATACCACTGACCCTCTGATTTCGTTGTTCATCTATGCTTCCATTCATCTGCTTCACCACACTCTCCGTACTGTCAGGTTCCAGGTATTCATAAGAAGCCACTCCTTCTCCTGCCTTTTCTTGCCTGAGATGTCTATACAGGTCCTCTTTCACATCCTTTTCTCAGTTTCAGTGTTCCTCCACACAGTCTACCTCAGTTGAGTTACCTAATGTCAGCGATCTCTCCCAGATTCATGTAGTTGAGGTGTCTTTGACAGTTTAACCCTTCAGTTTCTAGGTGTTTAACTTGAATTGTAGTCTATCTCCAGATCATTTGTTGGCTTTCAGTTTCGTCTTGAAACTTCTTCAAGCTGAATAATGGTATCAGCTCACGTCTATTTCTCTTTTCGACTGTGTATCCAGCAGATTGCGTCTCCATTTTCTTGAAATTGAGATGTAATCTTTGACTCCTGCTGTGTCCATCTGGTGAGACCCACATAATCTTGTGGATATACATATGCTTATATACACTCCTTCCAAACACAAAGTAATTAATGACTCATAGTTCATCTAAGAGTTCTGCGTTTTCCTCAGATTTTTTGAGCACCCCTCCACCCATGATGAGTTCTCTTCCCTTACTGTCTGCTCCAGACAGTAAATTTCATCATCCGAACTTACTGACGCAAGAAGACTGATTCCGGCGAGCTCCGATTATGATGAGGGCGAAAGCTACTCAAACGAAAACTAACAAGAAGCCTTCGAAATGACCGTGAACAGTGGTGGGTGACAAAAGCCAAAGAGATGGAAAAAGGCATCGGCGACTGGCAACACCAGACAACTACTTAGGCTTATCAAGGAAACAGGTGAAAGGCAAATGATAAGTGAAACAATCTCTGAGAAAAATGGCACCATAATTAGCTCCCAGGATAGACGACTGGATCGCTGGAAAGAGCACTATCAGGAGCAGTTTAATTGACCCAAAGCCACGCACAACCTGCCGAACATCCAACACCTCCCTGAATGGGATATAGACACAGGTCCTCCTTCCCTAACTGAGGTTTCTAAAGCTGTCACCAATCTGAAACAAGGTAGAACAGCGGGACCTGATGGAATGACTCCAGATGTATTTAAGTACGGTGGAGACAGTTTACTGTCTGCATTAAGTGAGGTTCTGGGCAGCGTCTGGGAATCAGAAGAAGTCCCATCAGGTTGGTGTAAGTCACTGATTATCCCCATATACAAGAAGGGAGACAAGTTTTCCTGTGTTAATCACATAGGGATTAGCTTGACTAATATAGTATCTAAAGTCCTAGGCTCAATAATCATGCGTAGACTGAGTGGTGCTAGGGAGACACAAACACGAGAGAGCTAGGAAGGCTTTAGACCAGGAAGAGGGTGTATTGATCATATCTTCACCTTCCGACAGATTCTAGAACGTAGGCATTCCTACCGGTGTCCAACAGTCATTATATTTCCTGACCTAAAGGCGGCATTCAATTCTGTCGACCGAGAGGTACTCTGGCTATGCTTGGCTGTAAAGGGAATGACGAGAAAATACAATGCACTGATTAAAGCGCTCTACTCAAACTCAAGCAGCCAGTTGAGGGTTACGGCGAGTTGTCATATGATATCCATCAGGGATGCCCACTATCCCCATTTCTATTCAACTTCATCATAGATGTACTAATGGACTCAACCCTAACTCACTTCAGAGACTCAAGGATCAACTTGTTACCAGGGAATAATGTCGTTCACTTAGAATGTGCAGATGATATAGTCCTGCTTCTAGGTGAAGAAGGTAACATTGGACAATTTTAACTTTCGCTCCTTTTCAGTTAAACCTTCATATCATGATCCTGGAGGATATTGTTTCCCACCTCATGAGAGCATTCGATGCTTTTGGTGACACTACGACGGCCATTCTATTACTGTGCTAGTGGATTTTGTCTGGGTGATCGAACTATATTGTCGACTCCGCAGTTAATAATATAGAGAGCTCACTTCCATAATGACTATTCTCACAGACTGCTAACGTCGTTATGCCGTATCTTCATATTTCAGGCAAAATTACTGCTGGTGATCGCACCAACTGTTACTGGAAATATTACCAAGATTAAAACATATCATTGTGTGTAAATACTGATTATAAATACTTTTAAAGTAATACGAATGAAACTTCCAATCGTATAGCAAAGCCAGTACTGTGTACCTCAACTGGGATAATTTCTGGCAACATTTACTACGCCACAATGAGCGAAGTCTTACTCTGCTATACACGACTGATTATCACTTGGAAATGTTAAGGTATTCACATCCTTTAATAATGCATATTTTCAAATGGTCTTCAAAACCAAAATTGAGCTTCCACTCCTAAAAGCGAATAGGGACTTGGAAGTTAACGACAGAAACTGATAGTTGAAACAGCACATTTTCTTCCCCTTATTTATGTCTGGAGATTTGAGGAAATTCGTATTGTCTCCAAAATTTGAGTCTGTGTAAATCAGTAAAAAGTCTCTGCTGACTTCTCACATTTAACATGCAAAATTACTCAGCATAGCAATATTATGATAATTAACTCAGTTACAGCAATGTCACCCTATTTATATACACCATCCAGCTCAACGTAAGATCATCGCTGGATACAAAGGTTAGATAGTAAAGTCCCTGACATTTTTACCGATTTACACAGACTCAAATTTTGGAGACAATACGAATTTCCTCAAATCTCCAGACATAAATAAGGGGAAGAAAATGTGCTGTTTCAACTATCAGTTTCTGTCGTTAACTTCCAAGTCCCTATTCGCTTTTAGGAGTGGAAGCTCAATTTTGGTTTTGAAGACCATTTGAAAATATGCATTATTAAAGGATGTGAATACCTTAACATTTCCAAGTGATAATCAGTCGTGTATAGCAGAGTAAGACTTCGCTCATTGTGGCGTAGTAAATGTTGCCAGAAATTATCCCAGTTGAGGTACACAGTACTGGCTTTGCTATACGATTGGAAGTTTCATTCGTATTACTTTAAAAGTATTTATAATCAGTATTTACACACAATGATATGTTTTAATCTTGGTAATATTTCCAGTAACAGTTGGTGCGATCACCAGCAGTAATTTTGCCTGAAATATGAAGATACGGCATAACGATGTTAGCAGTCTGTGAGAATAGTCGTTATGGAAGTGAGCTCTCTATATTATTAACTGCGGAGTCGACAATATAGTTCGATCACCCAGACAAAAACCACTAGCACAGTAATAGAATGGCCGTCGTAGTGTCACCAACAGCATCGAATGCTCTCATGAGGTGGGAAACAATATCCTCCAGGATCATGATATGAAGGTTTAACTGAAAAGGAGCGAAAGTTAAAATTGTCCAATGTTACCTTCTTACAAACAATGCACTCTCACTGGGGAGGAGGCCTTTTGCAGATGACTGCAATCAGTATTGGATAAGACCCAAGGAAGAAAGCGATATCAAACTGGGATCAGACAGTCTATCTGTCTGTCTGTTTTCAACATAGAACTTTGCGCCGATGTACAGCAGTTCACGTCGTTACACTCCATCTAGCACACAAAGCAAGAGAAGAAAGTAGAACAAATGCATAATAGAGAGAGTAAACAGAGGTGTGACACAAAGGAATAGTAATAACGAAGAACAGTATAGTTTCATTGGAAATCACAAGTCACAGGGAGTGGATGAATCCGCTATTGAGAACGATTTTGAGCCATGTCACTAATCGTCTCCAACCTTCATTGGTTTTTACCGTCCCGAGGACCCCAACAAGGAAGTCTACACCTTCCTACGTGGCTGACTTAAAGTACCTGTTGTGGATTTCATTGACTGGTGCCATGTTTTGGTTTGACCACCGCTAGCTCCTCCAGCCTGACCCTATATCAACTAACATTGCTCTTTGAGGAAGGCGATGACTAGGCATACGTAACACATGTCCCAACCATCTCAATCGATGTAGATTTACAGCCTCGTCGATTGATTCCCCCTCCTTATCTAGCACTCGACGCCTAACCTCATTATTGCTTACCCTACTATACCACTTAACACGGGAGATAGAACACAGACACCTATAATCAAAGACAGCTAGCCTTTTCGTGTCCTCTACTTTCAATGACCAGGTCTCGTAGCCCTAAGGGAGGATGGAGCGGACTACTTAGCAGTACACCCGCCCTTTGGTCGATAGCCGGATATCACGTCTACGCCAGAGACGGCGTAAACTGGCAAATGAGAAACTAGCCGTCTGTATCCGTGCTGAGATTTCGTCAGCGAACAACTCACTGGAGTTGTCTGATGCAACTTCCCAAATAAGGAAAGTGGTCAACGTGCTCTACCACTTCATTCCCTATTTCTAAACTAGGAGTCCGAGTAGTTCAGCCCTGTAGCATTATCTTACATTTGGCGGGAGCGAATCACATACCAAACATTTGTAGATTGCAGCTCAAGGCTTTCAGAAGACTGCATTTTGTCAGCTTCTTCACCTAGAAGCAGGACTATATCATCTGCACATTCTAAGTGAACGACATTATTCCCTGGTAACAAGTTGATCCTTGAGTCTCTGAAGTGAGTTAGGGTTGAGTCCATTAGTACATCTATGATGAAGTTGAATAGAAATGGGGATAGTGGGCATCCCTGATGGATATCATATGACAACTCGCCGTAACCCTCAACTGGCTGCTTGAGTTCCAGTAGAGTGCCTTGATGATGAGCAATAACGAGCACAACATCTGGATCCGTGCTATATGTTTCTTCCTAACATCTAATGCTAATCTGCGGGGTGTAGTGGTGTCTTATCATTTACTTTTGCGACCAAATTACACAGTTGCTAAATTTGAAGTAAAGTTTAAGAATATCCAGCTAAATGTGCAACTATGTGGTGATCGATTCTAATTCATTTAGAACAAATTACTCACCTAATTATTGAAGCATTTTTATTCCAAGGTTCAAAATGAAACTTGATAAGAGAAGTAAGTGGAGATAACTGATGTGAATAGAAATGTGTAATATTGCATACCAATCTTCGGATTAGAATGAAAGAAAGATAACCATGGTACGTTTAAAGTACAAATAAATTATTTCCCATCACACAAAAGGCATGGAAATACAAAAGGCATGGATAAATTCAAGTGTACACGCCGTCACACTTCCTGAATAATAGCTCAAAAATAAGTTTCCAATTCGTTTTTGTTACTTATTTCCATAAACAATGGTGGTTATTTTTCACCTATGTCTATCAAATGGTGTATTTCCAAATATTAGGTTTCTCCTAGGTTCGTTAGACTGGAGTGTTCTTTGAAAACGTTTGTTTAGAAGGATCCCTGACAATTCTATGGAAACTGAAGTCCTTACACAAAATCATCTCAGTGTAAATGAACGCCTATCGACACAGTTCTCAACCAGCATTAGGGTTGGATGGGGTTGATGAATTTCTCCAATCGTTGAAATTCTAAAAGTTGTGCTTGGTGACTTAGTATTCCTATCTGGAGAAAAACTATTCAATCTTGAGTATTCAGAATATATTATTTTGGTATGCGATAATATACAAGCTATCCATTTGGAAACAATGATTTGTTTGTACTTTTCACTATTTAATTTCAAAATACTGTACCTCTACTTGCTTTCCAAGGTAAATCGTTAAGAGTAGTCGAAAAGTTAGTGTGTTTAAGTAATTGTCAGTGCTGGTAGAAAAGTGATGAATGAAATTCGCAATCCTATAGCAAAAGCCAGAGCGATATACCCCAACTTGGTTAATTTCAAGAATCTTTTACACCGCTATTATGATTGAAGTCTTAGTCTACTTCGCACCTTGTATATTATCCCTGTTTTCATAAGATTAATTGCATCCGATGGGATTACTCTATAAGTAATTTAGACACTGGACGGTGCATTTCTTGACAAATTGCATTCTTTTAAATGGAGATGCCGTCTTCTGTTAATTGGAAATATGGATGCCATCCAAGTGGTTTCCTCATTATTCTTTTCTGTTATCTGGAGGGTCAGTTAGAATAAGAGGTAAGCTGGAAGTAAACCAGTTGCGTGCATCAGGAATCCTTCAGTAATCACCAGGAGATCATGAGAATCAGTGGCTAGAGATGTTGTCAAATATGGAGCAGGATTAAAACAAATCCTAAACATGCATCAATGTTTTCCTTTTATTTTTGAAAGAAGTATAAAGAAATGTACGCTTCTATTGTGGGTAGAATTTATTTTGATAAAGTCTCACAGTGTTATACAGTAATATTTACTGGTGACGTTTTGAACACAATTTATTGCTCATAATCATGTCAAGGTACTCACACGACCTTCTAAGGCGAGAAACACATTCATCAACCTGAAACCAATCTGGGAATCTTCGTCACTCAACATCAACAACAAAATTCAGTCGGATTTTCAATACAAACGTCAAGTCAGTTCTTCTATACGGATCAGAAACTTGGCGGGCGGGTCACAAAGAATATTTCCAACAGCCTGTTGCAGACCTTTACCAACAACTGTCTTCGCTCTATGCTGAAGATCAGATGACCGGGCTGGAAAGAATCACCAACAAGAAACTATGGGAAGAAACAAAACAAGAACCAATCGCCCAACAAATATGCAAGAGGAAGTGGAGATGGATTAGACACTCGCTGAGGAGGCCGGTTAGTGACATCGCGTGCGCGTCAGGACATTGTTTGAGTGGAAGGGAAGCGAGGGGATTGCGGCGAGTAGGACGTCCAAGGGGGAAATGGAGGAAATCGTGTGAAGAGGAGTTGAAACAGTATGGACAAACATGGATACAGGTGAAAAGTATAGCAGAAGACAGAAGTGGCAAGTGGAGACGTGCAGTTGAAGCCCTATGTTCCACTAGGAACCCAAGGGAACAATAATAATTATTATTTTTCATCGCTTGATTTGATTGGTAGGACTATTCTCCATATCCCTGGTATTTGCGTTGAGTCAGTCTTGTCGCATATGTTGGGCGCAGACTCGATGAACCAGGATTCAGTAATCAACCTCTCTCTTTCTCTCCACCTACCTATATTAGTATTTGAAATTTTAACTCAGTCCCACCCTATTGTGTGTAGATGCACGCAGTGCTATCGCCGAGCTTTTTTCTAAATTACTTATCTTCTCGAGGTCAGTCATTCTAATCTTCAGTACCTGATCTACTAGTTTAACCTATGTAGTTGACCTCATATTCGTTGCAAGGTATTTTGTATAATTGGGTCAACTGGGTCCTTTAACCTACAGAGCTTGTCCCTGAGCGAGTTTGTAGGTTTAAGTGTCACCCAAATTCCTGCTCTATTAAGAATCCTACGTAGGGTCACAGATGTCCCTTCCTCATATGGTAGAACTGTAGATGCCTTATATTCTCTCTTATTTATGTTTTCATTATTAGTTTAACCATTATTTTTATTTTGTTTTTGACCTGTTTTGATCTACCGGAAGAATTTTATAAGATAGCTATTTGACACCAACGTTTCTTCTATCTGTTTCATTTAATCATTTAGGTCTTTTCTTGTACTACTTAGTGCTACTGCCCGGTTTGTTAGACACTTCGCTAAGCCTGCCTCTTAACAGTTAACGGACGAGATGAGTTAAAGTCTAAATATCTATTAGAATGTGTTGGTTTTTTATAAACGCTAGTGTAGAGTCTATCTTCTTCTATTCGTTTTAATTTACAATTTAACATAGCTAATTCTCCTTGTTCATTTTCCGATTCAAATGTGAATTTTATTCTCTCTACTGATGAGTTTATATGTGTCAAGAAGCTAAAAATATGTTCTGTTTTTTCCACCATATTTTTGGAGTAGGATTAAATGTATTAAGAGCGATATTTTCCCAGCTGTTCATAAAGATGTCTGCTACGATAGGGGATATTGGTGATCCCATTGCTACACCTTCTGTTTGTCTATATATTTTGTCTTGGAACTTAAAGATAGTAGATGTGAAGCATAACTGAATTCCTAAAATAATTTCCTCAATGGGCAGCTTTATCCTATGTCCAAGTTCGGGATCAGAAGTTAGTTCTCTTTTAACTGCTTTTAAGGCCATATTGACTGTTATATTAGTATAGAGAGACTAGTTTTATCAAAACTAACCATTGTTTCACCATTCGCTAGTTGAATGTCGTTTGGTTTCTTTGTCATCTCATATGAATTAGTTAGCCTAGAGTTTGAGCGATTTCTAATGAGGCATAATATTAGAGCTAAGTGTTTTGATAATTCATAAGTAGGGGTGTTTCTGAAATCTACTATTGGTCTTATGGGGTGACCTTGCTTATGTATTTTAATAGTACCATACATTCTACTAGCATTATTAGTTTTGGGTATTAAATTAAACTATTTAGACTCACCCAGTGACGGCTTCATTCTCCGTATAAAATCCACTGTAAATTACCTCAGATGAACCTGTCTCAAGAAAGTCACTGAGCATATTGAGACCATATACCAAGATATCTGTTACGATAGGAGATCCTATCACTACACCTACTGTTTGTCTAAAGTAGGAATTAGAATGGCATTTAAACCTATAAACTCACTCAGGGACAAGTTCTTTAGGTTAGAGGACCGAAATGACCCAATTAAACAGCAACTTAAATTAACATTACATTTGTTAATTATTCTTATATTTTGATCCCTTATCACTTTGCTCACTTCTATTTTTCATATCCTATCATTCCTTATTTAACCACAGTTCTATATTATGAAGCTAACCAGTAGTCATCAGATGGTTGACCAGATCATGGTAACTGTTAGGTTGGAATATTGTTTAGCGGAATTCATCCCTGAATTAACTAATAGTTGATTTGAGTGCAACTTTGATATCAATCCTAAGGCACATTCTGAGTTCATTCATTCAGCCGTTATCATAATTAATGAGTTTAATAATACTACACACAGTTGAACAAAATCTTTGAATAAGAAATAGTTTTCGTGACTTGAATACGTTATCTTAAATTAGGCACCCATTTTCAGATCACAAATATGACCGAGAGAATCCGGTTAATATGAAAGACCAAACAAAATAACATTGGTTGTGTAACACTTTGGTGATTGATCTGTATGTTTAACCCATTACCACGTAAGGCCAATCGCACACGGAATACCTCAGCAGTAGCGTCAATGACTGCATCGTCGGTTAGGTTGTTTGGAGGGATTTCACACAAATCGATGTCGAAGATTATAGTCTCCCTGGTCAGTGCGTGAGTCTTCAGCGCAGAACTTAGCACAAAAATACTTTAGTTAAGGTTGTCACTCTTCATTGACTAACCTACCCTGCTTAGATAACACTTTATACCTGACCTCTATTACTCACCACAGTATACCTCTTGAAACGGGAGACAGGACGAAAATGCCTAAGCTCAAAGACAAATAATCCGTTCAATTCCTCTAATTTCAACGGTCATATCTCAAAACTGCAAATAATGACAGGTCAAACTGCTGCGTGGTACACAAGTCTTGGGATGGATACCCGAATATCACGTCTACGCTATAGATGATGTGAGCTGGAAAATGCCACGCGAGCCTTTTGTAGACGTGCTAAGATTCTATCAGCAATCAGTTCACTAGGCTTGTTACAACTTACCAATCAAGTGAAGTGGTCAACAAGCTCTACTACTTCACTCTGTATCTCTTGCAACATTGTCTTACATTTGACAGGAACGAATCGAATGACAAGCATTCTAAGATTACAGTTCAAAGTGTTCAGAAGACTGCTCTTTAGAGACAAATCAATCCGTGGGTTGCTATAGTTCATTAAGTTCATATCCATTAGCACATCTATTATGAAACTAAACAAAAATGGAAACATTGGGAGTTCCTGACGAACACTACTGATTACTGCCACTTCAGTTGACAACGTTCCATTAGGTATTATAAGATTGATTAAGTTTGAGTAGAATGCCTGGATTAATACAGCATAATATCTCAGCACTCCACTCAAGATCATAAATTACCACAATACCTCCCGATCGATGGAGTCGAATTCTACCTTCATGTCAGGAAATATGTCAAATGTTGGACGCAAGTAAGTATGCCTGTGTTCGACAATCTGTCTACGGGTGCAGATATGATCATGACATCCTCTTCTGGGCATAAAGCCTACCTGGTTTTCACTGATTTGTTTCTCATGAGCACTGCTTAACTTAAACAGGGTTAATAATCTAGAATTGCAGATACAACATTAATCAGACCTGATCCTCCTGTGATTAATTATCACAGGAAGATTTGTCTCAAACTGGTCAAATCAATGTTTCGCCCCAGTTCAGATGAACTACCAAAGATTCCCACACAATACTTATTATCTTCATAACTCAGTCACTAGTTCATCACCGCCATTCTTAATCACTTTTCTAGTTATACTATGAGGGCTCTTTTCTTTGCCTCGTTTCAGAATGGAGACAGCTTTCGTAACCTTAGTTACAGTTGTTGGACCGATGACTACGCCCTATTCATTCAGGATGCTATACATTCTTAGGGTGGCCGCAGGTCAGTGCAGTCGCTCCCCAAAATGTTCCTTGCAATGTCTCTCCTTATGTTTGAAACTTGTGGAGTCGGTGGCACAGTGGTTAGGACTTTCGGCGACCATGTACATGGTCCGGGGTTCGATCCCCTGCCAACGCACCCCTTGATATCTATGGTCGGCCTGCAAAATTTGGGCTACCGATATCACATGCTGAAAATTCCATACTTATACCGAAAAATACGGTGTGGGATCAAGCTGTAATCGAGAGAAGGAACAGATAGTCATATGAATAGAGTTGTGAAGCATGGGATTCTATAGGTGAGGCCAATACGCTTTTCTGACTGTTACAACTTCCCTACTTGAGCATCATGATTACCTACTAAGATGACTATATCTAAGAGTTTTGCTTTTAATCGCAAACTGGACTACTTTTGAAAGAACTCATCCGCTACTTCATTCGAACTGCAGTCGGTAACCAACACCAATTAGAGCGAAACCTTATTTCAGGGCAACCTAGGGAATATATTAAGCCGAACCACACTATAGTTTCCTTCAGAAACTAATAGTATTCGAATCATACGTACTAATTAATCGTATCAGTCGGTTGTATATACTGTGCATTCATCCTTAGTCTCAAAAACTATAAAGAAATATTCTGAAGTGTAAGTGCAACATTTCAAAATATTTAATATCTAGTATTTTTTATCACTTCTATAATTAGAAACAAAGATTAAGTTTCATGTGATAAAACTAAGAGATTTCATAAGTTTTCATATGACGATATATGGCTGCGTTTTTAGACAAAGCAACACTACCACTGCTATAAATCAATATCACATGGACCAATCAAAAACACCTACGTAAATCGGTATCGACTTTTCTCTGTACAATGCTAAAGCCATTTGACCAATCAGATTATGAAAGTCAGTAGAATTTTCTCGATATTATTTCTAACCTTGTCTAGGATACCAACAACTGAATCTATATGAAATTTTAGCTGTCATCTGATCGATAACTATATTATTTGACTATCATCATGACAGACAAGGTGTTTTCTCTTTAAATTTTAACATCAGCGCAGTTTTCGAATGACAAGAATAAATATTGTCACTGTTTCTTTTCATGCTAGTGTAGTAGTTGTAATAGTCCCAATTTACCATGTTAAGTAACAAATCCCATTACATAAGGTGTATATTGAAGGCTTTTACAGTAGCAGTTTCCAATGACCGCCGTAATACTCTTTATTTTTCTTGTAGCACTAATAGCGTTTACTGAGATATGAAACATTAAGCATACAACTGAGTATGATTGGGTGACAGTTCCATTTTCCAGTAATAAAGTTACTAATCATGTTTGTAATCGGACTTAAATGCTAAATAATACATTATACTACATACCTTATAAAAAGATTTAAATGATAACGAACTTTCTAGTGGTCACTAGTGACTGACTGAAGGACAAAGTTGCCTACAATTCTAATGAGAAATCGTTACTAATGGGGAAAAATACTCGCCAGTGGCGCAGACTGAGAGGAAGTAGGACTGATGGGCCAGCAGGCTCCCCCGAGTGGTCAGCGAGCGCTCCTCCTCACCCGAAGGCCGCAGGCTCGATTCCCAGATAGGGTATAGCTGGGTAATGGTGAAGAGTACCAGACCAAGACTGGAAAACGCTCCAGTAAGCCTAGGTTCTCAGTAGCTGTCTGACAGATGTAAATCGGTGATCTACCCTGAAAAAACTTCTTTTGATCTCGTTTCATGGGATTTAACGGCTAACCTTTAGTAGGCTACGCTTCAATTAAAGCGTTTAAATACATTTTTTTTAGCTGTCTAAAGGGTAAAATAGATATCAACTCAACGATCAACGGCCTGCGATGTCAGGTAATATAAGAGCCAATACAATTGATTATAAGTATAAAACTTGGGCACTGTGGTGAAGTATAACTCCATTATGGATAAGATTTTATTTTGATAAATCAAAATAAAATCTTATCCATAATGCAGCCAATACAATTCACTCAGAAGTGACAACGAGTTCTGATTCCATAATAAAGCCCAAATTATTAAATCTCTAAGCAAATTTAGCCAGAATATTAATCCAGTCCTCCGCCTATTAATGATAGATAATGGTTATGGTTAGAAAGCGATATTAGCTACACAACCAGTGAGAATCATGGTGGTGCATCGGTGGCACAGTGGTTAGGACTCTCACCGACCATGCACATGGTCCGAGGTTCGATCCCCTGCCGACGCACACCTGATATCTATGGTCGGCCTGAAAAATTTGGGCTACCGATATCCATGCTGAAAATTCCACACTTGTACCAAAAATACAGTGTGGAATCAAGCTGTAATAAAAAATAAATAAATAAATAAACATCATAGATACTTGCCTTCAGCTTAGAAAGCATTAGCAACATTTAATGGCGAAATCATATCAGAATGAAAACAGAACAGTTAGACCTCAAAGGGAGTATTGGATTGAAAAGATCAGGAAGTTCAGCAAAGATGACGATCTTTTCGGCGATTTTATTCTCAAAAACTGTACAATCTCAGTTATATAGATTAGTTTACATGGATACAACTATTATTTGTTTAATTTCACATAGTAACAAAGTGATAATAATTTTCAACTTCATATGAAAGTTTGAAGGTAGGAAAATAGATTACAAAAGGGGTAAGAGACAAGATTGCATAGGATTAGAAAACAGTTACAACATATGCAAAGGGAATATCTTACCACTAAGCAATTGGTGAGAACCAAATGCTCAATAACTTATCATTGATGTTAATTCTCAGTATATTGAGATCATAATCTAGACAACAGTGATTAACAGTTCACACATATTGGGTGTCGTATGTTCCCAATGAAAAGTAATTGAAAATCATCAATGGAATACTCTGAGATTTTCAGATAAGTGCTCAGACTGGTCAAATAACTTGAACAAATTTGTGCAGAGAATAAAGAGTGCATTTTGATAACTGTCGTCAGAATCATGACATTTGACGCACTCAGCCAAACATAGTGTTGAAAGAACAAAACACAATAATCCATGATTAAGTAACTTGGTTACAAATAAACAGCGAAGGTATAAGAGACAAGAAACAGCAGGTAAAAATCCAGAGATACATATAAACTATATAAATGAATTTACGAAGTCGTGTGATTACCTTGATATGATTATGAGCAATAAATTGTGCTCGAAACGTCATTAGTAAACATTACTGTATAACACTGTGAGAATTTATCAAAACAAAATTTACCCATAATGGTATCGTGTCAGCTGTTTTCAATGTACTCCGAGTGAGGTGGATGAGTACAAATCCAGTCATTACTCATCTTCATTTCATTTGTTCATACTAGATTTGAATGTATGATTTTTGTGCCAACCAATTATACAGTTATCATTCCATGCATCAGTCGGAAATCTTTATATTCTCACAACTCTGTCTCTCCACTGACCTCTAGTAAGTCACCGATATTCATAAAATCTGCCTTTGAATTTCAGATAAATTCGACATATAGAGGTCACAACATAACGTCTACATATCAGAGAGTCAATTCAAATTACCGTAGTCTGAGACAATCAATCAAATCACTCTGACTTAACAAGCGAATTCAGCGTATCCGATTGGTGAGTGTAAGCCACAAGGGCAAACAGCTATCGATAACCTAGTGCTACATGTCATGTTTCCAAACCTGACGGTAACCTATCAACAGACGAAGATATAGAATGAAAAGTGTGGAAAGGTAATCACTGACTCAATGTTACCTATTACGAATTTGAAACATTCCAGAATATGGGATAGAGATGCAGATCTTTCTTAAACAATTTGGTCTACGCACTGTGGTGTCAAACCTACTGACCAAAAACTACTCATCATCAACGTCTAAAATGCACTCAGAATCTCTGATGAGTGGTAAACTCCAATCCTTTCCCTATCCCAAACAGCTTGAACTCAAAAGTTAGATATGTTACCCTGACAATGAAGTGACGATACTACCACTACTACTACTAATACTAGCACGATCATTGTTGTCATCATGATCAGACTCAAAGTGATGATAAGCACTGACCCTACATCGGCCGTACCAAATCATGTATAAAGTGGAACGACACAGAGATATCTCAAAATTAAATGACAAAGAGATTATTGACAGAAATCTCTCATCACATATCATCAAATGTGGAATTCTTTAGAATGAGTGTAAATTGAACTCTATCCATACAAGTTCAAGGTACACTAGTTAGTCCTCACGGCTTGTAACTCACATTCAGCCTCAAAATATCTTTCCACAATACAAGTTGAACGTTAGCCTCAACAATAAAAGACTACTCAGCACAATGGATTCTATACATTTCGACGACTACCACAAACTTCTAAACTATTTACTAAATAATAAAAAATATGTCAGTGACTAATAACCCATTTGGATTTGGGAAAACATTTTCATGTAATCCGCGAGAGATTCCAGGTTGATAATTTAGTATAACATGCATACATGGCGTAATATCATGTTTATGCTGGAGAAATTTCGACTCCAAATCACAAGATATTTTCGAATACAATTCACACTACTCACGAGTAGACGCTGTCGAATGACAAAACTTTCACTTCAAATTACAGTGTCACGCTAGTTCAAGAGGGTGGCTTGACCAAAATTCTATTCTCCAACAGTCCTACATCTTACGATAATTTCCTCGTTTCAGTCAAACTGCAAGAAGATTGGGACACCTCATCGAAGTGATTATATACATCTACATATACTATCTGCATATTGCATCCAATCTACTTTTTACACACATCGTTTATCACCTAAATATGAATTCTAACAGGATCATTTACTCTCGTAACTTTATCAATCATTTAAGACCAAATCACTTCCATATTCCCAAGAAATCAAAGAGAAAGCATCGCGCTGGTTGGCAAAGAGCTCTCAAACGCGTGCCAATACATTTACCTATGATTCCTGTCATAAGGAACACAAACTGCCGCTCTCTGCCTAACAAGATAATATACCTGCAATCTAATGTCCACTGATACTTATCACAATACTGTTATAATCACATTACAAGGAATGTGATTACATGAACTGTATGACGACAACCTTATCTCACTAAAGGACTTCGTATAATTTAGACAAGACCGTCACTGTTGCAATAAGAAAAAATGGTGGTGGCGTTGCAATTTGTATTCACTCCAAATGGTCTATTTCAAATAATGTTTGCTTCTCATTCTCAAATGACTTCATAGACTGTATTACTGTCAAATGTCGTCCCAAACACCTGCCCAAAAATAAACAAATTTTTATTACAAACATCTACACTACTCCTAGCTGCTCACTATAAGATCTATCAAATTTGACTGACGAATTCACCATGTTTGCTGCTGCCAACTTCGACAACTCTCTATCTGTTATTACTGGTGACTTCAACTCCTCGAACTGCTCTTTCCTGGAAGCACTTGGTCATACAAACATAGTCAAATTTCCTACTCTACTTGACAAAACACTCGATTTAGTTTTCACAAACGACGAAGGAGTATATGAAACACGTAAACGTGCACCGATACTTAACTCTGATCACTGTACTGTTCACGTTTTACCAAAAATATACAGCAAAACGCATATTAAAGTCTTCTCACATCTATCTATGAAAACACAACAACGATGCTACACCTCTGACAACTAACTTGATCTAAGGTGCATGTTAAAAGAATACTAACTGGGATTTATTCTATTAAAGTTTATTAGATGACAAATCGCCAATATAACGGATTATCTTAAGTTCTGCCTTGATATATACTGTCCCAAACACTATTCAAATGCTTCGACCGCTTCTCGTCTCAAACAACTACGCAGGTGAAAAAAACGTTATACAAATCCAAAGATACGTTAGGACTTAAAAAGATCAATGTTCTAATCAAATCTGAAATCAATCATCTCATTGCTATGCATAATCGTACACTCCTAACATGCAAATCCCCTACCAACATGTGGAAACTTTTCAACGAAATTACTGGCAATGGTAAGCGATGTAATGTTTTTCCCTCTTATGACGTTAACGCTCTTAATCAGTCTTTCATACGTTCTCTTTCCACTACAATTACTTCTAGTGTTACAAATCACGTAGTTGATACCTTTCATGACTTTAATACTCTTGATGTTTTAAAATGTCTTATAACGCTTAAGCTCTCACGTACCCTTGGCACTGATAGTGTACCTGCATATGTTCTAAAACAATGTGCAGATGCTTCGTGTTCTCCACTCACTAACATCCTGAACGTTTCTTTTTCCAAAAGCGTTGTACCTGTTGCATGGAAAGACATCAAAATGGTCCCTGTCCCTAAACCTGAAAATAGGAAGAATGTAAAATTCAGACCTATTGCCATCACTTCCCCGTTTCTAAAGCTTATGTAAAAACTAGAACTCCTTAAACTTGAAGCCTCCCTTAAAAGTTTTGAAGACCCCAAAAAATTTGCATGTAGACAGGGTTGGAACACTTTAGATGCTGCAGCCGTCTTACACAACAGTATCATCCCATCATTAGATGAAGGTGACAAATACGTTCATTGCACGTTTCTCAACTTCACTTCTGCTTTCGACTCTGTACCTAGATGTCTCTTGCTAAATGAGCTCTCCATGACACAAACCGAGTCCTGGGTCACTAACTGGTTGCATTCCTACTTTTCAAACAGAATGCAGTACACCGTATACAAAGGCGAATCCTCCTCTGCCGTGCTCACTGAAGCTGGTGTCCCCAAAGGTGCCGTACTCTTCCCATTTCTCTTTTCTTTCTTTCTACATGACCTACCATCTTCAAATGACATTAATTTTGTTAAATATGCTGACGACCTGACTGTATCTTTGGCTGCCAAGTGTCGAAGTGACTGCTCCAAACTAAAAGGCTTTCTATCAGAAATCACCAAGTGGTCCAAGGAAAACGGTCTAACCTTAAATCCCTCTAAGTGCCAAACAGTCAATTTCACCTTTGGGTATAAATCTGACCTAAAAAAAACCGTGTAGCACTCACGAGGTGTGCAACATAGATGGCACTGAAATAGAGATCAAGTCGCAAATTAAATACCTAGGCGTCAGTCTATCTGCTGATCTTTCCAGGTCGTCTCGTATCTTGATGATTTCTAAGAAAATATTCCGTCTTACCTTCTACATCAAGAAGTTAAGACATTCCGGAATAACCCAACCCTTACTCTTACGAATCCTTAACTCTTGCATCCTTCCTATTATTCTGTATTGTCCCCCCTTAGTTTTTCCAGGGCTACTGAACAAGGACTATATCTTATTATGGAGGGTGTTAAAGGTTGTCATCAGGCTAAGCAATGTGCCATTTAACCAGGTTGGTAATATTCTGGTAGTCAGGCACATGGACTTATGTGAAAAATGGGCTAAATCCATTCTAACTAACTCACACCACCCTCTTCATTCACAACTCTCCCCTTGTATCTCTTCAGGCAAGACCAGAAGCCTTTATAGAAAACAATATATAATCACACTAGCAAGTACAAAAACTCAACCATACCCTACTTAGCTCGTGTTCTGTGCGATAAAGAAAGCATTAGGCGTAATACCTATAACTTATTAAATAGTCAGTAGAACAACTGGATCTCGTCTTTCCAACTCACATCATTTACAGGCACAACGTTTTCTTTTTTCCTTTCCTCCTTTTTAGTTATGTGCTGTTTTGGTTCTCTCTTCCTTACAAGCTCTACTTAAAACATTCTTCTTCGTTCTTTCACACTCTGTATATCTCGACATTTTGGTTATCGCTTACGCCAGTAGATATGCTAGTATCTACTTTTCTAACACCTTCAAACATTCTGTTCAATTCTGGCTTTGCTACCGATATGATAATATTTTGTTGTCAAAATTAAGTGAGACTACCCATAATCTATGCAATACTGTAGTGAAATGCTGAGAATTCCATTATGTATCACAAGTATTGTTTAGGAATAAAGCAAATTATTGTCATTATTATTATTATTATTATTACAGCTTGATTCAGGGAAGCTACGCATAGATATTCACCAAAGATTGCTGTAACAACAAACACGTTCATACTCAAGTAGTAGAGTCAGTTTAGTCCGAATATTACAAATGTATCAACGAGTTGATAAGATGTGGTTCCGACCCTCTCTTGAAATGTCGAATGAAGCCCTCGTATTCTACAAATATATATACTTAGCAGAATGAGACTATTGTTTATGCGAGAACATCCCTGATAAAGATTGCTCCTTCCCAAAGCCTCCTGGAAATGCGATACTCATTGCTAGTGAAAAACTTCTTAGTTCATCACACATCCGTCTAAAACAACATTTTTATCTCGTATAAGATGAAGTCAACGCCAAATCAGCCACTGACACATAAATGCAATGAATGCTGACACAGTGTCTTTAGTCATATTTCAAGTAAATAATTGTCAGTGAATCACGCGTTTCTGGCAGTCGTCGTCCATACACACACACACACACATATACTGACACAACATACTTTAGTAGACCAATTAGCCATCAGGCGGTGGTCAGTGTGCTTCTCCACTACTAATTATGTTCACAAAGTCTACTGATCAACTCTCCACTTTATTAGTCAGTCAGTCAGTCAATCAATCCTCTCATCCACTGCGATTTCATATTGCTGACCACTGTACTGTGTCAGCTGTCTTCAGTGTACTCCGAGTGAGATGGATGAGTACAAATCCAGTCATTACTCATCTTCATTTCATTTGTTCATACTAGATTTGAATGTATGATTTTTGTGCCAACCAATTATACAGTTATCATTCCATGCATCAGTCGGAAATCTTTATATTCTCACAACTCTGTCTCTCCACTGACCTCTAGTAAGTCACCGATATTCATAAAATCTGCCTTTGAATTTCAGATAAATTCGACATATAGAGGTCACAACATAACGTCTACATATCAGAGAGTCAATTCAAATTACCGTAGTCTGAGACAATCAATCAAATCACTCTGACTTAACAAGCGAATTCAGCGTATCCGATTGGTGAGTGTAAGCCACAAGGGCAAACAGCTATCGATAACCTAGTGCTACATGTCATGTTTCCAAACCTGACGGTAACCTATCAACAGACGAAGATATAGAATGAAAAGTGTGGAAAGGTAATCACTGACTCAATGTTACCTATTACGAATTTGAAACATTCCAGAATATGGGATAGAGATGCAGATCTTTCTTAAACAATTTGGTCTACGCACTGTGGTGTCAAACCTACTGACCAAAAACTACTCATCATCAACGTCTAAAATGCACTCAGAATCTCTGATGAGTGGTAAACTCCAATCCTTTCCCTATCCCAAACAGCTTGAACTCAAAAGTTAGATATGTTACCCTGACAATGTAGTGGACACTATCAATCCGAATATAATGAGTGAGCGACTGACGATATTACCACTACTACTAATACTAGCACGATCATTGTTGTCATCATCATCATCAGGCTTAACGTTCTGATAGGTATCTCCTCTACATCGGGTTTTCGAAATCATGTGGAAAATCGATTGCGATAGAGGTATGTGGATATGGACTGGAGAAGGTGATCATGATGTTAATTCTTAGGTATGTATGTATGAATTTTTCCTAGTCGTTGGCTTTTGTTCCACATTTCGTGCATGCATTTCTCGACCGAAAGCTGCTACCTTGACGTGGTGGTCGGGCTTGAACACCGCAATGACCTAATCAAGCTATACTGGCTGAGACTTATGTCTCTTGAGGTTCTACCATGCCAGGCAGGTTGTTTGGATAGCGGTTAAACAAAAAGCAGCTACCCAATCCAACATCATGTCCAATACAAAATTACAAAATTTCATGCCGGATCGGCCGTGGCCCGGATTAACAACGACCGCGCTTCCTGCTGCCGTGTCACAGGGCGGGAGTGATAAATCTGCTACTGAGACACACCAAACAAAAAAGAACGAACAAAAACAGGCCGCGTGTGACCGGCCTCAAGCAGTTGTCCCCTGGGCTCTGCGGTCACGCAACCAACTTCCACGGTGTGGGCAGCCGGGAAGTAACAATCGCCCTCACAATCCGAAATGCACACGAAACCTCTCTATTACTCACTCATCTTTGTCTTCATCTTCATCTCTATCATCTTGCCTTCCTTCCACTGATGCAACTCCTCGACTTGATAGCTCTCCACTTCCTCTCCACTCTGCGTCCACTAAAAACGATGGAAGCCAAAAAACCACCACCGACAGCCTCTTAAAGCCGCGCCACCAATTTCATATAGGAGCTCTTAATGTTAGGACACTTTGCCAAATAGGACAACAAGCATCACTAGCCAAGACCCTGGCATCACGAGCCATTGATGTATGCTGTGTTTCAGAAACACGCATACAAGACCCAAGTGTGGTTATTCACCTAACCCCACCTGGCCAACAGGTTGAATCTGCAAAATTCACCTTGAGGGTGTCAGGAGATGCCACAGCTAGTTCACGAGGATTAGCTGGCGTAGGGATAGCTTTGAGTACTAGGGCAGAAAAGACATTGCTTGACTGGATCCCGGTAGATAGCCGAATGTGTGCTGTCCGCCTGAACGGATCAGTAAGAAGGAGGAAGGACTGCACTACTCGCCGATGCCTTTTCGTAATCTCCGCCTACGCCCCCACTGACTGCAGTTCAGATGAAACGAAGGATGAGTTCTACCAAAAGCTGTCTAGTTTGGTGGAAAGGCTAAACGCTCAGACATAGTCGTTCTAGCTGGTGACTTTAACGCTCAAGTAGGGAAATTGTGTCAATCTGAGAAGGATGTCGGTGGCACCTATGGAGTTCCGTGCCAGCGAACCGACAACGGTGACCGTCTCCTACAGTTCTGCTCTGATAATCATTTGTTTCTTGTAAGCACTAACTTCAAACACAAGGAGAGACACTGTTTGACTTGGAGACCCCCTTCATCAAACCAACGCTGGACACAAATAGACCACATAGCAATAAGCTATCGTTGGCGTGGGTCGGTAGGAGATTGTCGCTCCTTCTGGAACACGTGCGTAGATACCGACCATGCACTGGTCCGCGCTCGGGTGTGCTTACGACTGAACGGACGTAGGAAACAGCTGGCGGTAAAACCATCACGTCCCCAGCTCGATCAGGAAACTAAATCCGTATTTGAGGAAGAACTAGCTAAACACATATCTGTGTTCGACAGCTGTGCTCACCCTGAAGAAGCTTGGAAAAATATCCAGGCAGCCATAGATACAGCTGTAAAAGCTGTGAATAAGGTAAACCCAAAGGTGAGTAAAAACCACTGGATCTCCACCGCCTCATCCGAACTGATAGATGCTAGAAGACTTATTCCGGCGAGCTCCGAATTCAATGAGGAGCGAAAGCTGCACAAGAGGAAACTTACGAAAAGTCTCCGCAAGGACCGTGAACAGTGGTGGGCGACAAAAGCCAAAGAGATGGAGAAAGCTTTGAGGATAGGCAACACCAGGCAACTCTTTGGACTCATCAGGGAAACGGGTGGGAGAAGACAAATCATTAGTGAGACAATCTCGGAAAAAAATGGCACTATAATTAGCTCACAGGATAGACGACTGGATCGTTGGAAAGAGCATTATGAGGAGCAGTTTAATTTGCCCACAGCCACGCTCAACCTTCCGAGCATCCAACACCTCCCTGAACGGAATAGAAATACAAGTCCTCCGTCACTAACTGAGGTTACTAAAGCTGTCACCAATCTGAAACTAGGCAAAGCAGCGGGACCTGATGGAATGACGCCAGAGGTATTTAAGTACGGTGGAGACAGCTTACTGTCCGGATTAACTGAGGTACTAGGCAGCGTTTGGGAATCAGAAGAAGTCCCATCGGGTTGGTGTAAGTCACTGATTATCCCCATATACAAGAAGGGAGACAAGTCTTCCTGTGATAATCACAGAGGGATTAGCTTGACTAATATAGTATCTAAAGTCTTAGGCTCAATAATCATGCGTAGACTGAGTGGTGCTCGGGAAGCACAAACACGAGAGAGCCAGGCAGGCTTTAGACCAGGAAGAGGGTGTATTGATCATATCTTCACCCTCCGACAGATTCTAGAACATAGGCATTCCTACCGGCGTCCAACAGTCATTATATTTCTTGACCTAAAGGCAGCATTCGACTCTGTCGATCGGGAAGTTCTCTGGAGATGCTTGGCTGTAAAGGGAATTCCAAGAAAATATATTGCACTGATTAAGGCACTCTACTCGTACTCATACAGCCAGGTGAGGGCTTACGGCGAGCTGTCATCTGAACTGATGACGACCAGTGGTGTCCGTCAAGGATGCCCATTATCTCCTTTTCTATTCAACTTCATCATAGATGTGTTAATGGACTTAACCCTAGGTGACTTCAGCGACTCAGGGATTGACTTGCTACCGGGAATAATCTCGTTGACTTGGAATATGCAGACGATATAGTCCTTCTAGGCGAAGACGCTGACGAAATGCAGAGTCTTCTAAACACCTTGAGCCGCAATCTACGAATGTTTGGCATGCGATTCGCTCCCGCCAAATGCAAGATGATGTTACAGGACTGGACTACATCGACGCCTAGTTTAAAAATAGGAAGTGAAGTGGTAGAGCACGTTGACCGCTTCACTTATTTGGGAAGTACCATCAGCCCCAACGGGCTGATCTCTGACGAAATCTCAGCACGAATACAAGGGGCTCGTTTCGCATTTGTTAGTTTACGCCGACTCTGGCGTAGACGAGATGTTCGACTATCGACCAAAGGGCGGGTGTACTGCTCATCAGTCCGCTCCGTCCTCCTTTATGGTTGTGAGACCTGGCCACTGAGAGTGGAAGACATGAAAAGACTAGCTGTCTTTGATCATAGGTGCCTGCGTTCTATTTCCCGTGTAAAGTGGCATAATAAGGTGAGCAACATGGAGGTTAGGCGTAGAGTTCTAGGTAAACAGGGGAAATCAATCGACGAAGTCGTGAAGCTACATCGACTGAGATGGTTAGGACATGTGTTACGTATGCCAAGCCATCGCCTCCCTCGACGAGCAATGTTAGCGGATATAGGGTCAGGCTGGAAAAAAGCTAGCGGCGGTCAAACAAAAACTTGGCATCAGTCAATGAAATCCACAACAGTTGGTCTAAGCCACGTAGAAAGGTGTAGACTTCCAGGCTGGGGTCCTCGGGACGGTAAAAATCTATGGTTGGAAACAATTGGTGACATGGCTCAAAATCGTTCTCAGTGGCGCAGATGCATCCACTCCCTGTGACTTATGATCTTCAATGAAACTGTTTTGTATTTCTTTATTACTCCTTTGTCTCACACCTCTGCTCACTGTTTCTATTATGCTTTTCTTGTACTTTCTTCTCTTGCTTCGCGTGCTACACGGAATGTGGCGACTTGAACTTCCGCACATTTGTGCAAAGTTCTATGTCGAAAACAGACAGACAGACATTTCGTTTTGTCTGAATTTTTCTGTAGAATTCACCAGCTTAGCGAAATATATTTTCAACGGATGGAGACATTACGTTTCGGTGAATGCTTGACTGAATAATTTCGCTTATATCAGTTCACCTGCTGCTGTGGAGCCAGGTACATCGGTCGTTCGACGCAAACCTCGTCCAAGAGGATTCAAGAACACTATCCAGCATGGTTGCGAAAAGCCAATAGTGGTGCAATAAGGAGTGCGATAATTTAACGGTTTCGTCTTCTTTGTATCGTTGAAGTTCTGGTCATTCACATAGAAAAACCGGAGCTGTGCATACAAAAGAAGATTACTCAACCACTTCTACTATCATGGTAACAACTTTTTTGTTTTGATTTGAGTTTTTCTTTATTTTGATGACTTAATTTTGTTTCTTTGCCTGTTCTTTAATTGCTTAAAATTCTTGTATTTATTCAGAACTCTTACGTAATTTCGTATTATCTACTTTGTTTTCATGTGCATACTGAGTAGAACTCACTCATCAAACTATTCATATTATTACATAACTTCTTTTAACAACTGTTTGTGACAACTCATCACCTTTGTTACTAACCTAATTTCATCAACACCTAATTTTCTTGTCTTGTATTGAAAATCTTCACCTGTTTAGTTAAAATAACCATAACCAATTGTAAATTTGTTTGACAAACCTAATGTACACATATATACAAAATAACACATATATTTGCGATTGTAGAGCTAAGAAAATGAATTCGCCGAAAAGAGTCTCTTCGCTGATCTACGTGTTTTGTTTTCATTAATTTCGCTTAGTTTTATTCTGTTCTCATCAATATCTTGAATGTATCAGGGTTTTGTGAGCGTTTCGGTGTTCGAGGCTTTATGCCTCGTTTTTTATAAGTAGAGAGAGAAATATGGATGACGACATCGAGTGTATTTCTACCTTACGCTTATGGGATATATTTTTGCTGATTATCGGTTACGATCGAGGCTTCAGTAGGAATAAGAAAGTTTTCGGACTTTATCGGCTTAGATAAATTTTTGTTGACTTTCTTTAATTTCAGTTATATGCCAAGGAGCATACCATTCTCATTATAAGAAATGTCGGAGATTGTCGATTTGTGACGTTTATTTGATTAGTTTCATATTGTTGAAACGTTTGAGAAAAACACTGAGTGCATAACTCTTTTCAAGTTAGTTTACGTAATACTGTATTTTTAAAAATAGTAAACAGGTCTGTACATAAGGGTGGGTACAATCAGTATTCCATTAATTGAGAATAGCCTCAATGATACACAAGACGAATCAATAGTTTAATGGTTACATATTACTTTTTGATGAAATTTTCACAAAATTTTCCGTGTAATTCCATAACTGACAAGCGAAATCAAGATCAAGTGAATTATCAGGCCATTCGATAGGTATACAATTGCTATACAGCATACCACTACCTGATGCTGGTGTTATGGTGGAATGAGATAAATTAGCATGCTTCACAGGAACTGCATTACTAACTGCACAGTGGACAGAAGTTTGACATCCTTCCATAGGTGATTTTAACATTAGTCTCATTAAACCACTAAGCACCCACTGGATGACTGGTGTATATGACATTAGAGTATTTCGAGTTAGATTAGTATTCACCATTCCACCAGTGAATAGACAATAAACATCAAGTATTTTATTCTCACCTGATCCATATCTTCGATGAAGTTCACGTGAAAACAAATTACACGCCAGTTTAGAATCGGCATATGCTTTGCTACAATCCATATCAAGAGGTTTAAACAGGGAATCTATTGTGAAGCTACCCTTTCTTGATAACGAAGAGCTAACGTTAATCACTCGCGGATATATAGATGTTTCTTGATATGATTTCCGAAGATGTGGTAGAAGCATTGAAGTTAAGTAGAAGTGTCCTATATAGTTAGTAGCTAAAGTAACATTAATGCCTTGAAAAGACATTGATGGACGTAGAATCTTAGGGAATACACCTGCATTATTAATTATAACATGAACAGGTAAAGATAGTGACTTTACAAATTCCTCTATGGACTGTGGATTCTCCAAATCCAAATAGTTGACACAGATGTTGTGATTACCTGTAAGAGCTTCAATTTCTTCTTTCACTTTGTTAGCAGAATTTACGTTCCTAAATATTTTTAAATACATATCTTTAGTATGAAGTAGTATTTACCTGCAACCAAATGTAAGTTTCCAACTTCTTTTGGCTAATTCTATTGCAGTTGCCCGACCAATACCAGAATTAGCACCAGTAATGACAGCATGTCGACCAACTGGAGAAAGGCAATCACAGAAAACTGTCTTTCTCCATAAAAACAAACGCATTGTGTAAATAACAATACTACTAACAGTGGAGCCGAAAATGAGCAACCACAGGGTCATGTAAATTTATGAAACTTCAACTGTCAGTAGCCTGGAAGCAAACAATAATTACAATGGAAGGTTAATTTGCAATAAGATCATTACTATTCTTAGTAGAGACTAATAAATTACTTCCCGCTTACCTAGCATCTTGAGGAAAAAGACTCTAAGGTCGACCTCATAAGAAGACAACACCTAAGAAGGCACTGGAAATCAAGGACCATCGGACATTTGTTCCTTTATAGCTCGTAAACCTCAAGAAAAGACAACAAATATTTCTGTTTGGGATCACAGTCATAATTCTCAGGTCTTGTAGATACAACATTACGGCCTTAGCGACTAGTTAGGATGCCAATATTTATTGATTGCCAAATTGTGATCTAGTGTTAAGACTAACAAATGCCGAAAATGAGCAGCCATTTTTATAATCAACTTGGACACTAGTTACAGTGTCGTAAAATTCCTGAAAGTCATCCCGCGACCAGTCGCTAATGTGTTTATACGATAAGATTTTATCCCATCTCGCGTAAATACACAATGCTGCTTTTCCGAGATGGATTATAATCGAATACTGAAACGCAATGGCACCGATTCTAAGCAGGAAATTCCAACTGTTTAGCTATGTCAGCTTTTACAGCAGGTGTGGTAGAACTGTCTAGAAATTCACAACAGGCATCTAGCCACTCCTGTTGCACTGAAAACACCGACCAAATTGTAGTTACCAGTTTTTCCTGTCTTTATATTACATTGTACGTCTGACCATACAATGTGGGTCATATGTGAATGCATGAGACAGTAGGTCTGAAGTTTCTTTTAGGTTTATTATCTGCATAACATGAATTGTATATTTGCATTTTTGTTTACTCCATCACCTTAAAATACTGGCGATAGGAATGACTCAGAAATTGTACCGGATATTTAGAAAATTATGCTATCCCTATATCTAACTATACACTGATGCGTACTATCGTTAGGTTTTACGATTTATTAGAAGCTTAAGCTTCTTACTGCCATATGGTTATAATTAAAAACATATGGCAGTAAGTTGATCAGTACAGATATGCTCTACCACACAACATACTGTAATTAGCTACTAAGTAGCATCAGTAAGATAACATGGAATCCTTTAATATTTAAATTTGTAATACTATAGTAATTACAATACAAAATATCCCTCCTGACCTCAAAACAGAAGTAAGTGACACTATAAATTGACTGAGATTTTATTAACGAGACTGAACGACTGATTTCGCCACACTCATAAGTCTGAGGTCTCCAACAGTGAAGACAAAAACAGGAAATTGGCAGTACCAATTTGAAACATTTCGTAGCTATTCAAAAGTCCGCTACAGCTTGAAGGTCAATATCCAATATCCTGATTACGAGCTAGTATGGCTGAAATTATCCGTAACTTATCAAGGTCATTGGTGGAGTGAGACGCTCGAAGGTCATTTTCGTCCATGTTAGTCGGCCACGTTGGATTGCAGTTCCGTAGCTGCTCGTGCACGCGTTTGTTGTTCCGTTTATTTTGTCGTTGTACACGACTTATCTTGTTGCGTATTGTTCACAAATGTTGCGTTTCACCTCATTTTTTGTTTCTGTTGCTGTTAAAATGAATTATTTCTTTGGTTTTGAAACTTTTCACTACCAGGTCAGTGCATTCATTTCGGTGTAATTGTTTCATACCTTGTATTTATGCGGCTTTCAGTGTTTTAGTTAGTTTTCAGCTGTTAATGAATTGGCAATGTGTAGAAGTTTTGGAAATCATGCACATGAAGATGTTTGGCTGGCAGAAGCAGTTGTTTTCAGTCCATTTATTGGTTAACGTTATTCTTGTTGGCTCAGGTAATTACTTAAGATGTAGAAATCGTGAAAAAAGTGTCTTTCTCGTTCATGTTTACAGCATGCAACAATCTGCGAGAGAATCTGTTAAAGACAACACCATCAGAGTTGATGTTAGCAAGGTTTTCGAAGAATAAATTAAACCTGGAGAATTTAGAACCTGGGTTGAAGTTGAAAAAGCTTTGAAGCGTTTTGAGAATGTGGATATACCATCAGTGTCTCTGCTATCATTTAAAAAATGTATTGTGAGAGAATCTAAGTCAAATAAGGTTGAGCCGCATGAAAAGTATGAATCTGTTGTGCTTGTGTGTATCTTGCGGAACTAAAAGAAACTGGAACCCTTAAGGGTAAGTGTTACTTACGCTTATTATTGCTTGATGTACTAGATCCAAATACATCAACTAGGACTGTGCGTAATAGAGCCAGTGTTAACATCCATTCGATGGGTTGCAAAACGGTTTTCAAAGCGGATAAAATACGACGATATGGTGAGTGTGCGAACTATCCCAGTTAAAGGTAAGACATTAATTAGGAAGAATGACACTGTTCTTCACACGAAAATAGGCTGTATTGATATCCTGCGACATGAAGTCTTCATTGAATGATACTATGCCGAAAGATGCAGCTTCTGCATGGAGTAAATGAGTGGTGTAAATGGCATTACCCTCTAACTATCCTATCTCCCCATTACACCGATACTTTGATACATTCCATCTGAAACACTAATCATTGCAACCAATATGCTAAAAGTGTGTCGCAGTCAGATCACATGAGGCGGACACCAACATAATCAGCCAAAAAATGGAAATTTCCCTCAATCTAGATAATATATAATACAATTTTATTAAAAATTATTGGCAAAAAAAATTTCGAAGCGGAATTCAACAGTACGTGATAAATAAGTCCAGCCGCTAGTATAAACCAGTGATTTCTTTGAGCTCGCTTCTTGATTGTGAGGTAGAGGTTCCAGATCTTCGGTGAGCTTCTGCGTAGTAAGTCCCGCCACTCGACTGCTTTAGCTCTGGTAGACTCCAGGAGGAGTGGTGCGGGGATTGGTCGAGATGTGGTTTGTAGTATGCAGTATGTTAGGACTGTATTGCTGCCGTGAATGGAGTTTGACCTAACTCCCGTTGGTCATTCGGTGTAGTCATAAAAGCAGAATAGTAATAATAATAATAGGTTGTAGTGTAGATAATATAGGTTGAGATAAGTGGAATAATAAAGGTGACCTAAGGAAAAGATAGAGTGAGAGAAGGCAGAATAGGTCGTGGGGATTTAGTTTGTACGCTTATCCATTGACAGTGTGGTTTCAAGTTTTATGAGGATAAGCCATTGAGACACAAACCTTGCATTTCTGCATGATTGTCTAGCTTCCGCTTAAAAATCTCCAGAGATGGCGCTGTAGTCACGGCCGCCGGTAAAGCGTTCCAGAGACGGCAAACACGAAGCGAAAAGAAATGTGATCGCACTCGAGTCTTTGGTCTCTGGTGTGCTATCCTTAGCGGGTTACCTCGTGGAAGCCTATAATCACTTAATGGCAGGATGCTTTTATTTGGGTGGGCCTGGTCATTTAGGATCTTGTAGACGGTGATGAGGTCTCCCCTGTGCCTACGGTAACTAAGTGTGAAAAGACCTAATTTCTTTAGTCTTTCCTCATATGATTTGTTGCGGAGGCCGATCACCCATTTTGTCGCTCGTCTCTGGACACTTTCTAGAATGTTAGCATCCCTTTTGAGTAGCGGAGGTGCAATGATATTATGCACCTCAAGGTGTGGCCTCACATATGCCTTATATAGCCTTAAGAACAGTTCGGGAGTGAGAGCTCCCAGCTGCCTGTGCATAAAGTGTAATGTTGCGTAGGCTTTGGCGACGTCCCTCGAGTAATTTCCACTGGTGTCTAGCTTTTCTGTTAGAATAAGACCTAGATCACGCTCTGATGGAACACAACTCAAGTTCTGGCCACCAAGGGTGTAATTTACACTCTGTGACCTGCCGGAATGAAGCTGCACTACTTTGCACTTCTTTAGATTGAAAGGCATTCCGTTAGCCAAAGCCCAATTTCCCAGAGTTTGCAGGTCAGCCTGCAATCTATCTGAGTCTTCCGATGAGTTTATTGCTCTCCAAATCTTTACGTCGTCAGCGTAAAGAAGCGCAGAGCAGTTTAGTTGGGGGGCAGGTCATTGATAAAAATCAAAAACATCAACGGCCCTAGGATAGAACCCTGAGGAACCCCTGATGCCGAGGTGTGCCAGGATGATCGGATGCGGTTGACTTTGGTGCAGAATTCTCTCTCGCCTAAGTAATCTTTCAGCCATGCGAGAAGTGCTCCAGAAACTCCCGCCTTGCTTATTTTGTGAAGGAGCAGACCATGGTGAACTGTGTCGAATGCTTTCGCAAAGTCGAGAAAGATCACGTGGGCTGGTACCTTTTTGTCCCAGGATAGTGTCCAATCGTTCCAGGCTAGTAGAAGATTCGTCACGCAGGATCTTCCCCTCCTGAAACCGTGCTGTGCTTCGTGAAGAAGGTTAGTCCCATCGAAGTATTTTCTCATGTGGTCGTCAATGAGACTTTCCAATATCTTCGATACCACTGGAAGTAGAGCAACTGGTCTGTAACTGGTCACATTCTGCCGGTCACCACCCTTGAAGATAGGGGATAGGATTGCACGTTTCCATTCACATGGAAGTTTCCCTACATCAAGGGAGTGTTGGAACAGATCACTTAGGGGTTGACAGAGACTTTCTGAACACTGCTTCAGGACAGATGGTCTGATGCCATCACAACCTGAAGACTTTCCCGAAGCCAACCTTCCCAATTTTGCAAGTACCATAGCCGGGGTAATTTGAAATGTACCCAGCAGGTTTTCGTGTGTTGGTTTTGCGATGTAATCTGGATGTTCTGTGGGGTAATATCCTCGTTACTATTTAGTTGCCTGTGAAAGGCTAGGCTGAATGTCTCTGCCATTTCAAGACTAGTAAGAGATTTCCCATCAGAACCCACTAGATTGCATGCTCCCTGGTTGGTCGGTTTTCTTTCGGATATAAACCTGTATAGGCTTTTGGGGTTCACGAGAAGCTTATTGGCGAGGTCTCCCTGAAATGTCCTTCTATCGCTCCGGACTCGTATGTTACATCGATTCCTGAGTTCAAGGTACACTTCATATTCGGGTTGACTCTTCGATCGTCGCCACGCGAACCAGGCTTTTCGCTTTGCCTGCAGAAGGCGTTGTGTCCCCTTTTCAGCCATGATCGTTGCTTCCTAGCTTTTGGTGAGACTAAAGGAACAGTGTCTGAGACCGCCTGGTGAATGATCTCCTTTACCACTCTCCAGTGTTCTTCTACTGTTAGCTCTGTCCATTTTTTAGGCCAATTTGCTTCAGACAGAAGTCTTCGCATTTTGGTGTAGTTGGCTTTGTTATAACACAGATAGGGCTGTGTATTGTCCCACTGTAAGCGCTCGCGGAGGACTATGTCGAATACTATGACCGCGTGGTCACTACTACCTATGGGAGTCGTGATCTGAACGTTTTCCACTAGTAGCTGGTCACTAGTGAGCACGTAATCCAGTCTAGAAGACTTCCCATCAGGGCCCCATCTAGTATCCATCTTGACATTTTCAGTGAATCCAGCCTTCCTGATGGTATGCAGCAGATTTCGATCAAATCTATCATGGGCTTTTCCCGACACCAAGTTAAGAGATGGGGCATTGAAGTCACCAGCTATGACAATTTGATCATAACCCATGTCTTGAGTTGCTGAGATTGTATTTAGCAGTACCTGGTTGTGGTCTGCTCCACATGAAGGTGATCGATAAATGCTGCCCACTAGATATTTGCAGTACCCAACGGTGAAGTGGCACCATATGGAGTCAGGGAGCTCTGTGAGGGGAGGGTCCATCGCGTGAACACATCTGAGCTGTTTGTCGACGTATATGGCGACTCCACCTCCTTCTTTCAGGTCCCTATCTCGCCTGACTAGGACCATATCATTTATACTGACTTCGCTGTCTGCCACCGTAGGGGTTAGCCAGGTTTCCGTCAGTATTATGATTTTGGAGTTCAGTTGTGATTGTAGGTGTCTAAGTTCAGCTATTTTGCCTCTTAGCCCTCTCACATTACTATACAGGCAACTGGTAGTCAGTCTCACCACTTCCCCGTATTGGGGGGTAGTTGACTTGATATTGGCTATCGGTTGAGGAGTTATCCTACGAACTAGTTGGCCGATTCCCCAGGAACCGGCCTGTTGGCGTTTTTTTCTTCTAGTTCAGTTGGAGCACTCGGATGACACTGGCTATCATCGTCCGTGCTGCACCGCTGTAGTGTGACTAGGGGTTGAGGATTTTTTTTACTACGCTTTGTTCTCTCCTTTGAGTGCGAGGCCGGCTCTCGCAGCAGCGAATGTGTTTGCTGACCTTGTCCTTGGTCTCGTACCATCTATGGAGAGCGGTAGTCAACTGGTCTTGGGAGCTGAACTTGACAGCTAACAGACGTGGCGAGTTAATTGACATAAGATGAGTGGGTCGAGGCAGTCTATAAATAGAGACAGCCCCTGAACTTCCCAGGGCCATCTGGGATGCTAACCATCTCCATTGTTGTACATCATGACAATGCTTTTCGCAGGCGTTCCCAGTTACCAGTTCGGGAATGCCATGCACAACCATGGAGGCAGAAGGAATGAGCTCTGGCGACTCCCTCGCCATTTGTCTTTCCTTCCACGGCCTGTCTGGCTTAACACGTATGTTACAGGCCCTCCCTATAGAAAGGACTTGAGAAGCCAGTAACACTTTTTCAACATCCTCGGTAGAGCCCAATGTTACCCTCAGTGGGGATGGTTTGCCTTCAGGTGCAGCAGTGCCCCTATACAATCTGCATAGATTTACTGGTTGGATGTCCAAACCCAGTGTGCTACACAAGATGGACCACTGTTCCTGATCAAATAGGGCCCTATCTTTCAGCAGACTACTACTACAGTCTGGTACATTAAAGAGGATTACACAATTTGATCTGCTAACCGTGGGCTTGGGCTCGGTCCTCGCACGTTTGTGATCACCTTTAAGACCGTTTTGGTTTGACTGGTGCGACTGGGTATTTTTGTGTGTCTCAGTGCTATGGCCAGCATTACTGGCAGACGGTTGGGGTCTTTTTCCAACGACGGAAACCCGTGGTTCTCCAGCCTCTGTGTCTGGAGCGGTTATGGCAAGAGTTACAAGTTTAACCGGTGAGGATTTTGGTATCCCCGGTTTACGCGCGTTTGTACTAACTTCCGGATTGGTGGGGGTCGAGCTTTTCACCTTTTTCCCCGCTACTTCTGTGCCATCTTTAGTTTTCAAAGGACTACGCGAGGCTACATCAGGACGGCAACTCGGGCATATGTACCAGAACCATTGGCATGGGTTTTTACGCATAAAGTCATAATATGCTTTTGGTACCCCACTGTCGCATCTGCAATGCACCCATCGGTTGCAAAAGTTACATTCGAAAGCAGAGTCTGCTTGTTCGACAACAGAAGCACAGACCTTGCAGTCGTCTGTCTTCTTGGGGAGCGTTCTTGTCGTCTTGCGACGTCGTGAACGTTTCTTTTTGGCCTTCCTATTTGTTTCATGGTCTACCATGGGGATGGGTGTTATGAAGTTCTCACTTAGTGCAATTTTCCCACTCGGATCTGTTAACCTAGTCGTGTTAACAGGGGTGGAGCCACATCCACTTGGCTGACTTTGCACAGCTTCACTGTAGGACTGTGGCGACATGGGTAATCTGTACGAGCTGGGAATATTAGCCCTGGTCTTCAGGACCGGTATGCGTGAGTCCATCACCTTCTCCTGTTTGCCTAGTTTGGCTGAAGCCCTGGTAACTACAGAGTATGATGTCCCATTACTTATTTTAGGTTGAGAATCTATTGTCATTTTACTCCTAAATTAATACTGGTGATTAAATAATAAGAGACTGTTATTTTGTCCAATAGACTTACAGCAAAAGACAATAGAGAGCACAGAAAAGAAGGATAAAGTATTTAAGTAAAAGCTTTAGACTTTACCTGTAACTTTCGGGTTATTCGGTTTCACAGCAATCACGTAACAGACCCACAAGTCCTGTATATTTGAAAGAGTGAGGAGGATGTTGCTACAGAAGTAGCACCTGAAGCTTTGGCAGTAGTTCGAGACAGCGGGAAGTACCACACACAGGCTCGGTGAGGAAGAAATGGTTGAATAAAATTCGCCGGATAGGAAGATCAGGTTTCCCAAACGAATAATTCACAAAATTGGATATTTCCGGTTAGAGAGGAAAAAGCACGTCTTATTCAAGGAGCGCGCTCGACATAATCCGCCTGGGAGTCCAATATCCAAGGTCAGATTCAGATTATAGGGATGAAAAGCTCTTGTTGCCTATGCTAATCCACACTATATTTATCTCTGCAGAGATCCAGTTTCTCTCTGAAAGCGTTCACCGATGGAGCTGTTACTATTGAATCAGGTAAGGAGTTCCAATATCCAATGTCTTTTTTACGAGCTAGTATAAACCAATTTGATTTCTTTGTACTCGCTTCTTGATTGTAAGGTATAGGTTCCTGATCTTCGGTAAAATTCTGCTTAGCTTGTCCCGCCACTCGACTGTCGTAGCTTTGGTTGACTCCAAAGGGAGTAGTGCTGGGATTAATTATGTGTGTTTTGTAGTGTGAGGTATGTTAAGACTGTTGCTACTGTGACCCTTACGCCAGTTAGTCCTCCGGTATCATCGACAAGAGAAAAGAGATAGTTTCTAAGCAACCGGATGCAAATGGTCAGGTTAGGTTCCCACTCATCCAACCCGTTCGGATAACAAGTGGAGTTATACAAGGTAGTGTCCTAGGTCCACTGCTATTCCTGTTATATTTCAATGACATCGGCGACGTTATTAAACATGGCAGACCTTTCCTATTCGCCAATGACATCAAAATAGTGTATCACTCACTCAGAAATGAAGTGTCATGTGTATTTAGTAGGATTCAAGATGATATTGATAGCATCCAATCATGGTGTAACACATGGAAAATGAAGTTTAACGTTGATAATTGGTGTGCTATGCTCCAGAAACATTTCGCCTAAACTTTCCATCTCCCTACACAACAATCTTATTCCTCACCTGCCACTTACAGCAGATTTGGGTGTAAAATACACTCCAGAATTTAGCCTGACGGAATATGTTAAATTACAAGCGTCAAAGGTCAAAAGGCTATTTGAAATTTTATTCCGAAACTTTAAGACGAGTGAATCCAAAATTATACTGTACAAGTTGTGCGTAAGACCCTTACTCGAATTTCGTCCCCCTATCATGGACAGTGTCTCCGTAAAAGACAGATGCAAATTAGAAAGTCTACAAATGGCGTTTACTAAACGTCCAGTAGGTGAAAATCTTTGCATTTCTTACTACGACAGATGTAATCTATCCGACTTGGAACCCTTATTGGTTAGACGACTGAATTTTAACCTAAAAATTACATTTAGGATTGCTAAAGGGCTTATATATTTCCCCCACAATGACTCTACTTTTAGTTCACCTAAGAAATATAACCTTAGAAATAAATCTTCATCTTTTAAAGTTCCCGGCTGTCATACAAAATACAGATCAAACTCTTTCACTACGTGATACTGTTGTATTTGGAACCGTCTTCCAACTGAAGTTACAAACAGTCCTACCTCAAAAACTTTCTCATCTCTGCTGAACAAATATTTTATTGACAACGGGTTAGAAAGGGTATGCGACAAACTAAAATTAGAGATCTAATACGGCACTCCTTTGACCCTCACTGTTACCTCCCGAAATCCGTAAACTCTATGTTTGACACCACTTTCTTAATCAGCCTTAAATTTTAAATGTTTTTCTTCAATCAAATATTTTTGCATATATCACTGATAATATTGTATTATGAGTATTTCGGCATGCTAAGGTTCGATCTCAAGATCCAGATGCAAATCAACTGTTGACGACTGGTATTAAAATATCTCTGGAGCCCGCCTAATGCTATACGTAAGCACTATCTAGATATATGCAAATGAAGGCCCAAATGGTGGTTGTCTAAATAATCAAATAAACGGCGAGATTTAAATAGTAATGAATCTTATCTTATTATCCCATAACTATAATCCAGTGTACTCAAGATTTCCAGAACAACATATGTCAATGGAGTTGAAGATTGAACGATCAATTCTTGGTTGTTTGCTTAAAATCAACTTCCCCAATTTTCGCGGAGGCATCAATACGACAGTCATCGTCTCATCGGTCGCTGTTCAGAAAGAAGAGTGAAACATCGTCAGAAGTAATACAATGATTTATTATTGTAATATTTGTTTTCAGACCTTAGTTCGCTTATTCTTTTTATATGTTGGTGTAACAATAAAGAAATATCAAACGGCGGATCGGTGTTTTGGTTTATTCGTCCGTTATTACTAAGCGTTTCTGAAATCTTCGAAGAAAAGCGTGGACCTGAGCGTAGCGAGAGCTGGGCATTAACGGTTTATGAGACGTGGCTGACAGTTTCTGATGGTAGAAACAGATTTGGCGGATTCAGACAGTTGGTGAAAGTTTGGATAGTCACCGTTCATCTTTCCTGGTGCCGGTCAAGTCCTCTTTGAACAAGCAATATCTGAAACGTTTTGGAATTGAGTCAAGTTCAACAATGCCTGGGTCAAAGAAGGGACAGAGCGTCTTGGATGCAAACAGGTAAGTAAGTCATGTTGACTTGTCTGTTAATTGTAACGATGTGTCTGATGTTAAGCATGACATGGTTGATGTTACTGTTTCGCCGTTCAGGGATAATAGGAACATCAAACTCCCTAAACTTGAACCACGGTGTTTTGATGGAAACCCAGCTGTTTATTCACAATTTGTAAAGGAGTTTGAGATCATGTTGAGTGGTTTTTTATTAAATGATGAAATGAAGTTAATGTATTTGATGAGGTATTGCACTGGAGATGCTTCGAGAGCTATACAGTGCTGTAAGTTTATGAAGCCAAAAGAGGGCTACTACGAGGCTCTGAGCATATTACGTCAAAGGTTTGGAAGACCTTCGATGATTGCAGGGAAATTATTCGACGCTGTTAAGGATAATGGTGGTCAATTACGGGATGACTCTCAGGCACTCACTGAGTTTTTAGATAATTTGCTAATTTACAAGAATGGAATGATTTCGATGAATCGCATGAGTGACCTCAACTCGAATTTTATACTAGAAGTAATAGCAAGACGTCTACCTACTCGACTGCAAAGGAAGTGGGTGAAGATAAGCTCCCGTATGGAGGATGACGGTATCGAGCCAAAGTTTGATGATATCCTGAAACTGGTAAATACTAGTGTCAATCAATCTATGAGCAAGTTCGCCAGTCTGTTAGATCTCACCCCTAGAATAGAGCAGTCTGAGGGTAAAACGCACTCACTGATGACGAATAAGCCTCAGAGAGGTGGATATCGAGAAGGCTCCATGATGTCTAGTAATGCATATAGACCTAGTGAGTGTAACAGCTTTCGTAGTACATCCTCAACAGATAAGTTGCAAGATGCAAGACAAACACGGTTGTGTTGTACTCGTTTGCAAGTGGTGCATACAAAGGTGAACTGTGAACCAGTAAGCAAGTTCAGTGATAAGCTATATGTAAACTCCGGGCCTGACTCCGAATTGTGTGACGATAACTGTGCGGTGAAGAAGTCTGTAGTTACAACTGGTAAGCCATTGTTGAATAGAGTGTCACAGAATAGAGTTACTGCTTCAGAGTGCAGTTCTGACTCCAAAAGTTTACAAAGTATAACTAGTCAGAGTGAAGATATAAAACCTTTAATGATTTTTGAGGAGGAACCAAAATTGTCTACTTCTGTTATTAAAGAGTTTGAAAATGATGAACTTGACGGTAAATTGAATATTTGTGATAATGATCATGATAGTGCAGATTTGTCTTTGGTTGATCATGATGAGATGAGGGATATGCCTACTACTGCTAAGTTGAACAAAGTTTCTGTACAACTTGAACGTGAAGTAGAAATAAATGCAGATGCAGTTGCAGAAGTTATGGATATTTGTGAGACCGTCAGCGTGAGTGATCAGCATGTAGCCCACCTATCATCAGATGCTAGTGCTGAACCTGAGATGATAGTAAAAGACACCAGTGGTGGTGGTCTTCCAGGTAGACAACTTTCTGAAAGCCGAACAACAACAGCTTCTGATCCACCGCTATGTTCATCAACTGATATCAAACAGTCGTCGTTGGTTCTGTCATCCACAAAGAAACAGACGCCCATCAACTCAAGTAACATGTGCAATGACTATGCTAGTATCAGTTCGTTTGAAAGGACGAATATCAATGGTCAGTGTAGTGAGGATAAGCCAAGTGTAAACGAGAGAGTAGTTGTTAAATTGACTTGCACGAATAAAGGCATTTCTAGTTTCAAGTTACTATTTGAATGCTATTATCTTTGGTGTAAATTACTCTGTTTCTACACTTGGTTGATGAGATATGTCGTGTGTTTGTTGGTCATCTATATTCTACGATACAATGACATGGGCGTGTTGCCGTTCAGATTTGAGGATATAGCTGATAGAAGGAAGTTAGCAATTGAACTCTGCGACGATTTTCCAACCTAGAGCGTCAACCTCAGAAGGGTTGTAGGCGTATTGCTGTAAGTCCTACTGTCAATGGAGTTGAAGATTGAACGATCAATTCTTGGTTGTTTGCTCAAAATCAACTTCCCCGATTTTCGCGGAGGCATCAATACGACAGTCATCGTCTCATCGGTCGCTGTTCAGAAAGAAGAGTAAAATATCGTCAGAAGTAACAATGATTTATTATTGTAATATTAGTTTTCAGACCTTAGTTAGCTTAGTTCGTTTATTCCTTTTATATGTTGGTGTAACAATAAAGAAATAACAAGCAGCAGATCGGTGTTTTGGTTTTTGCGTCCGTTATTACTAAGCGTTTCCGAAACTCAAAGGAACAGCGTGGGCACGAGCGTAGCGAGAGCTGGGCATTAACGGTTTATGAGACGATACTGACAGTTTCTGACGATAGAAACAGATCTGGCGGATTCAAACAGTTGATGAAAGTTTGGATAGTCGCCGTTCATTTTTCCTGGTGCCGGTCAAGTCCTCTTTGAACAAGCAATATCTGAAACGTTTTTGGAATTGGGTCAAGTTCAACAATGCCTGGGTGAAAGAAGGGACAGAGTGTCTTGGATACCAACAGGAAAGTAAGTCATGTTGACTTGTCTGTTAATTGTAACGATGTGTCTGATGTTAAGCATGACATGGTTGATGTTACTGTTTCGCCGTTCAGGGATAATAGGAACATCAAACTCCCTAAACTTGAACCACGGTGTTTTGATGGAAACCCAGCTGTTTATTCACAATTTGTAAAGGAGTTTGAGATCATGTTGAGTGGTTTTTTATTAAATGATGAAATGAAGTTAATGTATTTGATGAGATATTGCACTGGAGATGCTTCAAGAGCTATACAGTGCTGTAAGTTTATGAAGCCAAAAGAGGGCTACTACGAGGCTCTGAGCATATTACGTCAAAGGTTTGGAAGACCTTCGATGATTGCAGGGAAATTATTCGACGCTGTTAAGGATAATGGTGGTCAATTACGGGATGACTCTCAGGCACTCACTGAGTTTTTAGATAATTTGCTAATTTACAAGAATGGAATGATTTCGATGAATCGCATGAGTGACCTCAACTCGAATTTTATACTAGAAGTAATAGCAAGACGTCTACCTACTCGACTGCAAAGGAAGTGGGTGAAGATAAGCTCCCGTATGGAGGATGACGGTATCGAGCCAAAGTTTGATGATATCCTGAAACTGGTAAATACTAGTGTCAATCAATCTATGAGCAAGTTCGCCAGTCTGTTAGATCTCACCCCTAGAATAGAGCAGTCTGAGGGTAAAACGCACTCACTGATGACGAATAAGCCTCAGAGAGGTGGATATCGAGAAGGCTCCATGATGTCTAGTAATGCATATAGACCTAGTGAGTGTAACAGCTTTCGTAGTACATCCTCAACAGATAAGTTGCAAGATGCAAGACAAACACGGTTGTGTTGTACTCGTTTGCAAGTGGTGCATACAAAGGTGAACTGTGAACCAGTAAGCAAGTTCAGTGATAAGCTATATGTAAACTCCGGGCCTGACTCCGAATTGTGTGACGATAACTGTGCGGTGAAGAAGTCTGTAGTTACAACTGGTAAGCCATTGTTGAATAGAGTGTCACAGAATAGAGTTACTGCTTCAGAGTGCAGTTCTGACTCCAAAAGTTTACAAAGTATAACTAGTCAGAGTGAAGATATAAAACCTTTAATGATTTTTGAGGAGGAACCAAAATTGTCTACTTCTGTTATTAAAGAGTTTGAAAATGATGAACTTGACGGTAAATTGAATATTTGTGATAATGATCATGATAGTGCAGATTTGTCTTTGGTTGATCATGATGAGATGAGGGATATGCCTACTACTGCTAAGTTGAACAAAGTTTCTGTACAACTTGAACGTGAAGTAGAAATAAATGCAGATGCAGTTGCAGAAGTTATGGATATTTGTGAGACCGTCAGCGTGAGTGATCAGCATGTAGCCCACCTATCATCAGATGCTAGTGCTGAACCTGAGATGATAGTAAAAGACACCAGTGGTGGTGGTCTTCCAGGTAGACAACTTTCTGAAAGCCGAACAACAACAGCTTCTGATCCACCGCTATGTTCATCAACTGATATCAAACAGTCGTCGTTGGTTCTGTCATCCACAAAGAAACAGACGCCCATCAACTCAAGTAACATGTGCAATGACTATGCTAGTATCAGTTCGTTTGAAAGGACGAATATCAATGGTCAGTGTAGTGAGGATAAGCCAAGTGTAAACGAGAGAGTAGTTGTTAAATTGACTTGCACGAATAAAGGCATTTCTAGTTTCAAGTTACTATTTGAATGTTATTATCTTTGGTGTAAATTACTCTGTTTCTACACTTGGTTGATGAGATATGTCGTGTGTTTGTTGGTCATCTATATTCTACGATACAATGACATGGGCGTGTTGCCGTTCAGATTTGAGGATATAGCTGATAGAAGGAAGTTAGCAATTGAACTCTGCGACGATTTTCCAACCTAGAGCGTCAACCTCAGAAGGGTTGTAGGCGTATTGCTGTAAGTCCTACTGTCAATGGAGTTGAAGATTGAACGATCAATTCTTGGTTGTTTGCTCAAAATCAACTTCCCCGATTTTCGCGGAGGCATCAATACGACAGTCATCGTCTCATCGGTCGCTGTTCAGAAAGAAGAGTAAAATATCGTCAGAAGTAACAATGATTTATTATTGTAATATTAGTTTTCAGACCTTAGTTAGCTTAGTTCGTTTATTCCTTTTATATGTTGGTGTAACAATAAAGAAATAACAAGCAGCAGATCGGTGTTTTGGTTTTTGCGTCCGTTATTACTAAGCGTTTCCGAAACTCAAAGGAACAGCGTGGGCACGAGCGTAGCGAGAGCTGGGCATTAACGGTTTATGAGACGATACTGACAGTTTCTGACGATAGAAACAGATCTGGCGGATTCAAACAGTTGATGAAAGTTTGGATAGTCGCCGTTCATTTTTCCTGGTGCCGGTCAAGTCCTCTTTGAACAAGCAATATCTGAAACGTTTTTGGAATTGGGTCAAGTTCAACAATGCCTGGGTGAAAGAAGGGACAGAGTGTCTTGGATACCAACAGGAAAGTAAGTCATGTTGACTTGTCTGTTAATTGTAACGATGTGTCTGATGTTAAGCATGACATGGTTGATGTTACTGTTTCGCCGTTCAGGGATAATAGGAACATCAAACCCCCTAAACTTGAACCACGGTGTTTTGATGGAAACCCAGCTGTTTATTCACAATTTGTAAAGGAGTTTGAGATCATGTTGAGTGGTTTTTTATTAAATGATGAAATGAAGTTAATGTATTTGATGAGGTATTGCACTGGAGATGCTTCGAGAGCTATACAGTGCTGTAAGTTTATGAAGCCAAAAGAGGGCTACTACGAGGCTCTGAGCATATTACGTCAAAGGTTTGGAAGACCTTCGATGATTGCAGGGAAATTATTCGACGCTGTTAAGGATAATGGTGGTCAATTACAGGATGACTCCCAGGCACTCACTGAGTTTTTAGATAATTTGCTAATTTACAAGAATGGAATGATTTCGATGAATCGCATGAGTGACCTCAACTCGAATTTTATACTAGAAGTAATAGCAAGACGTCTACCTACTCGACTGCAAAGGAAGTGGGTGAAGATAAGCTCCCGTATGGAGGATGACGGTATCGAGCCAAAGTTTGATGATATCCTGAAACTGGTAAATACTAGTGTCAATCAATCTATGAGCAAGTTCGCCAGTCTGTTAGATCTCACCCCTAGAATAGAGCAGTCTGAGGGTAAAACGCACTCACTGATGACGAATAAGCCTCAGAGAGGTGGATATCGAGAAGGCTCCATGATGTCTAGTAATGCATATAGACCTAGTGAGTGTAACAGCTTTCGTAGTACATCCTCAACAGATAAGTTGCAAGATGCAAGACAAACACGGTTGTGTTGTACTCGTTTGCAAGTGGTGCATACAAAGGTGAACTGTGAACCAGTAAGCAAGTTCAGTGATAAGCTATATGTAAACTCCGGGCCTGACTCCGAATTGTGTGACGATAACTGTGCGGTGAAGAAGTCTGTAGTTACAACTGGTAAGCCATTGTTGAATAGAGTGTCACAGAATAGAGTTACTGCTTCAGAGTGCAGTTCTGACTCCAAAAGTTTACAAAGTATAACTAGTCAGAGTGAAGATATAAAACCTTTAATGATTTTTGAGGAGGAACCAAAATTGTCTACTTCTGTTATTAAAGAGTTTGAAAATGATGAACTTGACGGTAAATTGAATATTTGTGATAATGATCACGATAGTGCAGATTTGTCTTTGGTTGATCATGATGAGATGAGGGATATGCCTACTACTGCTAAGTTGAACAAAGTTTCTGTACAACTTGAACGTGAAGTAGAAATAAATGCAGATGCAGTTGCAGAAGTTATGGATATTTGTGAGACCGTCAGCGTGAGTGATCAGCATGTAGCCCACCTATCATCAGATGCTAGTGCTGAACCTGAGATGATAGTAAAAGACACCAGTGGTGGTGGTCTTCCAGGTAGACAACTTTCTGAAAGCCGAACAACAACAGCTTCTGATCCACCGCTATGTTCATCAACTGATATCAAACAGTCGTCGTTGGTTCTGTCATCCACAAAGAAACAGACGCCCATCAACTCAAGTAACATGTGCAATGACTATGCTAGTATCAGTTCGTTTGAAAGGACGAATATCAATGGTCAGTGTAGTGAGGATAAGCCAAGTGTAAACGAGAGAGTAGTTGTTAAATTGACTTGCACGAATAAAGGCATTTCTAGTTTCAAGTTACTATTTGAATGTTATTATCTTTGGTGTAAATTACTCTGTTTCTATACTTGGTTGATGAGATATGTTGTGTGTTTGTTGGTCATCTATATTCTACGATACAATGACATGGGCGTGTTGCCGTTCAGATTTGAGGATATAGCTGATAGAAGGAAGTTAGCAAATGAACTCTGCGACGATTTTCCAACCTAGAGCGTCAACCTGAGAAGGGTTGTAGGCGTACTGGTGTAAGTCCTGCGATTCTTCAAAGGAATTCCATCAAGACATGAACTGCGAGTTTTTGTGTACAGTTTGTTTATATGTGTGGTGTGGCATATCAATTAGTGTTTTTTGGATTCATTGTGTTTACTTGTTGTTTTCGTGTCTTGTTGTTATTGCATAATTTTGTTAAAATTTTCGTCGTGATTACTTCTGAATTTGTTTCGAGTCTTCTACATCCATGAATGAATTGATTGATGTTAAGGACAGCAGATAGGGCGTATACGCCGGGGAGGCTAGGCTATTGCTGAGAATGAAATGCACACGGAGATAATTGTTAGCTGCGGTCCGACACGCCGGGGAGAAATAGTGTAAACTACTGAGGCTCGCATGCGTCACCGTTACTAGAACTGAGGCAGAATGAGTGACAAGCGATTGCAGTGGTAATTGGTAGTGAGTAGATAAGAGGATGAGCGTAGAGTATCGTGAGGTACTGCCATGGTCACGTTGCATTCTGCAAGAGTCATTCTAGCAAGTGGCGATTGTGTTGCAAAATGTCAAGAGGAGGTCTCTATCTGGAGGCGCAGGTCGTCAGCGATGTGTGAGATTGTGCTGTGGGTATGCTTGTGGTGTGTTGGCTTTTCTGTTTGTTTTCCATTTCAGCTCTGTCCGTGTGACCCAGGTTCTCGCAATGGCATCCAAGTCAACGTGCATTGGTCGTGAAGGAAAAAAGGGTTGGATCCCTTTTTTGCCGGGGAGAGTCAATGGAGTTGAAGATTGAACGATCAATTCTTGGTTGTTTGCTCAAAATCAACTTCCCCGATTTTCGCGGAGGCATCAATACGACAGTCATCGTCTCATCGGTCGCTGTTCAGAAAGAAGAGTAAAATATCGTCAGAAGTAACAATGATTTATTATTGTAATATTAGTTTTCAGACCTTAGTTAGCTTAGTTCGTTTATTCCTTTTATATGTTGGTGTAACAATAAAGAAATAACAAGCAGCAGATCGGTGTTTTGGTTTTTGCGTCCGTTATTACTAAGCGTTTCCGAAACTCAAAGGAACAGCGTGGGCCCGAGCGTAGCGAGAGCTGGGCATTAACGGTTTATGAGACGATATTGACACCTACAATTCTTCAAAGGGTGGCGCATCAATGAGCAGTCCAATGTGCTTGGTGTGTGATTTTGTACATATGTTCATATTGTATATACTGAATTGGTATCATTTATCATCTAGCTGTTGAAAATTCTGTTTGTGTCCGGACGACTTCCACTTGGATCATCAACCTGAGAAGGAATGTAGGTGTACCGCTGTAAGTCCTACAGTTCTTCAAGGGTAGTTTGTCGTGCCAGAATCCACAACATTTGATGTGTTGATTGTACATATGTTTGTGTTAAATAATTGTGTGAGTTCCAATTATTGTAATTATTGGTTAATCTTGTTTGTGTCCGGACATTCCACAAATTACAATCGTCAACCTGAGAAGGCTTGTAGGCGTACTGGTGTAAGTCCTGCGATTCTTCAAAGGAATTCCATCAAGACATGAACTGCGAGTTTTTGTGTACAGTTTGTTTATATGTGTGGTGTGGCATATCAATTAGTGTTTTTTGGATTCATTGTGTTTACTTGTTGTTTTCGTGTCTTGTTGTTATTGCATAATTTTGTTAAAATTTTCGTCGTGATTACTTCTGAATTTGTTTCGAGTCTTCTACATCCATGAATGAATTGATTGATGTTAAGGACAGCAGATAGGGCGTATACGCCGGGGAGGCTAGGCTATTGCTGAGAATGAAATGCACACGGAGATAATTGTTAGCTGCGGTCCGACACGCCGGGGAGAAATAGTGTAAACTACTGAGGCTCGCATGCGTCACCGTTACTAGAACTGAGGCAGAATGAGTGACAAGCGATTGCAGTGGTAATTGGTAGTGAGTAGATAAGAGGATGTGCGTAGAGTATCGTGAGGTACTGCCATGGTCACGTTGCATTCTGCAAGAGTCATTCTAGCAAGTGGCGATTGTGTTGCAAGATGTCAAGAGGAGGTCTCTATCTGGAGGCGCAGGTCGTCAGCGATGTGTGAGATTGTGCTGTGGGTATGCTTGTGGTGTGTTGGCTTTTCTGTTTGTTTTCCATTTCAGCTCTGTCCGTGTGACCCAGGTTCTCGCAATGGCATCCAAGTCAACGTGTATTGGTCGTGAAGGAAAAAAGGGTTGGATCCCGTTTTTGCCGGGGAATGTCAATGTAGTTGAAGATTGAACGATCAATTCTTGGTTGTTTGCTCAAAATCAACTTCCCCGATTTTCGCGGAGGCATCAATACGACAGTCATCGTCTCATCGGTCGCTGTTCAGAAAGAAGTCAGCAGTAAACCATCAGAAGTAATCTTGTGATTTATTATTGTAATATTTGTTGTCAGGCCTTAGTTCGCTTATTCTTTTTATATGTTGGTGTAACAATAAAGAAATATCAAACGGCGGATCGGTGTTTTGGTTTATTCTTCCGTTATAACTAAGCGTTTCTGAAATCTTCGAAGAACAGCGTGGGCCTGAGCGTAGCGAGAGCTGGGCATTAACGGTTTATGAGACGTGATTGACAACATATTATAACTTACCACTACTTATTTGCCTTACGCTGATCGATTATGCACTGTTTTTCTAAACTACATTTGTTTGTATCTAAAATAAAGACTCTGACAGTCTATTTTGCTTACATTTTTCCTCTGCAAAATGCTGTGACAGATGAAAGTTTCGTGATGTTCTTCTGAAAGTAGTCATTCATACCGTGACTTTGGGTGAATCGACGAATGAGTATTTGGAAAAACGTTTGTGGCATATTGCAACAGAAATTTTTAAAATAATATAAAAAATAATAATAAAATAAAAAAACAATTAAAAAATGAAGAATTCCTCCAGGCCCTTGCACAAAATAGGTAGGAGGGTGGTGGTTGCTAGTCAGCGGATATGATGGTGGGGACATATGAGAACCACCCTTATCTGTGGGACAGCACTCTATTGCCAAGGCTCCTGAGTTCGAATGGCTTATGTGAAATGAGAGTAAATTAAATAGGAGTAAATTTAAAAAAAATAAATCGAATTTGAAAATTGCCTAAAGCCGAAGTTTGAATACAAACTCCCGAATGATTATGTGTCCGCTACTTCAGAAGGACACCTAACTGTATACTTCAGAAGAACAGTAGACGTTATTAAGCCATGACTTTTCTTTTGCATAGTTCACGCATTTTGGCTTCTGTGTTTAACTCCTTTTCAACCTACATAAGTAGGTGAAATTATCGCCTGTCTTTCACTTATAATAATTGTTCTCAGAAAAGACTAGAATGTCGGGGAAATAATATTTCTTGAGAAAATAAACAAGAAAAAATAATGAACTCAATGTCTGTTGTATACTTTGAACTATTAACACCTTTTTTATACTTCTGCTCCTCTGTCGGTTTTCTTGTGTCTTCTTCTCTTTTCAAAGGTACCGCCTTCAACGAAGGTACTGGTGCAGCACTGCTATTCTCCGCTAACAATTGCTAGCTCACCTGGTAAATAACGGGACCACCTATATTATAAAATCCGCTGACAAGTTCAAAGTCGGTCTCATATACAACTGGAAATGTCACAAATATGGTGTAATTACGGGTGAATTTAAAGTATTATAGACTTAGAAACACTTTATGTATCATTCACTGATAATTATTGTTTATTCTGCATCTCTTATGTATGATGTCAGCACCTGTACAAACATGCTACTTACCTTCCACAACTAACGCAAACGTTTATAATTCCCGCGTGAAATTGACATGTATTTTTTTATCAATCACAGTTTATATTTGAGGCTATATTTATATTCTTATTTGTACACTTCATTTAAAATGTTTCTCTCAGATTTAACAGTATTCAACTTATTTCTAAATTAACAAATCATATTATATGTTTCATAAGTTCTAATACGTGTAAATATGTTCATGCTTGTAAAATTGGCTGGTTTCTGTTCCAGAAATAAAATAATATTATCAACGTCCCACTACAAACGCCCACGGAGAACAAGATCGAAACCTACGTCTGAATGGGAAAATAATTACTAGAGGAGATATGATCTGGTGTCAGATATGTTTCATAAACCGTTAATGCCCAGCTCTTGCTACGCTCGGGCCCACGCTGTTCCTTGCAGTTTTTCAGAAACGCTTAGTAACAACGGACGGAAAAACCAAAAGACCGATTGGCCAATCGAGAATTCTTTATTGTTACACTAACATAAAAAATAATGTTTCTACTAGGGTCTGTGAACAAATATTACAATAATAAATCATTGTTACTTCTGACGATATTTTACTCTTCTTTCTGAACAGCGACCGATGAGACGATGACTGTCGTATTGATGCCTCCGCGAAAATCGGGGAAGTTGATTTTGAGCAAACAACCAAGAATTGATCGTTCAATCTTCAACTACATTGACATTCCCCGGCAAAAACGGGATCCAACCCTTTTTTCCTTCACGACCAATGCACGTTGACTTGGATGCCATTGCGAGAACCTGGGTCACACGGACAGAGCTGAAATGGAAAACAAACAGAAAAGCCAACACACCACAAGCATACCCACAGCACAATCTCACACATCGCTGACGACCTGCGCCTCCAGACAGAGACCTCCTCTTGACATCTTGCAACACAATCGCCACTTGCTAGAATGACTCTTGCAGAATGCAACGTGACCATGGCAGCACCTCACGATACTCTACGCACATCCTCTTATCTACTCACTACCAATTACCACTGCAATCGCTTGTCACTCATTCTGCCTCAGTTCTAGTAACGGTGACGCATGCGAGCCTCAGTAGTTTACACTATTTCTCCCCGGCGTGTCGGACCGCAGCTAACAATTATCTCCGTGTGCATTTCATTCTCAGCAATAGCCTAGCCTCCCCGGCGTATACGCCCTATCTGCTGTCCTTAACATCAATCAATTCATTCATGGATGTAGAAGACTCGAAACAAATTCAGAAGTAATCACGACGAAAATTTTAACAAAATTATGCAATAACAACAAGACACGAAAACAACAAGTAAACACAATGAATCCAAAAAACACTAATTGATATGACACACCACACATATATACAAACTGTACACAAAAACTCGCAGTTCATGTCTTGATGGAATTCCTTTGAAGAATCGCAGGACTTACACCAGTACGCCTACAAGCCTTCTCAGGTTGACGATTGTAATTTGTGGAATGTCCGGACACAAACAAGATTAACCAATAATTACAATAATTGGAACTCACACAATTATTTAACACAAACATATGTACAATCAACACATCAAATGTTGTGGATTCTGGCACGACAAACTACCCTTGAAGAACTGTAGGACTTACAGCGGTACACCTACATTCCTTCTCAGGTTGATGATCCAAGTGGAAGTCGTCCGGACACAAACAGAATTACCAACAGCTAGATGATAAATGATACCAATTCAGTATATACAATATGAACATATGTACAAAATCACACACCAAGCACATTGGACTGCTCATTGATGCGCCACCCTTTGAAGAACTGTAGGACTTACAGCAGTACGCCTACAACCCTTCTCAGGTTGACGCCCTAGGTTGGAAAATCGTCGCAGAGTTCATTTGCTAACTTCCTTCTATCAGCTATATCCTCAAATCTGAACGGCAACACGCCCATGTCATTGTATCGTAGAATATAGATGACCAACAAACACACGACATATCTCATCAACCAAGTGTAGAAACAGAGTAATTTACACCAAAGATAATAGCATTCAAATAGTAACTTGAAACTAGAAATGCCTTTATTCATGCAAGTCAATTTAACAATTACTCTCTCGTTTACACTTGGCTTATTCTCACTAAACTGAGCAATATCTTTCGTCTTTTCAAACGCACCAATACTATCATAGTCATTGCATAAGGCACGTGAGTTCATGGACGTCCATTTCATTGTGGATAAAAACACCAACGATGACTGAGTGACACAAGGTGATGAACTTAGCGGTGGATCAGAAGCTGTTGTTGTTCGGCTTTCAGATAGTTGTCTAACTGCAAGATTACCACCACTGCTGTCTTTCACTACTAGTTCGGGTTTAGCACTATCATCTGATGATAGGTGGGCTACACGCTGATCAATTACACTGACTGTCTCACAAGTATGCACACCTGGAACTGCATCTGCGTTCAATTCTACTTCACGTTCAAGTTGTACAGAACCTTTATTTAACTTAGCAGTAGTAGGCATATCCCTCATCTCATCATGATCAACCAAAGACAAATCTGCACTATCATGATCATTATCACAAATATTCAATTTACCGTCAAGTTCATCATTTTCAAACTCTTTAATAACAGAAGTAGACAATTTTGGTTCCTCCTCACAAATCATTAAAGGTTTTATATCTTCACTCTGACTAGTTATACTTTGTAAACTTTTGGAGTCAGAACTGCACTCTGAAGCAGTAACTCTATTCTGTGACACTCTATTCAACAATGGCTTACCAGTTGCAACTACAGACTTCTTCACCGCACCGTTATCGTCACACAATTCGGAGTCAGGCCTGGAGTTTACATTTAGCTTATCACTGAACTTGCTCACTGGTTCACAGTTCACCTTTGTATGCACCTCTTGCAAACGTGTAAAACACAACCGTGTTTGTCTTGCATCTTGCAACTTATCTGTTGAGGATGTACTACGAAACCTGTTACACTCACTAGGTCTATATGCATTACTAGACATCATGGAGCCTTCTCGATATCCACCTCTCTGAGGCTTATTCGTCATCAATGATTGCATTTTGCTCTCAGACTGCTCTATTCTAGGGGTGAGATCTAACAGACTGGCGAACTTGCTCATAGATTGATTGACACTAGTATTTACCAGTTTCAGGATATCATCAAACTTTGGCTCGATACCCTCATCCTCCATACGGGAGCTTATCTTCACCCACTTCCTTTGCAGTCGAGTAGGTAGACGTCTTGCTATTACTTCTAGTATAAAACTCGAGTTGAGGTCACTCATGCGATTCATCGAAATCATTCCATTCTTGTAAATTAGCAAATTATCTAAAAACTCAGTGAGTGCCTGGGAGTCATCCTGTAATTGACCACCATTACCCTTAACAGCCTCGAATAATTTCCCTGCAATCATCGAAGGTCTTCCAAACCTTTGACGTAATATGCTCATAGCCTCGTAGTAGCCCTCTTTTGGCTTCATAAACTTACAGCACTGTATAGCTCTTGCAGCATCTCCAGTGCAATACCTCATCAAATACATTAACTTCAATTCATCATTTAATAAAAAACCACTCAACATGATCTCAAACTCCTTTACAAATTGTAAATAATCAGCTGGGTTTCCATCAAAACACCGTGGTTCAAATTTAGGGAGTTTGATGTTCCTATTATCCCTGAACGGCGAAACAGTAACATCAACCATGTCATGCTTAACATCAGACACATCGTTACAATTAACAGACAAGTCAACATGACTTACTTTCCTGTTTGCATCCAAGACGCTCTGTCCCTTCTTTGACCCAGGCATTGTTGAACTTGACCCAATTCCAAAAACGTTCCAGATATTGCTTGTTCAAAGAGGACTTGACCGGCACCAGGAAAGATGAACGGTGACTATCCAAACTTTCACCAACTGTCTGAATCCGCCAAATCTGTTTCTACCATCAGAAACTGTCAGCCACGTCTCATAAACCGTTAATGCCCAGCTCTCGCTACGCTCAGGTCCACGCTTTTCTTCGAAGATTTCAGAAACGCTTAGTTATAACGGACGAATAAACCAAAACACCGATCCGCCGTTTGATATTTCTTTATTGTTACACCAACATATAAAAAGAATAAGCGAACTAAGGTCTGAAAACAAATATTACAATAATAAATCATTGTATTACTTCTGACGATGTTTCACTCTTCTTTCTGAACAGCGACCGATGAGACGATGACTGTCGTATTGATGCCTCCGCGAAAATTGGGAAAGTTGATTTTGAGCAAACAACCAAGAATTGATCGTTCAATCTTCAACTTCATTGACATCTGGAACTTTTCGACGAGTATTTGGTAACTAGTTAGGATATAATCTAGTTTTGATGACTTTCCACTAGGGCCCCACCTAGTGTCGTCTCCAACATTCTCAGTTAGTCCCGTGTTGCGAATAGTTTGCAGTAGGTTTCGGTCAAATTTTCCCTTTGCACACCCCGATCCGAGGTTCAATGATGGTACATTGAAATCTCCAGCTATGGTGATTTGGTCGTAGCCCAAATCTCGTATCCCTGTGATGGTGCTGAGCAGTAGCTGATTGTGCTCTGCCCCACAGGTGGGAGATCGGTAGATGCCACCCAGTAAGTGCTTGGTGTGGCCTACGGTGAAATGACACCATATGGAGTCTGGGAGTTCAATAAGTGGTGGGTCTGTTGCGCGCACACATTTAAGTTGCCTATCAGAGTATATAGCAACTCCCCCTCCTTCCTTATTACCCCTGTCTCTCCTGACCAGAACCATATCACCTATACTGATTTCATTGTCGGCGATAGTGGGATATGGCCACGTTTCAGTGAGAATGATTATTTTCAGTTGAAGATGTGCCTGAAGATTTCGGAGTTCACTTACTTTTCCCCTCTCCCCCCTCATACTGCTGCATAGGCAAGTGACAGTGAGTCTAACAACCTAAGAGTGTTTGTGGGGTAGTTGACGTGAAGCCGTCTGCTGGTGGAGGACTTGACGTTGGCAGTCGTTGACAACTCTGTGAGAGAATCTGAACTCCTCACGTATTTTATTCGGCCTCAGTTTGACCACCTTCTACTGGTGATCCCATAAATGTATGGAGAGAGAAAGTTTGAAAGGTCAATCCCTAAATCACTAGTGAATATAGGGTAAGCCAAAATTAAGTCGCCCCTCTTCCTTCGGTTTGGTAATAAGAAGAGATTCAAATGCTCCATCTTCATATCATAAGGAAGGTGCGAGATTCAGATTTCAGATTTATTTGTTGAGGATAGAGGGCTTGGAGCCTATGTTATTCCTTTCCCAGTAGATTTCTGTGGTTGTCTAAACCCTTTTTCAACGAATCAGTTGAGGTTGCAGACACCACTTCTTCTGGGAGTCGGTTTCAAGGGTTTATGACTCGATGTGAGAACCAGTACTCAACGGCGATATGATTTCTCCTTGGCTCTTGAACTCCCCTGCTATGTCCTCTAAGATGTTCCAAACTGGTGAGGAGGAAAAAAGAGAAAAGGTCAGGTCCGTAGTCATTATTTAAAATTTTATACATTGTGACTAAATCTCCTCTCTGCCTACGGTATGACAGTAAGAAGAGATTTAAACTGTGTAGTCTTTCCTCGTACAATAGATTGGCTATGCCGTGTTGCCTTCTCTTGAACACATTCTAGAATGTGTGAATCCCCTTTTAGACAAGGACTGGCGGCCTGAATGCAATTTTCCAGTCTTTACAGTCTTCAGATACCACTGACTAATTTCGTGCCTACCCTCCGAACTCTTAACAGGGTATGTGTTTCCTTTTTAAGACAGGGACTCGCCGCTTGTATGCAGTACTCTAGATGAGGCCTGACATATGTTGCATAGAGTACTTGGAACATACTCTCATCTAATCGTTTAAAAGCACTTCGAAGTGCCCATAGCATTCGAAAAGAATTCGCTGTGGCCGATGTTTTTAAGTCATGGCTAACAACAATTCTTAAGCCTTTTTGTTCCCTAACATCTGGCAGTTCTGTGTCCCCTAGGGAGTATGACGTGTAAGACTTCTGACCTAGGTGCATTACCGTGCTTCTCTTGGAATTAATTTCTAGACTCCAAAGGTTAGCCCATTCGGCTAATGTTCACACACCCACTGACTGGGTAGTGGTTTTCAGGATAACCAAACACACCCGTTCCTGCCCTTTGCAAGGCGAGGCCGGAATGCAGAATCATCCTGTGGCGCGACCACTTCCATTTGGTTTGAAACCAACATAAAATCCCATTTTATTTTTGGAATAATTACTCACAACTACTTAAGTAGATCACCTATACTCAAAATGATGAGACTCTTGTACTCAGTTCTGTGGAAGTTTGATAGCTGCAGCTATCAACAAATGGATAAAGAACATGTGTTCCCGTTGTTGAGAACCACGATCACACAATTGTTGAAATTCACAACAATCAGTTTGTTGCCCTCCTGATACTCTGAGCGCGTAGAGTTGTGATGTGCCATCTTTGGCTGCACTTATACGCTACGAACATTGTCTTCTTAGCAGCAACACCGGAGTCAATGGCACAATGGTAAAGACTCTCGCCGAACATGCATATGGTCCAAGGTTCGACCACTACGGACGAACACGTGATATCTATGGTCGGCTTGCGAAATCTATGCTACCGATATCCATGCTGAAAATTCCATACCTGTACCAAAAAAACGCTGTGAAATCAAGCAGTACGTGCTAAATTGGTGACATTTCTGCACGTGTTTGCTCTGAAATTTACTTACGGCTTATTGCCATATAATCCTTGAAATTATGGTCCAAATCTCTAAAAAACGTGTTCGTAGAAACACAATTGTTTCAGATAGTGGCTCAAATTCGCTTATAACTGCATTACCGTTGTGTAATACAGTATCAACTACTAGCTCTCAAAATGGTTTGAGCGCAGATCTCACTCTTGTGATACAGGTGAAAGATGTTCTGTTAGAGAACTCTGAGTTCTGTAAATTAAACCTCCTTTTGAAAGATATGCAGAGGCAAGTAAGTGAACTTCAGAAAAAATTAGATCAGTTTGATAGTATGTCACTGCCAATCTCAAATACCACGGAGAGCCGTTCTGATATTGACCAGGTTAAGTCTTTACTGGATGTAACTCGAAACAAGCTTTCGGATTTAGACCCAATAGCCCGTCTGTTAAAAAAGCATCCTAAAATATCTCCAGACAACCTAAATAAAGCTGAAAATCTGCTCGGCTGCTTGGCTACGGAGGTGATGAAGTGTATAACCTCTTCTCACCAAGCTATAGTTTACAACGTCCCAGATTCTCTGCCCCTGAAAACTGTAAGACACAAAATCCTGATTTGTTGTGGCATGGCTAGTGTTCCATGTGAATGCAAAAGACTTCGTAAAAAGTCTAACCAGTCTAACTGCCCCATCATTTTTAAATTCGGTAATTCCCTTGATGCCAGTAAGTTTACCAAATGTCAGGATCACTTAAGAGTGAATAGCAGTTATAAGTCTATAACCGTAGCTAAGAATAAAACACCGTGTCAGCGCAGAATAATGCGTAGTAATAACCTGGTTACCTCCTCTAGCTTAGATTTACCAAAACAGGATTGTGAACAGAAACGGTCACCTAGTGCTAAAACTAGCATTCAGCAAACTACACAACAACTACGCTTACCAATAGAATTAGGAACTGATTTAGATACCAGTACTGCTGTAAATAAAGCCTCATCGAAAGATGTTAAAATAGCTAGAACTTCTGCAAGTTGTTCTAAGAAATTTCCTCCGAAATGTAGTAACCCCACCACGATGAACAAATTTCGCAGGGTTGAGACTAATGATGGGGAAGAATACTTTGTATTCAATAAGCCTGCTGAGAGTAAGAATATCAACAAACCGTCAGTTGTTACGAAAAACTCTTCTCGAAACACAAGTATGTCTGGAGGTTTTCAGCATGCTCTACCTTATAGAAAGTCAGACTCCAAGACTCCTAAAGTCTTGCAGCCAAAGCACCTGCCCTCACAATTCCGTTTAAGTTATAAAAATATCACGAAGGTGTGTACCGGTATGACGAATAGCAGTTGGATGGGTAGACCTTTTGATGCTATGCTTTTTAACTGTCAACCTAGGCCCAACCTCTACTACCCTTATATCCAGGAACACATGGTAATTTTTCCAGGTGTCCCGAATCACTGGTACGACCCATGGCACCTACAACAACCTCATTGCACTCCAACCCCGATGAACGGACACCCAGGCCGATCCCCCTTTCATTCATAAACTCTTGCGGTGCTGACACACAAATAGATAAGGGTTACGGTGACTTTTAAAGCCATTTTGTAGTATCCCGTGACTTATTCACGATATTGCTAATTAATGCACATTCCTTAATCAATAAGATGTCTGAACTAAAGACATTATTATTAATCGCCAGGCCTACTGTAGCTCTGATTACTTAATCATGGTGCTCATCCTCTGTACTCCATGTGCATATAGGTATCGATGATGTAAATCACGTCTCCAAAGCTGTTAATGCCCAGCTCTTGCTGCGCCGGGACGCACGCCCTTCCCAGAAGATTCTCAGAAACGCTTAGAACGAACGGATGCAAAAAGCAGAACAGAGATTGGCGTATAGGTATGCACATAGGTATCCATGATTACACTGTACACCGTGCAAATAGAGATTGCAAGCGTGGTGGGGGATGTCTCATATATATGCATAATTCATTTGTAGTCAGTAAGGTGGAAGATGAAATACTGAATATGGTACCTGACTCACTCTGGGTTGTCTTGCATGGAGATAATTACAAACTTCTCATAGGCTGTGTTTGTCGAGCACCAAGCGCAACAAAAGAAACTGATGCGTTATTAGCTAAATCGTTTGCACACGCCTCCTTGATTAGTGCTAATTACAAAATGATTGCAGGGGACTTCAATCTTCCAGAAGTCAACTGGTTAAGTAGTTCCGGCCCCCAACGCTTCGACGAAATACTTGCCACTATCGACTGTTGTGGATGGCGACAACACGTCCAGACACTTACTCGTGGTGACAACATGTTGGACCTTGTTTTTTGTCATGACACAATCCCAGTATCCACCTATGTTGGTAATAGATTTTCCAGTAGTGACCACAGAATGGTACTCTGTTCTCTGCCTTTCTCACCACTAAATACAGGAAATAAACAAGATTCTGGAAGCACAATATGTCGTAGTTACAAATATACAGACTGGGGATTAGTCCAAGAACTCGTTCGACTCTGTCAATGGGATGACTATTTTACCACTGACTCCCTGGAGGCCGTAGTAACCCTATTTTACAGGAATGTTACCCTTTGTCTAGATACAGTTGCTCCAAAGAAAATAGTGAAATTAAGTAGACATCGAGCTGAATACATTCCAAGGACACACCGCAATAAGTTAAGGAAGTTGAAGAAACAGTGCTATTACACTAAGGATATACCACTATTGCACTCAATCCACGAGTCTCTTGAATCTATCAAGGGCCTACGCTCTCAAAACGACCCCCTTACTAGCTCTTCCCTTGAAGGCATTGTGTTCACTAATCAATTAATAGTACAAGCAATTAAGAGCCTTAAACCTTCCCCTAGTACGGGACCCGATGGCCTCGCTTAGATAATTTTCAAAAACAGTGGGTGTGATATACCCCTGTTGCTTCTTAAATCCTTCTCAATATCTATGGACACCGGAACTTACCCTAGTGAGTGGAAAACTAGCTTCATAATTCTACACTACAAATCTGGTGATAAGGCAAACGCAGCCCATCACTGAACTGGTTAAAATCGTTTCTAAGCAACAGGGTACAAATAACCAAAGTTGGATCTGTATTGTCTCATCCTAGGCAGATCTCAAGTGGGGCTGTGCAAGGTAGTTTCCTAGGTCCACTTTTATTCACAGTCTACATTAACAGCATTTGCAAGTGCTTCACCTCAGGTAAACCATTCCTATATGCTGACGACCTCAAAGTCGTCTACTCCTGCTAAACTCATGAATTAAGCGATAAGGTTACTAAAATACATCTTGAACTAAGCAGTCTCGCAACATGGTGTGTCTAAACTTTAACATTGACAAATGCGGCTGGATTTGTATCGGCAACAGTAACCTTGATCTAACCCTTGAAATAAATGGGCGAAAACTAGCTAAGCTCTACTCAGTTTTAGCTCCTGGTATCAGATACTCTAGTAGCTTAACGTTCTCTGAACAGTGTGATTATGCCAGACGTAAAACACGAAGGCTGATAGTATGAATAACACGCAATTTCTTTTGGCTGTGAAACTAGGGTTTTATTATACAAAGTATGTGTCCGACCTATCTTAGAATACTGCCCGTTTATTCTTAGCGGACTCAGGCAAAATGACAAGCTTAAATTAGAGGGAGTGCAACGGCAGTTTACCTCACGAACTCTTGGCTTAGAAAGTGGTCTGGAATACCATGAGCGATGCGAAAGACTAAGATTAGAACCACTCTGGAAAAGACGTCTTAAGCTAAACCTTATCTTTTACTACAAGCTAACCAATCTTCTCTTGCATTCCTCCCAGCCAATAACCAAACCAACCACTGTCATCAGTTACAGTCTTAGAAATCATCACAACCTAGCTGCTATAGAGCATTGTCAGAATTATGTGTGGTACAACCTCAACTAAAATAAGTTTTCAGTCATTTGGAATAGACTACCAGCTAATGTGAGCGGTGCAAACACACTTCCAGTGTTCATCTTCTCAGTCACCAGACTGCTCAAAGATGACAATGCACTTCTTGCTTGCTTCCGAGACAATCTGCCCCAACTTTGACACAGGAATCACTGAACGCGGGAAAGTTAGTAATTTTGAGTGCAACTGGTAAGCCATTGTTGCATAGAGTGTCACAGAAGAGAGTTACAGTCTCAGAGTGCAGTTCTGACTCCACCAGTTTACATGGTATTACAAGTCAGAGTGAAGGCATAAAACCTCTAGGGATTTGTGAGGAGGAACCAAAATTGTCTACTTCTGTTATTGAAGAGTTTGCAAATGATGAAGTTGATCATACAAATGTAGGTATAGGGAATATTTATGATAACGTTCATGATAGTGCACATTTGTCTTCGGTTGATCATGATGAGATGAGTGGAAAGCTTACTACTGCTGAGTTGGACAAAGGTTCTGTACAACTTGAACGTGAAGTAGAATTAAATGCAGATGCAGTTGTAGAAGGTATAGATATTTGTGAGACCGTCAGTGAAATTGATCAGTGTGTAGCCCACCTGTCATCAGATGCTAGTGCTAAATCCGAACGAATAGTAAGAGACAGCAGTGGTGGTAATCTTGCAGTTAGACAACTTTCTGAAAGCCGAACAACAACAGCTTCTGATCCACCGCTATGTTCATCAACTTGTGTCCCTCAATCATCGTTGGTATTGTCATCCCTAATGGAAAAGACACCCATGAACTCAAGTGTCTTGTGCAATGACTATGATAGTATTGGTGCGTTTGAAAAGACGAAAGATATTCCTCAGTTTAGTGAGGATAAGCCAAGTGTGTACGAGAGGGTCATTGTTAAATTGACTTGCATGAACAAGGGTTTTTCAAGTTCCAAGTTACTATTTGAATGCTATTATCTTTGGTGTAAATTACTGTGTTTCTACGCTTGGTCGATCAGATACGTCGTGTGTTTGTTCGTCATCTATATTCTACGATACAATGACATGAGCGTGTTACCGTTCAGATTTGGGGATATAGCTGATAAAAGGAAGTCAGCAAATGAACTCTGCGACGATTTTCCAACCTAGAGCGTCAACCTGAGAAGGGTTGTAGGCGTACTGCTGTAAGTCCTACAATTCTCCAAAGGGTAGCGCATCAATGAGCAGTCCAATGTGCTTGGTGTGTGATTTTGTACATATGTTCATATTGCATATACTGAATTGATATCGTTTATCATCTAGCTGTTGGTAATTCTGTTTGTGTCCGGACGACTTCCCCTTGAATAATCGACCTGAGAAGGAATGTAGGTGTACTGCTGCAAGTCCTACAGTTCTTCAAGGGTAGTTTGTCGTGCCAGAATCCACAACATTTGATGTGTTGATTGTACATATGTTTGTGTTAAATAATTGTGTGGGTTCCGATTATTGTAATTAATGATTAATCTTGTTTGTGTCCGGACATTCCACAACCTACAATCGTCAACCTGAGAAGGGTTGCAGGCGTACTGGTGTAAGTCCTGAAATTATTCAAAGGAATTCCACCAAAACATGATCCGCGAGGTTAATTGTACTGTTTGTAAATACGTGTGGTGTGTCATATCAATTTGTGATATTGGATAAAATGTGTTTACTCGTTGTTTTCGTAAAACAGAGTAGAGCTTAGCTAGTTTTCGCCCATTTATTTCAAGGGTTAGATCAAGGTTACTGTTGCCGATACAAATCCAGCCGCATTTGTCAATGTTAAAGTTTAGACACACCATGTTGCGAGACTGCTTAGTTCAAGATGTATTTTAGTAACCTTATCGCTTAATTCATGAGTTTAGCAGGAGTAGACGACTTTGAGGTCGTCAGCATATAGGAATGGTTTACCTGAGGTGAAGCACTTGCAAATGCTGTTAATGTAGACTGTGAATAAAAGTGGACCTAGGAAACTACCTTGCACAGCCCCACTTGAGATCTGCCTAGGATGAGACAATACAGATCCAACTTTGGTTATTTGTACCCTGTTGCTTAGAAACGATTTTAACCAGTTCAGTGATGGGCTGCGTTTGCCTTATCACCAGATTTGTAGTGTAGAATTATGAAGCTAGTTTTCCACTCACTAGGGTAAGTTCCGGTGTCCATAGATATTGAGAAGGATTTAAGAAGCAACAGGGGTATATCACACCCACTGTTTTTGAAAATTATCTAAGCGAGGCCATCGGGTCCCGTACTAGGGGAAGGTTTAAGGCTCTTAATTGCTTGTACTATTAATTGATTAGTGAACACAATGCCTTCAAGGGAAGAGCTAGTAAGGGGGTCGTTTTGAGAGCGTAGGCCCTTGATAGATTCAAGAGACTCGTGGATTGAGTGCAATAGTGGTATATCCTTAGTGTAATAGCACTGTTTCTTCAACTTCCTTAACTTATTGCGGTGTGTCCTTGGAATGTATTCAGCTCGATGTCTACTTAATTTCACTATTTTCTTTGGAGCAACTGTATCTAGACAAAGGGTAACATTCCTGTAAAATAGGGTTACTACGGCCTCCAGGGAGTCAGTGGTAAAATAGTCATCCCATTGACAGAGTCGAACGAGTTCTTGGACTAATCCCCAGTCTGTATATTTGTAACTACGACATATTGTGCTTCCAGAATCTTGTTTATTTCCTGTATTTAGTGGTGAGAAAGGCAGAGAACAGAGTACCATTCTGTGGTCACTACTGGAAAATCTATTACCAACATAGGTGGATACTGGGATTGTGTCATGACAAAAAACAAGGTCCAACATGTTGTCACCACGAGTAAGTGTCTGGACGTGTTGTCGCCATCCACAACAGTCGATAGTGGCAAGTATTTCGTCGAAGCGTTGGGGGCCGGAACTACTTAACCAGTTGACTTCTGGAAGATTGAAGTCCCCTGCAATCATTTTGTAATTAGCACTAATCAAGGAGGCGTGTGCAAACGATTTAGCTAATAACGCATCAGTTTCTTTTGTTGCGCTTGGTGCTCGACAAACACAGCCTATGAGAAGTTTGTAATTATCTCCATGCAAGACAACCTAGAGTGAGTCAGGTACCATATTCAGTATTTCATCTTCCACCTTACTGACTACAAATGAATTATGTATATATATGAGACATCCCCCACCACGCTTGCAATCTCTATTTGCACGGTGTACAGTGTATTCATGGATACCTATGTGCATACCTATACGCCAATCTCTGTTCTGCTTTTTGCATGCGTACGTAAACCGTTCGGGTGCTGACACACAAATAGATGAGGGTTACGGTGACTTTTAAAGCCATTTTGTAGTATCCCGTGACTTATTCACGATATTGCTAATTAATGCACATTCCTTAATCAATAAGATGTCTGAACTAAAGACATTATTATTAATCGCCAGGCCTACTGTAGCTCTGATTACTTAATCATGGTGCTCATCCTCTGTACTCCATGTGCATATAGGTATCGATGATGTAAATCACGTCTCCAAAGCTGTTAATGCCCAGCTCTTGCTGCGCCGGGACGCACGCCCTTCCCAGAAGATTCTCAGAAACGCTTAGAACGAACGGATGCAAAAAGCAGAACAGAGATTGGCGTATAGGTATGCACATAGGTATCCATGATTACACTGTACACCGTGCAAATAGAGATTGCAAGCGTGGTGGGGGATGTCTCATATATATGCATAATTCATTTGTAGTCAGTAAGGTGGAAGATGAAATACTGAATATGGTACCTGACTCACTCTGGGTTGTCTTGCATGGAGATAATTACAAACTTCTCATAGGCTGTGTTTGTCGAGCACCAAGCGCAACAAAAGAAACTGATGCGTTATTAGCTAAATCGTTTGCACACGCCTCCTTGATTAGTGCTAATTACAAAATGATTGCAGGGGACTTCAATCTTCCAGAAGTCAACTGGTTAAGTAGTTCCGGCCCCCAACGCTTCGACGAAATACTTGCCACTATCGACTGTTGTGGATGGCGACAACACGTCCAGACACTTACTCGTGGTGACAACATGTTGGACCTTGTTTTTTGTCATGACACAATCCCAGTATCCACCTATGTTGGTAATAGATTTTCCAGTAGTGACCACAGAATGGTACTCTGTTCTCTGCCTTTCTCACCACTAAATACAGGAAATAAACAAGATTCTGGAAGCACAATATGTTGTAGTTACAAATATACAGACTGGGGATTAGTCCAAGAACTCGTTCGACTCTGTCAATGGGATGACTATTTTACCACTGACTCCCTGGAGGCCGTAGTAACCCTATTTTACAGGAATGTTACCCTTTGTCTAGATACAGTTGCTCCAAAGAAAATAGTGAAATTAAGTAGACATCGAGCTGAATACATTCCAAGGACACACCGCAATAAGTTAAGGAAGTTGAAGAAACAGTGCTATTACACTAAGGATATACCACTATTGCACTCAATCCACGAGTCTCTTGAATCTATCAAGGGCCTACGCTCTCAAAACGACCCCCTTACTAGCTCTTCCCTTGAAGGCATTGTGTTCACTAATCAATTAATAGTACAAGCAATTAAGAGCCTTAAACCTTCCCCTAGTACGGGACCCGATGGCCTCGCTTAGATAATTTTCAAAAACAGTGGGTGTGATATACCCCTGTTGCTTCTTAAATCCTTCTCAATATCTATGGACACCGGAACTTACCCTAGTGAGTGGAAAACTAGCTTCATAATTCTACACTACAAATCTGGTGATAAGGCAAACGCAGCCCATCACTGAACTGGTTAAAATCGTTTCTAAGCAACAGGGTACAAATAACCAAAGTTGGATCTGTATTGTCTCATCCTAGGCAGATCTCAAGTGGGGCTGTGCAAGGTAGTTTCCTAGGTCCACTTTTATTCACAGTCTACATTAACAGCATTTGCAAGTGCTTCACCTCAGGTAAACCATTCCTATATGCTGACGACCTCAAAGTCGTCTACTCCTGCTAAACTCATGAATTAAGCGATAAGGTTACTAAAATACATCTTGAACTAAGCAGTCTCGCAACATGGTGTGTCTAAACTTTAACATTGACAAATGCGGCTGGATTTGTATCGGCAACAGTAACCTTGATCTAACCCTTGAAATAAATGGGCGAAAACTAGCTAAGCTCTACTCTGTTTTACGAAAACAACGAGTAAACACATTTTATCCAATATCACAAATTGATATGACACACCACACGTATTTACAAACAGTACAATTAACCTCGCGGATCATGTTTTGGTGGAATTCCTTTGAATAATTTCAGGACTTACACCAGTACGCCTGCAACCCTTCTCAGGTTGACGATTGTAGGTTGTGGAATGTCCGGACACAAACAAGATTAATCATTAATTACAATAATCGGAACCCACACAATTATTTAACACAAACATATGTACAATCAACACATCAAATGTTGTGGATTCTGGCACGACAAACTACCCTTGAAGAACTGTAGGACTTGCAGCAGTACACCTACATTCCTTCTCAGGTCGATTATTCAAGGGGAAGTCGTCCGGACACAAACAGAATTACCAACAGCTAGATGATAAACGATATCAATTCAGTATATGCAATATGAACATATGTACAAAATCACACACCAAGCACATTGGACTGCTCATTGATGCGCTACCCTTTGGAGAATTGTAGGACTTACAGCAGTACGCCTACAACCCTTCTCAGGTTGACGCTCTAGGTTGGAAAATCGTCGCAGAGTTCATTTGCTGACTTCCTTTTATCAGCTATATCCCCAAATCTGAACGGTAACACGCTCATGTCATTGTATCGTAGAATATAGATGACGAACAAACACACGACGTATCTGATCGACCAAGCGTAGAAACACAGTAATTTACACCAAAGATAATAGCATTCAAATAGTAACTTGGAACTTGAAAAACCCTTGTTCATGCAAGTCAATTTAACAATGACCCTCTCGTACACACTTGGCTTATCCTCACTAAACTGAGGAATATCTTTCGTCTTTTCAAACGCACCAATACTATCATAGTCATTGCACAAGACACTTGAGTTCATGGGTGTCTTTTCCATTAGGGATGACAATACCAACGATGATTGAGGGACACAAGTTGATGAACATAGCGGTGGATCAGAAGCTGTTGTTGTTCGGCTTTCAGAAAGTTGTCTAACTGCAAGATTACCACCACTGCTGTCTCTTACTATTCGTTCGGATTTAGCACTAGCATCTGATGACAGGTGGGCTACACACTGATCAATTTCACTGACGGTCTCACAAATATCTATACCTTCTACAACTGCATCTGCATTTAATTCTACTTCACGTTCAAGTTGTACAGAACCTTTGTCCAACTCAGCAGTAGTAAGCTTTCCACTCATCTCATCATGATCAACCGAAGACAAATGTGCACTATCATGAACGTTATCATAAATATTCCCTATACCTACATTTGTATGATCAACTTCATCATTTGCAAACTCTTCAATAACAGAAGTAGACAATTTTGGTTCCTCCTCACAAATCCCTAGAGGTTTTATGCCTTCACTCTGACTTGTAATACCATGTAAACTGGTGGAGTCAGAACTGCACTCTGAGACTGTAACTCTCTTCTGTGACACTCTATGCAACAATGGCTTACCAGTTGCACTCAAAATTACTAACTTTCCCGCGTTCAGTGATTCCTGTGTCAAAGTTGGGGCAGATTGTCTCGGAAGCAAGCAAGAAGTGCATTGTCATCTTTGAGCAGTCTGGTGACTGAGAAGATGAACACTGGAAGTGTGTTTGCACCGCTCACATTAGCTGGTAGTCTATTCCAAATGACTGAAAACTTATTTTAGTTGAGGTTGTACCACACATAATTCTGACAATGCTCTATAGCAGCTAGGTTGTGATGATTTCTAAGACTGTAACTGATGACAGTGGTTGGTTTGGTTATTGGCTGGGAGGAATGCAAGAGAAGATTGGTTAGCTTGTAGTAAAAGATAAGGTTTAGCTTAAGACGTCTTTTCCAGAGTGGTTCTAATCTTAGTCTTTCGCATCGCTCATGGTATTCCAGACCACTTTCTAAGCCAAGAGTTCGTGAGGTAAACTGCCGTTGCACTCCCTCTAATTTAAGCTTGTCATTTTGCCTGAGTCCGCTAAGAATAAACGGGCAGTATTCTAAGATAGGTCGGACACATACTTTGTATAATAAAACCCTAGTTTCACAGCCAAAAGAAATTGCGTGTTATTCATACTATCAGCCTTCGTGTTTTACGTCTGGCATAATCACACTGTTCAGAGAACGTTAAGCTACTAGAGTATCTGATACCAGGAGCTAAAACTGAGTAGAGCTTAGCTAGTTTTCGCCCATTTATTTCAAGGGTTAGATCAAGGTTACTGTTGCCGATACAAATCCAGCCGCATTTGTCAATGTTAAAGTTTAGACACACCATGTTGCGAGACTGCTTAGTTCAAGATGTATTTTAGTAACCTTATCGCTTAATTCATGAGTTTAGCAGGAGTAGACGACTTTGAGGTCGTCAGCATATAGGAATGGTTTACCTGAGGTGAAGCACTTGCAAATGCTGTTAATGTAGACTGTGAATAAAAGTGGACCTAGGAAACTACCTTGCACAGCCCCACTTGAGATCTGCCTAGGATGAGACAATACAGATCCAACTTTGGTTATTTGTACCCTGTTGCTTAGAAACGATTTTAACCAGTTCAGTGATGGGCTGCGTTTGCCTTATCACCAGATTTGTAGTGTAGAATTATGAAGCTAGTTTTCCACTCACTAGGGTAAGTTCCGGTGTCCATAGATATTGAGAAGGATTTAAGAAGCAACAGGGGTATATCACACCCACTGTTTTTGAAAATTATCTAAGCGAGGCCATCGGGTCCCGTACTAGGGGAAGGTTTAAGGCTCTTAATTGCTTGTACTATTAATTGATTAGTGAACACAATGCCTTCAAGGGAAGAGCTAGTAAGGGGGTCGTTTTGAGAGCGTAGGCCCTTGATAGATTCAAGAGACTCGTGGATTGAGTGCAATAGTGGTATATCCTTAGTGTAATAGCACTGTTTCTTCAACTTCCTTAACTTATTGCGGTGTGTCCTTGGAATGTATTCAGCTCGATGTCTACTTAATTTCACTATTTTCTTTGGAGCAACTGTATCTAGACAAAGGGTAACATTCCTGTAAAATAGGGTTACTACGGCCTCCAGGGAGTCAGTGGTAAAATAGTCATCCCATTGACAGAGTCGAACGAGTTCTTGGACTAATCCCCAGTCTGTATATTTGTAACTACAACATATTGTGCTTCCAGAATCTTGTTTATTTCCTGTATTTAGTGGTGAGAAAGGCAGAGAACAGAGTACCATTCTGTGGTCACTACTGGAAAATCTATTACCAACATAGGTGGATACTGGGATTGTGTCATGACAAAAAACAAGGTCCAACATGTTGTCACCACGAGTAAGTGTCTGGACGTGTTGTCGCCATCCACAACAGTCGATAGTGGCAAGTATTTCGTCGAAGCGTTGGGGGCCGGAACTACTTAACCAGTTGACTTCTGGAAGATTGAAGTCCCCTGCAATCATTTTGTAATTAGCACTAATCAAGGAGGCGTGTGCAAACGATTTAGCTAATAACGCATCAGTTTCTTTTGTTGCGCTTGGTGCTCGACAAACACAGCCTATGAGAAGTTTGTAATTATCTCCATGCAAGACAACCCAGAGTGAGTCAGGTACCATATTCAGTATTTCATCTTCCACCTTACTGACTACAAATGAATTATGCATATATATGAGACATCCCCCACCACGCTTGCAATCTCTATTTGCACGGTGTACAGTGTAATCATGGATACCTATGTGCATACCTATACGCCAATCTCTGTTCTGCTTTTTGCATCCGTTCGTTCTAAGCGTTTCTGAGAATCTTCTGGGAAGGGCGTGCGTCCCGGCGCAGCAAGAGCTGGGCATTAACAGCTTTGGAGACGTGATTCACATCATCGATACCTATATGCACATGGAGTACAGAGGATGAGCACCATGATTAAGTAATCAGAGCTACAGTAGGCCTGGCGATTAATAATAATGTCTTTAGTTCAGACATCTTATTGATTAAGGAATGTGCATTAATTAGCAATATCGTGAATAAGTCACGGGATACTACAAACTGGCTTTAAAAGTCACCGTAACCCTTATCTATTTGTGTGTCAGCACCGCAAGAGTTTATGAATGAAAGGGGGATCGGCCTGGGTGTCCGTTCATCGGGGTTGGAGTGCAATGAGGTTGTTGTAGGTGCCATGGGTCGTACCAGTGATTCGGGACACCTGGAAAAATTACCATGTGTTCCTGGATATAAGGGTAGTAGAGGTTGGGCCTAGGTTGACAGTTAAAAAGCATAGCATCAAAAGGTCTACCCATCCAACTGCTATTCGTCATACCGGTACACACCTTCGTGATATTTTTATAACTTAAACGGAATTGTGAGGGCAGGTGCTTTGGCTGCAAGACTTTAGGAGTCTTGGAGTCTGACTTTCTATAAGGTAGAGCATGCTGAAAACCTCCAGACATACTTGTGTTTCGAGAAGAGTTTTTCGTAACAACTGACGGTTTGTTGATATTCTTACTCTCAGCAGGCTTATTGAATACAAAGTATTCTTCCCCATCATTAGTCTCAACCCTGCGAAATTTGTTCATCGTGGTGGGGTTACTACATTTCGGAGGAAATTTCTTAGAACAACTTGCAGAAGTTCTAGCTATTTTAACATCTTTCGATGAGGCTTTATTTACAGCAGTACTGGTATCTAAATCAGTTCCTAATTCTATTGGTAAGCGTAGTTGTTGTGTAGTTTGCTGAATGCTAGTTTTAGCACTAGGTGACCGTTTCTGTTCACAATCCTGTTTTGGTAAATCTAAGCTAGAGGAGGTAACCAGGTTATTACTACGCATTATTCTGCGCTGACACGGTGTTTTATTCTTAGCTACGGTTATAGACTTATAACTGCTATTCACTCTTAAGTGATCCTGACATTTGGTAAACTTACTGGCATCAAGGGAATTACCGAATTTAAAAATGATGGGGCAGTTAGACTGGTTAGACTTTTTACGAAGTCTTTTGCATTCACATGGAACACTAGCCATGCCACAACAAATCAGGATTTTGTGTCTTACAGTTTTCAGGGGCAGAGAATCTGGGACGTTGTAAACTATAGCTTGGTGAGAAGAGGTTATACACTTCATCACCTCCGTAGCCAAGCAGCCGAGCAGATTTTCAGCTTTATTTAGGTTGTCTGGAGATATTTTAGGATGCTTTTTTAACAGACGGGCTATTGGGTCTAAATCCGAAAGCTTGTTTCGAGTTACATCCAGTAAAGACTTAACCTGGTCAATATCAGAACGGCTCTCCGTGGTATTTGAGATTGGCAGTGACATACTATCAAACTGATCTAATTTTTTCTGAAGTTCACTTACTTGCCTCTGCATATCTTTCAAAAGGAGGTTTAATTTACAGAACTCAGAGTTCTCTAACAGAACATCTTTCACCTGTATCACAAGAGTGAGATCTGCGCTCAAACCATTTTGAGAGCTAGTAGTTGATACTGTATTACACAACGGTAATGCAGTTATAAGCGAATTTGAGCCACTATCTGAAACAATTGTGTTTCTACGAACACGTTTTTTAGAGATTTGGACCATAATTTCAAGGATTATATGGCAATAAGCCGTAAGTAAATTTCAGAGCAAACACGTGCAGAAATGTCACCAATTTAGCACGTACTGCTTGATTTCACAGCGTTTTTTTGGTACAGGTATGGAATTTTCAGCATGGATATCGGTAGCATAGATTTCGCAAGCCGACCATAGATATCACGTGTTCGTCCGTAGTGGTCGAACCTTGGACCATATGCATGTTCGGCGAGAGTCTTTACCATTGTGCCATTGACTCCGGTGTTGCTGCTAAGAAGACAATGTTCGTAGCGTATAAGTGCAGCCAAAGATGGCACATCACAACTCTACGCGCTCAGAGTATCAGGAGGGCAACAAACTGATTGTTGTGAATTTCAACAATTGTGTGATCGTGGTTCTCAACAACGGGAACACATGTTCTTTATCCATTTGTTGATAGCTGCAGCTATCAAACTTCCACAGAACTGAGTACAAGAGTCTCATCATTTTGAGTATAGGTGATCTACTTAAGTAGTTGTGAGTAATTATTCCAAAAATAAAATGGGATTTTATGTTGGTTTCAAACCAAATGGAAGTGGTCGCGCCACAGGATGATTCTGCATTCCGGCCTCGCCTTGCAAAGGGCAGGAACGGGTGTGTTTGGTTATCCTGAAAACCACTACCCAGTCAGTGGGTGTGTGAACATTAGCCGAATGGGCTAACCTTTGGAGTCTAGAAATTAATTCCAAGAGAAGCACGGTAATGCACCTAGGTCAGAAGTCTTACACGTCATACTCCCTAGGGGACACAGAACTGCCAGATGTTAGGGAACAAAAAGACTTAAGAATTTTTTTTAAGAACTGACCTAGCATTTAATAGAATGACGGGTAGACTTTGACTGCGCGCTTTAAGTGTATTTGCAATATCGCAATAAAATAATCTATGATTATCTTTCGATTACGTGCAGTGGTTTTCGGATTGATTAATTACAACTTTTTGATCACTAGAGACGTTTTCTTTAATTTGATACTTAGGGATGGGTTGTGAAAATTCACTTGTGTGTAGTTGGTCGTTTAGATATTGCGTGCTATGGGAGATACTAGTATGATAATCTAAGGCATTACTATTGGTATTAGGTGTGTATAAGGTGTTTGCTATCTGCCGGGGTAGAGGCAGTTTCCCCATTGTAATTTGTTCGCTATACCAGCAAGGAATTGGTCTGATATCATGCGTGCTACGTGCATGATCCCTGGCGTTTCTTCCAGTTGTCTCTGGGTAGAATTTTGGTCACTTGAGTTAGCTAGAGCCGTGTAGTCTGCACAGTTATAATCGAAATGTGTGATCGGCGTGTTGTTGTGAGCATATGACTTAGATCCCTGTGTCTGGTTAGAGTACTTCCTAGGCAATGATGAGCGTTGGGCTGTGATTGGCATGTGTCTCCTACTGAATGCATGAGAATTATGACAGGGCACTATATGCGTTTTTGATCTAATGTCTGCATTTTCAGACTGGTGTTTCCTGTATATAACGGTTGAGGGTGCATTCGTGAGGGGCTGAGCGACCTCGTGTTTTTGAAGTGGTTGGGGAGGTATGTGACGATTGTTTTTGTTGTCGTAGGACTGGTATTGGAATTCGAAAATGAGTAAGCTCCTATGGAATGTGAATTATGTTCAACCTGAGGAATATGACTGAGTTTAGATGACTTTCCATCTGTAGAATGAAGTGGTGACCCTTTGGGAACTTTCGTACTTGTGAGCTTTAGTGTTCCGGATCTAGTGTTTGGGTTAGGTTTTTCCGTATCAGTTGGCTTGTGTAATTTGAACTAGTAGGATTTCCTAACAAACTGGATTTTTGTTGAATAGTCTCAACAGTTCTTTTGATGTTCCTAACGGAAATAGGACGTTTATCATATCGCCCTTTATTTACTCCAACGTGGGTGGCCACATGTGATTGCTGCTTCACAGTGGCCGAGCTAAGAGGTTATGCGGTATATGACTTCCGGAGAGATTCGAAATGTACAGCTGAATTCAGTTTAGACTTTTTCTAGGGTTTGGCATTCGTGCCAGTGTGCAAGGGATACACGACAGTACTATGATCTGTTGACATTTCTATGTTTGCGATTTCAGTATTTAGAGCTAAGTCTTCAACAGTTGCCAACCCGTTTGACTGAGGATGACATGGTGCTGTGTACAAATGACGACAACCTATATGTTTGAGCCAATCATTGAAGTTCTTCTCCGTAAAATGATTACCATTGTCGATAACTAAGACATCTGGAACTCCTTCTCGACTAATAATAATAATATATATTTCTTCCTGTTTATGCAGGAACATACCAATTGTACAGGCATGGATAAGTTATTATATAAATTACACATAATTTGATGTATGATGAATTTACAGTTTGGTTGTTCTCTCTGACATGAGAGTCAGTCGGAACAGTCTGCTATAAAGTCTGTGTAGCACATAAAGAGATATAGAAATATTGTCTTCGCATTAAAAAAAACCAGACATCAGATGAATGTAATACGGATATCTGGGAAAAAAAGCTTGAAGTCAATTCTCTTATATAACTTTGTTGTGAGCAACACCCTTGGTTTGAAGTTTATTGATGTATTATGTTGAGATCAGTGATATATTTATTCCACTTTTTCAGCAGTCTTATCGTAGTTTTATAACAGGAAAGAAATTTGATCGTGGATACGAAAACTAGATAAGGTCATGTTGAGTTGTTTTACTGCATCAAATGGTGTCGAGGTCGATTCCAGAATTCTCCATTTGCTCCATTTGTGTCTGCATGGCGGACTGTATTCGTAAGTTCAGAAAAATGTTGAAAACCAGTTGCTTCTTCATTTCAGATCATGAATACTCATTTACAGCATGTTCGCCAGCGTCTTCAAATGGTAGATTTGGATCGTTCATGGAATTTGAGTGGTTATGATATAGATGGTTTGGAATTAATCCTCATTTCAGTTTAGATGCAGGGTTGTTCGACCTCGACCAGAAGATGAATAAGAGCAGCAGAATACCAGAAAGAGAAAGTATGTGAACATTAAAAGGATATTAATGTATATGTATAAATGTTTATGTCAATTTTATAACATATAAGTAAAAAATTACTTTTAATTATAGTTGCCTTTTCACTTTATTTATGCGAAGTCTTAGAGTTTATTTAGTGTCATAATGTGTATTAATGAGTCTGAGCGTTTTAGTGTTCTAATGACTGATGCGTTTTAGAAGTAATTAATGGTTTCTGGTAGGGGTAGTCATTGGAATAAAACAGTTTATATAGCAAGCGTTTGAAGGTTACAATAAAGTGACACGTCCTATTTCTAAGGGTAAACTAATCCTGTATGTTCCGTACTGTCTTTATGCATCCATGCTGCTAGTTTATTTATAGTTTAAAGATTGCTAAGGGTGTTGAAGTGCGTCTTTTAGGTGCTGTAGTAGATTAGTGATTGATTCGTTCTAGGAGTAAATAGTTTATTAATATAATCAGTAGAGTGAAACAGTCTGTATAGAGAGCGTTTGAAGCTTGTAACCGAAGAGCAAGTTCTGATATCTATAGGCAGGCTATTCCATATTTTAGAATACATGACTGTGAAGAAGTTTTCACGGAGTGTTGACCTAAAAGAATGAGTTGTCACTGTGGAAGTTTGGTTACGCAGATCGTAAGAACCTTCCTGTGCGAATTGTATGTCCCTGTTACCTGAGAATGATATTTTGTGAAGGACCTTAAAGAAGAATATTAGGTTTATAATAAGTCGCCTTGTCCAAAGTGGGTCAAGTTTTAGGATCATGCACCGTGAGATGTAGTCTTTCTTACAATCATAGCCAAGGAGTTTTGAGGTAAAATATCGTTGGATACTTTCCATCCTTAGCTTGTCACGTGTGCGAGTGCTGCTTATAATAAATGGACAGTATTCTAGTAGTGGTCTGACACATGTTTTGTACAGAATTAGCTTGGCTTCATTGTCGTGAAAGTTCCTGAGTATGCATCCTAAGAGCATCCTCGATTTTCTAGTCTGTGATGCTACTTGCTCAGAGAATGTCAAGTCACTAGAGTACCTAAGGCCTAGGTCAACGACACTTCGGAGTCTTGTTAGGTTAGCAGATTGGAGCGTTAATTTCAGGTCAATTGAGGGTGCGCCAAAGCAGATCCAGCCACATTTGTTCAGATTGAATTGGAGATTCCATAGGGACGACCAAGCAGTCATTTTATCTAATTCCTTCTGCACTACATTCTCGAAGTTCCCTAAGTCATCACTTTGGAATGTATAAGCTACTTTTAGGTCATCTGCAAAGATGAATGGTTTCCCGTGCGTGAAGCAAGCGCATATGTCATTGATGTATAGCGTAAATAGGAGGGGTCCAATGACACTACCTTGTACTACACCAGAAGTGATAGGGCTAGGTTTGGAGGTTGCAGACCCGAGTTTAACTATTTGGGACCTATTGTTAAGGAATGATTTAAGCCATCCTAATAATGGGTCACGTATTCCTAAGGAGTTCAGCTTATTTGTTAGCAGTAAATGGTCAACACGGTCAAATGCCTTAGAAATGTCAAAGTAGATGACAAGTACTAGTTGCCGTCTGTCACGACTGCTGGTTACAAAATTGAAGAAGTCTAGGTGACATGTTAAACATGATCTGGATTTCAGGAATCCATGTTGGTTCGGACTTATAATATTGCGGCTAAGCATATGTTTGATTAAGTTATCTTTGACTAGTCTCTCCATAATTCTAGATGCTATAGGTGTGATATTGATCGGCCGGTAGTTACTGACTTCAGTTTTCGAGCCAGATTTGTGTTTAGGCATAATGAATGTAGTCTTCCATATGTCAGGGTAAGTTTGAGTTTCTAGGGACATTGTGAATATTTTAAGCAGCAGTAGAGGAATGTCAGGGCCACCATATTTATAGAAGTAAGATGATATACCGTCGGTACCGAAACCTTTTGAACTTTTGAGGGTTCTTATAGTTTGGTTAATATTAGCATAAGTGAATTTAACAGTGCTAATTTGGTTTGGTGTGAGTGGAGATGGTGTTTGTGCCATATTAGTAATAGGGTGTATATCGAGTAGCTGGACTGAGGGCTTAATGTAGTTACCTGCAAACGTTTTGTTGAATAGTTCACATATGTCTGCAGAGTTAGTGCATAGCCTACCTTTGTCTATGAGGAGAGAAATGCTGTGATTTTTGCGATTCATTCGCTTCCTTAAGATTTCTGTGAGTGCATACACTCTAGCAGGACTGGCTACTGCGATGCGTTCTTCCTTTCTCATACGGAAATCTCGAGCTTGTGAGATGGAGCTAAGGGTGTTAAGTATTAGACCTAGAGTGCCAAAGTCGTGGTGTTTGAAGTAACTTGTTGAGAGTTTCTTCAGTTTCATACGATCCTTTGGTTTTATGAATGACTTTCTGTGTGGGGAAACCTTTAGTGTTTGGAGTGGAATGACAGCATCTAAGCATGTGTTAGTGTTATGGTAGAAGATGGTTAGGGCTCTCGAGAGGTCATCAGTAGTGAAGTATTCATCCCATTCGGAGGATCTTAGCATTGATTCTACCAAGGCCCAGTTTGCCTTACTATAGTTCCTATATATTACTTGTTGTGAAGTGGAGGTATGAGATGCATTGCTACTCAGCGGAATTGGCAGTGCACACATCACTGTTTTGTGGTCGCTCCCTGGAAACTCAGAACCTACTAGCGTTGAAAGGGGGCTTATATTGTGGCAGAAGATTAAGTCTAGTACGTTGTTACCTCTTGTGGGAGTGGTGACAGTTTGTTTCCAGCCAAGTATATCCAGTGTGCCTAAGAACTTATCAAATTTAGTTGGGCCTGTGGGTATATCCCAGTTGATTTCAGGTAAGTTAAAGTCCCCACATAGGATCTTATGGTCGTATTGTAAGTCGGATAATTGCTCCAGAGTATTAATAAGTTGGGTCTCGTAATTACTAAAGGTGCCAGGTGCTCTGTAGGTGCATCCAATTAATGCTGTTACGTTATTTAAGTGTACATTAACCCATAGAGTCTCAGGCATGTTAAGTGTACTACTTTCTAGCTGTGATACAGTAAGTGCATTCAGAAAGTACATGAGACAACCCCCTCCCTTACCACCTTCCCTGTCACACCGAAAGTGTGTGTAGTTATCTAAGCTTATTTCTTCATCCAAGATGTTCGAATGACACCAAGATTCAGTGATGACAATTACAGGGGGTTTGTATATTACTGTGAGTGCTCTGAGCATCGGCAATTTATTTAGAACAGATCTAGCATTTATGAGGATTAGGTAAAGATGAGAGTTGAAGTAGCATTTGAAGTATTTAAGTTCGTTAGTCAGCCCCGAATATGGTTCAGCACACAGTAGTTCTGCTTGACATGACGATCCTATGTTAAGAGGAGTTCCAGCATCATGCTCACCTATGTCTATCGAGTTGTTGTGTGCTGTTTTCGGTGGAGAATTAGGAGTTGGAGTACTGGATTTGCTATAGACCAAGGAATTTTTATTTTTAGTTAGGTTACAGAAGTGGGTAGGGTTCTTTATTTGACCTATACTTGTGCAAGTGTCAAGTGTGCCTAATGGATACGGGTGCACTAGACCGTTCCTGTTTTCATGCAAGGAGGGAGCCAGCTCTAGTGGTTTAGGAGTGTTAACATCCCTACCAGCTGTTTTTTCAACGCTGACAGGGACGCGGGGGATAAAAAATGATTGGATCCTTTTGATGACCATGGCTTATTATTCCACCTATTGTTTGATGCTAGTTGTGTCCTTGTGTGGGTTTCATGTGTACTGCATTGTGGGTTAGTTCCCAGCAGACTTGTACCATATATCCGGTCAAAATTTGTTTGTGTGCCATACTCTGAAGACCCTAAGTTGTTGATAGCCGAGTTCTGACTATTACCACTTGTACTATTGAGGGTGACATTGTTGTGACATTGGATATCAGTGTGTGCCATGGTGCGATTAAGCACGTTGTGGGTGCTAGTACTATTGACCGTGGGAAGTGTGGGTTTATTTAAGCTGCCACTGTTTTTGTTGGTATGATTTAGGGGCATATTTTCCTTACCTTTAGCAATGAAGTTATGGCTAGGAGATGACAAAGTCGAATTTCGGGGGTTTTTGACTTTTTTTCTGGGGTTATTTAATGGCATTTTAGATTCTGCGGTGATGGGTGGTGTGGTTCTGTTATTTATTTGGTTACAGTCTAGTGGCCTTTCAGCTGGTGTTGCACTCTGATGGGATAATTCTGTGTGTTTTGAGAGGGGTGATGCGGTGGGGTCTACTGTATCTTTCACAGGGTTGGGAATAATGGCTGCTTGCAATGTCCTATTACCTATTTCACAATTAGTCTTAGTGAGATAGTTGTGTGCGCGCCTCTCTATGACTGTTTTGTCCACCCCGACCTTTATATGTTTGTAGTTTTTGGCTTGCGATAGGGTGTGTTGGGAGTGGATGAATTTTCTGGTCTCTGCCGGTGTTTCGAACTGAAAACGAATAGGACAACACTTTTCATGTTGACTCTTCTTCAGCCTATAGCACTTAGTCTTGGAGTTAGGCATTTTCGCTTCACTAAGTAAGATGCGCTGTACCTTTTTTAGTGCCTCATTGTCCGGAACGTTGTAGACAATAGCACTCAGTTTTGCGTCGAGTCGTTTTGTTACTTCTGTGGTAACAAAATTAATGAGGTTATCTACCTTAGTTACCGATTCTGTGTCAAGCTTGTTAAGGTTTACAGTTTTCATGAGGATAGTTAGAGGTGTCAATTCACAGACCTGCGATCTGATATCGCTGATCTGATCTGATAGTTTGGATATCTCGGTATTGGTTTCGATGTTTCCAGCATTTACTGACTTACTGTTTTTTATTTCCCTTAACTCAGCCTTAAGTTCACCTATAGACAACTTTAGAAGTTCTATTTCTGAAGATAGTGCTGAAGAAGAGCTTGATGGCTGGAGTTTTTCGATAAGCACATAAGGTGAAGGGAGGGGTTCTGTATGAGCAGAGGGTACTGAATTTTTAGGAGTAGTGCTAATACTAGCTGTCAGTACAGTTTTATCCTCAGTTCCAGCTCGACGCTTACGGCTTACAAGTGAGTTATGTGACTCATTATAGCCGTTTGTAGGGGGTGTGTTGCTTGATGTAGCTATCAAGGACGTTATATTAGACACCAGTTTTACAGGGGAATGGGTTCGTCGCTTTTTACTTTGATTAACCATAACTATTAGAAATGAAAGTTAATGGTTGCAAGTATGGAAGTGGTATAGTACTTGTGCAAGTATTACAACAAGATAAATTTTATGTAACGAATCACGTAAAAATGTAACGCAAACGTTGAACGTACCGCGATACAAAATGCGACTAAAAATCTTTCTCAACTCTCTGTGAGTGAATATGGCATTAGGACTATCTGTAATGATGACTTCTGGCCATCTAGAATAAGAATCCACAATAACTAAAGCATAATATGAATAAAAGAATGGACCACAGTAATCTGCATGAATACGCTGCCAAACCTCACAAGATGCAGGCCACGGTATCCACGATGACTTCCCATAGGACATTTTATGCAAACAGCTAGAACAGCTCTTTGATCTTTTGTTAATGTCAGCATCAATTTCCGGCCACCAGCATGTTAGGCGTGCTAATGATTTCATCTTATCAGCTCCTAGATGAGCAGAATGTAGATCATCCAAAATCGCAGATATTAATGTTGGAGGAATAATAATTCTGTCATTCAGACATAGAAATCCTTCAGGATGGACTGAAATCTCATCTCTTCGCTTATAAAAGCCTGGAAATTTTCGCTTACACTGAACATTCCAACCTCTTTTTGTTGCATTTATAACGCATCCGTAATATTTCCGAGTATCATTTATAAGTCGAACTCGATCCACCGGTAACGGCTGGACTAATAAGCAATCAGTATCATTAGCAATATTTTCAAATAATGAATAACGAGATAAGAAGTCTGCATGAGGTATGTCCTTAGAAGATCTGTGTTTAATAGTGTAATCATATGCACTTAGTTCTAAACTCCATCTTTGAACCATAGCAGAAGATGATTTATTCAAAGATTTTTCTGGATTGTAAATGAATTTCAAAGCCTGATGATCAGCAACTTTTTGATACTTAGTATCACTTGTACGCCCGGTACGTTCAAATCAGGTGACGCTTTTGCACGTGTTTTCGCTTATATTCATTTATTGGTTACTAATAATTGATCTTTAATAACGATGGTTCAAAATTCTAAAAAGCGTGTTCGTGTGAACGCCACTAATTTAGAAAGTAGCACCGACTCGTCTAATAACACATTACCACCCCATATTATTAGTAGTTCACCCAACATAAAAGCCTTGAACATAACTCTGACCCCTGTAATACAGGTGGAAGATGTTCTGTCTGAAAAAGTAGAGCTCTCTTACTTAACGTGCGTAATTAAAGAGATGCAGCTACAGATAGATGAATTAAAAACGAAATTAAGTTCACTAGAATGTATACCCGAAACTATCTCACGTATGAAAAAGGAACTGCAGGATCCTACAATCCTAAAGCTTTTTAATATGACCTCTAGAATGACTCATACTGACTCAGAAAGTGCGAAGGAGTTAGAAAACGCCATCGACTTTCTATCCAGCGAAGTTGTTAGAAGGCTGGCTTCAAAACAAAACGCAATAGTGTATAATGTACCGGATAGCGAGCCCATAAAGTCAGTCCAGCACTCATTGCTGAAGGCTGCAAATCTCTTGAATGCACCTTGTCAGTGCATTCGCCTAAGCAAAAAAGACCTAAAGCATCCTTGTCCTATACTCTTTAGGTTCGACAGCTACATAACAGCTGAACGATTTAAGATGGCCGAAGATCTTCTGGCTACTGCCACTAAATTCAAGACTATTAAAGTAGTCTCGGATAAAACACCAAACCAAAGGCAAGCAACCAAGAACTCCTTCGATACAAAGTTGACAACACTGAGAAATACATCTGGTATCAGTGCTAAAGTGTCGACGGACACTGAAGCACAGCAAGTCACGTGTATAGTGTTAGGAGAAAAAAGGGCAAGTAAGAGCGACCCAAAACTCAGTAAGAGCAGTGCCACTGGGTGCAATCTTAGAGTGCACGAGAGCACATCTCGAAAACCTGCTGACCTACATAAGGTTGACATAGACGCACAAACTATGGCTGACCAGAAACTACTGGCAGACCACTCTCAATCTGGATCCAAGCCAGAGAGTCCCTCAGTAGAAACCGCAAAAAAGACCACAAAACCCAGAGTCCCACCCCAGACTTCGACATACCTCCCTCGTAATAAGTCTAATAAGCAGCGGGCCAGTCTAAAAAATGACAAAGCATGGGTAACGAAGCACATTCCCAAAGACGTCACGCAGCATGTGAGAAGGAATACCCCTTCCCGAACTAGAAGTAACATGCCTAACAACGCACATAACTTGGGAATGCAACGTAGAATGGATCCTCAGGATATATGGAGCACTAAACGGGACTCATATAGGCACCATATTAACGAAAATCCTCGTCCAAACTCTCGCACTATCTATGTTAAACCTCATCAACTTAATGAGAACAGGTCGGCACTTGATCCCCTCAATAACTTCACTCACAAACGTGACGTGAGCCAATATGCATATGGCTATGAAAGCCCCATGAGGTACAACTACCAGGGTAATCTTAACTCAGGGTACCTAGGTCCAGCAAACTACAACCCAAATTGCAGGGCAGACCATATATCACCAGTAGATCAACGCAGATGCCGACCCATGGATGCTAATAGTCAAAATATGCAACAGGATTATTTTCGGCTGCAGCAAACAATAGCCCCACTCGCTGCACAGTTCATCCAGGAAATAGTACACACACTGACTCTGTCTCACCTCAGAGCCCCTCCAAACATAACGTAGGGATAGTGACAAGTAACCATGTTAACCTCTCCTCCAATAACTCTGGTTTACTAACAATTATGCTCCTGAATGCTAGATCTCTCCTTAATAAAATAACAACGCTTCGCTGCCTGGCATACATAGAACGGCCAACACTAATAATGGTGACTGAAACCTGGCTTACTACTGATATACCTGACACAAAGCTGGTAATAGACAACTACGACATCTATAGGAACGATAGAGTTGACAAAAGAGGAGGTGGTTGCTTAATATATGCCTATAAATCCACTAACTCCAATACTTTCAATAACCCAAATACTGACAAACTCCCAGAATCTAAGTGGATAAGCATCCACACAAACGAAAGTAAAATTCTCGTGGGATGTATATACAGACCCCCCAATAGCCCTGAAATGACTGATATAACTATTGCAGAAATACTAGAGCATGTAGCTACGCTGGACTTCGACTTCAAAGTAGTATGTGGAGATTTCAACTTACCTGGAGTAAACTGGGATACCTGTACAGGACCAAGAACCCATGAAGAGCTACTACAAGCTATAGACATAGGAGGATGGAAGCAGTGCGTGCGCCTCCCTACAAGGAACCAAAATACTCTTGACTTAATCCTCTGTCATAACATAGAGCCCATCTCGATAGAGGTGGGAAATAAACTCGATAACAGTGATCACAACATATTGTACTGCACGCTCCCCCTCCGACTAACAACTAAATACACACCTAAAAATTCCCCGGTGCGCTATCAATATAGGGACTATAAGAATGCTGATTGGGAATTCCTATCAGATCTGTTGAGAAGTTCTGACTGGGAAGAATACTTCATCAACAATAACTTAGAAGTATCACTTGAGATTTTCTACAAAACAGTTGGCTCAGCAAGAGACACAATCGCGCCCCTAAAATCTGCCCTAAAGACACCAACTCCATTTATTGACCGGAAAACGCGACTAAAACTAAAGAAATTGAAAAGGAAATACCATGTATTTAAGGAATTTAATGCGTTAAACCAAATACATGAAACTCTTAAACTGCTTGAAGAGAAACACAAAATGAAGTCACAACATGAGGAAAATAAAGCGCTAATGGGTAACACCAAAACTCAGGAACTTTGTAGGATATTGCAAAAACGTCTAAAAAGCAGTAAAGACAATAATGTAAGCATCTTGGAACATAGGGGTGTAATATACAACGATCCCCAGGTTATAAGTGAACTCCTCAGTGAGTGGTTTTGCAATGACACCAGAGTGCACCGACCCCAAATTTCCAAATGACCTGCAAAAGTAACCACAAATTAGGAGAAATAGATTTTAATATGCAAAATATAGACTCAGCGATTAAGACATTGAAGTCAAATGGCAGTACTGGAACAGACGACATACCATCTGTCATATACAAAAATGGTAGCACGGAAATGGTAGTCTTGTTACTTAGAATATTTACTCTGTCACTGGAAACTGGAACTTATCCTGAAGTGTGGAAAACCACATACATATTACCTAAGCACAAAGCAGGGGCCAAAACCAGTGCATGCAACTATAGACCTATTAATATAACACCGGTAATATCACGAATAATGGAGAAAGTGGTTAAAGACCAAGTGTCAGACAACTTACTAGAACATGAACTTATCAACCCATCACAACACGGATTCCTCAAAAAGAGATCATGTGCGACCTGTCACATAGACTTTTTCAATGAAGTTACACGAAGCAGGGACAACAGAGAACTAGTAATTGTGCTATACTTCGATATAACAAAAGCCTTCGATAGAGTCCCCCATAATCTGCTAGTCAGCAGGTTATGCTCACTAGGGATATGTGACCCTCTCCTGAGCTGGATAAAATCATTTCTCCGTGACAGGAATCAGATAACAAAAGTTGGCTCGATAATCTCAAGGCCTAAACCTGTAAGTAGTGGTGTAATCCAGGGAAGTGTATTAGGCCCACTCCTATTCATAATATATATAAACAGTATCTGTGAATGCTTTAGTGTTGGTAAACCAATACTATATGCAGATGACTTAAAAGTGACCTATAAATGCAAGAACACAGATCTCGGAATAACAGTAAACGCCATACAGCAAGAATTAGAAAAAATGGATAGATGGTGTGACACCTGGCAACTCCAGTTTAATGTCGACAAATGTGGCTGGCTCTGCATAGGTTGCAACAATTTAGAACTTGACCTGACAATTCAAGGCCATGCACTTTACGACTGGAATCTGTATTGGACCTAGGACTGAAATACTCACATGACTTATCATTTTCTGAACATATCTCCAAACAAGTGTCAAAGTCACGCAGACTTATCGGCTTTCTACTCAGGAACTTTTACAGAAATGAGTCCAGAATTCTGTTGTACAAGGTTTGTGTGCGTCCTTTATTTGATTACTGTTCATTCATGTATAGTAGTATACGCATAGAGGACAAATTGAAAGTCGAGGGAGTGCAGAGGTACTTCACGTCAAAATTACTCGGAACCGAAAATGGTGCGAACTACTCCACTAGATGTGACACCCTAGGATTAGAAACACTATGGCTAAGACGCCTGAGACTAAACTTAACACTTTACTATAAGCTTCTAAACCACTTAGTTTTTACCTCTACTAATGGCATTCGACTTTCAGATGACAGTGTCTACAAACTAAGACACACTAAGGGTACAGTAGCTATCGAACAATGTAAAACAGCTACCAGGCAAAAGTTTTATTTGATTAGGTATGCACAGATATGGAATAAACTACCAATGGAAATGCGTCAAGCAGGTACATTGGCCTCCTTCAAAAAAGTGCTTAACGACAAACTACGCGAGTTTGCAAACGACAGTAGTCTTAGTTCCTATCTGAGAGCCTCCGAAATTATAGGTCCATTTAATGTATAAGTTCAAATACTACACCTGCTGTTTTTGCCTATATTTATAATTTTAGATAAAACATTAACGATTAAGATACTTACCCTCAAACAGACAAGAAGTTTCGTTTGTAAAACTTCTACCCAACACAATAAGTGGAATAAAATGGACATAAACCGACAACATAAAAAAGATGGAACTCACCACAACATCACATGGACAGATGTACGCTCGTCGGACATCATATATGCCTCACCAACTACAACCCAACATTCCTGAGATAATGTGATGAACTTATATCCATAATGTTGCTGAGCAGTCAATATCCACAACTCCTGTCGGAACAACTAAAATTCAAAAACCTTCCTCACGAGAAGTAAATACCCACAAGCAGTAGAAATCCATTAATTAATGCGTCTAAAGCTTATGTATTTTACTCCCAACAATGACATTGCAGATCAAATGAGATAAACATATCACTGATTTCAAAATAACACATCAATGAACTATAATTCAAGGATTCTGTACACAACAAAATTATGTATGAAAACTGACTTCAAGCTTTATTTTTTTCCCAGGCACTTATAACCCATCCACCAAAGACCTGGTTTTTTTGTTAATGCGAAGACAATACTTCTGTATTTCCTGATGTGTTGCACTCACTGACAATCTAGCGGATTTTTCCAACTATGCACAGAAATGATTGTACATAAGTGAAAAGGATGTTTTATACTATTGGGATTAACATTTATCAAGTGTATGTATAATCTCCAGTGTACATGTTAAACATATTTTGCTATCGACTGTAAATTGTGACTAAATAATATGGTCCTATTTCTGTAACAATTTGATGATGCCTGTAAACTGTCGTCCCTCATGTACTGTATCATGACAATAAATTTATTCATTTATTTAATAATGTATATTCTCATATAAACATATAAATTTAAATGAAAATGCATGCCATTTTTACAGGCACGATCAAGTATGATATAATATCAAATCGTAGATTGTCTACAAGTTAATAATGTTTCAATAGTTAAATATTTGATATATATATATATAAATACACATTGTCTGAACTAGGCTGTATAGTTATTGAATTGTACAATTGTCCTCCAGGTTGAGCGGGAAAATGGACTTCGTTTCGTTTTCATCCCGTGGTTGTCGGCATACGATAACCAACCAATATTGAGGTAAGTACAACGTTTACAAGGGATTGAAAGCTGTTTTGGAAAAGCAAAGGTGCTGAGGTGAATCATTAAATTGTAATGAAATAGGTAAGTGCAAGTATCATTAATAAATGCATTAATAAAGAAAACTCCCTAGGCTGACAACGTTCATTTGCAATGCATAATGCTACACGTATATCTCGTACTATCATGATATCCACTTTTGGCTTTAATACATTTAAGCTCAGTTGTGCCAGATGTTTTTGTTTTATAACATTTTGTGCATTTAGTGCACAACCGTACCCTTCAGAGAGTAGGAATATAATAAGTCATAAAGAGCTGTAAAATGTTAGGTTTAATGGAATATAATGAGGATCAAGTAAAGACGTTATTAGAAAATAAATGAGACAAGATATTGTGGAGTGGTATTTAAAGATCTGACGATGGATAGCAAGTTAATTTATGAGATGCCCCATAAATCTGTGCAGATCCCGTGTGGTTGCATCTCAACAATAAGCTGAGCGAATGGTATATATTTAAAGGTAGAAGCATGATCTGTCAAGGCGTTTGTCATTATCCGATCGGCTCGGTGGTATGCCTACTGGTTTGTCTGCCTATGCTAATAGGGTGTTTGTACATAGCTTCCTTGTTGTTTTTCGTTGGATTCCGTGCTTCGTTTGTTTCCTGTCCAGTGCCCGTCGCACCTGGGAAAGAAAACAAGAACGCTAAGAACCATGTCGAGGAAAATGTACGAAATGAGCTTTTTGGTTAAAAAAAAATTATGTGCATTTACTATACAGTAAAATAATGCTAAGTTCAGAACATCGAAAAAAATACATCTAATTATTTTTTTGTGTATGTTACATGAACTGTTGAGAAAAAAATTTTTGTGTTCGGTGGTACTGTATATAAAACAATTGATACGTCAGAAAAAAAATAGTCAGTACCACAAACGAATGAGTTGCGTGAGTCACACGACTTCGTTAAGTCAAATAAGTGTGCAGATATTCTGGGAACCTTACGGTGCGTCCAGAACGGGTTTTCTTGGGGGGCTCAACCTTAGTAGTTAGTGGGCGAATGCCCTTGCAGTCAATAGTGTGACCCAGGAAGTAGAGTCAGTCAACACCGATTTGACACTTTTGAATATTGATGGTAACACCATTTTGGCGTAACCTGTCAAATGCCAAGTCCAAGTGCCTAAGGTGAGTTTCCTTGTCTGAACTGGCAATGAGGCAGTCGTCTAAGTATGCATATACAAAGTCGAGACCGCGAAATACTTCGTCAATGAAGCGTTGGAATGTTTGGGCTGCATTCCAGAGACCGAATGGCATACGTAGAAATTCAAAAAGTCCGAAAGGCGTAATGATAGCCGTTTTCGGGATATTTTCTGTCGCCATCGGGATTTGGTTATACGCTTTAACCAAGTCGATTTTAGAGAATACAGTCGCGCCTGATAAGGTTGCCGTCAAGTCGTGTATATGAGGCAACGGGTAGCAATCGGGGGTTGTTTTGGCATTCACTCGCCGGTAATCACCGGTGGGTCGCCAATCATTGCTATCCTTTTTCGGAACCATATGAAGTGGGGATGCCCATGGGCTATTCGAAGGTCGAATGATGCCAAGGGTAAGCATATGGTCGAATTCATTCCTGACGATTCTCAGTTTGTCAGGAGTTAATCGTCGTGCTTTAGATGTCACAGGTTGTCCTGTGGTAATGATGTGGTGCATAACATTGCTGGTTATGCACGGTAGGTCGTTCGACGGGCAATTAAGTTCCGGATACTTGTCAACCATAGGTTGAAAAGTTGGATCAAGAATTGCCTTTATCTTAACGGGTGACAAACTAGGGCCTATGTAGCTGATGCCTTTGATAGACAGACTAGCAGCATTGTCAATCAGTCGTTTTCGGCGGACGTCTACGAGTAAATCATGATGGTTAAGTAGGTCCGTGCCAATGATGGGCATTGTAACGTCAGCGAGAAGGAAAATCCATCGAATAGGTTTGCGTAAACCTGCGTTCAGATAGACGTATTTCCTACCAAAGGTGGCGATTGGTTTTTCATTCGCAGCCTGTAAGTTGAAGGTGGGTTCCTTCTGTCGATCTGATGCTGTAGCAGGAAGGACGCTGACTTCGGCGCCTGTGTCGACTAAGTATCGAGTCTGGCTTATCACATCATGGATGTAAAGAAGGCGGCTAGTGCCACCGGCGACGGTTGCCGCTAACGCGTGCCGGCAGGATAGTTTCCCACAGACTTTGAGACATTTCCGGTTACAAAGCTTACGGGAACACTTCGCTTCTTGGCCATAGGTGTTGTGTTACCAGCACCAGTCGGGGTTTTTCAGTGAACGTGGATTGGACTTAGATCGACCACGTGAGTTCCTGCGTTGAGGAGATTCAGGACGACGGTCGGAGGAGTTAGAAGGCATCTTTGACCTAAACATCTGTTGGATGGAGCTGCATAACTTTATCATTGCAGGATCCTTACTCGAAGTCTGCTTAGTCATCGAGGATATTTCGGGAACTGACCGTTTAGTTATTTCTAGAATCCTATCTGCAGTAATAGCTAAGTCATCTATTACAACACCCTGAAGTGTCACAAGTACGGTCTGTACATACTGTGGCAGCTTGGTTAAGAAGAGTTCTCTAAACAGTCCTTCTTCGAACTGACTTTAGCCGACGATATCTTTCATTCTTGTCAGCATGCTCACGGCTGACTGATCTCCTAACTCAATGTTACGAAATAATTCGTCCAGACGTTGTCGGTCCGTGAGAACGTTTCTCCTGAGGAGGGATGCTTTGAGCAACTCGTACGAGTTACTTACCTCGGGACTCAACATCTGTGATGTAACGTACTTGCTGAATTCGCGCGGTAGGGCGTGAATAACTGCAAGTAACTGTGAACGTTGATCGGTTATCCCATGCTCACAAAAATCTGCTTCAGCTAGCTGAAACCACGTTTCAGCATTATCTGGCCAGTATGGTACGAGCTGAATGGTTTTAGGAGTTGAGCGGATACGAATGACCTTGGGACTAAGATCACTCATGACGAAAATAATGTCGAATAATATATGGTACAAAAACAAATACAAAATGGAACGACCTCACCGGGGTTATCTGCGGATTTATCGTGGATGAAGTTGGCGGTTGGGCTCACCAGTTTAATGGTTGACGGATATCTCGTTCAGCAACTTCTAATTAATTTATTCTCGCGTACCAAAGACAAAGCAAAAGCCAATAATTGATCGTCCAAACTTCGTAATATATTCTGGGACCAAAACAAGCCGTCAGACGAACGCTTAACTAGCTAGTGATCGTGCACGTGACACGACGGGGTACCAAATGGCGGGGATGCTTGACCGGAAGCCTTCAGCTAAACAAGTCAACTTAAACAGTGGTGGTCAGCATCCAATGAGTGATTGCTGTGGTCAATAATTTTGGGGAATTATTTACCGCTACATTATCATAATAAAGTTTTGTTCTATGATTCCGTTTCAATTGACACTGCGACATTTTGTTTTTCTTTTTCGTCTATCCATTCAACAACTCGAATTTACAACCTGTTTTCGCGTTGAACCGATTTATGGAGCACAGGTAAAGTAGGAAAATTGTAAAGAGATGGAGCAACACTATGTGAGAAAAGCCTTGGAAGAAGTTATTCGACTAGCTGATGAGAAAGTCACAAATACCGAAGAGGCGGTAACCAAGAAGGAAGAGGAATTAAAAGAAATATCTCATTCTTATGAAAATACACTTGATGAGTTAGGACAGTACTTTGCTTCTGTAGTGAAACAGCTGGAAAAATGGAGGTCTGCGTTTGCCCAGGTATGTAAAAATCTTCCGAGATTAACAAATCTAAAGGATATTCAAAAAAACATGTCCGAACTGAATACTAAATTCAGGACATATGCAATAAGAATTCAGTCTGGAAAAGAAAAACTGAAGGAGCTAAGAGAACAGTCAGCGCAAGTCCTGAATCTTGGACATGCCTCTAACTCCGATCTGGTTTATCAAGTTCACAGTTGCATATTCTCCATTAATCAAGATTTGGAAAATCTTTCAGAATTTGTGGGTAACTGTTTACCGTTGAAATTTGTCGGGAAACTAAATTTCGAACAAGTACCAAAATCAGAGATTGGTACACTTGAGAGGCTATCTGATATATATGCTGCTGAAATTTTACCAAGCAAACTGCCAAAAATTAAACTCGGTCAGTTGTTTCACATAGACTTCAAAATTTCAAGCAAGTACTGTGAGGCTGCTCGCAAATTCATTGACTACTCAGTTACCAAAGACGAAGAGAATTTTCAAAAAGTATGTGCTTATCTTCAGGACAATAAGGACGGTACTTACAGCCTCAGTTTTCCTATCACGCTTATAACTCCACATACAGTGAATGTAATGTACTTAGGTGAACATATTAAAAACAGTCCTTACACCATTGTATTCAAAGTCGGCCCTAATCAGATGTTATCTGGTCCTGTTCAGAGTAATCCTTCAGGTGGAAGTTTCCCTAACAAGGAGATGATCAATGAATCACAAATTAACTCATGTAAAGGGGTAGGACGAGCTATGGGAGATGATACTGATGCATTTAGGCGAACTAAATGGCCAAATCACCTTGAAAACAGTCAACAAAATAACAACTGGTCTACACTTAAATATGAAAATAATGAACAACTTAAACAAGAATAAATGTATATATATATATGAGTATGAGGAATAGGTGGAGTTCGTTTAATTCAGTAATATATATGGAATTAAGACTTTTAATTGTAAATTAAAAGCGTATATTTTCCTATTGAACTCATCAGTGATACAATAAAATCATTCCCATATATTTGCTTATGATTCGCATGGCAGCAGACTGTGTTCCACAGTAACTATAAATGCATGAAGATTAGTTGTTCGGCAAGTCGATATTAGACTTCGCGACGTCCAGATTGACATTTTGATAAAGCATATAAATCCATATATGTAGCTCTAAGAGACACCCTATGACTTTCTGAGCTAGTGCTACATTTTGATCTGACCGCCTCTAACGTTTTTAAAGCCTAACTCTACTTAAGTTAAAATTCCTCAATGACTTGTCATCTATAAAGCCTTTCTCAGCACAACCCGGCCGATTGATTGTCGTAATTACCTGATATTCTGCCTCTAACACATTTTTACTTACCATGTTGTGGAATCTATCATGAGTGATTGACAAAAGATACCTATTGCCAAATCCTTATGTTTCCTTGCTTCAATGTTCATGTCTGATATTTGCCTTTACAAGCCATTCCACGTCTGTAAGCATTCAAGCATAGTACATGACTAGCATACCATACATCTTCGAGATACTTAAAAGGTCAGAATAACAACAATTGTCAAACCCTTTGATTCAAAAAGCACACATTGTATGCTTTTATTCTCAAACCTGGAGAGGGATGGAGACTTGATCACTGCACACCCATCAGGCTTGGTACATGCCTGGTTTAATAGATTTTACATCGCATCGAGAAGCTTTTAGTTTGCGTTCGAACTTATATTCTAAGCCAGTCAAGGTGAAGCGACAACATGATTATTTCAGTAAGACATGTGCTCTTTCTAATTAATTGGAATGATGTGAGGTTTACCACTCTAGCGGGCTCTCTTATACACTGCATCTAGTGCGGGATTTATCAACGCCATTTTCAAACACTTCCAAAGTCAAAACATGAGTTTCCGTTGTAAACTCAAGAAAGCATTTGTGATCTCATTTGGCATTAAGTAGTTAATGCCCATTTTCAAAGTGTTCTGCCCAACATTCCATAAATCCCTTAAATTTCCATCCTCCTACAAGGTAATTCTACTTACGATTTATCTTTTGAACGAGCATCTACAGTTGGTGGGTGTTAGCCGAAATCGATAATTTTTCAACTTCTTTTCTTATCCAGTAATAATAAAAAAGGCCGTAACGAAATACTACAAACTGTCGATCTCGCCTCAGTTTCTACTCATTCCGATGTTATATACTAAACAATTCACAAATATAGGTTAACTTGAGTAACTTAAACAGCTTAACAGTCGATCATACATTATTCTGAATTTGTTTATACAACTGATGCAAATGTCATCTCTGTATGAAACATGACGTGTAATATGCTGACTTTTAACATGACAATAACTTTGTGTCGTAATACCTTTTAATTCAAAAACTACATAAAGTGTCGACAACAGAATGTTCAAGTAAATACTTGTCATTATGTGAAAAGACACCCACACACAACTAGACTACTCAGATATACTACAGAAACTCTAAGAAACCTGGAAGCTGTTTAGCACTTCTATTATTACATTACATCTAGCATGAAAGATCAAGAAATTTATAACAAGTACTAATTAAAAAATAAGCACAAGAAGAAACCAATTAAGGTATATCGATGCTGAAATCATAAAAAAGAGTGATAATCTGAGAAACATTGTAAGTTCATATGAAAAAGATAACAGAAAATAAAGCAAGAGAAAAACAAAATCTATCATATCAAGTAGAAAAATGTTCTGTATCAATTGAAGTATGAAAAATAATAGCAAAAAATCAGTACAATGAAATCTTGTATTGCACTTTTTCAGTTTTCGAATGCTGAGCACTGTGTACTTGAATCAAAATCACCAAATGAGAATGTTCTGATTGAATTTGAATAATTTGATGACACAGAATAGTTCTCATTGTATTCGGTATCCCCTTTGAATCCAGAATCTGTCTGGCTGCAGTCTGATTCATGATTAGCTATATTTTCTGAACTGAGACCAGATTTAAGCTGGTGACAGAACTGAAAGTAATTAAAAAACCAAGCGTTTTTATTACGGGAGAATGATGACAATAGTTTGGATTATGATCATTTAGAACGATATATATATATATATATATATATATATATATATATATATAGCCTAAAGAGACATAATGCTAAAGTTTGAACAGGACTACCTTACGTTGCATGGTAGGATGAGGATATAAAAGTCTTTGAGGTACATAACACTGGGGAATTTAAGGTAAACTGAAGCTCACAGCGGTACACTTTTTAAAAAGTAACTATTAAAGTGAGAATTGTTTCCCACAGGATGATAAAAGCTTACTACCGGTACAAGGATAACAAGTACACCCGAAATTCCAAGGACTTTACGCTAAAATCTCTGTGTGCCAATAACTAACAACTGATATGAGGAAGTGAAAGTCAGAGCTTAACTTTAAAAATATTTTTAATGATGGTTGTAACACCATGATCTTAAAAAATAACACATTACGATAGCTAATAAACGTCATCTACCCAGAAACATACATCTAAAATAACTAAGCGTTTTTACATGCATTTTTGATTGGCGTTAAAATCTTAAAAAGTGCAAAAATCAATAAATGAAAATGATACTTGAATTGCTGAGCAAGCAGTATGTTTTACAATGTGAACAACAAGTCAACTAAGCGTTTTGAAAAACACATAAAATTTCTAAATTAAAGTAACACTAGCATGCATGGAATCATATTCGAAAATAAGTGTATTAAGGTGTAGAGAATGTTTCATTTAATAAAAGGAGTCATCAGATAAAAACCAAACAAAAAAATTCAGGGGAGTATTTCGAAGATCTCAATATATTCCGCTATAATTCCTAAAGTTCTTGCGTCATAAAACGTCAATGCTTTGACTTGATATCATTTGACTTTACACTTGAGACTGAATCCGACGGAATGTTCCACTTCCTCGACGTCCATCTGATAAGAAACGCCGACAACTCTCTGAAAAGGTCCATATACAAAAAGCCTACATGGAATGGACAAGTCATCAACTTTCAAAGCTTCGTGCCCCTGAGCAGAAAGAGGAACCTTATACACGCTCTTTCCTCGAGGATTCGGAAGATATGCAGCGAGGAAGTGGTTGAAGAAGAACTGCGTAATCTTCGAAAAACCCTGATGGAAAACGGTTTCCCGTCCAGGTTCATAGACAAGAATCTCAAACCTAAGAAGACTTCCGAACAAGTCCAATCCGTTCCAAAGAAAATACTTCTGCTTAATCTAGAATTCAAAGGCGATATTGAAGCAGAAATCCTTCGCAAACGCCTCTCAAAATCGCTTAGGAAAACATACTTCGCCGCAAGCCCACGACTGACGTTTTCCTGCGAGAAACTATTCGGCCAGAACGCGAAAGACAAGCTGTCGCATTGGGCCACCTCAACGTGCATATACCAGGTTACTTGCTCTTGTGGAGCTGAGTACGTTGGCCGTACCATACGCCGACTTGAAAAATGCGCTCGTGAACACTACCCAGCCTGGTTAGTAAAAGGAGACCAAAAGCGTGTATACAGTTCAGTGACAGAACATCTGGTTAATTCAGGACATTCAGCGCCACTCGAAAAATCCTTCAAAGTAATATACAAGATTCAACCAAACCTATCAAAGGGAGTGAAATCAAGACATATAAGCATAGCCAAGGCGCTAGCTATCCAAGAGCTCAAACCCAAGCTTTGTATCCAAAAGAAATATGTCTAACCCCTGTCCCTGCCACGGCCATCATAAACAGGTAATTTTTCAGTAATGACCATCCTATCGCTTTTCTTATCTAAACTTCCTGTTTATTCATATTATTTTAAGTTTTAATCCCTGTTTACACTACCACATTTTCATACCCGAACTTCGTGTTTATTTTGTCATTTTACTATTTCTACATATTTAATCCCTGATTGCATAAACAATTATTCATCACAGTTTTTTATCCAAACATCCTGTCTATTTTGTTATCTCTACATTTCTAACCCCTAATTGCACAATGTCAATCTCCTTAGTTATTATGATGCTACTTTGTTTGAGTTTTATCCATCCCCCTGTTTATTATGGCATTCTAATTCCCAATTTTAATTTTTGTTAATTTGATCCTTAACCGGAAATTATTCTGGAACTTTCCCATCCATTTGATATAAATACACAAATGTACAGTCTAGATGATAACTTCGTCGAAAAGAAAATTTTCTTCGCTGCAATTGTGTTCTTGAAATAAAACATCAAGAAATCATAAGGAATATGAACACCCTGAAACAAGCAGAAATAATTTGAGAAAATAAGTAGATAAACTGTGGAGAGTACACTAGTTGGAAGGTTTAGTTGATAAAGACTGTTGTATTCAAGAATTTCGATATTATAAACAGTGAATACTACCTTGACCGGTTACTGGGTAGTAACCAAACTCATGCATCTTGTCCTTGGGTCGGCGCCCACTGAATTCTATGAGTCAAGTGTGCAATGTGGTCGCCATATTAGATGACCTGAAATCTCAGTGCACACTGAATTGATGTTAGGTGATTGGATGAAAACGGCACTCCTACAGGAGGCCAATCGCTAGCCCGAGTAGCTCAGTGGTAACGTCTCTGACTGTAACACTGGGTTTAGCGTGTTCGAATCTCACAAGGGATATCAGTTTCTTTGAGATTGCAGGTACGCTTTGCTGACAAGTGTCAACAAGCACAGAATCTAAGGTCAGAGGTTCCTGCCAACTGTCTCCAATACTCTAAAATCAATTCAGTGAATATGTCTGTACCACTGTAAGTGAATTTGAGCTAAGTGACGGAAGCTCTCTAATTATTCGTTGCTAACACTCAAAGGAAGTCAGTCTGGTCTTCTACACCGTTTCATTTCAGTTTAGTAACTTCAAGGCTCAATCGAAACTAATTCAAGTCCAGGAAATATTGCATGCTGTGAAAGGTGATACTTTGGTATGTATCACTTTCAACATATACCATATACTGGTACGAGTTGTTATGGTTCCAGTAGAAGTCAGTATAAAAAGGGGTCCCTATATATGAAAATAATTTAAACGAAATCCAAAAGTCTTACAAAATGAAAGGAAGGTCAAAAGAAACATAATATAATAATGGTAACCGTAATAATGAAGGTATGAATTTATCTAGCCTACTGCAATTGATTCCAAATCATATCGCATCAATTAATTTATGCATTCTACTTAAGATTCTATGTCTCACTTCTATATTACATATAAGGCGATTTCACTAAACAAAAATCACAATACAACAACAATAGTGATAAAACATTCGGAAACACAGCACAACTTATTCGTCGGTGTGCAACTAGTGACCACACCTATAACACAAGTATTTCGCTTGGGTACAACATATCTTTTGTATGTATGCCGAAATTTCCTCAACAAGAAGTCTACCAGGGTCCATATTCCTTACTAGATAAGAGAAATGACTAAAGAATGCGAATGGTTTCTTAATTAGCAGTAATATTTATCTGGACACTTTTTTTATAACCAGACAACTTTTAAAGAATGAAATAAACAATATTTGGACAACCAGACAGTACCACATGATAACCTTAGTTTTAAATGACCTTTGTGTTCAAACGCACTGTGCCTTGATTGGTTGAAGGATTTCACTATTAACTGACATCAGTTAGAGAGCCATTGGAAAACCTGGGAGTACCGCACAAATGTTTCGTCCTAGTTTGGGACTCTTCAACAGTACGCACCCACCACTAGAGTTCGAACCCAGGACCTTCCGGTTACAAGGCGAGCTCGCAGACCACCATTGGGACCCAATCCAATGACACACGAATTCTAACTTCCGCCAATTCATGTCTTACCAAAAATCCCCTTCCAAGTGGAATGAAAGAATATAAGTATAAAACTTGGGCACTGTGGTAGAGTATAATTCCATTATAGATAAGATTTTTATTTTGATAAATCGCACAGTGTTTACAGTTATATGAACTGTAAACACTGTGCGATTTATCAAAATAAAAATCTTATCTATAATGGAATGAAAGAAGCCTATTGATAAAGCTATGATCAGAAACCCAAATTCTTACGAATATCTCATCTACGAGAAAGTCTTTCGAAAATACGGTAATCAGCCTGCACAAATTCGTCAAGGTAACAGTAGTAAGCCAGTAGTCCGTTTGTGAATTATCAGCCTGGCTATGATTTAAAAAGATGACCACTGAAAGTGAATAGCATGAAGTTGAAAGTGTTAAAATAACGTTTTTTTGAACTACTGTTTGAAAGGGATGTCATCCAAGATGAAATGGTTGGAAATTTTGAAAAATAAGATGATTCTACCTTTTTCTGCTATCCCGAAATCCTGAATATTGAATTGCTATACATCTCTAATTATAATAATGCATTAAAGGTAAAGTGTTTTCACATACTTACTGATGTGTTTTCCAGCTAGGACGCTTCCACACACAACTCTATAGTACTGTCACTGTCCTTCTGTGTACACCACAGTTATCTGACATTTGGAGAGGTGAAAAAACCGATACAAGCATATTACCTCATCAAGTAACTTATGTTCTCCAGATTAAATCATATACATAATATCAATGTTTCTCATCTAAGAATAGAGCTATAAGCGATAACCAGTAAGTAGTAAGATATTTGTAGCGTTCTGCATTATCAACATTTAAGGTTTAAATTGCTTGTTTTGACCTAGTAAACTTGTGCAGTACAAGATAAGATCAGTTTTTTCTATTTTGAAAATCGTAAAGATTAAACAGTAGAAGAATGCAACATATTAGTATACTTCCAGAGTGTAAAAAGTAGAAAGAATTACACTAAACAGGACGTCATACAACGTTATACCATAATTTAAAAGAATTCATCGTTAATTAAAAACATTCAGATTGAATTAAAGTTGGATAGGCGAACAAATGGTATTTTGGCGAGAAACAGCGTATATATATGTATATTCTTATGTTTTGTTTCACCATGACTTCCTTGCAACAATCCTCACTGGACGACTGATTCATGATAAACAAAATTTATGTTAAAATTGTAAAATAACTTGTTTCATTAAATAAATTATACGCAGCTGACGAGGACCAACGAAGTAAAATGGACCCATCAATGTTTATTTTATCTCTGTCCAAATTAAGACACTAAAATTGATTGCAAGCCCCTTGTATTCTCAATTTTAAATTCACAATGAAAAAGTACAAGGGAATGCTTGTTTGCCCCAGCTTTTTCACAGCTGTACTGATAGATAAGCACACAACCAAACCAGAGATCACCTTCGAGAGGAATTTCTTCCCAACCCGAACGAACGTCTATTCTCAATAGAACTAACTTGACATGGTAACAAAAACAGACAAACAAATCAACACACACAAATTGTCACTAACCTCTTTTGTTGAATGGGGGATGAAAGCAATTCTAAACCGCAATCTTTAGCTGTCGGCAGCTCTACAGAGCTTAATCGTAAAAGTAAATCACTCATATTATCAGTTCCCTTCTCTAAGACAGAATTTATCACAGAAAATACTGAACATAATTTTTCCGGAACTGAATGATAACGTGTGTACTGGGATGACTCAGAATTTGAATAATCTGGTGAGCACACAGTCTTGTCTTTTGAATCCTCCAGATAGAGATACGATTGCTTGAGTAAGTCTAATAAACTCGACAGATAGTAATTACTGACATCCGACTGTTTCAAAGCTTGTAAGCATCTAAAAAATATTTAAAAGAAATCACATTCAGATATACATAAAAAAGTAATTTATGCTTGAAATGTATCATGTTAAAATAATGAACAATAAACTATTGATTTAACTGCACATTAAAAAGTTTAGAAATCTCAAGACGGAAGACAAAAGAGAGGGATAATTCTCCTGTTCCATAACGACATTCAGAAAGTCTAGTAGATGAAAACCAGTCATCATCATTCAGCACTACTCATGCTGTGACTGACATAGAAACATTCAATAACAATATGAACTCCTAGCCGATAGTCATATATGAATAAAGAGATAATCAGAAAAAAACAAGAAATGAGAATAGTATCTCACAATAAAGATGTAGCATATTCAGTCACCTGATTCTGCCAAAATCACGATATTCAAGATATCAGGATAGTAGACACGTCATATTAGTTACTGGAGTCCAATTAAAGTACCCACTACAGTCCTACAGGAGGTCAATCGTGAGCCCGAATAGCTCAGCGGTAACGTCTCTGACTGCAGTACTCACCAGGTGACGCAGGTTCGAATCTCAGAAGAGACATGAGTTCCTTCAGGGTTGCAGATATGCCTTGCTGACTGAAGAGTGCCAACTAGCACAAAACCTAGGTGCAACCAAGACTTCCTGTGGCCGATTGCTTCCAACTATCTAATATCATCAAATCAATGTGTGCACCGTGATGGTGAGCTACCTAGAATGATGGCCACATTGCAAACCTGACTGACAGAATCCAGTCTGCATCAAAAAAAAGGGCTAGACAAGTCACACTAATTACTAGTGTCCAATCGAAGAATTATCCCAATTTTTCAGAAATTTTTAACCATTTCATTTTGGATGACAGTCCCTTCAAACACTACTTCCAAAATGACTACGAATCAAGGTTTCCTAGAATGGAACATTCGGTAAATATTTGAAGCATATTAGATAAGCCAATACAAGAAGGGTAGGTGAAAAATCCGCTGAGTGAAAAGAGACCCATTATGTTATTTTACATACGAAATAATGAATAGAACAATCTTTTGTATAAGTGTAGCTTTTCAAAAAGAAACTATGAACAATATGCCATCTGAAAGCATAAAATGAAACAAAAGTTTCATCCTCAGATCCTACATCCTTGTTTTACTAACTAACACTATGCGTTTTCATTTTCTAGAGAACAAAACGCAACCAATATGTATAAATGTGGACTGGAAGTAGTGAAACTCACCAATTATTGACTGAAGAAACTGCCCAGTTGATTTAAGATACACTAGGTAAAGTGTGGATTTTAATCAGTGACGAAATCGTTCAATAAATGTGATAAAATAGTCATGGCATTTTAACCCTAATTTTATGCCGATGATGTAAGATTTAAAAATTGTTCAAAAGCATACAAAAGAGAGTTGCTGATACCATCCATATATAACTTTATTATTTTTGATCTAATACTTCCATGTTGAGTGTTGAACGATTTCTCCTCTTTTTTGATTTGTAGGACTGATTGTAAAAGTTCCTTACTATGATTTTTTTTTATTCCTTTACGTTGCCAAATGGGACATAGGACCTTAGGGTAGAGCTACGAAGTTTCGGTAGCAGTGATATTTATTTCTACGGGACTGGGTTTCTAACCACATCCCTAACCTTTCCTCTTAACCAGTCTTATTATTGGCTTAGCGAGGTAGAGAAGTGCGTGAGAAATACGAATAAACTTGAATTTATTCTAATTTTCCCTAGTGAAGGTCTTCGAGACACTAAGAACCAATGGATTAAGACTGTTGCTGATATGGCGAAAAAAATAGTTCCCATTGATACAGCAGCATTCATTTTTTGTTATCTCGCGAATCCATTATATCCTTATTATTTTCCATGTGATTATACTTTCTCACGTATATTCCTCCTCTAACTCTGTGTGTACTATATGAATTGTGGCGACTTGAAATGCTGCAATTCTGTGCTGAACTCCTCGTTGAAAATCAGTGTTTCAACGAAACATCAGAATAGAATTGAACTGAATGTCAATAGTAATATTGAGGAAATATGCAACGATATCTCTTTAAAAAGCCACTACTGACTGTATTTAAAAGACAAGATTATTGTTACAAGTAATCAGAAACTAACAACAGATAAACAGAAGATAAAACAATTGTGAAGGTATTTCAGTTTATAGTTTATCAGGGAAACAGAAGACCAAATGAAGTATTAATGATATTAAAATAAATTAAATATAATGAAATGAGTAGTGAAAAAAAAGTGCTTAGAGAATAATTAGATTCTGTGTTTCTTATATGAAGACAGAATGGGCATATAAACTCGATTATATAAAACGCACTGCCAAAGCGAATGTTTGAGGATAAAATTCATATCTGCTGTCTATTTGCTATTATGTATCAAATATTTTTAGAATAAATTCCATATTAGCTTTACATATATCTTGTGCTACGTCCTCTCTTTTGTTTCCTCGTATTATTATATTATACATAGAAATGAATGTGGTGTATCCATATTTCCTTAGAGGTAACACTGGTATTTTATGAAAAATAAAGTACGATTGTAATGGCAGAAGACAATGGCAGGGCAACAGATAGTTTATTGAGAAAATCAACAGATATTTATAGATTTTTGTGTACATTATTATTCGTTATTGTTAGCAGAGAGGTAACGTCTTCTAATGGGTTGTTTTTCTGCTGCAGGTTATTCTGTCATCTCTTTGTTGCCGTTTTTTAGACAGTCCGTTGGTGTATCTGCTAATCGTATCCGCCTACGTTAAGTCTGCTGTGATTGTTTGTTGAGAGTTAGTCTTTCCTCTTGTTTTTTTTTGCCATGACCAAGATTTGATGCGCAAACACTGACGTAAATTGCTGTCTACCAATTTTAGCTAGCAGACAGCTCTCACCACACAATAATATAACCACGGAGTGAATCATGTCCAGAGAAAGAACCAGGCTACCTGAATAGGGTTGACACCCCTTTAATGTCTTCTTGAGGAGTATGCTTCCATATTTTGTTCATTACGATGTCCCTAATATTAATCATCACAATAGTATAGCTCTTGGTGATGTGAATAAATTCTCGATCGAAACTGAAGAAAGCGTCATCAAATGATAACCGATCGTCTGGTACAACTTTCTAAAGTGTAGTATTTTGTCAATCCCTTAGAGGACTTTCATAATAAAAGCATATAGAGTTGGAATATTTCAAGATTTATACGATAAGCCACAAATAAAGGGTAAATTTCTTCATTCTCATTCTGTTTTACAAGTATTCAACTTGCTGTTGTATATTTATATGACAAGTTATATAAACGAAAAGTATATAATACAGAAGAATAAACTATTGTTTTACATAATCTTTTCATTGTGACTTTTGATACTTTCTGCTGTTGTTATATGAGTTGTTTGGACAAGCACGTCAATTTCACCTGTATCAGGAAAACTATTTAGCACTAGATATCATTCGATTGAGTTCCAAGTTCTTTCTAGCTACCTTCACGGTCGCCCATTAGATTTAATTTCTTTCATACACGATCTCCTTCATATCACCCCTGCCATACACCAAACAAGTCGTCTTCCATTTGGGTTCGACCCGATGGCCAGAGTACGTCTAATTCATCTCCATCCCCTTCTACATATTTGTTAGGCAAAAAGGTTGTTGACTGGTTCGTCTTAAGATCGCCCTTGTTGAGCATCTAATTCTGGCTGACCATCTGATCTTTAGTATCAAGCTGTTGATAAAAATGTAAAGCCTGCTGGAGGTGCTCTTTGTGACGTGCCAAGTTTCTGAATCATATAGAAACACTGACTTGACATTAGCGTTGAAGATCAGGATCTTGTTCCATATACTGACGTGCAGTAGATTTCCACACAGATTTCAGAGTGATGAAGCTTTGTTTTGCTTTTCCCATCCTGCCTATGACTGAAACGATGCTGATTAAAGACAACAACAACAAAAAAATACAAGATGGCTACTTCCCTCATCAAATACAAGTGAACGTTTCCGCTGAAATCATATTCATAACGCATTTCTCAGCTTCCCCCATATAACGAATTACTAGTTGACAGGATTAGTAAAGTAAAAGTTAGATAAACAAGTCAATCAATCACAACTGAAAATATTTTATGGATGTAAACATTTTTTCTCATCCTTAGTGTTAAAACTACAGTGATAAACAAATCAACGAAATATCTGAAACTATGTCAGACCACTGTTTGACAAAAAAAGAGATGAATAGTTGTGAAAAATGACGTAAATTAAAGTTGTTTTCTAACATGTGACTAATGATGAATGAACTAATGTAACACATTCTACTAGAACTATAAACATTTATAACAAACAGTATTTCATAATACTCTGATTATTCCAATTAATCCATTGTCTGAAATTATTTATTATTATTATTTAATTAAAATGTCTAGTAAGCAGCAAATACTATTTCAGTACATTACAAGTTAATCAAAGCCGCGAATTACTTACCGGTTGTGAATTTAAATGTGATTTAGACTCAGAGTTATGAAACGGTAAAAATCAATTTTTTTTATAAACTAGAAATTACCAATATGGTCTCAATCAATGTAACGTCAAAAACCCATCGACTGGCTTTCCCCCCTGACACTTTACACTTAACCTCTCTCACTATTACCAACTATATTTATACCCAATTAAGTGTGTGCTAGTCAACACGCCCAACCACTTCAATACTTCAAATACTTAAACTAGCTGTCTGTGCAAACCAACCGAATCACATGACAAACATTCTAAGATTACTTACTGCTCAAAAGGGGTTCAGAAGACTCTGTATTTTGTGAGTGTCAGGATAATATCATCCACAAACACTAAGGCAATAAAACTGTTTTCTGGTAACAAATCCTTTCCTATAGTCGATTAAGTGTGAACTTATGACATTATGACATCTACGATGAGACTAAACAAAAATGAACAAATTAAGAATCTCTGACGGATATTATTGATTTCCATCATTTCAAGTGACAACTCCTCTTCATGAAGTCTTACGAAACTGCGTGAGTTTGAGTAGAATGCCTTGATTATTGCGGCATAATTTCTTGCCAATGACAGTTGTCAGTCGACGGAGTCAAATTATATCTTCAGGTCAGGATATATGCCAGGTGTTGGACGCCAGTAAGTACAACTGTTTTCGAGAATCTGTCGAAGGAGAAGATATGATCAGTATGCTCTTTTTTTGAACTAAAGCCTACCTGGTTTTCACAGATTTATTTCTCCCGAGCACTACTTGGTTTACACAGGGTTATTAATCCTGAATTTCAGATATTATATTAATCAGACTGATGCCCTAAGATTATCACAGTAAGATATGTCCCACTTTTTATATACTGGAACAACCAATGTTTTGCACCAGTCGTCTACTTGAACTACCTCAGATGCCCGCACATTAACTAATATTTTATTGACCCAGTAGACAGTTCATTAACATCATTCTTAATCACTTCAAGTCCGGTTGCTTGGTCTTGTTTTGAATTGGAGACAACTTTAGCAATCCGACTTGCAGTCGGAGGACTGGAATCTACACTCCATTCACGTAGGTGTTGGATGCTAGAACTTATTTTGTCTCTAGGTCAGTTTAATTGCCTCACAAAGTAAACAAGTATACTACTCAATAGTAATCAATAAGAAAAGTGAAACTAAGGCCTCATTAAGTGCTATGTTATTGCTAAGTTGGTAAATTGATGAGTCATTGAACTAAATCATGTCGGGGTCAAGATATGCAATTACCAGTCATCATGATCTATACAAATTGAAAGCACCCCTGAATGATTACATTCCCGCTTATAAGAGTCTGATTGTTTGTATAGATCAGATATCAAATCATCAACACATTAAGATTCAATCTCCAAAATAGGAATAACCTCGATTTTGTGCACATTGGCACTCATCAGAAAGGCGTATCTCCAATTTTGTAGAAACCCACTTTTCCTATAAGATTCAAACCAATCAGTGATTTAAATAGCTTGAAGCTAACTCCCCTGGGTTTAGTGCCCAGTAGTGCAAATTCGAATTAAGAAGAAAATGAGTTTTCAACAAGATTGCCGATACGCCCTCTCGCAGAGTGCTAACAAATTGGCAGTCTTCAAGTGTTGGTTTGTAGGGATTTGATTGGTTTCAGGATTTTATCATGAGCTGACATTAGTTAGAAAACCATTGGAAAACCTCGGAGTACTGGACAGCTGTTTCGTCCTAGTTTGGGACTATTCAGCAGTACCCACCCACCAGGATTCGAACCCGGGACCTTCCGGTTACAAGGCGAGCTCGTATACCATTAAGCAGTCTATAGAAAGGGTTCTCTCTACTGACTAATTCCTAGCGCCTAAGATCGAACTGCAGTGCATCGACACTGTTATGCCAGTTTAGTTAGTTTATTAACCATATGGTACAGATAAATGTTTTTTATAAATAAGATAAAAAGATTGACAGTAATCAGGGTGGAACATAGTTAGTTAAATGATTGTTATTCATGTGAAATACTAAAATCAGGATTTGACTTGAGATCTATACTAAGATAAACAAGATAATCATTAAGAAGTGAAGAACACGGAAGTGAAATGATTACCCAGTGGAATAGCTTACTTGGAAACGACACATATAAGGACTTTGACTTGTAAACTTAAAGGAAATCGAACCAAATTAAAACCAAATGAGCAAACAGACGATCCATAACTAAAAACACGACTTTGAATGCATCTTAAATACGACGGTGGAGGATTTGTGCCTTTTTTGATTACCAAGCGTAATGATGCTGGAAATGACGTATTGATAGCTTCGCATAGACTATCTTGACATGCACGACAATTAGCAACATTTAATCCAATACCGGAATTAGGAATTACTTTTCTGGGAGTAGAGGATCTAGTCGATTTCGGTACATTTGTATTAGAGCTTGGATCGGTGAAATATTTTCGATAACGATCTGATTCTTCATTTACTTTACGGTATAAAAGGGTATCAAAACTAGGCAAACGACGAATACGCGTTGCATTGTTACGTTGTTTTGATCGTGAAATGTTTGAGAATTCTCTGGGCGTTTGATGTATACGGCAGGCGATGAAACCTAGTGAAAAGATACGTTCAGATTTCAAACAGCTGAATTAAATCTGTTAGTCGTGATCAATTTCTATCAATGTGATATTAAAAGAGCAGTTTTTAAAAAAAACTCACGACACTAATGAACCAGAGAGAGATAATCGGAGGAATGTTACATGTTGGACAAATTTTGACCAGAATACAACCTGTATAACAACAGTAGTACATTTCAATATTTTGCTCATACGAAACGATACAAACAAATGATCTTTTAATAATTACTCAACAAAACTACCTTACCACACTGATTACGTACCAGATCAAATAATTATAACATTACACTAACCAGGAAGTGTTTCAACACAGAGATACCTACCCCTATGACAACTTATAATCGAATGACAATTAGAGACATTCTTCTTCTCAAGGATACCTGAAACAGAAAAAGTACTAATGCTACTTGAGTGCGGAGCCCATGGGGAAAATGCCTGAGGCCAGTCACACACAGCCTGTTTGATTCGGTTTTTGAAGTTACGTTTGTATTTAGATCTTACCGCCGAATGGGAGATTTAGATGCACAATTTTCGGGGTTGACCTCCACTCCAGAGCAAAGAGGCAGCATAGATGGCGTGCTAGTCATTTGAGGGAAACATCTAACTGCTGTTACATTCCTATCTGACAGCAGTACAACGTCACCCACATACCTCCAACATAGTGTATACAACTTACATTATGATGGTGACTGCTTTTAGTCTAGTCAAGATCCAAATAACCTTTCCTGTATGGTAGGATCTACAGGAACATTAGTTCCAGCTAGTGTAGCTCGTTGAATCATTGCAATATGCAAACCCAACCACCACCTCAAAGTAACAGCCATCGGTCGGGAAAGACATAAGAAAAACTCAAACCACTACGAATATTAGGCAGGTGAACGAATGGACGTTTCGACGGAAAGATTTTTCTTTTACTGACAAAAGGAATCACATCAACAGTTGCTCTAATTAAATGAGTCTAACTTCTAGTTTATTCATCGACTACGTGAAAAAGAAATACTGGCTTGAGAACAACAATTTGAACTTGTCTGCGATACTTTCTTCGCTTTATTAAAAGTGTTTTCATTCATAATGTATCAATGTTACACTTTACAATAAAGAGAGTTGTTTATTTGCTTTAACATTTCACTTGTGTACATAAACTGGGACAAAATTTCTTCAGTGCAGAAATAAATGACTCGTTAGTCTTGCTGAGTATCGCCTTACATATTTCATCAATAAGAAATCGTATGGTCTTTTAATGAGTAATATAGGACGCTTTGTTTTAACTTATAGATAATGAAATATGATCAGCAGAAATTTCATATAACTGATTTAACTCTAATTCGATTATGGGTAAAATTTGTTTTGATAAAGTCTCACAATGTTATACAGTGATGTTTACTGATGACGTTTCGAGCACAATTTATTACTGCTCATAACCATATCAAGGTACTCACACAACTTCCTAACTTCATTTATATAGTTCCATTATTTTTCACTTGATTTGATTGGTAGTAGTATTTTCCATATTTCGGGTATGAGTGATGAGTCATTCCTATTGCATGTGTTGGGTGTAGACTCGAGGAACAAGGATTCAGTAATCAACCTCTCTCCCTCCACCTACCTAGATTACTTTTTAGAATTTTTAACCCTCTCCCACCCTACTGTGTGGTTGTGTGTTAATGCATGCATTGCAATTGCTGAGCTTTTTTCTAAATTACTTATCTTCTCGGGGTCAACCATTCTTACCTTGGCTATGAGCAATAAATTGTGCTCGAAACGTCATCAGTAAACATTACTGTATCACACTGTGAGACTTTATCAAAACAAATTTTACCCATAATGGAATTACACTCTACGACAGTGAACAAGTTATATTCTTATATCAATAAGTCAACTCTATACACTTCAGTAAGGCAAGAACAACAATTCTACTTTTTTCAACTTCGTTCAAACTAAAACTCATGATAGTTTATTATGTTGTGCGTCGGTGACACAGCAGCTAGGATGCTCACCGACCATGCACATGGTCCGGGGTTCGATTCCCGGCCACAGACGCACTCCCTTACCTCGCTAGGCCGGAAATAAAGCTGGTAAAGAGGGAAGGTTGGGTATAAGGCTACCGACCTCATGCTGTAGAAATAATCACCACTGCTACAGAAACTTCAAGCCTCTAGCTTGAAGCCCTATATTCCACTGGGAACGTGAAGGAATAAAAAAGAATTTATTATGTACGGAAAAACAAATAATTCGTACAGCTTAAAAATTAACCAGAATATAGTCCATTAATGAAGATTATTTAAGTTACAATGAATGCGTATAGATTAGATATGCGAATAAAAACTATTAACTGACTATAAGTGAATGCGTAGATACAATATTTGAGGTGATATAAGCTAGATACGTGTTGACGACTTTACTGTGTAGTTTTGTGTTACTCTTTAATTGTCATCTATAGGACACTTTGTTACAGATAACCTATCATATCATCGTTTCGACTGGTAAAATATTGTATATTGTAGACAAACTGTTGTGCATTAGTGTAAAGCTGTATGACAAAAGACTTAATCAGAGAGCAATCACTTTAATTGTCTTCTAAGATTATAATACTTGGATGCTGACCAGACTTTGTCTAGTCCATAAACACTTTCGTTATTATGATAACTATGTAGACTTTTCAACAATGTATAACATATTCCAACTAATTATCAAGATGCATATAGCTTATTGCTGCTAACTTGATATCTTATGTTCGATTTTAATATATATTCTCTTTTTCTTTCAGTTATATAATTTCTAGATAATTAAAAAACAATCACCCAGTCATTGAAGAGAACTTCTGAACAGAATAAAGCTGTTATAACTGAACCAATTAACTGACTTACCACGAGTAATTAAAAACCGTAAGGCATCATCATAACCTTGGGTGGCTAGATTAACCAACTGATCAGAATTCATTGGCCATACCATCCCAATCAAGCGTTTAATATTTGTTAGATTTAAGCGCATTGTAAGATTCAACAATGTAATTGAACCCAATACATCTTCATAACTTTGTGGTTGAGTGTGGCTATGCTGTGGACCACATTTTGACTCCAATGGACATATATCTGCGTCACCAGCAAATGGGCTAACTCGAATTGTCTGTTGATTGATGTTAAGCAGATTATCTGATAATCCTCCATCAACGACAAGCTGAAAAAGGAAAATAAATAGAATTCACTCAGATATTTGAAAAGTATTTCTATGAGTATATATATATATATATATATATATATATATCACAGAGATAATTTCAGAAAAGAGCCAGTTAAAAGGGCTGCAAGCTTGCATCCGAATAGATAGGTCACGTAAACCCGTCTCGAAGCAAAACCAAACATCTCAAATAAATATGAAGGCACTTACTCGTAGTTAGATGTACAGTAATTTTACTACACTTATAGCTGGCTTCAGATACATTAAAGAATATGAGCGATGGGATTAAAAAAGAGTTCAAAAGTCCGAATTTTAGAATTAAACATTAGGATCAATAATAATATATATCTCAACAAATATATAAACCTTTTCCTTCACGTTCCCAAGGGAACATAGGGCTTCAAGCTAGTGACTTGAAGTTTCTGTAGCAGTGTTTGGTTTTACAGGACGGGGTTGCTAGCCTCATGTCCAACCTTTCCTCTTTACCAGCATTATTTCTGGCTTAGCGAGGTAAAGGGGTGCGTCTGTGGCCGGGGATCGAACCCGGACCATGTGTTTGGTCGGCGAGCGTCCCAACCACTGTGCCACCGACGCACTAAACCTTGAGATAGACACGTATAAATTTTGCTACAAAGTATGAAGAACATGTGGAGTGTGTTGGTTTCACAAAATGCTCACAAATACTTACATATAAGGAGTACATAACGGGTTATTTGTGAACTTGAATTACTCATTTATATTTAGATTCAATCAACAGGAAACCATAGTCTAAGATTTTAAAAGTCATCAAGATATATTTAAGTAAAAAGAGGTAGCGTTATCAGCAAACCACAGTCTAAAATTATTTAAAGGAAAACATGAAGGTATAGAGCGTTTTCAACTTTGTTACTGACAGGATGGGAACCTACTGGATCGATTTAGTGTTTATATTGGAAACATGGTATATTTTCGTTGTATCATGGCAGGAATAGGCAGATTCCATGCCAGAAACCAAACATTGAGAAATAAACATCGCCATAGTATCAACGTGAAAAGTGTCAACCTGATATGTACACTTCTAAGAATTACTCCATCAATCTATAGCGTAAGGTTTGCTGTGCTAGTTGCTGACAAAAATTTGGCTTACTGTTTCATTCCTGTTCACCAAAGGATATTTGATTACTTATTAGAATGGTAGCGCATTCAAGAATATCCTGTTGTGTATTACTCCATGACTGTAAGAAACAGCCAATGAACTTGAATACAGATTTTCGACCGAAGGAGTGTGTTCATTGTATGAATTGTACTTGTGTAATAAACCTAGTGATTAAATGCACTTATTCTAGAGGTTGTAAGTTAATACACCTGTCTTTCAACCAACTCGTCTGGTAAAGAGGATCTTAACATACCGGTGATTCACTGACTAGTGGTATCATTTCAGTCATCTTTCCCTCCTTGAGATAGTCTAATAATTTGTCTCTCCTTCAGAGGTGCAAATTCTAGTTGCAGGTAATATCTAAACAAAATAACCCTTATAATATCTACGAAAAATGATAAACTTAAAACCTGGTTAGCTTCACGTTTATTTCCTAATACTATAAAATGAATTGTTACGATAGTGCAAACAGTGTCATTGTAGTGCTTGATACATTTTTAATATAATGTTGTGAAAATTTGAAACAAAATCTAACTATGCAGATTTGAATGGACTTATTTAAATAGACTTTTTAAACTCTCATTGTACAACTTGTGAACTAACGTCTGTTGAGCTAGCGAGAAAAATGAACTGTCAAACAAGTCACTAAGACGTCCTTAACCTACAATCTAGTGTAAGTCTTTACTGTAAACTAATAACAGGAGTCGAATGAATAACTTTAGTATAGAAGGGACTAGTTACAGTTCACATATCATTGGCTTGTTCATACATAGATCCTTAAATTTTACAAAAAAGGAGAAAGACTTCGTTAAAAAATAGTATTAACTTGTGAGATTCCTGAAGTGTCATAGTAAATAGCCTTGCCGTCAAGTGTAAAGGAATACACACAGAGAGATCATTAGTGTTTAGGCCTCAGTGGGTTCAGTTAATCCTCTTTGTCACAGCAATTTTTATTTATTTATTTAAACGCATAAAAACTTGGTACAATATGGCACCAAGAAGGATGCGCCACACAATAATGATAAAAAAACACACATCAAAAGAAAAAAAGAAAGAGAAAAATATATATACATAAGTAGAGAACGGATAAAGAACTTCATCTGGAAGAAAAACAGTCATGCTTAACAAGTTCAAACAGTATTCGTTAACCATCATCGGGAAGGAAGAAAGAAGGAAATTGCAACACGTGTAATAGCACGCGATAAGTTTCATTGATTGTTTGTTGCTTTATTCAATTCATTGTGTGAGGACTGAGATACTGCCCGGGCGCCCAAACCGAAGCAGGTGGTTTTATTAAGGGACCACCCCCCCCCCGAGCCTTTGACTTGGAGTCTAATCCGCAAGACAGCGGAGCAGAGTCAGGAGCTGCATTCCCATGGTTTCCGGTGACCCATATGGGTTCATACGCCATTTGATCCGATTGGATACTGGAGCCCATGTACCCCATGGTAACTGCTTTTAGTTTAACCGCTATCCAAACAGCCTTCCTGACATGGTAGGACCTGGAGGGACAGAGTCCCAGTCAGTTTAGCATGTTGGGTCATTACGGTATTCAAGCCCGACCACCACGACAAGGTAGCAGTTATCGGCTGGGTTTCTAGTCTCTTAGCTTAGTGATCATATTACATGTTTGATTAGCAAACCTCAACCAATCCTTAAAATTGGATAATCATATCAATCACTATCCAGTGACCTATTCATTTGCATTCATAGACACCCACGGAAGCAGTGCAAATAACAAACTTAACATATAAAATCAGAGCATACCTGTTTTTGGCTACTACTTTGTTTTCACTTATCCTTGGAAAGATGTTTTTACACAAAGAAATACACTGATTAAAGCATTTCTCTTTTCCGGAGGTTTAAAATATAAGAGAATAGAAACTGTTGGTAGTGTGTTGTTAAATCGCAAGTCTGTTATTACTTCAGCCTTTTTCCTTTAATTCTTTTTCTCCGTGACCTGAAACTTTCTGTAGCGTGATAACAAGAATGATAACTTAAATAAATGGGAGGTCACAGTTGTTGCTTACTACAGTAACAACGGAGAACGAAAGTATTTTGTGTAGTAAAACTTTATCAACTCACCTGACCTCTAAATGATAATGGAACAAATCCGCTAAATATTGGAATATATGCAGAACAAAGCAATGCCTATAAGATAATGGAGAATAATGTTCAAATAAATTTAAAGCTAACTTTGATCAACTCGTCTTTATCCTTGAATTGTCGAACGATTATATTCTTTCTTGTAGCAAAACACGTCAATGAAATAGACAGACGATTAGAACACAAAACATGAGCATCTGATGGTAATATTTTTGATAATCCTTCTCTTAAATGTTCATTTACTTTAAACCGTGGATCGAATGGACCAAGTGTATACCATTTGGCATTTTCAACAATTTTGCAAAAATACTGAACACACATATCTATGTAATATATAAATAAGAGTAATACTTTTTGTTACACCTTACTCATATCTAATTCACATATAAGACAAGCTGCAGCTATTGCACCAGCACTTGTCCCAGACACTGGTTTATTTTGATACAGTTGAGGGGCGAATTGTTTAATACAACAACAAACACCCACATGATATAATCCAAGAAAACCACAACCAGCGAAAGATAAATTATGCTTTAAGCTTGGACTATCACGATAATATCGATCTTCGATTAAATCAATTTCGGAAACAGAATTTATCCTTTCCATTGTGAGATAACTGAGCAATTTCCATTGAATTCAAAATTACCTACAATTTATTTATAAAGAGGAACAGACAAAAAATTGACATTCATTGTACTAAACAAGACAAATACTTATTAAAATTATTAATTTTTGAACACTTTCTCAGACAATTAAATTTCTAATTTAGTGAGTTTGTGAAGGGTTTAGAGACCACAAAAGAAAATTGAATTTAATCTATCCCACAATGTTTATTGTTCTTGTTTTACAAAAAAACAATTACTTCTCACTTGGCACATTCATATATAAGTAACAGCTATCTCTGCCACACGGGTAATCACAAGGCATCTTGGTCGCGCTATAAAAAATATTCGTTTACTAGACTACGAGCTACTAACATTGGGCTATTTGAGATGTGAGTTTGAACTCCAGATCTGTTGAATGAAATGTACTTGCTTTAGCCGCTGGATTACACCTACACTTATTTCGTGCAGAAAAGTATTCAGTAGTGGATACTCATCAGTTAAATCAGCAGTCTATAGGTAACATGTCGTTTGCAAAATCAAAATGAATTTAATAAGTACTGATTGCGTGAAGGCCTTCATCAAAGAATGATTAGAGATTCCAAATGATATCAGCATACTAATATAACGCTGAGTGTAAACTAGTCAGTTGCACATTCAGGAAAGTCGCAATTACATATTTAGTTATGGGAAGTGGGCCTCGTGGATAATGCTTGCTCTCATATAATATCTGGTACGGCTGATGGTGGGAAAAATCCGGTCTTGATGACGAAATGCGTTTATGGTCTTTATCAGGTAAGTCCTATTTACTGCCTTTACTCGGTAGGGGGTGTTCCCCACGTACGCAGAAAGGCGAACGCGGGCACCTGGCACTTACAAACGACCAGTAGACATGCTGGCCTACACACAGAGACGCGAAACACCGATTCCAAAGCAATGGTGTACATAGGCCTTAGAATCCGAACGGATCGAATGGCGTGTGAACCTATTTTGACCACCGGAAACAATGAGGACGCAGTTCCATTGCCTAGTGGATTACATTTCAAGTCAAAGGCTCTGGGATTGCTCCATAAGACAGCCTACTGCATTGGTCAGGGTCTTTGGGCAGTAACCCAGCCCTCGCACTAATATGAGATTTTGTGTTTTAAATTCTAATAAATTCGTTTCTTATACAAACAAACTCAAAAAAATAACCACAGGAGATTCAGTGAAACCAATGTAACTTAATCTTGATTTGATTTTTGATTACAGCTTGATTCCACACCGTATTTTTGGTACAAGTATGGAATTTTCAGCGTGGATATCGGTAGCCCGAATTTCGCAGGCCAACCATAGATATCAGGTGTGCGTCGGCGAGGGCTCGAACCCTGGACCATGTGCATGGTCGGCGAGAGTCCTAACCACGATATAAAGGATCGATGAGTAATGGCCAGAAATAAATAGCTGTTTATTTACTGATTACAAAGTAGGCTGGAGCACCGAGTTTTTTTCAATTAACCAGGCAAGCATAAACTGTAATGAAATTTTAGCTGGTTTCCCATGAAGAGAAACAATGACAGTTGTGAATAAAGGGGTGTTCAGTGTTCTAGAAGATGACTTTAACTACTCGCGTGCATGAATTTGAAAGTCTATCAATAAGTGTCAGATGCACACCACTAACTGTGCTTACTGGTCGTGTCGAAAATAACGAGTGGCTTCATACCACTCAAACATTACAAAAAGAGTTATAAATTGATTCGCAGAAGGCATGGATTCTCGGTAAACTGATTACACGTTTAAAACGTCCTCATACACATTACAGACAATCAGAAGTAGTATTTTTACCTTCAAACTCTTCAATAGGACTGTTTTTCGGAATTATCTGTGATAGAAGTATCCCGGAGAAGTATATCAACAACTAGAAAGCCCTATACAAAAGTACCTCAGATATGATGAAGGCACACAATCACATTTCACCACTGGTTCAGTACACAAATGAAATGACGGTAGATTGGGTGATTTTACCATTAATCTAACTTTGACATCAATGATATTCTATCCACAGTGACTTTGGCCTACTGCATGGAGAAAAACTATCCGATCTTGAGAATGGAAATATGGTTCCACTACGCACAATATACAGATTTCCATATAACTTAATAATTATTGTTTGTATGCATGCTGTATTTCTAGACAGTAAAAAAACAAAAAATTGCTTGCGCTCGTTGCCCCTGGTCAGACGTTAACAGTTGTTTACGTCCTTTCAAAGCTGTGAGCGCTGAAAAGTGTGGAGCATGAGATTCTTGATGACAAGCAGAGAAACAGGTGAAACTGTCTCAACTTTACCACCATAGAAAAAAAATTTTATTGATCAAAACATAGGCTTAAAAGTGTTTGAAGTGAACGATCCTGACACACCTGCGAAATCTAATCACACATATGACGATATCAGTTTACTAAATACTCGATCACTTCAGCCTAAGAAGGTTTGCATCTGGTGTCAATATTACTTACGCAATTGTGAGATACAGTACAGCACTTGGAGAATGTGAACATCTTTCAATAAGTCCAAATATCGACAGTGGCTTTGATGTATCACAAACATCATCCCAGTAGCTTCTACATCGTTTAATAAATGCTAGCTGTTAGACTGGTTGCAAGAAATTAAGAAATATTCCGACCATGATGTGGTACCGTAAGATAAATAGTAGTGTTAATTAGGCGTCTGCATCACAATATTTTGCGTGGAATCAAAGAAATGATGCAATCCAGTGGCTGGGAATCTTATCACACATATCAGAATCGAAATCCAATGAAATGCCTTAGGTTCCATGTTTCTCTTACTACAGAAGAGCAATAAGTGAACGATACTTATTGAGAAGGCCTGCATAATCATCCAGCTATTAGCTTTTTACATGAGCTTTTATGGGGGATTATTCAATAACTATGATGGAGTCACTTCGTGTTAAGTTAAATAAATTAACACCCTATCATCTCACTGATATTTAATATATTTCAAAAATATTTAACTACATTAATCACCTCCACACTGCATAAGCTGTTTCAAAACAACACAAGGATAACTTGATATAAAACGTCATCCAGTTGAAATTATTTTATGCCATACTAAATTGTTTTAAAAAGTTCAAAGTTATAGTGCATCATAGGCCACATATTTTTATTTATGTAAAATAGCTCTTCGTATGAAAGGTTGTAGTTATCGTAAACGTTAAGTTTCTTAGGAGCTATATCTGAAATGCGCTGCGTAACATTGCTAGTGATTATTGAACAATCTCAGCTAATCGCAACAATGGTTTGAATAGACGATTGGGGTGTACTGCTCTCAATTATGATGACGGTCTGGATGTTTAAGTTAGCATTAGCAGGTTCAGCACGACATTAGCATGCACACTAGTAGCAGAAATTGAGAAGATAAAGGGTGCTAAGTTGAAGCAGACAGAAATCCCCCAGCTTTGGTAAGGCCAGATTCAGTGACCTATTATATCTTCTAATGCTTCCTTGATATGAGACAAAGTTCATCTGAGACAGGTGAGACAATCAAAAATTAGCTGGGAAACGCTAAAGTGTTATGTTCCATGGGATGCGAACGCACGAGTGACCTTGAGCCAACCAATAATAAAAACAGGTGATTTTTACACGAAAAATGTTTATTTACTAAATGAATTAAACACATTAAACAGCATATCTTTCTCTGACATGACTTAAAAAACATCCGAGATATAATGAGCAGTGCCAATTTTTAAAATGTACCATATACCCATCAAGGTGACTGGAAACATGTTCGTTTTGTGGGCCGTTTATTGCCCCTATCCTGTTTTTCAATCTACCCGAGAAGTCCTCGATTGAATTACTATGGTTGCCAGTAACTGGATCGAGGAATACTTAGTAGGAAAATGTGCTGAACAAAATTGATTAAAATAAATAATACCAGCCCCAAACCTAACCATAATCCTTAGCCTAATACCTAACTTAACCCTTATCCTAACCCTGATGAGCTATTGACACATTGTCCTAACAGTACTTAAAAACGTGATCTGAGTGGAATTTGCCTCTTAGTTGGTGAATGGCATTTAAATTAGCGCAATACTAATAATTACAGGTCTCCCTATCTAACGCCCGGCATGAGTCCAGGGTCATTGGAGCGTTCGCACCCTCGGGACGTCATACTTCACCATTAGCTGCTTAGAAAGATGACACTCATAAATGAAGATCGTATAAACGTTTTTAGTTATGCAGAACTTTGGACTATGTGCCTCCCTAAATATTGTTTTAGTTAAGTATTTATGGCGTTTTCTATCTCAATAATCATTCGCCTCTTTCGTCAATCTGAAATGGTTTGAGTTCAAATAATAAGGTTAAAACTTCAGTTGAGTTATAATCCACTGAGAATCAAAAGAATTATGAAGAGATATATGAATACGTGTTAAAACTCTGAACTATTTACAAATACATTGGAAGCTGTACTTGTCTCGTTTGAAAACTTGACATTATTGATATTTTCGAGGAAAATCTATGGGCATTCCAAATCTCATAACACAGAACTAAACGTTTTTCAGAGATTATGCTGCGCATTTCTAAGCAGGTACGAAACTTTCCCCCACAACCTCCCTAGAAATACATAGCCCGAAAAGACAGAAATCAGTGAGTAATAAGCATGTCTAAAACTAAGAGAAAATGGTTATATCCCCTAAACTTGACCATACTTCACAATTTTAACCATCATTTAAACAATATTTAACCATTATCAAATTAGTGTTTTCTTGTGATTTAACTAATATCCAATTAGAATCCGACCAATGTTTTCAATTAATTAGCCACAGTTTTTTTATTTTGACCGTTATTTCCTGCTTTAAACACTATTTCACATGGATTTGCACGTTATATTACCAGTCTTACGATTTGGCTAAATGTACCCTTTTTTGGCCGACTGGAAAGTGCATGGACAACGTTCGTACTGACTGTGCACTTAGAAGGATGATGTTCATCATTATTTTATTTATTGTGGCATTATACAGCGATCGATCAACTTACTTGTAATTTCTATGGTTATCTTGAAGACGGATTATGTGGCGACTGAGCTTTAGAATTTACGCACTACAACAATACACAGTAACGCATATCATTAAAAACTATTCCATTCGCCCTTGCTCTTGTTCAATGGTGTAATATGCGAACCGCTTATCCAATATCCAAAACCGTATTTACGAGCTAGTATAAACCAATTTGATTTCTTTGTGCTCGCTTCTTGATTGTAAGGCATAGGTTTCTGATCTTCGGTAAACTTCTGTGTAGCTTGTCCCGCCACTCGACTGTCGTAGCTTTGGTTGACTCCAAAGGGAGTAGTGCTGGGATTAATCATATGTGGTTTGTAGTATGAGGTATGTTAAGACTGTTACTGCTGTGATTGGAGTTGATCCTTTCGCCAGTTAGTCCTCCCGTATCGTTGACAAGAGAAAAGAGATAGTAATAATAATGATAATAATAATAGATATAATTAGTGAAGTTATTCAGACTAAGAGACAGAAACGGAAATAGGAAAGCGTAACAACAGTCAGCTCATTAAGTTTGAAGAATAATATATATATCGGTAATAATAACAATAGTAATAGTAATTATAACAATAATAAGTTGTCAGGAGAGTAAGACGTGAGAGAATGTTAAGAAGTAAAACGACGAGTTTAATTGTCTACCCCTGAATGGTGTATGCGATTTTAAGGAGATAGACCATTTGGATTCAGTCCTTGTGTCGCTTCATGGTTGTCCAGCCTTCGCTTAAAGGCGTCCAAAGACGGTGCCATAGCTACATCTGCCGGTAAGGAATCCCAGGGACGGCAAACCCGCAGTGAAAAGGAGTGGGAGCGCACCCGGGTCCTTGCCCTCTGGTGAGCTATCCTTCTGGGATTTCCACGTGGGAGCCTATACCTACTCAATGGCAGAACACCTTTGTTTGGGTGATTCTGGTAATTTATTATTTTGTAGGCAGTAATCAAATCCCCCCTAAGCCGACGGTAACTAAGTGTGAACAGGCCTTATTTCTTCAACCTTTCATCATATGGTTTGTTTCGGAGACCAACCACTCCTTTTGTTGCCCGTCGTTGGACTCTTTCCAAGAGGTTGGCATCTCTTCTCAGCATTGGGGGTGCAATAATATTATGCACCTCAAGGTGTGGCCTGACGTATGTTTTGTACAACATTAGAAAGAGCTCAGGAGTGAGTGCACCTAACTGTCTATGCATTTTCATGTAAATTTATGTTTATATGAAAATAAATTATTGTTATTATTATAAAGTGTATGACCGCATATGCCCTCGCTACATCCCCTGTGTAATTTACGCTTGTGTCCATTTTTTCCGTTAGAACTAGACCTAAGTCGCGTTCCGACGTTGTGCAGGACAAGCTTTCATTGCACAGGGTGTAACTTGCATTCTGCAGTCTACAGGTGCGCAACTTCACTACTTTGCACTTTTTCAAGTTGAAAGTCATGCCACTGGCCACCGCCCAGTCTTCCAGAAGGTTTAGGTCTTCCTGTAGCCTATCTGAGTCCTCCGGACACTTTATCGCCCTCCATATTTTTACGTCGTCAGCGTACAGGAGAGTCGGGCAGCTCAGACGGCGTGGTAGATCATTGATGAAAATCAAAAACATCAGTGGTCCTAGGATAGAACCCTGCGACACTCCTGATGACGATCTGTGCCAAGATGATCGGACTCGGTTAACCTTAGTGCAAAATTGCCTGTCGGCTAGGTAGTCCTTCAACCATGACAGAAGTGGCTCACCTATGCCTGCCTGGCTTATTTTATGTAGGAGAAGGTCATGGTGAACAGTGTCAAAGTGTCTAGGAAGACCACATGGACTGGTACGTTCAAGTCCCAGCATGATGTCCAGTCGTCCCAAGCTGACAGTAGGTTAGTGACGCAGGATCTGCCTTTTCTGAAACCATGTTGGGCTTCATGTAGTATATTAGTCCTATCGAAATATTCCCTGATGTGGTCGTCAATAATACTTTCCAGTACTTTTGATACCACTGGGAGTAGAGCTACTGGTCTATAGCTAGCAGCGTTTTGCCTGTCCCCACCCTTGAAGATTGGAGAAAGGATGGCTCTTTTCCACTCCCTTGGCAGGGTCCCCGAATCCATTGAGTGTTGGAACAAGTCGCACAGGGGTCTACAGAGAGCCTCGGCGCACTGTTTCAGAACAGATGACCTGGGGACTTCCCAGGTATGAGTCGCTGTAGCTTCCTTAGTACTATTGCGGGGTTTATTTGGGGAGTAGTCGCTAGGTCTTCCTCCTCTGAAATAGTGGTGCCACCATTTTGGTCCGTAACTGTAATATCCACATTGCTGTTTAGCTGTTTAGCGAAGGCTGAACTGAATGTTTCAGCCATCTCCAGACTAGTGAGATATTGACCGTTTGGGCCTACTAAGGCGCATGCCCCTTGGTTTGTCGGTTTTCTTTCCGACATGAATCGGTACAAGTTTTTAGGGTTTGATAGGAGTTTTTTAGCAAGGTTAGCCTGGAATGACCTTCTGTCCCTCCTGACTCTTGCATTACACCGGTTCCTGAGTTCGAGGTATGCATCATGGTCGGTCTGACTCTTAGATACACGCCACGTAAACCAAGCCTTCCGCTTTGCTTGCAGAATACGTTGCGTGCCTCTCTTCAACCATGACGTCTTTCTCTTAGGCTGTGTTGTGACTAAAGGGACGGTATCCGAGATTGCTATATGGATAATCTTTTTTACCACTTCCCAGTGTTCATCCACAGATAGGTCGTCCCATGCTAAGGGCCAGTCTGCGTCGGACAAGAGCCTCCGCATTTCAGCATAGTCAGCCTTGCTGTAGCACAGACATGGTCGCGTAACATCCCATTGCAAACGCTCACGGAGGACAAGATCGAAACCTATGACTGCATGGTCACTGCTTCCCAGAGGAGTCATGATCTGGACCTTTTCGACGAGTAGCTGGTCACTAGTTAGAATATAATCTAGTTTTGATGACTTTCCACTAGGGCCCCACCTAGTGTCGTCTCCAACATTCTCAGTCAGTCCCGTGTTTCGAATAGTTTGCAGTAGGTTTCGGCCAAATTTTCCCTTAGCACACCCGGAGCCGAGGTTCAGTGATGGAGCATTGAAATCTCCAGCTATGGTGATTTGGTCGTAGCCCAAATCTCGTATTCCTGTGATAGTGCTGAGCAGTAGCTGATTGTGCTCTGCCCCACAGGTGGGAGATCGGTAGATGCCACCCAGTAAGTGCTTGGTGTGGCCTACGGTGAAATGACACCATATGGAGTCTGGGAGTTCGATAAGTGGTGGGTCCGTTGCGCGCACACATTTAAGTTGCCTATCAAAGTATATAGCAACTCCCCCTCCTTCCTTATTATCCCTGTCTCTTCTGACCAGTACCATATCACCTATACTGATTTCATTGTCGGCGATAGTGGGGTTTAGCCACGTTTCAGTGAGAATGATTATTTTCAGTTGAAGGTGTGCTTGGAGATTTCGGAGTTCACCTACTTTCCCCCTCAGCCCCCTCACATTGCTATATAGGCAACTGACAGTGAGTCTAACAACCTCAGAGTGTTGTGGGGTAGTTGACGTGAAACCGTCTGCTGGTGGGGGACTTGATGTTGGAACTAGTTGGCCGATTCCGATAGAACCGGCCCGTTGTAGTTTTTTTCAATGGATTTAGGCAGGACACTTGGGAGACACAGACTATTATTCTCAGAGCTGCATCGCTCTAGTGTCACCGAAGCTTGGGGTCGTATTAAAGCCTCAGTTTGCTGCCTCCTTATATTTCTGGGTCTGCTTTCACAGCATCGGATGTGTCCTCCAATTTTTCCCTTGGTCTCATACCACCGTTGAAGTGATATGGACAACTGCTCCGGGGAGTTGAATGTGACACATAGCAGCTTTGGAGAGTTAATCAATGTTAGATGAGCGGGACGAGGTAGTCGGAAAATGGAGATGGCTCCAGAAGCGCCAGGGGCCATCTGAGATGACAGCCATCTCCATTGTTGTACGTCGTGCATGTGTTTTTCACAAGCAGTGCCGGTTTCCAGCTCCGGAACACCGTGTACCACCATAGAGGTGGAAGGCATCAGTTCCGGTGACTCCCTCGCCATATTTCTGATAGCCCATGGTCTATCTTGCCGCGCCTTATGTTAGAACTTCTGTCCAGGGCTAGTACCTGAGCCATTAACAGTACTTTTTCGGCCTCTTCGGCAGAGTCCAGTGTAACCCGTAATGGGGGTGGCTTACCCTGAGGCGTTTGGACACTCCTGTACAGCTTATTTAATAAAGCTAGCTCCTTAAAGCTGTAAATAGCCATACAACTTTGATGAGTTTCGATGTGACTGACCCAGTTACCGTAATGGGAGGGCTCTAGTAAACACAATGGGACAAACTACACTGTAGTAACCACCCTGGTACATCATCTTTCTCTATCAGTAAGAGCTTCAGGCTGTACAGTGAAACTAATTATGAGGTGGGTTGAGAAACGGAGCTAGAATATGGACAGTTTAAAGGACAATAAAGCTAGTAGTCACGGAAAATTGTGAAACTTTTGTTGTTTCTTAATTCTGATTAGTTGTTCGAGGTCAGAGGTAGAGTAGCGTGGGCGATCAAAGAAGTTCGTAAAGTCAAATGTACCTCACTCGCCTCTCTGCCAACGATTAATGTGTTCAACCATGCTAAGTGAAACTCATAGTGGTCAACTGGATTTTCAAGGGAAGAGAGCTGTGATTGTATATCTATACGTTCGCTTAAAATCAACTTCAATAAATACCCCTTTGGGTAGCGGTAAGAGTTACGTTCTTGCTACGCTAATTAAGGCGATGTTAATAGCAGCCTAGTCACTAGGCAAAGTGAGGCAGACCAAACAGTTAGCAGATAGTCTGACCAAAGCTCACGACTATCAGGATAGATGGCTAACCTGTAATCATGTGTACTATTTACATACTATTATTACTGCCTTGTGTTCCAAGTGGAACATGAGGGTTCAACAACACATTCCCACTTTCTTATGTCTTCCACTAATCTCTTCATCTGTTCCACGATTGACCATAACGACTTATCTCCTCCTCACCACATGATCTCCCCCAGTCACCCCCTCACCCACGACCCACTTATCGTTACCCATTGAGATTCTTTTCGGGCAATGGCCTGCACTTGTGCCCGATTCACCTCTATTTTCTCCCATATATTTGGTTTTTTCCCAGCCAGAGTTTCTCGCTACTGATTCTTTCTGGCCATTTCACTTTAAGTATTTAGCGAAGGCATTACTAGCTTGCTAGGCTACTAGCTTTCTAGTTTTCTAGCCGGTCCCAAGCCCGGGTAAAGAGGGAGGGTTGGGGCGTGGTGCTAGCAACTCCACCCCCGTAAAACAACCAAATCGCTACAGAAACTTCAACGAATAAATATATTAAAAATTCTAAAAACATATACAATAACCTTATTTTATGCTGGAATCGGAGAGGCGAAATGACGCAGGCTGGTGAAAGCCTTCGGGAAACCAGTCAGCCGATATGCCTTCTTTCGATGAATGATCGTACAATGTACGAAACTGGAAAGGCTGCCCAGATAGCCGCAGAAATGAGAAGCTACGGAATAGAAGTGTTGGGAATCTGCGAAAGCAGACGGAACGGAACCGGAAGGTGCCAACTACCTACTGGAGAGACAGTAATCTATTCCGGTCACCCAGAGGACAACCATGAGCACAGCTAGGGAGTGGCCATCATGATGTCACCAACAGCAACCAAAGCTCTCATGCAGTGGGAACCAATCTCCTCCAGGATAATGACAGCCAGGTTCAACTCAAAAGGAAGGAAAGTTACAATCATCCAATGCCATGCGCCTACAAACGTCTCAGAGCAAGAGAAGAAGGAGGCGTTCTACAGACAACTACAAGTAATAATGGACAACGTCCCAAATGGCGATATCAAAATCCTGATGGGTGACATTGATGTGAGGCTGGGAGGAGACAACACAGGAAGAGAACTCACCATGGGTCGTGAGGCTCTAGGTGAAATGAACGACAATGGTGAGCTCTTCTCAGACTTCTGCGTCTTTATTGATTTAAGGATTGGTGGCAGTGAGTTAAAACACAAGGATATACACAAGACGACATGGATTTCACCAGATGGACACACCAAAAACCAGACAGACTTCATTTCAATTTCAAGAAAGTGGAGACGGACGTTCTTGATACAAGATCGACGAGACGAGCAGATGTGGGTTCAGACCACTATCTAGTAGAAGGGACTTTCAAGGTGAAGCTAAAAGCTTCGAGGATAGCTGGGGATAGGCCACAATGCAAGTTCAACACTCAATTACCGAAGGACACAACCACATACGACAATTTCACTGGAACTGTCAGAGCAAAGCAGGAAACACTACATGACATCACTGAAGAATGATACGTAGAAGACCACTGGAACTCTCTGAAGGTGATTTTCGACGAAACGTGTTCAAGGGTTTTGGGAAGAAAGAAGAGACAAGACAATGAATGGCTTTCAATAGACACTTGGGAGCTAATAGTGGAGAGGAGAATGGTGAGAGAGAAAATGATTCAATGCGATGACGGACAAGAGAAAGAGACGCTGAGCTCAACATACGCAGCGCCGGACAAAGAAGTGAAGAAGAGTGCTAGGAAGGACAAAAGACGATTCTACTGCAACCTGGCCACTGAAGCTGAAAACGCAGCAGGCGAAAGGGACCTAAGAACACTATATCAGGTAACCAAGTCTCTATCCGGGAATAGATCAACACAAGCGAAACCTATAAAAGACAGCCAAGAAAACCCAACTACCAAGGAAGAAAGACAGATTAGACAATGGGCGGATCACTTCAAAGGACTCTTGAACCAATCACCACCTGCAACCCGTCCAGAAATATCAACAACAGCGGGTGCACAGATGCAAGTTGACACCAATCCTCCAACGAAAGCTGAAGTCTTGAATGCAATCAAGCTTCTGAAAGCTGGAAAAGCGGCTGGATCAGATGGAATACCCCCTAAAGCACTGAAAGCAGACCCAGAGACGACAGCAAATATGCTGACTCCATTATTGCAAAAGGTCTGGAAGCAGGGAAAGGTTGGAAGGTGGAAGAAAGGTTACCTTGTGAAACTATCAAAGAAGAGAGACTTAGGATTCTGCGAGAACTGACGAGGAATCATGCTCTTGTCGACGCCAAGTAAAATCCTGTGTCGCATCACCCTCGAGAGAATAAAGGAAGCACTGGATACAGAACTCCGACCAGAACAAGCTGGATTCAGGAAAGGCAAATCATGTTCTGACCAAATTGACACTCTACGCATCATCACAGAACAAAGCATGGAATGGTAATCAAACCTCTACCTCAACTTTATAGACTTTGAGAAGGCCTTCGACAGACAGCGTTGACCATGAAGTAATTTGGAAACTACTCGAGTACTACGGCGTGTAGTGCCCAAATATTCATCAACCTTATTCAACAGCTGTACGACAACGGCACATGTCAAGTCATCCACGACGGAAAAATCAGGGAGGCGTTTGGAGTAAACACAGAATTCAGACAAGGGTGCTTACTATCACCAATGATATTCCTAATTGTGGTGGACTGGATTATGCATCAGAAATTGGGGAACGAGAAGACAGGGATATCCTGGACTGACGCGAGGAACCTAGAAGACCTGGATTTCGCGCGTGGATGATTTATGTTTGATGTCACTGTCACAAAATCGAAGACTTACAAGTGAGCGAAAACCGACAAACTGGTCGAAGAAGCAGCCAGCGAAGACAGGACTCCAGGTGAACATAGACAAGACGGAGGTTACGAAAATAACCAGCTAACAACAACAGCAGTAACATCCAGCGTCAATCACCATCAACAGGAGGGATTTGAAAGAGGTTACTTCACTCACTTATCTAGGGAGCACTGTCTCAACTACAGGTAGTCGGAACGGACGATGACGTCAAATCGAGCGGGAATCAGCGAGGCGAGAAACACATTCATCAACCTGAAATCAATCTGGAAATCATCGTCACTCAGCCAGCATCAACAACAAAATTCAGTCGGATTTTCAATACAAACGTCAAGTCTGTTCTTCCATACGGATCAGAAACTTGGTGGGTGGGTCACAAAGAATATTTCCAACAGCCTGTTGCACACCTTTATCAACAACTATCTTCGCTCTATACTGAAGATCAGATGGCCGGGCGGGAAATAATCACCAACAAGAAACTATGGGAACAAACAAAACAAGAACCAATCGGCCAACAAATATGCAGGAGAAAGTGGATGGAGATGGATTGGACACTCGCTGAGGAGACCGTTGGGGTACATCGTGCGCGCGTCAGGCCATTCCTTGAGTGGAACTCGAAAGGGAAGTGGCGAGTGCGTCGTCGGTACGAGAGTGACATGCAGGAGATCGTGTGAAGAGGAGTTGAAGGAGTATGGACTAAGATGGATGCAGGTGAAAAGTACAGCAGAAGACAGAATTGGCAAGTGAAGACGTGAAGTTGAAGCTGTATGTTCCACTTTGAACCCAAGGGAACAATAATAATAATCTAGCGAGGGCAGCTGTTGGTAGAAGCTGACAGTGGCTTTTTGGAAATCCTTTTCGTGACACGCAGTGCAAGCTTCTGACTCATATAGAAAAACTGGCTGATTGACTTCATAATTTGTGTTGAAAATCAGAATCTTGGTGTTTATGCTGGCTGAGCTCAGAAGATTTCTCAACTGGTTTCAGTTTGATGAAGGCATATCTTGCCTTTCCGATTCTGACTGCATCTGACATCTTCATTCGTGCCAATTACCTGTGGTTGAAACAATGCTGACTGCCTAGATAAGTGAAGAGAGTGACCTCTTTAAAGTTCCTCCTGTTCATTGTGATTGGTGTTGGTTGTTATGGCTGTCAGCGTTGATTGGTTATCTGCATCACTTCCATCTTCCTATGTTCGCCTCGAGGCTTGGCTTTACCGCCTGCATCTTCTGTTAGCTTGTTGGTCTTCACCAGTGAGTCTGAGTTTATGTGGCATTAAGCATTAATCATCCACGCACGAAATTCAGACCTTTTAGAGTCTTCTAACCGGGGGACCAGCGTATTCCCGTCTTCTCAATCCCTGTGCACAGTCTGACGCATAATCCAATCTACCACAATTAAGGATATGATCTGTGAGAATAGGCAGCCTTGTCTTAATCCTGTATTCATTTTGAACGCGTCGCTCAATTTTCCATCGTGGATCACCTGACACGTAGCAATGTCTTACAGCCAGCTGTTGAATGAGGTTTATTAGATCTTGAGGAGTTATTTTTTACTGAAGCCTAACGAAAGTGATATCTTATCCGTTAAAACTGACTTAGTAACTGGTTTCCCGTAACTCTGCAGAGGAAAATGAACCATATCGCTACATAAAATTCCAAGCACTGCAAAATTAACGAAACCAAGCTTATATCTGGGGTCTGAGACTGATGTGAACTGACGAAAGCCTCTTGCAAGTCCTTCAATCGATGTGTCATCTTGTTACGGAACAACTAAATAGGGCGGCATTGGATGCCTACAAGTTGTTTAAAGGTGGCAGCACTGTTCAGATTGCTAATGATTTGGAACAGATGTGCTTGAGATCTACGGGTGCTGTTTGAATAGATATAGTCCATCCAAATTGATAATTGGAGAGTCAGTAATCCACTCTCGTCACCCGCATGACAGCCACGGGTACAATCATGAAGGGCCTATCATGGTGTCACCAACAACTGTCAAAGCTATTATTTGGCGTGATACAATATCATTCAGGATAATGACAGTAACATTCAACTCAAACAACTAAGGAAAAAGTAAGGGTGAAGATGGGAGCAGAAAACACAGGTAGAGAACTCACCATGGGTTAAGAGACTTGAAGAAATGAATGATAGTGATGAACTCTTCACAGACTTCTGTGCATTCAGTGATTTTGTGATTAAAGGTAGCGCATAGGGGCAAAAGGACATCCACAGGCCGACAGGGATTTCACCCGGTGGATACAACAAATATCAGATAGAATCTATCTCAATTTCGAGAGAGCGAGAAGTAGCCTTCTGAGTATAAATTCGAGAAGAGAAATAGACCAGCACCCAAACGACTGTATAATATAAGAAACATTCAACGTGATTCTGTAAGTGGACAGGACGGCTAGAGGAAAACCGCAGTTCAAGTTTAGCATCCAGAAACTGAAGGATGAAACTATATTGGATGTATTCACTGAGGCCATCACAGTAAATTTAAAGACACCATGAAGCAGCGCATAGGAAAACTGAGTGGAAGGATACTGGAAATTCCCGGAATCGACATCGAAAAAAGCCTTTATGGTCATCCTTAAAGGAAGAAGAGTCAAGGTAGTGATTCGTGAAGGGTGACTGAGAGAAGAGTTGCAATGATACACAAGCTGAACTACCACAAAAATGAACACATGAAGGAGAAGCTGTACTCAACGCACAACCTTCTAAGCTGAGAAGTGGAAAAGGGTGCTAGGAAATACAAAACACAATTCCAAGATACGCTGAAAACTGAAAAGAAACAAGCCGTATGTAAAAGAGAACCCATGGCAGTCTACCAAATTACCGGGTGATTGTCAAGGAAGATAGATAATTATGGGTGTGACCATCCTTAGTTAGTGAAAAATGAGGACCAAAGGGGATGGTGGAGTGAGCATTTCTTAGAACTTTTGAATGAAGTGAACAAGTCAAGGGTTCGTGGGGAGGGAAAACAGTAAACTGGCGATCTTCAACGTACTGACGAAAATGCCTGGTGGAAGCACAAATGGCAAGGAGTTCTCGGTCAAAGTGCTATATCGCGTATGGCATCAGAGCTTCCCGGAAAAGAAAGCCAAGGATGTCCATGTGTTATTCATAAGTTGCTGCAAGACAGCTCCTATAGCCGTGTTAGATGTGTCGACCGAAGTACTGAGGGGAAGTTCAATATCCAGACGCAATAACACATTGGCGTATGCAAAAGCCATTCTGATTTCCCTTAGTGCTTCCAGTGTTCTATGAGTACACGTTAGTGCATTAAACCTAACTTTCACGAAATTGGTCAATGCCGTCAAAACATGTACTCATTGCGAAACACAACGTAGGTAGTGACTTACCTTGCAAAGATGTTGGCTCCAGGAAGCTGGATTGCCTGGGCTTTCTCAGCTGGAGGACGATTGGCACCTCTATCAACCACAATTGATATCTGCCTAGACTGACTGTTACCGAGTATTACAGCCACTGCATGAATAACTCTGTGAAGATACGGACTCGCAGTCTTCGAGAAATTACCAAACAAAACCGAATTCTTCCTAAACACAACTATATTGACAACAAACTGTTAAGAAACTGCAAAATTTATTGTTTGACTTGAGGAAATATGTCACAAAAACACGTTACAAACCATCCGTTATAACGTTATCCACCATGAAAATACCAAGAGCACAGTGATAGTATGCCAAAAGCCTAGGGGTGAGCAAAAGCGTACATTCAAACAATAAACGTATTTAAGTCCAATGAACTGCAGTCTAACGATCGCAAAGTGCGATATGTGTTGTAATTAATTGTAATCGTAGTATTATTATCTCGAGATGACCGAATTACAAGAATCCAAACAAAACACAGAGAGGGCGGAATTCAGGAATTTGTATTTAGCGGAATTATATTTCAATTCATATAAGAAATATTAACAATCAACAGTAAGTATTTAAACAATACAGAGATAGAAATAGTCAATCACCACATCTGCCACACGTCGAATGTCTCCTTGCGTATTTCTAATGATATCGCGGTTTGCCTGCCAGTCTCTGCGATCTTCTGATTGATTCTGTGATATTATTTCCATCAGTATCATCTAGACTTATTTCTGAATTATCTACAAAGTCATGATTAGTAGCGGAGTCATTATAATCATAATCGGAACGACCTACCTAATTTATTCTCACTTGATCCAAGTGTCTGTTATGAACTGAATTATCTTCACTGTCTAATATCTTCACCTCCCGATTTCCCATTCTTTGTAGTATGATACCAATAGAAGGCCTATAATCATTCCCTCTGTAATAATGTACATCAGAAGTCGCCAACATCAGATGCTTTCTGAGAATTCGGGATTTGAATAGTTTTGGAGGACTTTCATGGGTATTTGTATACTCCGCATTGCGATATTGAAGTAAGAAGTTATCCACACATCTCTCTAGCTCATCAAGATTTTGAGGACTCATTGATGCTATAGCACTCTTTAATGTTCGTACAAAATTTTCTGCCAACCCGTTTGACTGAGGATGACATGGTGCTGTGTACAAACGACGACAACCTATATGTTTGAGCCAATCATTGAAGTTCTTCTCCGTAAAATGAGTACCATTGTCAGTAACTAAGACATCTGGAATTCCTTCTCGACTAAAAATCTTTCTCAACGCTCTGTGAGTGAATTTGGCATTAGGACTATCTGTAATGATGACTTCTGGCTATCTAGAATAAGAATCCAAAATAACTAAAGCATAATATGAATTTAAGAATGGACCACAGTAATCTGCATGAATACGCTGCCAAACCTCACAAGATGCAGGCCACGGTGTCCACGATGACTTCCCATAGGACATTTTATGCAAACAGCTAGAACAGCTCTTTGATCTTTTGTTAATATCAGCATCAATTTCCGGCCACCAGCATGTTAGGCGTGCTAATGATTTCATCTTACCAGCTCCTAGATGAGCAGAATGTAGATCATCCAAAATCGCAGATATTAATGTTGGAGGAATAATAATTCTATCATTCAGACATAGAAATCATTCAGGATGGACTGAAATCTCATCTCTTCGCTTATAAAAGCCTGGAAATTTTCGCTTACACTGAACATTCCAACCTCTTTTTGTTGCATTTATAACGCATCCGTAATATTTCCGAGTATCATTTTAAGTCGAGCTCGATTCAATAGTGTAATCATATGCACTTATTTCTAAACTCCATCTTTAAACCATAGCAGTAGATGATTTATTCAAAGATTTTTCTGGATTGTAAATGAATTTCAAAGCCTGATGATCAGTAACTATGTGAAACTTAGTACCAAAGAGATACTTGTGCAAGCGTCTTATTGCCCATACAAGTTCTTGAGCTGCTTTCTGGGTTTGTGAGTACCCTTGTTCACTCTTACTTAGACGTTTTGAAATACAAATAACAGGTTGTCCATTTTGCTCAAGTGCTGCAGCTACCTATCCATGATCTCAGCGATGACATATTATTAGGTGACGGTGCTTGAATTAGAGGTGCAAAACGACTAGCATCAGGTCTGAAACCTTCGGAATCTACTGTGTATCCCAAGCGTGATACAGACGACAAAGTGAAATGACATTTAGATGGATTAACAAGAACATTATTCTCACATAAACGCCTGAACAGTTTTAAAAGACGTTCATTATGCAATTCGATATTAGGACCATGAACTATAATGTCGTCTTGGTATGACTCAACACCATCTAATCCATCTCTCATTTGATTTATTACATTTTGAAATATTGCAGGTGAAACCTTTAAACCAAAAGACAAGAATTTATACTTGAACAATCCAAATGGAGTATTAATGGTTGTTAATGCACTAGACGCCTCATCAAGAGGAGTTTGCAAATAGGCATCTTTTAGATCTATTTTGGAAAAGTATCTTGAGCCATGTAGCTTGTAGAGAATGTCTTCAGTTTCTAGAGTAGTGCAACTTTGCTGTAGTAGACGACTATTGAGTGTAAGGCGGTAGTCACCACAAATTCTAGGTGTTTTTCCATCAGCCTTTAGTGGCGTAACAATAGGAGTAGCCCAATTTGAAGACTCAACTGGCATAAGTATGCCTTGCTCAACCAACTTGTCTAACTCTTTCTTAACTGCATCTCGCAATCCATATGGAATTAATCGGCGTTTCAGGAAGATAGGATCACCCTCTATTTCAAGATGGATGGGCTGAATCTTCATACCACCTACACTCTTTGAGCATTGGAGAAGTAATTCTCTGAACAAAGATTCATCAAACAACTCAGTACAAAGTGAGATTTCGACATTTAACAATCTAAGGGCTTTTAATCCCAATAAAGATGGACCATATTCACTAACAAGAAAGGGAATATTTACAAAATTACCACTGTCTGATTTCAAAGAAATGTTAGTAGCACCGATAAGAGGTAACTTTTGACCAGTTATGCCTGTAATTAAACTAGCAGTAGGATCTATCTGGACATTCTTACAAATCGATTGTAAATCTTTCTTAGAAATTATAGATTCAGTACTCCCAGTATCAATTATAAAACAATGGGACTTGCCTGAACTTGTAGTGACGGTTCTCATTAGATGAGATTGAGTATTGGGAAAAGTTGAAAGAGATATCGACTGCATTTTACCAGATAAATTGGAAAAATTATCAGGATTCTGAGTAACAAAAGTATTCGAACTTCTGCAAACAGTCTTGATGTGTCCAACTTTACCACATTGTGACACTTAGCACCCCGAAAACGGAAAGTGCTTCGTAGATGTAACTTTCCACAGGATAAACACGGTTTAATGTTTTTGATCTCTGGCTGCATTCTATTACCTGTGGACGGCAGTTTGGATTGCTTTCCATGAACACTTGTATTTTCGACTTTAGAAAGCATGACATCAGATACTGACGTAGTGGGAGCAGAGTATTCACTGTTGACATCTTCATATGTAATACATAAATCTTTAGCAGTTTGGAAGATACAAGAAGGAATCTGAATTAATTCTTTCTCTAACTTGGGAATATTGATTCCAGCAATTAGACGATCACGTAGTTGAGTATGCAGCTGATCTCCAAAGTAACACTTTGAAGCTTGAATTTGAAGTTGAAGAATGAACTCTCGAATCTTCTGGTTGGGAGCACGAACTAGTTTTTTTTATTAAGCCCTCTCTCTGGTCTCAAAAGTAGTTATATGGAAGTGATGTATCAGAAGTTCACGGAGCTTACCATATTGCAGAGAAATTGGTTCATCTGGAAACGACAGAGTCTTCACTAGTCTATATGCATCTAGCCCAATAGTAGTAATGAAATGTGCTGGTATTTTGTCATCCCGAACGTTCTTTGAAATGCACCACGCATCGAAGCATTCCAAATAATCAGCATTCAAGATAACCAGCAATTTGCCGTGGAGAACCATTTAAAGGGAATTTTCCCAGGTTATTTAGTTCCATCGCGACGCCAATTTGTAGTAATTTATTGTAATAGGAATATTAGTATTTCGAGATGACCGAATTACACGAATCCAACCAAAATACAGAGAGGGCGGAATTCAGGAAGTTGTATTTAGCGGAATTATTATTCAATTCATATAAGAAATATATTAGGAAGCAATAGTAAGTATTTAAACAATACAGAGATACAAATAATCAATCTCCACAATATGGTACATTTGGTGCATGTATAGATTTGAAGGTGCAATTGTCAATGCAGTTGAAGATTGAAGTATCAATTCATGGTTGTTTGCTCAAACCCAACACCTCCATATTTTTTGCCGGAGTCATTGATCCAGCAGACATCGTCTCATCGTTCGCTGTTCAGTGGAAGGCGGAAAACTTTCAGAAGTATTATCTTCATTTGTTGCCATTACATTTCACAGCCAACTCTCAGAAACTGTCAGTATCCAACTCTTACAACGCTGGACCTCACGCTGTCCCTGGAAGTCTTTCAGAAACAATTTGTAATAACCAACGCGAAAAACCAGAACACAGATTGGCTACTCGAGAATCCTTTATTCTTACGCCAATATGTAACCAACAATAAGGTTATTAAACACAAGGTTACTTTTGATAGTTATCGATCTTCCACCGAACAGCGAACGATGAGACAATGACTGGTGGATTGATGACTACCAAAAAAAGTATGGAGGAGATGGGTTTGAGCAAACAATCATGAATTGCTCTTTTAATCTTCAAATAAATTGACACTCCCCGGCAAAATACGGATCCATCCTGTCAATGTAGTTGAAGATTGAACGATCAATTCATTGTTGTTTGCTCAAAACCAACGACAGTCATCGTCTCATCGGTCGCTGTCCAGAAAGAAGTCAGCAATAAACCGTCAGAAGTAATATTGTGATTTATTATTGTAATATTCGGTCACAGACCTTAGTAGAAATATTTTTATATGTTGGTGTTACAATAAAGAATTCTCAAGCGGCCAATCGGTGTTTTGGTTTTTGCGTCCGTTATTACTAGGCGTTTCTGAAAAACTTCAAGGAACAGCGTGAGCCCGAGCGTAGCAAGAGCTGGGCATTAACGGTTTACGAGACGTGGCTAACAGATCCTTTTTTCCATCACGACCAATACACGTCAACTTGAATGCCATTGCGAGAACCTAAGTCACACGGACAGAGCTGAAATGGAAAACAAACGGCAAAGCCAACACAACACAGGCATACCCACAGCACAATCTCACACATCGATGACGACCATCGCCTTTCAGTTAAAGGCACCCTCTTGACATCTTGCAACACAGTCGCCACTTTCTAGAATGACTCTTGCAGAACGCAACGTGACCATAGCAGCACCTCATGATACTCTTCACACACCCTTTTATCTACTCACTACCAATTACCACTGAAATCGCTTGCCACTCATTTTGCCTCAGTTCTAGTAATGGTGAAATGTGCAAGCCTCAGTCATCTACACTCTCGCTCCCCGGCGTGTGGGACCACAGCTAGCCCTTATCTCCGTGTGCATGTCATTCTCATCACTAGCCTGCCTGGCGTATACGACCTATCTGCTCTATTTAACATCAATCAATTCATTCACGGATGTGGAAGACTCAAAACAACTTCAGAAGTAAGCACGACGAAAATTTTAACAAAATTACGACTAACAACAAGATACGAAAACAGCAAGTTACCACAATTTATCCAAAAACACCGATTGATATGACACACCATATATATATATATAAACAGTGCAAATAACCTCCTGGATCATGTCTCGATGTAATTCCATCGAATATTTGCAGGAATACACCAGTACGCCTGAAACCCTTATCAGGTTGACGCCATAGGCTGAAAAATCGTCTCAGAATTCATCTCTGGCTTCATTCTATAATTTATATCTTTGTAGCGGTAGATAATTCCCCAAAATTATTGACCACAGCAATCACTCATAGGATGCTGACCACCCCTGTTTAAGTCGACTTGTTTGGCTGAAGGCTTCCGGTCAAGCATCCCCGCCATTTGGCACCCCGTCGTGTCACGTGCACGATCCCTGGCTAGCTAAGCGTCCGTCTGAAGGCTTGTTTTGGTCCCGAAATATATCACTTAGTTTGGACGATCAAATATTGGCTTTTGCTTTGTTGTTGGTACGCGAGAATGATTTAGAGGCTGTGTAAGAGAATTCCGTCACCCTCTTAACTGGTGAGGCCAACCGCGAACTTCATCTACGACAAATACGCAGATAACCCCGGTGATTTCGTTCCATTTTGTATTTGTTCTTGTACCATATATTATTCGACATAATTTTCGTCATGAGTGATCTTAGTCCCAAGGTCATCCGTATCCACTCAACTCCTAAAACCATTCAGCTCGTACCATACTGGCCAGATAATGCTGAAACGGGGTTTCAGCTAGCTGAAGCAGATTTTTGTGAGCATGGGATAACCGATCAACGTTCACAGTTACTTGCAGTTATTCACGCCCCACCGCGCGAATTCAGCAAGTACGTAACATCACAGATGTTGAGTCCCGAGGTAAGTAACTCGTACGAGTTGCTCAAAGCATCCCTCCTCAGGAGAAACGTTCTCACGGACCGACAACGTCTAGATGAATTATTTCGTAACATCGAGTTAGGAGTTCACTCAGTCATGAGCATGCTGACAAGAACGAGAGAAGTTATTGGCCAAAATCAGTTCGATGAAGGACTATTTAGAGAACTCTTCTTAAACAAGCTGCCACAGTATGTACAGACTGTACTTGTGACACTTAAGGGTGTTGTAATAGATGACTTAGCTATTACTGCAGATAGGATTCTAGAAATAACTAAACGGTCAGTTCCTGAAATATGCTCGATGACTGAGCAGACTTCGAGTAAGGATCCTGCAATCATAGAGTTACGCAACTCCATCCAACAGATGTTCAGGTCGAACGTGCATTCTAACTCCTCCGACCGTGGTCCTAAATCTCCTCAACGCAGGAACTCACGTGGTCGATCTAAGTACAAACCACGTTCACTGAAAAACCCCGACTGGTGCTGGTAACACAACACCTATGGCCGAGAAGCGAAGTGTTGCCGTAAGCTTTGTAACCGGAAATGTCTCAAAGTCTGTGGGAAACTATGCCGCCGGCAGGCGTTAGCGGCAACCGTCGCCGGTGGCACTAGCCGACTTCTTTACATCCATGATGTGATAAGCCAGACTCGATACTTAGTCGACGCAGGTGCCGAAGTCAGCGTCCTTCCTGCTACAGCATCAGATCGACAGAAGGAACCCACCTTCAACTTACAGGCTGCAAATGAAAAACCAATCGCAACCTTTGGTAGGAAATACGCCTATCTGAACGCAGGTTTACGCAAACCTATTCGATGGATTTTCCTTCTCGCTGACGTTACAATGCCCATCATTGGCACGGACCTACTTAACCATCATGATTTACTCGTAGACGTCCGCCGAAAACGACTGATTGACAATACTACTAGTCTGTCTATCAAGGGCATCAGCTACATAGGCCCTAGTTTGTCACCCGTTAAGATAAAGTCAATTCTTGATCCAACTTTTCAACCTATGGTTGACAAGTATCCGGAACTTAATTGCCCGTCGGACGACCTACCGTGCATAACCAGCAATGTTATGCACCACATCATTACCACAGGACAACCTGTGACATCTAAAGCACGACGATTAACTCCTGAAAAACTGAGAATCGTCAGGAATGAATTTGACCATATGCTTACCCTTGGCATCATTCGACCTACGAATAGCCCATGGGAATCCCCACTTCATATGGTTCCGAAAAAGGATAGCAATGATTGGCGACCCACCGGTAATTACCGGCGAGTGAATGCCAAAACAACCCCCGATTGCTACCCGTTGCCTCATATACAGGACTTGACGGCAACCTTATCAGGCGCGACTGTATTCTCCAAAATCGACTTGGTTAAAGCGTATAACCAACTCCCGATGGCGACAGAAGATATCCCGAAAACGACTATCATTACGCCTTTCGGACTTTTTGAATTTCTACGTATGCCATTCGGTCTTCGGAATGCAGCCCAAACATTCCAACGCTTCATTGACGAAGTATTTCGCGGTCTCGACTTTGTATACGCATACTTAGACGACTGCCTCATTGCCAGTTCAGACAAGGAAACTCACCTTAGGCACTTGAACTTGGCATTTGACAGGTTACGCCAGCATGGTGTTATCATTAATATTCAAAAGTGTCAAATCGGTGTTGACTCACTCGACTTCCTGGGTCACACTATTGACTGCAAGGGCATTCGCCCAATGGCTACCAAGGTCGAGGCTATATTGAAACCGGCTTACTTGGAGGGTAATCCTATTAGCATAGAGCTGAACGTACCCCATAATCCACAAGTAAAAGAAGATCGTTTAGACATCGACGAAGTCACTAGCACAGCGACAGCTACCGAACCTTCTATCGAGCCTCCCAAGAAAACCCGTTCTGGACGCACCGTAAGGTTCCCAGAATATCTGCACACTTATTTAACATAACGAAGTCGTGTGATTCACGCAACTCATTCGTTTGTGGTACTGACTATTTTTTTTGACGTATCAATTTTTTTTATATACAGTACCACAGAACACAAAAATTTTTTTCTCAACAGTTCATGTAACATACCCAAAAAAATTAATTAGATGTATTTTTTTTCGATGTTCTCAACTTGGCATTATTTTACTGTATGGTAAATGCACATAATTTTCTTTACCAAAAAGCTCATTTCGTACATTTTCCTCGACATGGTTCTTAGCGTTCTTGTTTTCTTTTCCAGGTGCGACGGGCACTGGACAGGAAACAAACGAAGCACGGAATCCAGCGAAAAACAACAAGGAAGCTATGTACAAACACCCTATTAGCATAGGCAGACAAACCAGTAGGCATACCACCTAGGCGCTCGGAAGATTTTTTTCACCCGAAAGGGAACCATAGAGTTTTTTTTACTTCCGACCGGTTCTGTCTTAGAGTCCTCATCACCCCACTAGTGGGGGAGTGAGCTGTAGAGGTAAATAATTCCCCAAAATTATTGACCACAGCAATCACTCATAGGATGCTGACCACCCCTGTTTAAGTCGACTTGTTTGGCTGAAGGCTTCCGGTCAAGCATCCCCGCCATTTGGCACCCCGTCGTGTCACGTGCACGATCCCTGGCTAGCTAAGCGTCCGTCTGAAGGCTTGTTTTGGTCCCGAAATATATCACTTAGTTTGGACGATCAAATATTGGCTTTTGCTTTGTTGTTGGTACGCGAGAATGATTTAGAGGCTATGTAAGAGAATTCCGTCACCCTCTTAACTGGTGAGGCCAACCGCGAACTTCATCTACGACAAATACGCAGATAACCCCGGTGATTTCGTTCCATTTTGTATTTGTTCTTGTACCATATATTATTCGACATAATTTTCGTCATGAGTGATCTTAGTCCCAAGGTCATCCGTATCCACTCAACTCCTAAAACCATTCAGCTCGTACCATACTGGCCAGATAATGCTGAAACGGGGTTTCAGCTAGCTGAAGCAGATTTTTGTGAGCATGGGATAACCGATCAACGTTCACAGTTACTTGCAGTTATTCACGCCCCACCGCGCGAATTCAGCAAGTACGTAACATCACAGATGTTGAGTCCCGAGGTAAGTAACTCGTACGAGTTGCTCAAAGCATCCCTCCTCAGGAGAAACGTTCTCACGGACCGACAACGTCTAGATGAATTATTTCGTAACATCGAGTTAGGAGTTCACTCAGTCATGAGCATGCTGACAAGAACGAGAGAAGTTATTGGCCAAAATCAGTTCGATGAAGGACTATTTAGAGAACTCTTCTTAAACAAGCTGCCACAGTATGTACAGACTGTACTTGTGACACTTCAGGGTGTTGTAATAGATGACTTAGCTATTACTGCAGATAGGATTCTAGAAATAACTAAACGGTCAGTTCCTGAAATATGCTCGATGACTGAGCAGACTTCGAGTAAGGATCCTGCAATCATAGAGTTACGCAACTCCATCCAACAGATGTTCAGGTCGAACGTGCATTCTAACTCCTCCGACCGTGGTCCTAAATCTCCTCAACGCAGGAACTCACGTGGTCGATCTAAGTACAAACCACGTTCACTGAAAAACCCCGACTGGTGCTGGTAACACAACACCTATGGCCGAGAAGCGAAGTGTTGCCGTAAGCTTTGTAACCGGAAATGTCTCAAAGTCTGTGGGAAACTATGCCGCCGGCAGGCGTTAGCGGCAACCGTCGCCGGTGGCACTAGCCGACTTCTTTACATCCATGATGTGATAAGCCAGACTCGATACTTAGTCGACGCAGGTGCCGAAGTCAGCGTCCTTCCTGCTACAGCATCAGATCGACAGAAGGAACCCACCTTCAACTTACAGGCTGCAAATGAAAAACCAATCGCAACCTTTGGTAGGAAATACGCCTATCTGAACGCAGGTTTACGCAAACCTATTCGATGGATTTTCCTTCTCGCTGACGTTACAATGCCCATCATTGGCACGGACCTACTTAACCATCATGATTTACTCGTAGACGTCCGCCGAAAACGACTGATTGACAATACTACTAGTCTGTCTATCAAGGGCATCAGCTACATAGGCCCTAGTTTGTCACCCGTTAAGATAAAGTCAATTCTTGATCCAACTTTTCAACCTATGGTTGACAAGTATCCGGAACTTAATTGCCCGTCGGACGACCTACCGTGCATAACCAGCAATGTTATGCACCACATCATTACCACAGGACAACCTGTGACATCTAAAGCACGACGATTAACTCCTGAAAAACTGAGAATCGTCAGGAATGAATTTGACCATATGCTTACCCTTGGCATCATTCGACCTACGAATAGCCCATGGGAATCCCCACTTCATATGGTTCTGAAAAAGGATAGCAATGATTGGCGACCCACCGGTAATTACCGGCGAGTGAATGCCAAAACAACCCCCGATTGCTACCCGTTGCCTCATATACAGGACTTGACGGCAACCTTATCAGGCGCGACTGTATTCTCCAAAATCGACTTGGTTAAAGCGTATAACCAACTCCCGATGGCGACAGAAGATATCCCGAAAACGACTATCATTACGCCTTTCGGACTTTTTGAATTTCTACGTATGCCATTCGGTCTTCGGAATGCAGCCCAAACATTCCAACGCTTCATTGACGAAGTATTTCGCGGTCTCGACTTTGTATACGCATACTTAGACGACTGCCTCATTGCCAGTTCAGACAAGGAAACTCACCTTAGGCACTTGAACTTGGCATTTGACAGGTTACGCCAGCATGGTGTTACCATTAATATTCAAAAGTGTCAAATCGGTGTTGACTCACTCGACTTCCTGGGTCACACTATTGACTGCAAGGGCATTCGCCCAATGGCTACCAAGGTCGAGGCTATATTGAAACCGGCTTACTTGGAGGGTAATCCTATTAGCATAGAGCTGAACGTACCCCATAATCCACAAGTAAAAGAAGATCGTTTAGACATCGACGAAGTCACTAGCACAGCGACAGCTACCGAACCTTCTATCGAGCCTCCCAAGAAAACCCGTTCTGGACGCACCGTAAGGTTCCCAGAATATCTGCACACTTATTTAACATAACGAAGTCGTGTGATTCACGCAACTCATTCGTTTGTGGTACTGACTATTTTTTTTGACGTATCAATTTTTTTTATATACAGTACCACAGAACACAAAATTTTTTTTCTCAACAGTTCATGTAACATACCCAAAAAATTAATTAGATGTATTTTTTTTCGATGTTCTCAACTTGGCATTATTTTACTGTATGGTAAATGCACATAATTTTCTTTACCAAAAAGCTCATTTCGTACATTTTCCTCGACATGGTTCTTAGCGTTCTTGTTTTCTTTTCCAGGTGCGACGGGCACTGGACAGGAAACAAACGAAGCACGGAATCCAACGAAAAACAACAAGGAAGCTATGTACAAACACCCTATTAGCATAGGCAGACAAACCAGTAGGCATACCACCTAGGCGCTCGGAAGATTTTTTTCACCCGAAAGGGAACCATAGAGTTTTTTTACTTCCGACCGGTTCTGTCTTAGAGTCCTCATCACCCCACTAGTGGGGGAGTGAGCTGTAGAGGTAAATAATTCCCCAAAATTATTGACCACAGCAATCACTCATAGGATGCTGACCACCCCTGTTTAAGTCGACTTGTTTGGCTGAAGGCTTCCGGTCAAGCATCCCCGCCATTTGGCACCCCGTCGTGTCACGTGCACGATCCCTGGCTAGCTAAGCGTCCGTCTGAAGGCTTGTTTTGGTCCCGAAATATATCACTTAGTTTGGACGATCAAATATTGGCTTTTGCTTTGTTGTTGGTACGCGAGAATGATTTAGAGGCTATGTAAGAGAATTCCGTCACCCTCTTAACTGGTGAGGCCAACCGCGAACTTCATCTACGACAAATACGCAGATAACCCCGGTGATTTCGTTCCATTTTGTATTTGTTCTTGTACCATATATTATTCGACATAATTTTCGTCATGAGTGATCTTAGTCCCAAGGTCATCCGTATCCACTCAACTCCTAAAACCATTCAGCTCGTACCATACTGGCCAGATAATGCTGAAACGGGGTTTCAGCTAGCTGAAGCAGATTTTTGTGAGCATGGGATAACCGATCAACGTTCACAGTTACTTGCAGTTATTCACGCCCTACCGCGCGAATTCAGCAAGTACGTAACATCACAGATGTTGAGTCCCGAGGTAAGTAACTCGTACGAGTTGCTCAAAGCATCCCTCCTCAGGAGAAACGTTCTCACGGACCGACAACGTCTGGATGAATTATTTCGTAACATCGAGTTAGGAGATCAGTCAGCCGTGAGCATGCTGACAAGAATGAAATATATCGTCGGCTAAAGTCAGTTCGACGAAGGACTGTTTAGAGAACTCTTCTTAACCAAGCTGCCACAGTATGTACAGACTGTACTTGTGACACTTCAGGGTACTGTAATAGATGACTTAGCTATTACTGCAGATAGGATTCTAGAAATAACTAAACGGTCAGTTCCTGAAATATGCTCGATGACTAAGCAGACTTCGAGTAAGGATCCTGCAATGATAGAGTTACGCAACTCCATCCAACAGATGTTCAGGTCGAACGTGCATTCTAACTCCTCCGACCGTGGTCCTAAATCTCCTCAACGCAGGAACTCACGTGGTCGATCTAAGTCCAAACCACGTTCACTGAAAAACCCTGACTGGTGCTGGTACCACAACACCTATGGCCAAGAAGCGAAGTGTTGCCGTAAGCCTTGTAACTTCGGAAATGTCTCAAAGTCTGTGGGAAACTATGCCGCCGGCACGCGTTAGCGGCAACCGTCGCCGGTGGCACTAGCCGACTTCTTTACATCCATGATGTGATAAGCCAGACTCGATACTTAGTCGACACAGGCGCCGAAGTCAGCGTCCTTCCTGCTACAGCAGCAGATCGACAGAAGGAACCTACCTTCAACTTACAGGCTGCAAATGGAAAACCAATCGCAACCTTTGGTAGGAAATACGTCTATCTGAACGTAGGTTTACGCAAACCTATTCGATGGATTTTCCTTCTCGCTGACGTTACAATGCCCATCATTGGCACGGACCTACTTAATCATCATGATTTACTCGTAGACGTCCGCCGAAAACGACTGATTGACAATACTACTAGTCTGTCTATCAAAGGCATCAGCTACATAGGCCCTAGTTTGTCACCCGTTAAGATAAAGGCAATTCTTGATCCAACTTTTCAACCTATGGTTGACAAGTATCCGGAACTTAATTGCCCGTCGAACGACCTACCGTGCATAACCAGCAATGTTATGCACCACATCATTACCACAGGACAACCTGTGACATCTAAAGCACGACGATTAGCTCCTGACAAACTGAGAATCGCCAGGAATGAATTTGACCATATGCTTACCCTTGGCATCATTCGACCTTCGAATAGCCCATGGGCATCCCCACTTCATATGGTTCCGAAAAAGGATAGCAATGATTGGCGACCCACCGGTGATTACCGGCGAGTGAATGCCAAAACAACCCCTGATTGCTACCCGTTGCCTCATATACACGACTTGACGGCAACCTTATCCGGCGCGACTATATTCTCCAAAATCGACTTGGTTAAAGCGTATAACCAAATCCCGATGGCAACAGAAGATATCCCGAAAACGGCTATCATTACGCCTTTCGGACTTTTTGAATTTCTACGTATGCCATTCGGTCTTCGGAATGCAGCCCAAACATTCCAACGCTTCATTGACGAAGTATTTCGCGGTCTCGACTTTGTATACGCATACTTAGACGACTGCCTCATTGCCAGTCCAGACAAGGAAACTCACCTTAGGCACTTGGACTTGGCATTTGACAGGTTACGCCAACATGGTGTTACCATTAATATTCAAAAGTGTCAAATCGGTGTTGACTCACTCGACTTCCTGGGTCACACTATTGACTGCAAGGGCATTCGCCCACTAGCTACTAAGGTTGAGCCCCCTAAGAAAAACCGTTCTGGACGCACCGTAAGGTTCCCAGAATATCTGCACACTTATTTGACTTAACGAAGTCGTGTGATTCACGCAACTCATTCGTTTGTGGTACTGACTATTTTTTTTGACGTATCAATTTTTTTTATATACAGTACCACCGAACACAAAAATTTTTTTCTCAACAGTTCATGTAACATACACAAAAAAATTAATTAGATGTATTTTTTTTCGATGTTCTGAACTTAGCATTATTTTACTGTATAGTAAATGCACATAATTTTTTTTACCAAAAAGCTCATTTCGTACATTTTCCTCGACATGGTTCTTAGCGTTCTTGTTTTCTTTTCCAGGTGCGACGGGCACTGGACAGGAAACAAACGAAGCACGGAATCCAACGAAAAACAACAAGGAAGCTATGTACAAACACCCTATTAGCATAGGCAGACAAACCAGTAGGCATACCACCTAGGCGCTCGGAAGATTTTTTTCACCCGAAAGGGAACCATCGAGTTTTTTTACTTCCGACCGGTTCTGTCTTAGAGTCCTCATCACCCCACTAGGGGGGAGTGAGCTGTAGCGGTAAATAATTCCCCAAAATTATTGACCACAGCAATCACTCATAGGATGCTGACCACCCCTGTTTAAGTCGACTTGTTTGGCTGAAGGCTTCCGGTCAAGCATCCCCGCCATTTGGCACCCCGTCGTGTCACGTGCACGATCCCTGGCTAGCTAAGCGTCCGTCTGAAGGCTTGTTTTGGTCCCGAAATATATCACTTAGTTTGGACGATCAAATATTGGCTTTTGCTTTGTTGTTGGTACGCGAGAATGATTTAGAGGCTGTGTAAGATAATTCTGTCACCCTCTAAGTCCTCAACTTTGAATGGTAACACGCTCATGTCATTGTATCCTAGAGTATAGATTTCTAACAAACACATGTCGTATCTGACCAACCAGGCGTAGGCACAGAGTAATTTATACCAAAGATAATAGCTTTCAAATAGTAACTTGGAACTTTTTCATGCAAGTCAATTGAACAGTTACCCTCTCGTACACACTTGACCTACCCACACTAAACTGACCAATGTCTCTCGTCCTTTCAAACAGGCTGACACTAGCATAGTCACAGCATAAGACACCTGAGTTCATGGATATCCCTTTCATTGTGGATGACAACACCGACGACGACTGATTGATACCAGTTGATGAAACGAGCGGCTGATCAGAAGCTGTTGTTGTTCGGCTTTTAGAAGTTTGCCTAATTGCAAGATTACGACCACTGCTGCTTGTTATTTTTATCTCCAGTTTAGCACTAGCATCTCAAGATGGGTGGGCTACACGCTTATCACTTGCACTGACGGTCTCACAAGTATTCATAACTTCTACCACCTCATCTGCTCTTAATTCTACTTCACGTTCAAGTTGTACATAACTTTGATTCAATTCAGTATTACTAGTAGCAGTAGGTATTCCGCTCATCTCATCATGATCAGCGAAAGACAAATCTGCACTATCATGACCACTGTCACAAATATCAACTTTATCCCTGTTTTCATGATCAACTTCATCATTTGCAAACTCTTCAATAACAGCAGTAGAAATTTTGGGTTCCTCCTCACAAATCCTTGAAGGTTTTATACCCTTACTCTGACTAGTAATACTTTGGAAACTTGTGGAGTCAGGACTGGACTCTGAGACTGTAACTCTCTTCTCCAGCACAAACTGTGGTGTCGTCTGTAACACTCTATTCAACAATGGCTCACCAGCTGCAACTACGGGCTTCTTCACTGCACCATTATCCTCACACGGTTCGGAGTCAGAGCTTGATGACGCTGATTTTACATTTAGCTTACTACTAAACTTGCCCACTGCTTCACAGTTCGCTTTTGTATGCACTTCTTGCAAACGTGTAAAACAACCGTGTTTTTCTTGCAGCTTGTAACCTATCTGTTGGGGATGTCCCACGGAAGCTGTTACACTCACTAAGTTTATGTGGATTACTAGACACCATAAAGCGTTCTTGATATCCACTTCTCTGAGACCCTTTCGTCATAAATGATTGTGTTTTGCTCCCAGACTGCTCCATTCTAGGGGTGGGATGCAATACACTGGCAAATTTGCTCATAGCTTAATTCACACTACCTTTTAGCAGTTTCAGAATATCATCGAGCTTTGACTCAACTCCTTCATCCTCTATACAAGAGCTTATCTTCACCCACTTTCTTTGCAGTCGAGTAGGTAGGCGTCTCGTTATTACCTCTAGGACGGAACTTGAGTTCAGATCGCCCATGCAATTCATCGAAATCAACGTATTCTTGTAAGTCATCAGATTATCCAAAAACTCAGAGAGTGCCATTGAGTCACCTCGTAATTGACTATCATTACTCTTAACAGCCTCGAATAAATTCCATACAATCATCGAAGTTCTTCCGAATCTTTGACGCAGTTTACTGATAGCCTCAGAGTATCCTTCATTTGGCTTCATAAACTTACAGCACTGTATAGCTACTGCAGCAACTCCAGTGCAGTACCTCATCAAATTCAACTTCATTTCATCATTTAGTAAAAAACTACTCAACATGATTTCAAACTCCTTTACAAACTGTGGATAGTCAGCTGGGTTTTCGTCGAAACACCGAGGTTAAAATTTAGGCCTATTATCCCTAGACGGTGAAACATGAACAACATACTCATCATGCTGAGCATCATACATATAATTACAATTAAAAGACAAGTCAACATGACTTACTTTCCTGCTTGCTTCCAAGACGCTCTGTCCCTTCTTTGACCCAGGAATCATTGAACTTGACCGAAATTCCAGATAATACTTGTCCAAAAAGACTGTCAAACACCAAGAAAGACGAACGGAAACTATCCAAACACTATCAGACACTGTCAGTCAAGTCTCGTGAACCGTCAGTGTCCAGCTCTTGCTACGCTGGGCCTCACGCGGTGACTCGAAGATTTTCAGAAACGCTTAGTATTAACCGACGCAAAAACCAGAACACTGTTTGGCGACTCAAGAATCCTTTATTCTAACGCCAACATATAACCAACAATACTTTTATTACAGGGTAAGGTCTAAGAACAAATGTTGTAACAATAAATCACGATATTACTTCTGATAGTTTTTACGTCTTCCTTCTGAGACGATGACTATCGGATTGATGACCCGCAAAAATTATGGGGAAGTTTGGTTTGAGCAAACAACCATGAATCGGTCGTTCAATCTTCAACTACATTGACATGGTGTAAATGCCTTAGAGCAGGACCCAGCAAGACTTTTCCAGATTGAAAGATCAGACGACACATTGAAAACTGTCATACAAGTGTTAACTAACGAAAAACGTGAATCGGCCCACAGCGAACCATGATCCAAATCTCCTACTCCAAGAGAACGACCGGTTAAGCTTGAATGCCTGCGAAATATTGACGTGGCTGGAGGATGACGGAAGCTGCGTGGCAGGAATACCTCAATGCCTGCGCCAAGAGATGATACAGGAATGCCACCAACTAGCTCACACAGGTGTTGCTCGAACGAACAATCTCCTGCGACAAACCATGTACTGGCCAGGGATGAGAGAAGACATCGAGAAGTACGTAACAGCGTGTACGCAATATCAGCTGATGAAAGGTTATCAGTGCATAAGACCGTTACCGCAGTCGATTCCAGTGACAGCAGTAGGCGACCTGCGGTCCGTAGATGCGATGGGACCTTTTCCACAAACGCCCAATGGCAATCAATATCTTCAGGCCATGAAAGAACACTGGCTAGGCCCAGTCGCGATCCCTGATCAACGCGCGAAAACGGTCAAAAAAGTAATGGTTCGACATATCGTTGCAAACCACGGTGTGCCAAAAGCGATATTGACGGACCAAGGTCCGTGTTTTGAAAGCGAAGAGTTTAAAGTTGGGCTGCAAGAGTCAAGTATCAAGAAAATTAGAACAACGCCATTTCATCCACAAAGGAGAGGGCTGACGGAAAGAAATAACCGTACCCTGAATGAATGGCTGACCACAAAGACCGGTAACTGTGAAACAGAGCTTCCACTAATTCTGCTAGCACATCGTACGTCCGCGCAAGAAACGACGGAGAAAGCACCGTTTCAGTTGATGTATGGGAGGAAACCACGACTACCGATACATAACAAGACTTTGGCCCTCCATCAGGATTTGAGTATGACGAGATAGCGGACGGAGCGGAAATAAGCCATCAACAACATAAAACGAAAGCAAAAAGTGGACGCTGTGAAAGCCGAACTGGGGGTAAAGGGGAAGTACTACGCATTCGAGATCGGAGATCAAGTCAAATGTAGTGATAGGCGAAACACCGGCGGGTACGAGCCAGGGTCGTGAAAACTGCTACCAAAGAGGGAAGGACCATAGACGGGGTCACTCATGTACCATCAAAAATGCAAACAAAGAGAAGCGGTTGAACCTCTGCGAGCTCCAGAAATGGATAGAGGGAGACAAGCCAACGATGACGCCAGCACCAAGAAAACCAAGTCGACTTCAATCCGAACTACTTGACGGGGGGACGAGTGTGGTGAGAGTTGGCTGCTAGCCAAATGGGTAGGCAGTAATTTACGTCAATGTTTACTTTACTTTGGTCGTGAGAAAATATGAACAAAGACTGATTCAACAACCAACCACAGCAGACTTTGCGTAGGCGGACACATTTAGCACATAGATGATCTGACATTCAAGAAACAGCCATAAAGAGATGAAAGATTAACTTTCAGTGAGAAACAACCAATCAGAAGACTGTGTTTGTTTGTTTAAACAATCTATAGTACTGCACATGAAAATATATAAATGTGTTGATTTCCTTAATAAACGATCTGTTGCCTGGCCCTTGTCGTCTGTTGTTACAGATCAACTCCAGTAGCCTTCAAAATACAGATGCTTAGCCACTGGGTACCATCTCTAAATAGTAAACTGATCATATTTTTTTCAGACAAAGGATAGCAAACACTGTCAACTGTACTCCAAGAGGTATATTTGCAGCAGTCTGATGAGGTCACAATTCTCAAAGATAGTGATATTTAGTCGCTTTTTCGTGATAGACTGTGTATAAAAGCCTACCATTAATGTGCGTTCAAATTTGACATATGAAACAATAGGAGTGAGACTGCAATAAGGAAATCCAAAATCTGTAGATAATTGTGTTTGTAAATAGTCTTCTTATATTGGTCACGAACCAAATTATGTTTTGGAACACACTTGTAAAATTAAGTAAAACTCTTGAACTTTTAATTAATCTTGAATTGGAAAAAATGTTATTCTCTCACAATACTTTGTATTCATCAAATTCTTCACACCTTGTGTTTCAAACATGAAGTTTGAATGGTGACATTCTGTTTGCAAGTATGTCTCACCTTCACATTGTAAACACTAGTACAAGTGCATTAAGCGTTTGGAGGATGTATACTAGCCTTTACACTTAAGGGTATCTTGCGTACTCCTTGACATCCTTAGTCTCTCAAACCATTGGTCTCTTGTGATTAGTTCACTCATAAAACTAATCGGATGGGATCACTCTAACTACCCAAAATACGGCTTTGTTAACTGTTTGAAATACTAAGGGTGGCGTAAATGAATTAGTTTGTGGATTTCAGCTGTCAGCTCACTGTGATTTTCTTATAGAGATTCATTTTAAGGCGACTGCTGAAATGTTTTCAACATTAATTAGGTTGTTAATTTCATGAATTAACCTCTTAATTTATTACTCCCTATTCCTCTCATTACTGTTTCTTCTCTTGAGGCTTAAGAAGAATATTTTTCAGTCTTCACCTTTATCAAATATTCGTTGAAGACGGTGTATATCCTAAGTTTACAGTCTTTAAATTCAATAATTATAGGTCTGAGGGATATAGTTCTATCGTTGAATTGAGGTCAAACAACGAATGAAAACCTGAAGTTATGCCTGTTCACGGGTGTCATCTTCAATGAATACTAGCTGATCTGACTGTCTAAAAAATGTCAATTCCACAACTGCAAATGAAACAAAACACTTATTGTTAACAACAGGTTATTAATTCAGAAAATGTATCTGAGAATGTGTATATTTCACTTTAAACACATAAGACAAGAACAGAAATACTCACAATTCTCAAATCACTCGGTCAAAAACAGACAACATTATCAAAAGAGACACAGTGTGGTAAATAGTGAAATAATAAATTATTTAATTGAATTGAATGATAAATCTGATGAAGGACAATACAATCTTGCGTATTTCATTGAAGAAAATAAACAATTAATTAAAATCAAGCAGAGAACAGACAGTTGACAATGTCACGTTTATATTATGGAAGGACGAGCACGAATGTTAATAATATGAAGGAATTTCAAGAAGTTACTCAACCCTCTGTTCATAATTTTTGGGTGAGTTTTTATTGTTGTTGATATTGTTATCATTATTATTATTAAACTGTTCAAAACCTGGACTTGCAACATCGTCATCAAAACTTCCCATCTTTGGAACTGTGATCAGTTTACCCGATTCTCCAGGATTATCAGCATGAACACTATGCCTCCATCCATATGCAAAGTAGATAATCAAACCTGTATAAAGCAATAGAGAAAGTCAAGTTTCTGAGAATTTTACCAGTATAATTTTTTTTTCAAAGGCTAAAAGCATGAAAATGCAACAAAAGCAAAAAATAATTTAGATTTCTTAGCTAGAGGTATCTGAGATGTTCCTAGGCAAGTAGAACGCACAATAATGTGAGTAAACTAGGGTTTAGACGTAATTCAATATAATTAAATATCTTAGCACCAACCGTTTATTGTAAGTTGTTCTGCAAACTGCTGTACGCTAACGATGTACGCAATATGAATAGTGGTTTAGCTCTGAGTTGTTAAACTCGGCCAAAAAGACGCACTGGCAAATCACGACATAGTGCGAACGCTAGCCATTGTCTTCAGCGAGTATTTGTTCTCACATCCAATTTGCTGCACCCTACCGGTCACAAATTATCACTAGAAACCCAGGTAACTACCTACCTGAATAGGGCTAGTCGCTAGTGAGCATCCCATTGACATTCACTAGCAACTGGCCCTATTCAGGTAGGTAGTTACCTGGGGTTCTAGTGAGAAGTCGTAACCGGTAGGGTGCAACAGATCGTGTGTGAGGACAAACACTCACTGAAGACACTGCGAAGTGGTCGCGCTATGTCGTGAACTAGCAGAAGTTGGAATTCATGGGCTGGCTATTGGATCGGGTCCCAGTGGCTTAATGGTCTACGAGCTCGACTTGTAACTAGAAGGTCCTGGTTCGAACCCAGGTGGTGAGTTTGTACTGATGAAGGGTCCCAAACTAGGACGGAACGGTTGTCCAGTACTTCCAGGCTTTTCAGTGGTTCGCTATCCGATATCAGCTCATAATGAAGTCCTGTAACCAATCAATCAGATCCTTACAAACCAGTACTTAAAATGTTTGTAATTATAGAATAATTTATAGGATGTACAGGACTTAGATTAGTAGGCACATAGAATGAAATAAAAACGTTACGTAACACTGTGTGAAATTCTATGCTATCAAATTTCACACGACGTTACGTAACTTTTTTATTTTATTCTATTTGCCTACTAATACTATAATTATGAACCCCTTTCCAACATTCATACATCTTATGAATTATTCTATATATGACATTAATTGTTCTACCACTTGACATTTAACTATGATTATAATCACAAACATTTTAATTGCATTTCATACTATTATTATTTCATGTATTCACACCTATGATTCAATTCCCTCACCGGATATAATTTCTTAAAAACACTTTATATATACGATTGTACAGTTTCATAATAAATTCGTTGAAAAGAGTCTCTTCTCTGAATCACTTGCTGAATCAATGAATCACTACAGAAAGAATTTACACGAACTATGGTCAAGGTTTGATCGGATAACTTCACACTAATTTAGCGCTGAGTGAAAAGTAGACATATACAAAAAACCATATTCGTATAAATCTCAGCAAGACTGAAATAAATAATTCTAACATTTCATTCGGCAAACTGATCCGAACTATTTCAGAGAAATAAGTAGCACGTAAGAATGACAACGGCATGAATTCATATTTGGATAATGCGAGAAAAAACTTTAGCTTAGTGATTTGCAAAATTTAGGACAGACTAATACTACAGAAGCAAATAAAATATATTCTATCTCCTTCGAATAATTTAAAGACAGTTTCCAATAAGAAAATATAGTGAAAATATTTACCGAAAAAAAGTGTTTTACAATGAAAATCTTACCTATGGCTAACCAAATAATGAATCGAACCCATGTCATGGGTGACAGCTTTACCATAAGACAGAAGTTGAGGAAAACACAGAAACACGGAATCAAAGGAACAAATGGGACCTGAAAATACAGAATAAAAAAAGCAATAACATCCTCTAAACTGCTACAATAACAAAGACAGTATCACTCAATAGTAAGATTAAATCTCATTAAATAAAACTATCAGTATTATTATGAGTTTTCACGGTGACTTGAATGCCTAAATGATATTGTAAATTATGAAGGCCGTATTGACTAGACTACTAGGACGCAGTATTCATGTTTTTCGTACAGAACCTAAAAATCTGTCATTGTTGATTTGTTAAACACAACTCCTCTATATATAGATGAGTTTTACTTCGAATCAGAGCATTGATTTGTTTATCTTCTGTACCACTAATTTTACAAGCTTTAGTAATCTATGGTTTATCGTAGACTTAAACAACCCCTTTATCGATTCCAGTTGAATAGTTCTTTTACAATAGATTTCCTAGTGAATAATGAATAATTTATCCTACAATGAGAAGACACAGGATTTCATCATGAGCTGACATTGGTTAGAGAACCATTAGAAAACCTGTAGGGATTATTGAACAGCTATTTCGTCCTAGTTTGAGACTCTTCATCAGGAAGCACCCACCGGGGTTCGAACCCAGGACCTTCTGCTTACCAGACGAGCTCGTAGACCATTGGGCCACTGGGACCCAGTGGTTCTTGAATTCTAACTTCTGCCATTTCACGATATAGCTCAACCGCTAGTCAACGTCTTCGGAGGGTATTTGTCCTCACATCTGACCTGCTGAACCCTACTGGTCACGATTTCCCACTAGAACCCCAGGTAACTACCTACCTGAATAGAGCCAGTCGCCAGTGGGAATCTCATTGATATTCAAGTATCTGTAACTTGAGATAATATCATAGGACGATGGGATCGTTTTTAAAGGTTTAATGTACCACGATATATAGCCTATTGCATGACACAGTTCAACAGTATGGGACACTTCAACATTTGATAAGATTTTTAGGAAAAAAAATGGTGTCATTTTTCTTACTGAAAGAAGAGTACAACTAGTTAGGTCATGTGGTTTATCCTGATTTCCGTACGATAAAATACCACTGAAACTGTTGTTTTGTTTTAATGACAGGAATAGTAAATTTTGGATAGGAGTCACACTTTTTTATTTACTTCTAAATTGATTTTACCCCCTTCACATGAGGTATTTACAAACTTCAAAAAGCTAAGAATGAAATCTCTTGTTTTACAGGGAATGAAGTTAGAAAAGCACGCTTTCATACATCAGCGAGCATTTCAACGTATAACATTCAATATACGTTTTACCATTTGTAGACCATGACATAATATTTTAGTTAAAGAAACCAATCCTTTCACTGATCACCTCTGAGTATTTTCCATCTATCGAGTATTGTAGAAACAAATTAATTAGCCAGTCTTTAAGTAACGGTTAAAACGGATATAAACAGTTAGTCTGGACATTCAGTAATGGTATTACTTCAATCAAATTGAAAATCACCTTCAGGAAAACAAACATACCTTAAAACTGTCAAACGACTTGTTTTGTTCATGTAAAAACATGATAACCACAAAAAATATAGCTCCAGCCAAGAATAAAATAAATATAAGTACTGCCCACCAACGTGCTTCTTGTAAATATTGTGATCCTGGCAACAGAAGAAAGGCTAAACCAAAAGCACAGATAGTATAAAGTAACAAAGAGATTATTGGCGCATAACCAGGTGCTGAATTACGCAGAATAGGAAGATGACGAAAAGCAGATTTCAATCGTCCAATAGAATGTGGCCATTCACTCAGCTCAGCTTCATTAGTTTCATGTATCCCTTTCTCATCTGTTAAGCGGTCATCAGTTGAAATGCTAAAATGCTGTAAAATGCAGAATATCATTAACAGGAAATGATTAGCATTGTTGTTCATTGAATATATAGACAATAATTGGTGAAATGTGTTACTGAGACAAAATGAATCAGTACGCTTGTTTGATTTACTTAATTATTTTAAAGAAATTGTTGCCAAAGACTTATTCGACCATGATTTTAAATAGTCCTGAAACTGAGTTTCATTTTGAATCTTCTTTTATTGCAATACGATCTGTCGCCCTGAAACAGTACTCCATTAATCGAAGCGTGAATTATTGTAAAACATGAGTGGTTAACATGTTTATGCATATGAAGCAGCCCCTTAATTGCTGGTGTTTTATCATACTACTATTATGCAGACAGAGTGAGCGAAGCCTGATCTATCGTATCCAGTAGAAATTATTATTACAAAACACAGGGTAATTGCTCACTGACATTCATATCACGTAAACGCATAAAACTAATTATTGTTGGAGCATTAGTCAATCATTCAATCTTGAAGTGAAAGTCTATGGTAACTGACGTAACAAAATATAACAGTATTCATTTGAATTAAATGGTGACTAGTGGTAATTATCCGAATGGGTGGATTTAAAAGGTATACACTGCATTGAGACTTGAGATGGTGTAGAGTCAATTGTTTGTTTTTGTAACTTACTTACTTACTTACTTACTTTGGTGAGCGACTCAAAACCTTAAGTGCACATACCACAACTGACAGTGACATTTGTAAATTCCAGCCAACGAGGAATCATGGATGGATGCTTCTGAGCAGTTGTAGAATTAAACTAGATATTTATAACGCAAGAACTTCTCAATAAATGTCTGTTTAATAAATTACATTGAAATTTTGTATATCACGACAACTGTCATCGAATATGGTACTAATTATCATTAACAGATTATAAAAGTTCCTTCAAACATCAAACATTATTAATGAGTTACTAATGTTAGGTCAGTTTTCACATCATGGAGGATATATATATATTTAAAGTGAAGATTCATAACATAATAATTGGTTGTATCACAAAGAAAACGGGACATAGGTGTGAAACTCTTTTATTAAAATATAATTTTCAAGAGCTTTTTCAGCTCCATAACCAGGGAAAACAAAGTATGCAGCTTCCTATTCCAAACATTCAAAGTTTCAACGTCTTCAATCTGTTTACATATATATCCACCATATTATAAAGCGTGGGTGATAGTCTGTGGAAAAAAGATCTACTACAGAGAGCTAAATTCCTACTTCCTTTGATTTTGTGAGAAGATCTTACTACAAATGCCTGCGAATCGAATAACGAGGGGAACCCAGGTAGTTTCAGTTTCTTATCAAGTTATTCATTTAATAAACATTCACGACCGTTTTCGGCAGCTTTAACTCCTCTGATATCTGACATCAAACAGATTCAGTCATAAGATGAATACAGACTTCACTAATATTTATTTTTAAATAAACATAGGAGATACGCCTGCTCGACTAATTCTCAAACTGATTTTCTCATTAGATCAATAGATGTCATTGCTTCAGATCGTTACAGTTCTCAGTTGAATCGCAAAGTTCCTATCATCTACTCGCCACTCCTGACACATCAACAAGTATTATTTTTTAGGTGAAGTACTTTATCACAAGTACTATTCATCTCAGATTGCCGACCGACGCATTCCTTTACTTCGCTAACCCGGTAGTAAGACGGGTGGAGAGGAAATGTCGGGTGTGAGGCTAGCGATTCCACCCCGTAAAAATAAAACATACCACTGCCAATGAAACTTCAAGCCTGTAGCTAGAAGTCCTATGTTCCACTAGGAAATTAAAGGAATACAATAAAAAGTACTATTCATCTCAACATATATATGAATAGCTTAAAACAGAATATGACACACAGGCTAGGTCTAATATTATAGTGTTGTAATTTAGTGGTCTAAGAATATGATCATCTTACAAAAATTTGAGTTGCTTGGTCATTATACCATGCACATGTTGTAGTACCGATTCTGTTTATATGGAACACTACACTACAGTACACTCAACGCAGGTATGAAATATACTGGAAACGTAGCTTTTCAAACCTAAACAGTGATTTAGTTTTACTTATGACCATATTTTAATTGCAACTGGTGAATAAACAAGCAAACAGGATTAAGAGAACCGATGCGCTTAACCAAATTTTCTTAATTCCCATGAAATTTTATTTTACACTTTTATACTACTCTTAGTAGTTACACATTAACTGAAAATATTAGGCTACATGTTTTGGTAAGCTGTGAAGCAGCAGAAAAGAATTATACAAATGGGTTTTCCCTATTCGATACCATGAAATACGATAATTCCACTGCTTAGTAGAAAAACAGAAATTCAAACAGAGAAATTCGTAGGATGATCCAGTTGCCCAAGAATCTCAAACTAATATCAGCACCCTGGATCACATCTTCTAGGGAACAAATAGCAACAAAAAAAAAAGAAAACTACTAGAATTCCGACAAGAGAAGTAAATCATCCTTGTCTGATGAAAACGCCTCCCTTTTATAGTAGTGAGTTTCCTGTTTCTCTCAGCCACTACTTTCCCGTCATTATTATTTCCAGTGATTAACCTCCGTATATTTGATTTTCTTTTATTACAACTTGATTCCACACTGTATTTTTGGTACAAGTATGGAATTTTCAGCGTGGATATCGGTAGCCCAAATTTCCCAGGCCGACCATAGATATCAGGTGTGCGCCGGTGTGGGATCGAACCCCGGACCATGTGCATGGTCGGCGAGAGTCCTAACCACTGTGCCACCGACGCTCATACATACGGTTCTCATTTATATTCAGTCTAAATCCTTAGAAAAAAAATTATCTCATTGTTCACAGTTTTGAATCTTTTCACTTGTAATAGCTGTACACTTTTTTATATTATGCTGACAAACATATTTGTGGGCAAGCATATTAACTGTTGCATTAAGCTAATTTAATTTTTTGTAGAAATGCCGGAAGGAAATAAAATTGAGTTTTATGCACGTGTGACTGAATACAAAAATTCAGCCATATTTAATTCATTTAATATTTATATGATAAAAGTATGTTAAAATAATCAGCTTTGCAATAGCAAATGATTTCCCAGCCCACCTGGTATTAACACACTTTTGATTTTTGTTATTTACGTTCAAAAGTTTATATATGGATTGTTTAAGAATAGAGTTAGTATTATTAATAATGGAAATATTATTATGAAAATATAGTGCGATTCATGATTGTCTCATTACGGTGTTCCCTGTTTACTGCTTTGATGCGTAGAAGTTTGACCATTGGTTTCTTTATGAAATAAAGAAGTTGAAAGTTCCCTAAGTGAATCACTTAAGGCAGATAGCTGGATGTCAGTGATTAAATTGTTCTTTCTAGTAAGAAACTATGATTAAGTTGTTATGTCAGCGGATGAAACAGTCGGAAAAGATGAATTCTGATCCTCATGATGGCATATATCATCGATTGATATAAATAGTTGGAAACTACTCAGGTCAACTAGTAACTCTTTCTAGCGAAATCGAAATAATTTTGGTGTGGTTTTGTCATCATACTCCAGAATGAAACATGTGCTGATGATGTTATCTGGAAAGACAATGAAACTTTCTCAACTAAACCGGTTGAATTAAACTTTAAGCACCACTGACTACCAGTGGAGTGAGACAGCATCAATCACCTTGAAACGCTAACTGAGCAAGTTAAAGAAACCTGGCAGATAATGTTATCATCATCAATAAAATATGCTCATCGAAGTGTTATGCCATTAAATGGTATATCTAGAAAGTTTCAGTTCAGGTTTGGGAATGATTAGGTTACGCTTTAGGCCAAGGACAAGTTAGGGTTAGGTTAACCTAATAAAGGCGACATTAAGGTAGGTTCGAGTTAGATTACATACAGTTAGTTTAGGGATAACTTCACGTTAGGGTTCGGTTCAGGAAAGATTAGGGTTATTGTTAGGTTTAGAAGACTTAATTAATTACATGCATAGAATGTGTTTAAATCACTCTGTGCAGTGTTGTAGAGCATAATTCCATTGAAGGTAGAATTCATTTCGATAAAGTTTCACAGTGTTATACATTAATATTTACTGATGACCAGGTTTCGAGCACAATTTTTTGCTTCGGAAATATTAGTGTATTACACTATGAGACTTTATCAAAATAAATTTTACACACAATGGAGTTATTTATATTCTGCTGATACTCCAATCTAAAACTGAGAGCTATTTTTATCACATGTGAGAGCGAGGTATCCTCTGTAACACTTTTTTACAACTTTTATGCATTATTTCATAAATACATGTATTTCATACACAGAAATGCCTCCTTGACGTGACTGGTGCATTCGAGGTCATTCGCTGACTGGTTGTTAGTGGTGTTTAAAGTTTAACTATGCCACCAAACGAAACAGCTCATTGAACACAACCACACCAGAATTACTAACATGAGTTACAAAAGCTTCTCTGTCATATATAAACCGAAGTGATTTAAATACGTGACCGTGGTTTTTGTTTTCGTTTAGAGTAGAGATTATCAACCGTGTGCCCAGAGTGAATCAGCTCATAAGACCGAATCAGTTAAAACCAACCAAATTCGGACTAGCTACTTGGGTGAACTGTCAATTCATAAAATCGAATTCTCAATTTGCAGATTACACGGCCAAAGATAACAATTCATCATGGTTTACTTTAGAAACTCATACCATAAATGGGTACCAAGAAAACAAACACTACTACATGATAGCATAATATTAGAAATTGCGCAAATCTTAATCATAATTCTATCAAATACGTTCCAGAATCAACAAATAAAAACTCTTTTACTGAAATGCATAAATCTGTCCATCATTACCATTTTTCATCCCAGTTAGCAAGCAGTTGTCATTTTAAAATACTTGCTAGTGTAAAATTGGTCTTCAACTTGTTGCTTCAGTTACATCACATCATAGATGTTACGATGGATCTAATGAAATATACTAGATTGGCATGGTTGTTTTTCAAATGTTAGGCACCCAATAGTGGACAGAAACTTTCAAATAACATTTAAGAATGATTGAGGCGTATAAAATTTTGTTTAGCGTAAAAGCATGCTGATTAATAAATACCAACTGAAGAAACATAAGCATCCGATTTTCGAAATCAAGCCGTCTTAAAAATGGAACTTTCTGAAAACTCTTACAGTATCTGAGAAGAACAATTCGTTCCCGTATAGTTTCTGTGATTTACTTAGTTATAAATACATCAAAATTTTAAAAAAATATGGACATACTGTGTGTGTAGTTCTCAATGACAGTTGCAAAATTCTTAAAGATGCCTCATTTTCCCAGATTAGTGGATAAGTGGGAGAAATTAGACGTATAAAAATCGAAAGAACATCAATTGAAGTTAATATAATTAATATGATGCCTACTGAAGAAAGTATGTTAATGTTACACAAGTGTTGAATGCAATTGTTAGAAGTCAAAAAATGCATTTCTTAATATTCAGGAATATTCACAAGAAACTGGAAGCTTCATAATGGGGACTTCAGCATGTTAAATGTATTACCTCTAATTGCGTATTTGCATCATTTCATCTGGGCTGAACGATACTACCAAATCCATCTTCAGGACAAATAAATTTACTAAGTTTGTTAATTTCACGTTTATTGTACACTTAAAATGTATTTTTTTCGGAGTATAGGCAATATTCTGTATAAAAACGCAAACTGTACTACTGAAATTGAAGTCACAAATAGTAAGAGAGTTTTCTTTTTTTTTAAAAAAAAGCATTACCGTTTCACTTGATTCTAATTCACTCCATTGACCAGAATAAAGTTGTGGTTGACAGTAACGTAGGATACATACATTCATTGAGACGATTGTATAAGCGATCAGTGTTCCAATGCTTAGAAAGTCAGCCAATAAATGAATGTCACATAAAAGTGTCAGTATAGCAGCGAATAATCCAAACAAACTGAGTGCAACAACTGGACCTAAAATACCAGCAGAATAAATTATTACAATATATATATATATATATGATCGAACACACTTATTAAAACTTAGCAACAATCTTCACCTCGAAACGTCGTTTTTAAGTGATCTGGAACCTTAATTAATGTAAAATTCTTTTTATTCGTTTACGTTCCCAGTGGATTATAGGGCTTCAAACTAGAGTTTTCAAGTTTGGGTAGCAATGGTGTTTGTTCTTAAGGGATGGGGTTGATAGCCTCATGTTCAACCTTCCCTCTTTGCCAGTCTTACTACTGAATTAGTGAGGTAAAGAAGTGCGTCGGTCAGGGATTTTGATCCTCGACCGACGTACTCATAAACCTCGACTAGTTTACTAGCCGATAGTAAGTTTGGGAAAGAGGAAAGGTTGAGCGTGTTGTTAGCAACCGAATCCTGTAAAAACAATACAACAGCTACTCAGACTTCAAGGCTTCAACCATGGAGCTATGTTTTTTACTCAAAATACAAAGGAATGATAGGCAGGTGGATAGAGTTCGTAGCATCACTTATAGAGAATGTAAATACATTTTTTTTATTACGGCTTGATTCCATACACTACTTTTTGGTAGAAGTATGGAATTTTCAGCATGTGATATTGGTGGTCCAAATTTTGCAGGCCGACCATTGATATCAGGCCCGCGTTGACAGGGAATCGAACCCTGGACCATGTGCATGGTCGGCGAGAGTCCTAACCACTGTGCCACCGGCACACATTCATTGTATTGTGAAAACTCACGGAAATTTTACTAAAAAGCGAAAGATTTATCCGCAAATGAAGAGACACCAGATGTTTAAAAAATCAAAAGTAACATTTATTTCTATCACCCAGTTTTGTTTATTCTTTGTTAAAAGCAAATGTATGTTTATCTGTTATGTGTACTTATTCTTACGTAAATTAATTTTGATATGATTGGCGTAAAAATATATGTGCTAGCTGTTAAGTTCACTTTTGGATCCACTTAGTTGTTCTGAACTACTGAGAGCCTCATTAGTCAGTCATTTTTTGGAAACATACAAATGGTACTAAAATTCATTTCAATAATTGCCAACTGTCAATTCAAGTAAACTACAAGTGGAAAAGAAGCATCCACACAGTAAGTCAATCAGTTCTACATACAACCATTACTGAAATTTTCACCACTGGAAATCAACAATTTCTTCAGGTAACTAATTGTGAAATGTATAATTTCTTTAACTATTTAGCTTAACAGTTTTACCGTACAACATTTCGTAGAACTAAATGGCTTATTTCCATTGGCACCTGGTTTATATTCCGTCATAGACATTCTGAAGATCACGAATTGGAGGACGCAGTATAGTCAGGAAAGTAGGTAAAAGAAGTCCCCGATATTCATTGTCTTGTCTGGAATCCTTGAATTTATGTATTCTAATTAGTGGTATTTATAAGCTTAGCAGACATACTACACCTCTAACTCAATAAATTGAGTTTTAGGCCAGAAAATGAACCAAACGGTTAATTATTTAGCAGAAATGTTGGGTGACATACAGGGTACAAGTTGATAAGAATGCATATGCTAATTGATAAAATGCACAAATCTTAGGTCTGTGCCTGAATTAAAATTAAGTGATATTCTTGTTACAAAGCTCAACTCCAATCGTTATGTCGTCTTTCCAATTTCTCTCATGCTAGTACACATGGTACTAGCAACAAAGTTATTTATGAAACTTTTAATGAATTTAAACAAAAGAGTTTTTTCTCACTCATTTTTCTTACATATTAATCAATTTGACATTAGATTTTTCAAGTATTCTTGTTGATGAGAACAGCAAACAAAAAAGAAAGGTTATACAATAAACTAGTTTATATGAATAAGATAAATTTAATAAGTTGCCATAGTGATCAATATAACATTGAATAACTTACTTGAGTAGATGGTAATAAATAGCCCAAGAATTTAGGCAATAAACCATCACTAGCCATTGCATAAACCACTCTCGGCATAGCATACATACTTGTAAATAGACTTGCACTTAATCCAAGTAATGAACCAATTCCTGTTATATATGTAGCCCATTCATAATTACGAATATGAAAAGCTGATGTGAAAGCAGCTTGTCGATCCACTGTCCACCATGGTACAAAAAGTGTTAAAGCTAGACTAGCCAACAGAAACAGAAGTGTAACCACACCAACTGATACACCAGTAGCAATTGGCATTGATCTTTTAGGATTTAATGCTTCTTCACTACTCACTGTAATAGCATCAAAGCCAATAAATGCATAGAAACATGTTCCAGCGCCACCAATCATACCTCCAAAGCCAAATGGAAATAGACCACCATGACTGGCTGGTGCAAATTCTGAACCGTGTTTATTCGGTCGTGAAAACATAATGCAAGTGGCTAAAATAATGACCACTAAATTTAACAGTGTTATTACAGTGTTCAACATAGCTGATAACTTTGGACCACGAAATAGTATTAAACCAAGGACAATGATTAACAGAGAGCCAATAAAGTCAGGATAGTCTCCAAGGAATTCCACATGCGATGGAAAACTATTAAAAAAGAGAAAGCAACAGAAATAAAATACTTCACTGCCTAATAGTTAAACTGTATTCATACGCGATATACAAATAGAGTATTAATGATTATGTAGTAAGGAGAGATTCTAATGAAGAAAACAGTTTTAATATCAAGTACTGGTTTGTAGGGATTTTGTTGATTGGTTACAGGATTTCATCATGAGCTGACATTGGTTAGAGAACCGTTGGAAAACCTGGGAGTACTGGACAGATGTTTCGTCCTAGTTTGGGACTCTTCAACAGTACGTACCCACCACCTGGGTTCGAACCCAGGACCTTCCGATTACAAGGCGAGCCAGCTCGTGGACCATTGACCCAGTGGAATCCGATAGTTCTTGAATTCTAACTTTTGCCAATTCACGATAAAGAGCAACCGCTAGCCAATGTCTTTGGCGAGTATTTATCCTCACACCCGATCTGCTGCACCCTACTGGTCACGACTTCTCACCAGAACCCCAGGTAACTACCTACCTGAATAGGACCAGTCAATCAAAAACTAAGCAGCAGACTAATGTTTAATAAAGGTCAAATATAATAAAGAAACACTTTTTTTGAATAAGACTTTGGTATGAATTAGTGATAATCAGATAGTGAAATTCCAGACAATATCTTTGAATTATTAGCGATAGAACAGCGGTTTCAGTCAGTATAAGAAATATGTCAAAGGGAAATCAACTGATAGCTTGTATAAAAGCATGCATGGCATAAAATCAAGCTTAACCTTAGAGAGATAAGAAATGCATATTAACTATACAGAATTATATAGTGAAAATACTCATTCAGACATTTTAAAAAAAATTGGTCAAAGAATATCCTTTTCGATAATTTCCTCTTCCGGCTTTACAGTTATATGTATATGTTTGTATACATAGTGAAACGATAGCAGATGAAACATTTGGTAAAGTAGTGTCAATTAGGAAACTGATATCTCTATATAGCGAAATTATATACACCTTATCTTCAACGCACCATTTACACAGATCTTCGTGTTGTGTTACTTCTGGCCTTCCTTCATACTGTGTTTATTTTTGGTCCTTTCACGTCTCCCACGTATCTCTGCAACGTTGTATGACGATGAACATCTCTTTATATACCACTGAAAAATCTTATCGGTAGCACTCTGCACAATAGAACACTCTAGAATAGTCGTCAATAACAATATTGGTGTTTTTTAAACAACATCGATTTGTTATGTAAGATCAATGAAATTACAGTTTGCAATTAATAATGTTTTCTGAGCTGGTTGGTTTAGTTGTGGAGCTTTCGTCGTCCTTCTGAACAACTTCTTCAGCGCAATGTTTAGCACAAGGTGAAATGATTTAAATTTCTTCATAAGTGATATAATTGCGTCTCCCGGTAACCATCTTTACATATGTATTGACCATTTTTTATTAATTTGGATTTTAAACTTTCTGGTCCCATAATTTACTTTTTATTAGTTGGTATATTTCATTGGGATTTTTCTCTGGTTAACAATCTTTCTCCCACTGACTATGCTTCTGCAAGAAAATGTATACGAAACTACTAATTGTAATCAGTAGCATGCTCCTATTCTCTTTGGTGTTCATCATACGAAAACTTAATTAATTAAAAACAAAGTATTTCTGCATTCTATGAGCTAAGAAAAAAAAAGACTCATTTTATTGAATATAAACTACGTTTTACAGCAAACAACGAATGAGCTGATAGCCGTAACCTCATATTCAGCTCAAACCAATAAGAATCGTTTTATTTCTGAAGCTAAAAAAAAACTATTTCCTTATTTTTTTATGAGCAGTAGGATAATTATGATTGGTTGATCATGGTAAGCTTTGCCTGTCCGTTTTACAACAACAGCTATTGATTATGACCAGATTCAACAATTCGATTCTATTACTCTTCATTCACTATGAGCAGTCCATTATTGATCACAAAAAAGAATGAAATATTATTTGAGACTTAATTCATCATTCCATTTAGGAAACAGTATACATGTTATAAATACCATTCATAAACATTTTTTAGATGTTTTAAAAGAAAATAATAAATAATAAAATGAATTTTTAGGCAAAATTTATTAATGTATCCATATCATTAGTGATATGGGTACATTAATAAGTGTAAATTGAGTTCATTCTGGTTTTCTATCTTCTGAACGTAATTTATTTTTAGCTAAAATTCATATTGTCACTCTGTCTGAAACGATGAAGAATAATCGTACTTCAGAGTGGAGATTTTCTACTTGAAATGCTCCACAATCTAATGTTATTTAAAGTTTCTAAAAGCACACTGATAAAAAGGACTAGAATCCCTTTAAAACTTTAATTTCGATGAACATTAGCTGGTAGAATATTACGACTAGAACTTGGCTATGTATTTACATAAGGATAATCACATTGGCTGTGCATGTTTTTTCACTTGCTCGTGGACGATATAACTGTTTGGTTAATTCATTAGGCTTAAGCTGTCAGTTTGTCTGCCATCGTCAGCCTGTCTTCATTCATTCAAAGATATTCACTGGGAGGTTTGATTTCACGATTGGTTTGTTGATAAGAGTTCAGTATTTTAAGATAATCATTTCTTCGTGTACACACCGTGAAGAGTTTATCAGTGAACAAATTTCAGTTATTCGTTTGGTTTCTGCTCATGGAAATTCAGAATATGAGTACTAATTTTAGTCAGTAGTTAGCCGAATAAATAACCTGCTTACTTTTCATTTCATGGAGGATTTCATCATAAGCTGACACCAGTTATAGAACCACTGGGAAACCTGGGAGTACTGGACAGCCCATTCGTCCTACTTTGGGACTCTTCATCAGTAAGCACCCACCACCTGGGCTCGAACCCAGGACCTTCTGGTTACAAGGCCAGCGACCTCATAGACCATTGAGACACTGGACCCGATCCAATGGCCAGCCCATGAATTCTAACTTTTGCCAATTCACGACATAGCGCGACCATTTAGTAATGTCTTCTTCGATGAGTTAATGCCCCATCTTCGACCTGCTGTACCCTACTGGTCACGGCTTCCCACTAGAAACCTAGGTTAACTGCCTGAATAGGGCCAGTCGTTAGTGAGCATTTTCATTTATTCTTTTTAGCGTGTATATGCAACAAGGGAGTGTCTATGATTTCTAAGACATGTATTCAGGTGATAAGGAAAAACAAACAACGGAAGAAACCAACGAGTGACAAGCAGTTGACATTTAAAATCTCCTTGTTAGTGTATATTGTTGTCCATTTCTAAAGCCTTACTCGGTATTACCTGAGGCTTTCTGTTACGCAGATTACATTTACGACGAAAGCAGGATGAAATGAGCATCCTCGATTCCATTACTAGTCATCATCAGCCAAAATAAATTCACGTTGATCCTCTGATATCGTTGAGGCGTCCGCATTTCGACTCGACGTAATCAGTCAACGGAAAATGCAAATTAGCCTAAAACCAAATAATATTGCTCACGAGGTGGTTCTTATGGCCTTATTGACCTAGTGGATAGTGTTTCAGTGTATGAAATAATGAGTGCAGGATCCCAGTTTCAGTGGAAACACCATCACTCACTGGAAATGAATGTACATCCAACTGACGAGTCCCAAGTTAGACGAAATACCCATCCTGAATTCCAATGAAAGTTACCACGATGCACAATAAGTGTTTTCCAAACTTATTCTTTAAATATCTTTTCTGTTCACTCAGCGTGATTGAAATTTCAACTATATGCTTTTATGCATTACTTCACAAAATCTACTATCCACTATTCTTAAAAATGTAATCAGTTCCACTTAAAGATTATGTACTTACTAACAGTTAATATTCCACAATAAAACACTGTGAGATTTTTGTAGTGTCCAGAAAAAAGGTTTTGCTATTATTATGATTATTATTAGTGGAAACATATTCTGTAGAAATGAAATGAAAATGTTTGCCTAGTTGTACAACTAACTAACATATAAAGATAATTATCACTGTAATTCCTAATTCACATTTTTTGAATTTGTAGTCCACTAACCCAGGTGATTTGTATCCTGTATCAAACAAAAGCTCACTACTATCAGCAGCAAAACTATTATGGATAATGATACTATCAAAGGCAACTAGACAAGATGTAGTATTATTTTCTTTCTGGTCGATCAGATGTTCACCAGATCAACAAACTAAGACATGATAATACCAACTATAAACCAGCAGCCTAATGATGGGCTTCACTATAGTCATCTTAATGACAAATAAAAAGTTTTATTACCACTTGAAGTAATGAAAGTAAGTAACAGGTGCCATCATACAATGCATCGTAAAATAAGTTACGAAAATTCTATTTCCAGATGTCGATTTGACTGATTTCAAGTTTAATCGCTAGATGATATCAATTAGACAACCAATGAAAACCATGAAGTACTGGACAGCTGTTTCACTCTAGCTTGGGACTCTTCACAGAACGCATCATTAACCACCATGAAGAGTCGAACTCAGGACATTCAGATTATAAGACGAATGGTGACGCTATATATATAGCGAATCAGAGCAAGTTAGAATTCATGGGTTATTGATGTTATCCCACTGGCTCAATGATCAACGAGCTCACTTTCTAACCTGAAGTTCCTGGTTCCAGTCCCTACTGAGGTCATGAGTGAGTACTGATGAAGAGTCCCAAAGTAAGGCGAAACTTCTCATCCCCATTTCAAGTTACTAAAACTGATAAAGCGAAGTAATATGTTTGCCTTCGACGTCACTTAGTAGCACCTATAAAGTTACATTAATACAATCATACATTTATTTTGTTTCGGTTACTGTACAACCAAATGAAATGTACTGATTTGTTATGGGTTGTTCAGTGAATTTGTCTTCACAAAATGTCTGTACATCTACATGTTTCGAATTTTTTTCATATAATGAAACAAGGCTGTATAACGATAAGGATAAAAAACATCTGTATCTCAGATTTTGAAAAGACTTAGGCATCATAGCTTTTTCGTGAATTCTACTTCATTCTTATTCCCACAGTAAGTGGTATACGAATGTCGTATTCAAACAGGAATTTTGAGTTTTATTCATTTATATTACATTGTATAAACATCTGAAACCTAATGACTTGACAACTTCTATCACCTGTCTGATTTACAACTAATTTTGGCCAAGTTAAACTTTAAACACCACTGACTACCAATGGAGTGAGACCGCACCAACCACCTTGAAACACCCACTAAGCACGTTAGTGAAACCTGGCAGATAATGTTATCATCATCAATAAAATATGCTCATCGAAGTGTTATGCCATTAAATGGTATATCTAGAAAGTTTCAGTTCAGGTTTGGGAATGATTAGGTTACGCTTTAGGCCAAGGACAAGTTAGGGTTAGGTTAACCTAATAAAGGCGACATTAAGGTTTGTTCGAGTTAGATTACATACAGTTAGTTTAGGGATATTTTCACGTTAGGGCTAGGTTCAAGAGAGATTTGGGTTATCGTTAAGTTTAGAAGACCTAAATGTAGTGAATGTAGTGAAATTATTCTGTGCAGTGTTGTAGAGCATAATTTCATTGAAGGTAGAATTCATTTCGATAAAGTTTCACAGTGTTATACATTAATATTTACTGATGACCAGGTTTCGAGCACGATTTGTTGCTCAGGAAATATTACTGTATTACACTATGAGACTTTATCAAAATAAATTTTACACACAATGGAGTTATTTATATTCTGCTGATACTCCAACCTAAAACTGAGAGCTATTTTTAACAGATGTGAGAGCGAGGTATCCTCTGTAACACTTTTCTACAGTTTTTATGCATTATTTCATAAATATATGTATTCCATGCACAAAAATGCCTCCCTCACGTTATTGGTTCGTTCGAGGTGATTTACTGATTGGTTGTTAGTGGTGCTTAGTTTAACTTTGCCAATTTTAAATGAATGAATGAATTTCAAAGAGAATCGTGAAATCAACTCTAGTTGATTAGATTCTAACTCTGTTATCATAATGACCCATCTAATAATAATAATAATAATAATAATAAAACACCTGGTAGAAAACTGTACTTTTACATATAAAATATACTTGTCGAAACTTTAAATTTCCCAATATTAATTCTCAATGAACCAAAATGGTGAGACTGTATGAACAAATCTCTTCCTAGTATGGTTGCTTTGGTAGTACTTCTGATTTTCCAGATTTGGTGCAATGCATCAGATCACTTTGATTCAGTAAAGGCAAACAACGGGAAATTCAGGGGTCCAGTGAATATCAACTGATAACCACTGTATAAAAGTTGACTGTCATAGCTCATTGGCCTTGCGGCTAGTGCTTTAGTGTTCAAAATGTTTGATACTGAGTTGATGTCCCAACGGCTTAGGCAGAGATCCTTCTACACATTCTACAAACATCCGAAATTTATTGTAGAATTGTATCACTTCTTCATTTGTCCATCTCACAATTACGCATAGATAACTATTTTTAAAGTTCCGATAAATGCTTATTTAAATCATTCTATAGAGAAAAATGTATTAAAATTTCATCGAGAATCTTTCATTTATGACTGAAGAAATGTTAGTATGAACAAAGAATATTGTAATGTATATGCCTTACCCTCCAATAACACTTTTTGTTCCATTACTAATTGCATGTTGTGACATTGCATCAACTGTACCACTCCAGCCACGTGCAACACTTGCTACAGACAGAACATATTCTAATATCATTGACCAGCCAACAATGAATGCAAGAAACTCTCCACTGGCCACATATGTATACGTATATGCAGATCCTGACTATAAATAAATAAAGTTTTAAACAGATATCGACAGTTTAATTATGGAAATGAAATAACCTTTTTTTTAAAAAAAAACGAAAAGTATACTGAGCTCACAAAATATGTACTTAACTTTCGTATTAAGTGAATAGGTATACTGGTATGATAGCATAGAACTTCATGTAAAAGTAGAAGTTAGCAGGCTATGCAACAGTAAATAATAGGAACAAGAGAAATGAATTAATGTTATCCAAAGCAAGTAGAGAAGACCAGTCGGTTGCCAGAGAAGTAAATTCAATTCATATCAGTAAAAAGTTTGAGCAATGTGGATTAGATCAAATAAAGTATAATTATATTTTAATAGTTTACACACAATGATAAGTTTTGTTATTGGTAATATTTCGAGCAAAATTACTGCCCGTGTTCACATCACTGCTGGAATTGAAAACAATTGTGTGTAAATTATTGAAATATAATTATACTTCATTTGAAATTCAATTCAATTCAATTAGATGCTCTCAGGTTTGAAAAAAAGTGTGTCAGTGGCATAATGGTAAGTGTTGATTCATCTTCTTGCTGAATAACCAGTAGATTGGGTCTACTGACTGCAGATTCATTTGAATAATAATAATAATAATAATAATAATAATATATTTATTCTAAAACAGTACTTGCGATACAGAATGGAATTCTCAGCATTTTACTACAGTATTGCATCCAGTTAGTAAATTAACAATAAAATAAAATTCTACATAGATTAAGGGTAATCTCAGTTAGTTTTCACAACAACATATTAGCATGTCGGTAGCAAAGGCAAAACTAAACCGAGTGTTTGAAGGTGCTAGAAAAGTAGGTTCTAGCATATTTTCTGGCGTAAGCAGAAGAAAGAAAGAAACAAACAATAATTGAGATAAGAGTAAAATTCCAGTACTGTGGTCGAATATAATTCCATGTTAGATAAATTGATCTGATAAAAACACAATGACATAGTGTATTGTTTCAGCATTACTACTTTATTTTAGAATAAGGTACTTGAAAGACAAATTTCGCGAGATGATATCTTCATTTCGTAGTTTCTCTACAATCGCTTCACAACTAGCATGGACCACAATAACAAAGTAAAATGCATGACAGTTGCTCAGTTATACACAATAAAAGTACACACTAATGACCAATCATATTTAAATAGGTCAAGTAGTCCATGGTAGGCAAAGGTTGAAGTTTGTTGTTTTTTTTGTACACATAGTTTAAGATGTAAGTGATTAATCCAAAGTGCTTCCATCAACTTTAATAACCAACCTTGAATTAGTTATGTGAAATAATTGTGAAGCAGTCATTAATATCGATTTTGTAACCAGAATTTATTAAGTGCTTTGCAATGGATTTCCATTCAGATTAATTGCATCGCGATTTTCTATGCATCTTAATGACCATTTTAGATGTTCTTTTCGACGACATTGGAACATACTATTAGTTCTATCTATATAAGTATCACCACAATTGCGGGTGAACTTGTAGATACAATTTGAAGTAGAGTTAACAAAATTTCGTCCTTTAGTCGTTGGTAAAGGGATCGAAAATGTTCGAGATGTGACGGAAAGAGATGCGGCATAGAATGTGTGTTTGATGGCTGACCCAAGTCTTTGAGCTGTCAGTTGCATAATTCAATCACGCTTGAATGGTAGGTTAATAAAGAGAGTTTTCTTTTGCACAGAAGCTGTCTTTTCAAGATGTAGTCTATCCTTACTGTGACAATTGATAAAGTTTTCTGGATAACCACTAGCTAATAAAACTGAATGTATATGTCGAAACTCATCCATCAATGTGTCGCCTATTTTTTGTTTCATTTAACCGTATTCATAATAAGAAAAAACATATAATCCAGTCACCAAGATGCATGGACTATTACACTTAAGTTTCCATTATGTAGTCTCCAGAGTAAAAATGTCCAAAGGGGAGAAATAGTGAGTAGCTTAAAGGGGATTTCGTCAATTGTTACAGTTACAATAGTGCATATTTTAATCTAGGAGAATACACACATTTACAAGTAACAAGAAATACAGGTATTAATTGCCTCAGACAGTCAGTAATTATAATTGAATATGACAATTTAGAATTTGCATAATACAAAAATGACATCTAAAAGATATCAAATCTAATATTTTCTTAGTTGAATAAATTTTACTGAGTTAAATAAAACAGGGTTACTTTGTTTGTGATTTTTTTTCAGACAAACTTAATCAATATCTCCTTTTTTGTTTCTACAATCCAAAATTAGAGTTATTCGTCATTTTTGTGTTATTAATCACTGATTGTTCCTATCTGTTGGGCAGAATTAACCAGTATGTGTAAGCAAGCAAGCGTATACGAAGGAGAGGGTTCCTTCTATTCAGCAGCCTAATGATCGATAATTTTTAGTTTAAAGTGATAAGTTCGGCAAGTGATAATCAATAAAGGTGACAAAGACTAACTGTGGAATTTTCTTTCACTTATCTAGAAAGCATCATTTCAACTGCATGGTTCATGAATGAAGATGCCAAAGGCAAGACAAACCTTTGCCAATCTGAAATCAGTCTGAAAATCTACTGAACTCAGCATAAGGACCAAGACGATACGGATTTTCAACGCTAATGCCAAGCTATTCAGTGCTTCTATATGGTTCAGAGACTTGAATTGTCACCATAAGCGTTTCTTTTATCAACATCTGCGTTCGCTGGCTCCATACTTAAGATCAGACGGCCAAAAAGGGTCAGCAATAGGGAACTCTAGCATCGAACCTATTGCCCTATAAATATGTAGGACAAAATGTATATGGATCGGACACACGTTGAGAAGACCTTTGCATGCCATCACACGGCAGGCCATCGAGTGTACCCTAAATGGGAAACGCCGAGTTGAGCTGCTGTGTGAGAATGACGTGAGGGATATCGTGTGAGGGGGAGATGACAGCCTATGAGAAATCTTCCAGCCAGCTAAGGTGAACTGAAGAAAACATAATGAAATGGAAATACACTGTTCAAGTCCTACGTTTCAGTGGAACCCTATAGAAATAATAATAATAATAGTTAATAAATAATGGACATTTTATTGGATGGAGGATTTCATCATGAACTGACACCAGTTAGAGAACCATTGGAAAACCTGGGAGTACTGGACAGCCCATTCGTCCTACTTTGGGACTCTTCATCAGTACGCATCCACTGACAGGGTTCGAACCCATGACCTTCTGGTTACAAGGCGAGCTCATAGACCATTAAGCCACTGGAACCCGATCCAATGGCCAGCCCATGAATTCTAACTTCTGCCAATTCACGAAATAGCGTGACCATTTCGCAATGTCTTCTTCGATGAGTTACTGCCCCATCTTCGACCTGCTGTACCCTACTGGTCACGGCTTCTCACTAGAACCCCAGGTCACTGCCTGAATAGGGCCATTCGCTACTAAGCATCATATTAATGTTCAAGTAATGGTTTTGTAGGGATTTTGTTTGATTGGATGGAGCTCATGAGCTCATGATAAAATCCTCCAACCAATACTTGAAAACTAATGGACATTTCCCTAGAAAACTTCACATATAGCCAAATTTGATACACAAGCTCCATCAATAATCACTGTGGGAAACTATTATATCTTCTATGTACTGCGTTTTTCTTAAAGATTCGGCCACTAGGTCCGAATTTCTGATGAGGTTATCGGTGCATACAAATGAAGACTCTCACACTAGGATGAAATAGCTGTCAGTTACTCCATATTAGTTTGTTTATTAAATGTATCACACAGTGAGACAGTATTGTATACTGGATATACAATACTGTTTCACTGTGTGATACATTTAATAAACAAACTAATATGGAATTACTTACTACCACAGTGCCCAAGTTTTACACATATTTCAGTCACTCCATTGTTTTCAGTGGTTCTCTAATTGGTGTCATTTTGTTGTGAAATCCACCTTGTATAGTTTTGTAGTTTGAAACAAATAATGACTGATTAGTGTATCTATATTTTTTTTGCACAGACACACTTTCATCAGTTATATCACATCTGCAAAAACTGGTTTGGTAAAGATTACAAGTCATTTGCATAATTGATTTTAATTAAAATTCGCTGATAACCAACAGGAATAATACATATGACCATTTTTACTGCCAGCTAAGTAGCAATTAAAAGGATACTTTGTGACCAGTCGGGCTGAAAAGAAACTCCTTTGACCACATTATTGTTTATACGATACTTTAAGCATCGCCTAACTCTATTTATAATCAGTTCAAGGTCAAATATAGATCAGTCTACAAAGAGCTGCAGTCATATAAAAGCTATTTTACAGAAGGGTAGAAAAATAAAGGCAACTAACAAAAATAGTAAGAGTAGGTTGAAAATAAACAAGATGCTTGCCATAAGGCATAAGTTTAATCTTATATTTATTTAACCTTCAATAGGCTGTTGGGGATTATCATCTGCATGTTTTCCTTGAAAAAATAGGCAGGATTTACAAAACCTTTATAAAGCAAGTTCGTTCATCATCAATAGAAATGGTTTATTCATCACTCTATGACTAGTAACACTCAGTAGGGAGTTTATAGTACTCAGTACTTAGAATTAACGATAACACCTCAACGGTAGAGTGGTAAACATTATTACAACTTTTAGAGTAATGGATAGTAGGTCTAAGTGTCAAGCAGTATAGCACAGACGTAAGCATATTTCTTGATTTTCACAGAGATATAGTACCACTAACTGAATGATGTTTCAAACATAATGGTCGCTCATAACATGTCAAGACAATCCAGTTGGGTGTGAGGACAAATACTCGCCGAAGACATTGGCTAGCGGTTGCGCTATACCGTGAATTGGCAGAAGTTAGAATACATGCACTGGTCATTGGATTGGGTCCCAGTGGCTTAATGGTCAACGAGCTCGCCTTGTAACCAGGAGGTCCTGGGTTCGAACCCAGGTGGTGGGTGCGTACTGATGAAGAGTCTCAAACTAGGACGAATGGGCTGTCGAGTACTCCCAGGTTTTCCAATGGTTCTCTAACCAATGTCAACTCATGATGAAATCCTGTAATCAATCAACAAAATCCCTACAAACCAATACTTGATTACCAGTTGTGTTTGTTTTATCAAATAACCTACTGTACAGCAGTGAACAGATTTTACTCAGACATTAAAAAATTACTTCATACTATATCTTATTGAATGTGCGTCGATGGTATAGCGATTAGGACGCTCGCCGACCGTGTGCATGGTCCGTGGTTCGATCCCTGGCCACCGACTCACATCTTTACATCGTTAAGGCATAAATAATTCTGGTAAAGAGGAAAGGTTGGGCATGAGGCTAGCAACCCCATCCTGTAAAATAAACACTGCCACAGAAACTTCAAGCCACTAGCTTGAAGCACTGTGTTCCACAGGGGAACGTGAAGGAAAAAAATATCTTATTGATATCACTTATTTAAAGGACTTTTAATTTAAAGGGATGAACTTTGTGGCTCAGATGGTACAATTATGAATTATGAGTGCGTCGGCCACTGATCGAACTTCGGACCATGTGGATGGACGGTGAACGTCCTAACCGCTGTTCCACCGACGCACATACGTACATAGTCCCCAAATAAGATGTCTGTTTAATTGAACTTGATATTCGATTGTTTCCTTCAGTGAATTATTTAATCGTTATCTCGGGTTTATAATATGGACAGTATATTATTACTATTTTTATACATACCATCTTGTAAAATGAATAAATTAGTATGCAAATTAAGAAAGCATTGACTAAATATATAAAAAATAACATGGTTGCTTTACATGTAACAGTATACTCGTAAACAGATTTAATAGATTAAACATGTATGCTTTGGAAAAATGTGAAATATTGATTTCTAAGTGAAACGAAAAGGGTAGATAAATTTCGAAATGTAACCTAATTTATATCAGCAGTCTATGAGGTGTAAAAAAAAGTATAAATGGACGAGTGAATTTCAACATATATCATGTAATCTGTCAGTTTAACGCTGATTTAAATTATAAGCTATACGTTAATACCAGTGATGGATACCATTATTATTTTTTTTAATCCTTTACGTTCCGAGTGGAACATAGGGCTTCAAGCTAGAGGCATGAAATTTCAGCAGCAATGGTGTTTATTTTTACGGGATAGGGTTGCTAGCCTCATGCCCAACTATCCCTCTTCACCAGTCTTATTACTAGCTTAGCGAAGTAAAGATGTTAGTCGGTGGCCGGGATCGAATCCCGGACCACCTGCATGGCTGGCGAACATTCTACTTCTGTGCCACCAACTCCATTTTCACTGTGAACGGTGCAAATCGTCAATTAATTTGCAAACTAAGAATTTAATTTAATCCTACTAAATGATTCTTCAATTTTGCTCGATTTGAATTATGACTTTTGCTTCGAAGTAGGTAATAGTTATTCTTCTTCATTTCTTATTGATTTTCTACTGTGCATGTATCTTAATGTAATACCTGCCCATAGAATATGGAAATTTACAAATATCCAGGAGTTAGAATTAGTATAATATTATCTGAGGCTAGATAGAGTTAACTAGAAGCATTTCATTGTTCAGTGACCATTGTGTATATTCCCTACGCTGTCTAGTGACAATATAATAAAAATCAATAACCAATATATCTTGTTTAAACAATGAATCACTTGTTTTTATTCAGGTAAATAGTATACTCATTAAGGGATGAAAAATAGTTCCCTTTCACTAGTTAGGGACCTTCATCGTGAGCTGACACCAGTTAAAGAACCACTGAAAACCTGCAGGGAGTACTAGACAGCTGATTCATTTTAGTTTGGAACTCTTCATCACTACACATCCACCGACAGGGTTCGAACAGAGGATCAAGGTCACAAGGCGAGCTCGCAGACCATTGAGCCACTGGGACCCGATCCAATGATCAGCTCATGAATTCTAACTTCTGCCAATTCTTGACATAGCGCGAGCACTTCGCAATGCCTTCTTCGATGAGTTACTGCCTCACCTTCAACCTGCAGCACCCTACTGATCACAGCTAATGATGAAATCCTTTAACTAATGAAACAATAATCCCTACAGAACCAATACTTGACAATAGTTTTCTTTATTATTTATCCTAATTTTGGGATACTGAATGACGGTGTCATATAGTAGCTAGAACAGTCGTTATGTGGCATATACTACTTATAAATCGATATAAGTAATACTCTGCGCAATGTCTTTTAAGAAGCAATACTGATTTGTGTCAACAGAAAACTGACTGAAAGAAGGTAATAACTCTGAGACGAATCTAATAGCAAAGAGAAAAAAACGAAAAAAAACATGCACAATATAGAATGAATGTGATATCATTTGCAAATTATGAAGTCAATATATAGTTTATGATTTTCTTAATGTCTGCTGCATTTTTTTCCTCAGTGTACATCAGATTCAACCTGACCAGTTATATCCCCTTCAGTGTGAATCACTGGTATAACGTTAGCATGATAGAAAAAACACAATGCATACAATCACCTTGAGGGCATATATACGAATACGCATGTAGATTCATCCTGTTTTAGTGTTACATTTCTTCATGAATTTTCCTTTAGAAATTCTTGTTTGGAAGAACAAATGCAATACACAGCTTAACATTGTGTTATTTTATTTTAATCTAATTTTTTTCTAGACATTTCCAATTAAATTATCGCCCAAAAATCAATATGAGTGGTAAATTAGAAAAATTCAGCGTAATTTGGGCTTTTTAACTGGAAACTTTTATGTTTGGCGACTGTTTTTTCTTTGTATATAACTTAGAAAGTGAGAATTCTACACATTCCCTTTCACGATTGTAAACAGTTGCTTAACTTCCCTAAAATAAACACTATCGATCATGCATACTGAGAAAATGAAGACCTATGTATTTAGTGATCAGAATGTCAACGTTAAAATACGCCGGTACTATAGTATAACAGTTGGTACTTCATATGATTTAAGAATTTAGAAGCGTTGATATTTATTTACTTTTTTTGTGCAACCTGTTTTGCATCACAATGAAAAGACTAAGGGAACCAACAGAAAAATAAACAAAGCAGTAACAATTAGTCATAACTGTCAAGTATTCTTAGACAATTCGATACTTACTTATGCAATGAACACACCAATCCAGAAATTGAATTTTCCTAGTAATGAAACAGAATTCATCAAATGAATGTTCATTTCTTATTCAATAAGGAATATTACAGACAAATTGATGGTGTGGCTATGGGTTCCCCATTAGGTCCAATCCTAACTGATGTTTTCCTCGCTAAATTAGGGAATGGACCACTGAAAGGAGTAATTAATGACATGGATTTCTACTGTCGATATATGGATGATACATTTGTGGTTATGAAAGATGAGAATGATGCAATGAACATCCTGGACAAGTTTAATGATGCACATTCAGCAATAAACTTTACCATAGAGAAAGAAAGTAATGACAGTATCTCATTCCTAGACGTTGTCATGGTAAGGAAATAAGATGGAACACTAAGAAGGAGGGTGCACAGGAAACCTACAACAACAGGTCAGTACACTCATTTTTTGAGTTTTGTACCTTTGGAATATAAACGTAATTTGGTAAAGTGTTTGGTTCATAGAGCTAGGTTAATCTGTTCAGACGACTGCCTCAATGAGGAGCTTAAGATTATTAGGGAATTACTTAGAAAAAATGGTTATCCAGATAAGTTTATTGAGAAAAATATGAATTCAGCTCTTAGGAGAGTCATTATGGCCACAGTCCCGAAAAAACCAATGTTCATAAAATTGCAGTTCCTCGGTGACAACATTAGCGAAATAATAACACAGCGCCTGAAGAATGCAGTTAAAAGGACTTATTATGCAGCAGAGGTACGTTGTCTCTTTACAACCACACCTATTTTATGTTCGAGAAATAAGGATAGACTACTTAAATTCGCCTCCTCTATGTGTATCTACCAGTTTGACTGCAGCTGCGGAGCCAGCTACATTGGGCGTACAATTAGGCAAGTTCATCATCGTATTTCCGAACATCATCCAACGTGGTTAAGTAAGGGACAAAAAAGATCTGTTCGTAGCTCTATTTTAGCCCACCTCGTTGATACTAAGCATAAGATTGATGTTAATACAGCATTTAAAATTATTTATCGCATTCCGACTTATCGTAATTTTGCTCTGCGAGTTCGTCTTCTACAGACGGCTGAAGCGATCGGAATTCACCTGAAGAAGCCGAGCCTATGTGTACAGAAAAAATTTGTACAGCCATTTTCCCTACCGTGGCCATCGTCACAAGAATGCATAAACAGGACTGCGTCATTCCCCTAAACCTATAAAATTATATTTGTCTAAATTATTTATTTCATTTTTATTTATTTTGACCACTTCATCTTTAATTTACGTGTTATCCTTGTAAAATTAATTTATTCTATCCATTTCTACCTTTTAAATGTGTATTGATTTTCTTCGTTAATTATTAACCCATTGACATTTTGACACTGTTTAATTATTGTTAACAAAGTTATCGCCACTTGATTGGCAAACTGTTGTGTATTGTAATAAAAATGCTATAGGTGTATATTAGAGTCGAGCCAGAGATGAGGATCAAATTGAAAAGTAAATATTTCTTCGCTCAATCTTTCTGTTTTCTAAATGTCTAAATGGGGATTTTTTCTTTATTGGAAACTAGGTATCACAAAAAAACTTTGCACAGGTGGTGAAGCAAATTCGTCTTTATAATATTGCTCAGAAACTCAAAATATTGATTTTTCTGAGAACTAATTGATGTTTTCCATACAAAATTCATAAGGATGAAGAACGCATTATTTCAGTAGTTTTGACAAAGTGATTTCAAAAGAAACAACTTATAAAACATGGCGTCAATCTTAAATTTTTTCCAAAGTCATAAGTTTTATTCAGAATCTTCAAAGTAATACAGACTACTTATTAATATAAGCAACTGGAAATCACACCATCACTTAGTTGGGGTGTGGAAGATGGTGCTGTAACCTTCAGAAGGCCATTTTCGTCTATTAATTTGGTTGAAACAGCCAGTTGGTGTGCAGATCGCCTCGGTATAGTTGGGGAAAATCGACGACTAACACAATTAGGTACTAAATATATCGAATTGCATATTTTGCACACTTCGACGATACCGTTTGCAGTGTCAACGAGACCATAACGCAAATATGCTGAGTTTTCCCAAAAAGAAAATTTACTGAAATTTTATTTAGAACTGTGTACTGAGCAAAATAACTAGTTAAATTTAATAATAATAATGATACTAAAATGTGTATTTCATGAAATTCAGATTAATTTACCTAAGTGTTTTATTTTATTTTTGATTACAGCTTGATTCCACACCGTATTTTTGGTGCAAGTATGGAATTTTCAGCATGGATATCGGTAGCCCAAATTTTGCAGGCCGACCATAGATATCAGGTGTGCGCCGGCAGGGGATCGAACCTCGGACCATGTGCATGGTCGGCGAGCGTCCTAATCACTGTGCCACCGATGTGAAGATTTGATATTTAAAGACGAAGAATAAAATAAATGACTTCTTGTGAGAAAGATTAGTAATCTTAAATTTAGGAAGTGCTAATAAATTATCATATTATCCTGAGACAAATGTCTATTGCTCTCACATAAGATGTAACTTTCTACAAAATATCAGTTGTTGGTGTAGACAAGCACTGAACACGATAGTTAAAAGTAATAGTGACTTTGGACTACTTCATTCCAGAACAAACTTAAATCATTATCAACCTATACAAGATTTAATAAGTGGTAAGCTAAAAATTAAGCAAGTGAAATGAATTATTTCATTTTATACATGCTGAGATAGGCACAAAACTACAGGCTGTGTTAATTGGAAACATGTAACTTTTCAAAAGAGACATAAATGTGCAAAAGAATATGCAAAACACACATACATATCCAATGGAGAATTATAACCATAATTTATGACTGTGAATGAAAAGATAACTACGAAGTCTGGCTTTTACAGAGATGAGGTATAATTTGAATCAATAAGAAAAGTATGGCCTAAGGATAAATAGGAATTATCTAAATTAGAAAAAAAAGCATTAGGAAATTATTTCATCAAAGAATTTAAGGTACATATTGATTAGTGTAAGACAGTAGGAAAGGTGTATATTTCAGTGTAAAATGACAAGAGTCAATTCTCATGATGATTTCAAAACAAATACATTCACTTCCACCGTTTTTGAAAATGCGCCAAAAAGTATGAGCTATTAAAGTACACTGAATCATGATTTATTGCGTTTCTACAGTCTAGAGATATATATTTGAGCTTTCGCAAGCTGATGTATGATAAGTGGTGTTAGAATTAGAAAAAGGCATATTATAATTAATGCTTCTTCGTGTAGTGCTTGATCAACCGACTCTGTTATAAGCTCAGTCAGCAAATTATATGATTAATTATTGATTGAGATAAATTTAGGGTTCAATTTTCTTTTCTTACCTACAATCGTAATTAGCAGATTTCACTTTCTAGTTAAGTGAACCAAAATAAAACGATTCAGTAAATGAGACAGAAGTGGAAATTAAGCTATTTTACATCTATTTTAAGACTATCGTGTTCGAATGAAGAAACAAAACACCTAGTTTATGACATTTTCTTAATTTACTCATGATGAAAGTTTTATTTGGACTGAAAATGCAAAGTGTGTAATAGACACTTTTATCGATTAGTTTTATCAGTCATATAGATGACAGCTGTAACGTCTTTAGATGATGTATCATATACAAATCCTTGCATTACTACAACAAATGCAGTTGTGAGTTTAGTTTAATGAATGAATGTGTAGTTAAGTTCATAAAATAATGTTAAATAAAAAAGTAAGTTCATAAGTAAAGTTACCTTTGGTATTCGCGACCCCAATTCGGCATAACATAAAGCATTTAAAAAGGCAGTAACCCCAGCAACTAAATATGAGAGGAAAGTAGACGGACCAGATTTATCTCGGATTACAGTCCCAGTTAAAACATATATACCAGCTCCTGCCATATTGCCTGAAAATTGTATGAATAATGATGTTCATATATTACCTATTCCCAGAAGAGTTAGATCGAACGCAGTTAAACATCTCTTTAAAGGTGTATCCAAGCTGTCTCGTTCGAAACGGCGTGATCTTTTCATAGACTCCCATAATATTCTCAGGTGAGCCTTTGCTGCATCCATCATCGATAGATATTTGACAAATACCAATATGAAATCATCTGGTTTAGGGTTCTAAAATTAAGGAAGATGTTTCCATAAGATATTTCATTTGAGTATGGGCGAATAGGTAAGACGGAAGCAACTGATTGGCTACAAGCAAAAGAACAATAACTAAACATAAAAGACAGAAAAACAATTTAAAAAACAAAACTAATAGTCAATAATGCTTTAGATAAATATAAAGTTGAACTTGTTATTGTTTTGTTTTTGTTAGCTGAAATTCAAAGCGGGAATTCATAATATGGTTCTACATTTTCCGTTGACAGTAGCTGTAAGTCGTTTTCACAGCTGTTTAAAGGGATATCTTTCGGGATTATTTATCATATATCTTCCAGTATAATGCGCTTGTGCCTTTATTTCTGGTTTTCACACAGCAATCTTGGAAGCAAGAAACAAATCATTGATAATGACTCACAGAAAAATACTTAGTGTGAACTAGATATGTGAGAGACTTACAACTGGGTATAAAGCCTGGGGCTTATTGATTTTTTGCACACATTTATGTATTCACATACTATTTCTAACTCCAAACTAAAGCTGTTGACGACATTGCAGTTTTGAAGTAGTTATGCAGTTGATATATTAACTGCATATGTATGCCCATATATGGGTATATATATATATATATATATATATATATACATGTATATATGTATATATATATGTTGTAGTTAAGCAGGTTATGTATGTTCATCCGTTTTTCAGATTGACTGAATTTGAACATTCAGCGCTTCTTTCTTGAAGGCGTTTGGTTTTTTTTGATGGCTTTCACCCTGATTGTTCACCGTTAGCATCAGCAGTACGAACTTAAAGGAGTGATAGTATTGGAGCTGTTGTAGACAAAAGAACTTACTGAAGCCTATGGTAATGAATTTGTGTTTGGGTTTTTATGTGTAAGTTGTGCACCTTATAAGCTTGACAGCTTGAGACTACTAGTGGAATGAGTTTCATGTTATCTGTATCTGAATGAAGTATGGTGGCATGATATGCACAAGATGTAAGAAGTGAGTACTTATAGAAGATGTCACTATTTAAGATGTTTTTAGTTAGAAAGGCAAACAAAAAACAGCAGACAAATGTGTAAGTAAGCAACCATCAAACTGTGGTGTCAGCTCGTAGAAAGGTAGGTTGTCACCGCAGTCAGTTTTTCGTAGATATGCTGTCATCCTATCGGGATTCAGTGAGAGAAACTGTCACTATTCTGCTTGGCTAGCACTCATACTCTTCAGGGTCAATCCAATGTGATTACTAGTGCGATATTTTGACGAAATTATCTCATTATGGTTCCATTTTATCTGGGAGTTTTTTGGGCTACTAACAAGAATCATGTAATAGCACTTAATCAGATAATCTCTTTTTCCACCACCGCTGGATGCTATAGTTAAAGATCAAGTTGTACTATAATGTACAGAACTCAAGTATTCCTCTTCTGTCCATCGCCTATTGCCATGTCTTGTGCAGAAGGGGAATCAAGTGATGTCGCTGTCATGGAGGTCATGCAAGAGGATCCTCATAATTGTTGCTTTCAATACTCAGGGGACTGGTGATCGCAAAGCACTTAACATCACTTAAGATTTTGCAGACTTGGGTACCATGAGAAACTATAAAAAGTGCTGTAACTCAGCTAAGAAAGGTAGTGTCAAGAAGCATTCAGTCGTTCTAATTTGTAGTCAAGTTCTTAGCACTGGAGAATCCACTGTGACGTCTGTATTAAGGAGTATGTTACTAGGATTTTTAGAGTATACAGACGGCTTTTTGTTTGAAGAATGATAAAATACACCTCTACTCACTGTTTCTATTATGCTTTTCTTGTACTTTCTTCTCTTGCTTCGCGTGCTACACGGAGTGTGGCGACTTGAACTTCCGCACATTTGTGCAAAGTTCTATGTCAAAAACAGACAGACAGACAGAAAATACAATCTAAATTCTCGGTAATTTCATGAAAACGGTGTTTTTCTTTATCTAACATAGCTTTCTTCACATAAAATGTTGTATTTGAATTCGCCACGTACGTTCGTACATTGGTCAAGAGAAGGACGTAGCCAGAACCCTGGACAGCCTCGCTATTGATTTGCGCCGAATTCCTATCAATCTCATACTTACATACCAGAAATTATTATTATTGTTCCCTTGGGTTCCTAGTGGAACATAGGCCTTCAACTACACGTCTCCACTTGCCACTTTTGTCTTCTGCTGTACTTTTCACCTGCATCCATGTTAGTCCATACTCTTTCAACTCCTCTTCACACGAACTCCTCCATGTCACTCTCGTACCGACGACCCACTCGCCACTTCCCTTTCGGGTTCCACTCAAGGAATGGCCTGACGCGCGCGCGATGTACCCCAACGGTCTCCTCAGCGAGTGTCCAATCCATCTCCATCCACTTTCTCCTGCATATTTGTTGGGCGATTGGTCCTTGTTTTGTTTGTTCCCATAGTTTCTTGTTGGTGGTTATTTCCCGCCCGGCCATCTGATCTTCAGTAGAGAGCGAAGATAGTTGTTAATAAAGGTCTGCAACAGGCTGTTGGAAATATTCTTTGTGACCCACCCACCAAGTTTCTGATCCGTATAGAAGAACTGAATTTACGTTTGTATTGAAAATCTGAATTTTGTTGTTGATGCTGACTGAGTAACGAAGATTTCCAGATTGGTTTCAGGTTGATGAATGTATTTCTCGCCTTCCCGATTCTCGATCTGACATCCTCGTCCGTTCCCCCTGTAGTTGAGACAATGCTCCCTAGATAAGTGAATGAGGTGACCTCTTTCAAATCCCTCCCGTTCATGGTGAGTGACGCTGGATGTTACTGCTGCTGTTGTTGTTGTTGGCTGGTTATTTTCATAACCTCCGTCTTGTCTATGTTCACATGGAGTCCTGTCTTCACTGGCTGCTTCTTCGACCAGTTTGTCGGTTTTCGCTCACTTGTAAGTCGTCGATTTTGTGTGACATTAAACATAAACCATCCACGCGCGAAATCCACGTCTTCTAGGTTCTTCACGTCGGTCCAGGATATCCCTGTCTTCTCGTTTCCCACTGTGTGACACATAATCCAGTCAGTCCACCACAATTAGGAATATCATCACCAGTAATAATAACCACCCTTGTCTGACTCCTGTGTTTACTCTTAACGCCTCGCTGAGATTTCCGTTGTGGATGACTTGAGATGTGCCGTTGTCGTACAGCTGTTGAATAAGGTTGATGAATATTTGGGCACTGCACGCCGTAGTACTCGAGTAGTTTCCAAATTACCTCACGGTCAACGCTGTTGAAGGCCTTCTCGAAGTCTATAAAGTTGAGGTAGAGGTTTGATTACCATTCCATGCTTTGTTCTGTGATGATGCGTAGAGTTGCAATTTGGTCAGAACATGATTTGCCTTTCCTGAATCCAGCTTGTTCTGGTCGGAGTTCTGCATCCAGTGCGTCTTTTATTCTCTCCAGGATGATGCGACTCAGGCTTTTACTTTGCGTCGACAGGAGCATGATTCCTCGCCAGTTCTTGCAGAGTGAGGCGTAAGTCGCCCTTCTTTGGTAGTTTCACGAGGTAACTTCTCCTCCAGTCAGTAGGCACCTTTCCCTCCTTCCAAACCTTTTGCAATAATGGAGTCAGCATATTTGCTGTCGTCTCTGGGTCTGCTTTCAGTGCTTCAGGGGGTATTCCATCTGGTCCAGCTGCTTTTCCAGCTTTCAGAAGCTTGATTGCGTTCAAGACTTCAGCTTTCGTTGGAGGATTGGTGTCAACTTGCAGTTGTGTACGCGCTGTTGTTGATATTTCTGGACGGGTTGCAGGTGGTGATCGGTTCAAGAGTCCTTTGAAGTGATCCGCCCATTGTCTAATCTGTCTTTCTTCCTTGGTAGTTGGGTTCTCTTGGCTGTCTTTTATAGGTTTCGCTTGTGTTGATCTCTTCCCGGATAGAGACTTGGTTATATGATATAGTGTTCTTAGGTCCCTTTCGCCTGCTGCGTTTTCAGCTTCAGTGGCCAGGTTGCCGTAGAATCGTCTTTTGTCCTTCCTAGCACTCTTCTTCACTTCTTTGTCCAGTGCCTGTGTACGTTGCGCTCAGCGTCTCTTTCTCTTGTCCGTCTTTGCATTGAATCATTTTCTCTTTCACCATTCTCCTCTCCTCTATTAGCTTCCAGGTGTCTATTGAAAGCCATTCATTGTCTTGTCTCTTCTTTCTTCCTAGAACCGTTGAACACGTTTCGTTGTGAATCGCCTTCAGAGACTTTCAAGGTTCTTCCACGCATGACCAAAGGGTGGGTGTACTGCTCATCAGTCCGCTCCGTCCTCCTGTATGGTTGTGAGACCTGGCCACTGAGAGTGGAAGACATGATAAGACTAGCTGTCTTTGATCATAGGTGCCTGCGTTCTATTTCCCGTGTAAAGTGGCATAATAAGGTGAGCAACATGGAGGTTAGGCGTAGAGTTCTAGGTAAACAGGGGAAATCAATTGACGAAGTCGTGAAGCTACAAAGACTGAGATGGTTAGGACATGTGTTACGTATGCTGGTCTAGTCATCGCCTCCCTCGACGAGCAATGTTAGCGGATATAGGGTCAGGCTGGAAAAAAGCTAGCGGCGGTCAAACAAAAACTTGGCATCAGTCAATGAAATCCACAACAGTCGGTCTAAGCCACGTAGAAAGGTGTAGACTTCCAGGCTGGGGTCCTCGGGACGGTAAAAATCTATGGTTGGAAACAATTGGTGACATGGCTCAAAATCGTTCTCAGTGGCGCAGATGCATCCACTCCCTGTGACTTATGATCTTCAATGAAACTGTTTTGTTTTTCTTTATTACTCCTTTGTCTCACACCTCTGCTCACTGTTTCTATTATGCTTTTCTTGTACTTTCTTCTCTTGCTTCGCGTGCTACACGGAATGTGGCGACTTGAACTTCCGCACATGTGTGCAAAGTTCTATGTCGAAAACAGACAGACAGACAGACCACGCATGATTCTTCAGTGATGTCAAGTAGTGTTTCCCGCTTTGCTCTGAGAGTTGCAGTGAAAGTGTCTTTTGTGGTTGTGTCCTTCGGTAATTGAGTGTTGAACTTGTATTGTGGCCTATCCCCAGCTATCCTCGAGGCTTTTAGTTTCACCTTGAAAGTCCCTTCTACTAGGTAGTGGTCTGAACCCACATCTGCTCTTCTCCTCGACCTTGTGTTCAGTAGGCTCCGTCTCCACTTTCTTGAAATTGAGATGAAGTCTATTTGATTCTTGGTGTTTCCATCTGGTGAAATCCATGTCGTCTTGTGTATTTCCTTGTGTTTGAAAACGCTGCCAAATCACTGAAGGCGCAGAAGTCTGAGAAGAGTTCGCCATTGTCGTTCATTTCACCGAGGGCCTCACGACCCATGGTGAGTTCTCTTCCTGTATTGTTTCCTCCCAGCTTCGCATTCATATCACCCATTAGGATGTTGATATCGCCATTTGGGGCGTTGTCCATTATTACTTGTAGTTGTCTGTAGAACGCCTCCACCTTTTCTTGTTCTGAGACGTTTGTAGGCGCATAGCATTGGATGATTGTAACCTTCCTTCCTTTTGAGTTGAACCTGGCTGTCATTATCCTAGAGGAGATTGGTTCCCACTGCATGAGAGCTTTGGTTGCTGTTGGTGACACCATGATGGCCATTCCCTCGGTGTGCTCATGGTTGTCCTCTGGGTGACCGGAATAGATTACTGTCTCCAGTTGATAGTTGGCACCTTCCACATCCGTTCCATCTGCTTTCTCATATTCCAAACACTTCTGTCCCATATCTCATTTCTGCGGCTACCTGGGCAGCCTTTCCAGCTTCGTACATTGTACGAACATTCCGCGTCCCCATTCTTATTTTGACTTTCCCCAGACATTAAAGTGCTTCATATTTATTCATCTGTCATTGCCATTTTTGTCTGTGGGCTTTGTATGAGACATTAAAAACTGGTTCGTGAAGCGCAGGTTTGGTTTCGTTCAGACTGTCTAGGTCGGCGTCGGTTGTTTTCTCACAACGTCGTCCCTTGACAAGCATTGTCATCTTAAGTATGGGTAGGCTGAAGAAGACTTAAGGGGTCAGGCACAAATATGACACCAGTTGGCTTGACTGCCTGAGTGGGGAGTTTAGGATCAGTCTTTATAGACTTTTGGCACCACGACTCGAGTTTTGCAATGACTGATTTGTATTTACTCATTGGGGCCTTCTAGATTCTGAAAACGCTTACTACCTATTATTCTGTTGCTCCCATGGTGGTATCATCACACTTACTTTCCCTGCTTTTGTGATTCTTTGAAGTATAGCGACTTGAACCACTGAACCTTTGCGCAAGGTTCTACATTAACAATTCAGTCAATTGAAGGGAGAACAAAAAACTGTTGTCTCATGGCAAACAGACAGTAAGGTATTTGATTTTATGATGAATCCTGAAATGAAAACGTGCTTTTAAACCTCAGTATAACTGTGATAACTAAATTAGTGGCACAAACACAAATAATCTTTACATTCACCCTGTGTGACCGATGCAGAAAAATATTTCGGACTTATTTTGGCTTCAAGGTAAAGGTTATTGGATCAAAACAGACTAGGTACACTTTTTCTAAATACAGATTAAGTTGAGACTTTTCGGTGGCAACTCTCTCAGTTAGTTTTGTCCGTCTGTCTGTTTTCAATATAGAAATCTGCACAGATGTGCAGGAGTTCAAGTTACCACACTCCATGTAACACACAAAGCAAGAGAAGAAAGGAGAAATGCAAAATAGAGACAGTAGACAGAGATATAAGACTAAAGGAATAGTAATAACGAAGAGCAATATAGTTCCATTGAGTATTATAAGCCACAAGGAGTGGATGCATTCGCGCCATTGAGAACGATTTTGAGCCATATCACCGATTGTTTCCAGCCATTGGTGTTTACCGTCCCGATGACACCAACCAGGAAGTTTACACCTTCCTACGTGACTTAAACTAACTGTTGTGGATTTCATTGACTAGTGCCATGTTTTGGGTTGACCGCTGCTAGCTCTTTTCCAGCCTGATCCTATATCAGCTAACATTACCCATTGTCGAGGAAGGCAATGACTATGAAGGCATGCGTAACACATGTACTAACCATCTCAATCGATGTGACTTCACAACCTAGTCAATCGATTTCCCCTCCTTATATAGCACTCGATGCCTAGCCTCAGTATTGCTTACCCTACTATACCACTTAACACGGGAAATAAAACACAGACACCTATAATCAAAGACAGCTAGCCTTTTCGTGTCCTCTACTTTCACTGGCCAGGCCTCAAAGCCATAAAGGCGGACGGAGCGGACTGATGAGCAGTACACCCGCCCTTTGGTCGATAGCCGAATATCACGTCTACGCCGGAGACGGCGTAAACTGGTGAATGCGAAACTAGCCCTCTGTATCCGTGCTGAGATTTCGTCAGCGATCAACCCAGACAGACAGCGATCAACCCACTGGAGCTATCTGATGCAATTCCCAAATAAGTGAAGTGGTCAACGTGCTCTACCACTTCACTCCCTATTTCTAAGCTAGGAGTCAATGTAGTCCAGTCCTGTAGCATCATCCTACGTTTGACGGGAGCGAATCGCATGCCAAACATTCGTAGATTGCAGCTCAAGGCTTTCAGAAGACTGCATTTTGTCAGCTTCTTCACCTAGAAGCAGGACTATATCATCTGCATATTCTAAGTGAACGACATTATTTTCTGGTAACAAGTTGATCCTTGAGTCTCTGAAGTGAGTTAGGGTTGAGTCCATTAGTACATCTATGATGAAATTAAATAGAAATGGGGATAGTGGGCATCCCTGACGGACACCACTAGCTGTCAGCCCTTCAGATGACGACTCACCGTAAGTCCTCACCTGGCTGCATGAGTTCGAGTAGAGTGCCTTGATGATGAGCAATAACGAGCACGACATCTGGATCCATGCTGTATGTTTCTTCCTAACATCTAATGTCAATCTGTGGGGTGTAGTGGTATCTTATCATTTACTTTTGCGACCAAATTACACAGTTGGTAAATTTGAAGTAAAGTTTAAGAATATCCGGCTAAATGTGCAACTATGTGGTAATCGATTCTAATTCATTTAGAACAGATCACTCACCCAGTTATTGAAACATTTTTATCCAAAGTTTCAAAATGAAACTTGATGAGAGAAGTAAGTGAAGATAACTGATGTGAATAGAAATGTGTAGTAAAGGAAATACTTGCACACTAAACTTGGGATTAGAATGAAAGAAAGTTAACCATGGTACCTTTAAAGTACAAATAAATTATTTCCCATCGCATAAAAGGTGGAGATTTTGGAAATACAAAAGGTATGGATAGATTCAAGTGTACACTGTGTCACACTTCTTGAATAAGAGCCCAAAATAAGTTTCCAATTCGTTTTTGTTACATATTTCTATAAACAATGGTGGTTATTTTTCACTTATGTCTATCAAAGGGTGTACTTCCGAATATTATATTATAATATATTAGTCAAGCAATTCCCTCTGTGATTATCACAGGAAGACATCTCCCTTCTTGTATATGGGGATAATCAGTGACTTACACCAACCCGATGGAACTTCCTCTAATTGCCAGACGCTGCCTAGAACCTCAGTTAATGCAGACAGTAAACTGTCTCCACCGTACTGAAATGTCTCTGGAGTCATTTCATCAGGTGAAGCTGCTTTGCCTAGTTTCAGATTGGTGACAGCTTTAGTAACCTCAGTTAAGAAAGGAGGACCTGTGTGTATGTCTCATTCAGGAAGGTGTTGGATGTGCAGCAGGTTGAGCGTGGATTGAAGCTACGTGAATGATGTTCGTCCCATACCACAATAACACCGACGCTGAAGGTTTTCCAGAAATAGTCAACATAGCTCATCCTCAAATTAAGTTCATCCGTGAAAAGAGGGATGATTTTTTATCATTTCTAGGTTGGTATATAAAGAAGCTAAATGCTAGTATTGAGCAGAGCATCTTACATAAGGAGTCAGAGGTTGGCGACTATATATACATTCCATATCATGGTTCACTATAGCTTAAAAACAAACTTTACTTATTACTTTGATGTGTTGGTCAACATTTTTTCTAGTCCCAGTGCTTTGAAGTAAGAAAAACAACTTATCAGAGTAAAAGATTAACTGTTTCATTCGGTAAGCATGAATGTACCTGGGGAAAAGTGATTAAACTGTATTTAGCACTCATCAAAATAACCTAGTTAGGCATATAAAAGTGCACTGACTAACGTTTGCCTATGACAAAAGTGTAATATATATATATATATATATATATATATATATATATATATATATATATATCGATGTAAACTAGGAGAATGGAAATGACAATGGAATGCTTGGAACTAGTCAAAGATCCCATTATAGATAATAAAGATATTCTCATTGGTTTACTTTTAAATTTTAGGCCGTATTGACCAGTGTTTTTAAATCTCCGTTCATAGCACTTACGAAACTGTATCGGTATTTGAGACCTCAGCGGCATAACCAATTACTTTGTTTGCAAAGATGATATTCATCGCTCTTCTGTCTATGGTGGTAGTATCAGTAACATAAATTAGCTGATGAGGACAAAATAAAATATGCTAACCCCATAAGCAGCATTCATAAAACAAATTTAACCCAAGGCATTACACATTTTGTCGAGTTATTTATTTCATACATACCTTTTCATTTTCATTCCTACACAAAGATCCAGATCTTACAAGCAGTTTTCCCTTTAGGTTTTGTTAAGCTTAGACATAAACCACTTACTTAAAACACTTGTATAAGAGTTCATCCTTTGAAATGTTGATATTAGATGGTTGGAGACAATCGGCAGGAAGTCTTGGACCTAGCTCTCGGGCTAGCTGGCGCTCACCAGTCAGCAAGGCGTATCTGCAACCTTGAAGGAACTCATGTCCTTTCTTAGGTTCAAACTCGCGTCACTCAGTGCAGCAGTCAGAAACCTAGGTCCAAGGCCTCCTGCCGATTGTCTCAAACTATCTAAGATCAACAATTCAAAGTGCACTGTGATGCCGAGCCACCTGAAATAGTGGTCACATTGCAAACGTGACTGACAGAATTCAGTTTGCAGTGAACAAAGGACTAGACATGTTGCATTAATTACTAACTATCGTTCAGTCAAAGAGTTCATCCATTAGTTGTCAGACCATATTTTACATGCTATGTGCGATTATTTTCTTCAGTGTTATGTTATTTCACAAGCTATAGGCGTGTCGCTAATTTAAAAAGTTCGAAAACAAATGGCAAGAAAACCTGTCTCCGTTAATCACCTGTCCTTTACTCTTTCCTATGCAACCCATATACAGTTACGGGCTGAATGAATTTAAGCAAACCACTTGAGATCAATAGATTTGTTTTTTATCTGGATTGTCTTTGTACAAGTTGAATATCTTTGGTATAATAAGATTCCTGTTAGCTAGTAGTAGCAGCTAGCACTTTTCTGGTAGCATTGTGTTTTGTAATTTGAATAAGACCACGACCTCTTCCTTGCTAGAGTTAACTTCCATCACTGGTATCATTGATAAGGTATTTGAATTTTGTACTCTGTTATGTTGGATCGCAGAAGCTCATACTACATCTTTAACACCAGCACAAAGACGAAGTAGTGTTCTGCATTTAGATATCATTTTACCGAATTCACTGGCGTTTTCAGAAGCTATTACATACTAAATTCGCTTCATTGTCTTGTACAGAAACATGTCCCAAGTTTTTGATTTAAATCACTTTTGCATGCTCAATATCAGAATGTTGTCCTGCAATGTCTATTAACTTCTGCCTACCTAATAAAGTGGATTTCTGAAGTAGTCAAGTTACTCTGTAATGATATCATCACGAAATTCATCTTACAAATGATTTTTATCAGTATACCATCGGTCACCCTCACTATTTGAACTGATGAACTTCTTACATAATGGCCCAGGGCACTAGAACTTTATTTAGTGCAGCATGTACCTCGGTTTCCGATGGCTTTTGAACATTGAAACATTCTTTTAGGAAAAGTGGCACCTAGACGTCTGTGGAAAGTATTTAAAAGAAGTGAGCAAACCTAAAATATAACCATAATGAATTGAAGAAAGACAGTCAAATAATACCTAATTTTGATGTTATTATTTTCACGAACTGTTTAGAAAGTATTACAGTTTTCTAAGTATTCAACCGAAAATCACGACAGCCTTAACCGTGTAACACAATTCTGAATTTATCCCGAATCTACAATCACAGACTTTATAAATTTATCCCATGTTTTGTTTCCTCCACTCCTAATCTTTTACGAACGTAATCCTGCCACTTCCAACCTTATATATCAAAGAAATTATTGTCATAACATGCCTCGTTCTGTGTTCTGGCAGTTTCAGTCGGTAACGATTCACATTCTCATCTAATGACATACTAATGCACTCATTAGTTCCATTACAAACGTCGAAAATCCCGAGATTTTTCATGTCTTATCTTGGCAGGAGTCATGTTTCAGTCGTAAAGTGGGTTAGAGCAAACCACCACACAGTCCAGTCGTCGTTTTAAAAGTAAGAGGATACCTTACGTATATCTGCTGAGACATCACCAACCTCTGATCTATAAGTGTCTACTCAGCTAGATAACATATTCAGTCAGTCGTGGGGCATATTCTATCGTTTGATTAGGGGCAACAGTGTGCCAAACATAGTTTAAATTCTGTGAATCGGCGGCCAAGGTCACTTTCATGAAACAGATTAAAAATTATACATGTGAATAAGTATTAGCACTTGTGATAAAATTCGACTTTATTCAACACTTTTGGGTTCTTAATGTGTCAGGTGAAACTATAGTTGACAGTTCTCACTCTTATTTAGTGATCTTTTCAAACAAATTCACTATTTTCAAGTATTGGTTTTGTAGGGATTTTGTTTGATTGCATGGAGGATCTCATCATGAACTGTCTTCAGTTAGAGAAGCAGTAGGGTACAGCAGGTTGAAGATGAGGCAGTAACTCATCGAGGAAAACATTGCGAAATGGTTGCGCTATGTCGTGAATTGGCGGAAGTCAGAATGCAAGGACCATTGGATCGGGTTCCAGTGGCTCAATGGTCTACGAGCTCGCCTTGTAACCAGAAGGTCCTGGGTTCGAACGCCATAAAGTTGGTGCGTACTGTGAAGAGTCCCAAACTGGTACGAAACGGTTGTTCAGTACTCCCAGGTTTTCCAGTGGTTCTCTAACTGATGTCAGCTCATGATGAAATCCTCCATGGAATTTACTATTTATTTGCTGAAAAGGTGTAAGGCAAAACGCAGACGAAAATAGTATCTGGAACCAACACTGAATTCTTTAAAGTTACTCATAGTCTGAGTTATTATGATTATGCAGAATTTTTCATTTTAACTTTGTACCATTTTTTGAATTTATGGATTTTTGTTTGCTCTCATTATTATTTATTTAATTAATACACAAGAGCTTATCTATGTTATTCACATACATACATACATAATCAATATAATGCTGCTTATTGCTATTCTATGGTTGTCCAAGTTGACCCAGTTCATAAGTACAGATTAAGCGGTAGTCATAAGAAAGACAAAAAAAGATTATGTAAGCCGAAGTCATAGAATGTCATAAAACAAAAGAAGAAAGAAGGAAATCATTGTGACAGTGAATCATGCATGAGTGTATGTGCTGTATCGCAATCGATTCAAAGTCAGTGTTTATCTACTGTTGTTCATCCAATAATTTATTAGCCCTTTGTCTGTTAATTATTATTTCACTGGTCATTTGTGTTTTTGTATTTTGTATTTTTCTCTTTTTTTTAGGAAATTCCATAGTCATTATTTTCTGTGCAGTCTGTGTTGTAATCCAAATGCATAAAATGCTGTCTACTTGTTAACTTGTACAAATTACTGCCTTTATACGTTTAAACGGAGTACTTGCAACCAGTCGTTTGCATCAAAAGGTATTGGCTTATTTCCAATTGTGACCAGTGTATGTATAACGGTTGAAGACTGTTTCCTTGAAGACAATAACTAATATATGAATATTTTATTCTAGATGTCTCCCAACAAACAGGAAGTGTCTAAGACAACAGCTGTTTCTTCTACTGGATATGAAGTAACTAGAAGTTTTAGGAATCTCGGTGAACCGGTTTATGTCAATGTGTATCATTTAGTGAGTAATTCGTATATTATGTCATGCTTTAATTTACTTAGCATTGGCCTAACGGATTAAAAATGGGTGCATATCATACGGGTACTGTTGTCTACGACAGGGGTATGTAGTTGATACATATATACATACATATATTTTCATATTTTTTTTCTTTCCGTCCACCCAGAATTCGGTTTTGGTGGACATCCATTCGCCAGTAGTGGTATTTTTCAAACTACACCAATGGATATTGATAACTTAGGTGAGGAAATCTCTTTCAAGTAAGTATCAATGAGAATTATTGATATATCTTTAATTATGTTAGTTTAATTCGAAGTAATTTGGAAACTACTCGAGTACTACGGCGTGCAGTGCCCAAATATTCATCAACCTTATTATTCAACAGCTGTACGACAACGGCACATCTCAAGTCATCCACAACGGAAATCTCAGCGAGGCGTTAAGAGTAAACACAGGAGTCAGACAAGGGTGGTTATTATTACTGGTGATGATATTCCTAATTGTGGTGGACTGACTGGATTATGTGTCACACAGTGGGAAACGAGAAGACAGGGATATCCTGGACCGACGTGAAGAACCTAGAAGACGTGGATTTCGCGCGTGGATGGTTTATGTTTGATGTCACACAAAATCGACGACTTACAAGTGAGCGAAAACCGACAAACTGGTCGAAGAAGCAGCCAGTGAAGACAGGACTCCATGTGAACATAGACAAGACGGAGGTTATGAAAATAACCAGCCAACAACAACAACAGCAGCAGTAACATCCAGGGTCACTCACCATCAACGGGAGGGATTTGAAAGAGGTTACTTCATTCACTTATCTAGGGAGTATTGTCTCAACTACAGGGGGAACGGACGAGGATGTCAAATCGAGAAACACATTCATCAACTTAAAACTAATCTGGAAATTTAAGAGTTGGTTTGTAGGGATTTGATTGATTATAGGATTTTCATCATGATCTGGAAATCTTCGTCACTCAGTCAGCATCAACAACAAAATTCGGATTTTCAATACAAACGTAAATTCAGTTCTTCTATACGGATCAGAAACTTGGTGGGTGGGTCACAAAGAATATTTCCAACAGCCTGTTGCAGACCTTTATTAACAACTATCTTCGCTCTCTACTGAAGATCAGATGGCCGGGCGGGAAATAATCACCAACAAGAAACTATGGGAACAAACAAAACAAGGACCAATCGCCCAACAAATATGCAGGAGAAAGTGGATGGAGATGGATTGGACACTCGCTGAGGAAACCGCTGGGTGACATCACGTGTCAGGCCCTCGAGTGGAACTCGAAAGGGAAGTGGCGAGTGGGTCGTCGGTACGAGAGTGACATGCAGGGGATCGTGTGAAGAGGAGTTGAAAGAGTATGGACTAACATGGATGCAGGTGAAAAGTACAGCAGAAGGAAGGCAGAAGTGGCAAGTGGAGACGTGTAGTTGAAGGCCTATGTTCCACTAGGAACCCGAGGGAGCAACAGTAATAATAAATAATGTTAGTTTGATTGGTAACGATGATTGTCGCCAACTTAGTACTTGTAGAAGTTACAAAGAGTTAAACTAAGAAGAGAATCCGATAATTTGGATTCAAATAAACTGGATACTTTTGTCACTTATTGTTTGAAACTTATAACAGTGGTTTAGCGTGCTAGTTTGATACAACACAAGGTGATACACAATATGTTTTTTACCTGATTGAAGTTTAGGATACAATTTACTGCATATTATAAAATAGAGTTTCCACACCTATGTCGTTCGTTGTATGTCTGTGAAAACAGTGTTGTATCTGTTTTATTTCACATGTGTGGTGTTTGTTCAGCATACTGTTATTGCTTTGCAGTCTCTTACACTTTTATTTTCTTCATTGGAATAAGTCAGTTGGTATCTAAATTTCTAATGGAGATGGCTATGTCGAAATTTTTTTTTATCAGAACTTGTGGTTGACTAAAAGTAGATTACATTATGTTAGGTTATAGGAAATATTTCACCATATACATGTTGGTATTCCAGGTGCTTCATATCATCATGCGGAAGCTTTTACACCAAAATTTTCAGCTCACACAGAACATTCCCGTCTGTTTCCTGTATCATATATTTTTACAAGTATAAAAATGATACGTTGAAAATTGTATGAGTTCCTGTCGAAATTCATATGAGTCTCAAAAACGTTTATATATGGTTATTAAGTTGATGATGCTCTAGATGCATTATAATTTCCAGTTACCAGTACTATATCCACATTCTGTCTGTTTATTTATCTATTGAGTTTCATCGTTATTAGAGATGTGGCTACCGTTTTGTGCGACTTCAAGTAATAGATTTGTCGATTTATAGATTTTGTAACAAATCAAAAATCAGGGAGTATTGCTCAAGTGTTTCGTCCACCTTCTTTGGGATTCTTCAGAAGTACTCACCCATAACTCCACTGGGATTGAACACGTTGCGGAGAAAACCTCCTGACACTTCAGTCGCTGGGTTAGAATCCAGTGACCAATGAATTTATATATCTGTCATTTTATAATATAGTGCTACCACCAAGCAGTGTCATTGATTAACGTTCGCTTATTTCAACTGGTCACAACTTCTCATTACAACATCCTGGCATCTTTCCTATAGGCACTAATAAGCTGCAGAGTGATATGTAGATGTTTGAGTTTTTGTAGGAATTTTAAATAATTTCAATGTAGGTTTCATTACGAACCAGCATCAGATCGTTTACCCTTTTACACTTATTGCTTTTTCAATTAAGGGAAAGGCTGTATATGGGTCGGACTTATCTATCAAAGAAAGCAGTCGAGCGGCTGCTTGTAAGTTTGGCTGACGAATTCCGTGGTGATGCCTATCATTTGCTTCATTTCAACTGCAATCATTTCACTTCACAGTTTGTTGATGTAAGTATTCTATTGCACTTTCTTTCATTTACTAAATATCAAAATTTACTCACTATGCTTTTGTTCCCAAATGTTTGAAATCATTGTTTCAGCTTACACTGGAACTTGTTTATTTGCTGTTTTTCGTTAGTAGTTGATTTGCGTCATCTCTCGCGTAGACGTGATATCTGACTATCGATCAAAAGATGTGTGTAATGTGCAGCAGTTCACTTTGTTCTGCTTTATGGTTGTCAGGCATGGCCATTTGAAGTGGAGGGCTAGTTGTCTTTGACTGCAGATGTTTGCTTTCTATCCCTCCTGTTGCGATATAATATGGTGATCAGTAATATTGAGGTTAGGCGTAGAGCGTTAGGTAAGGAGGTAAAGTAAATCGATAAGCTTTTGAAGCTGCACCGATTAAGATGCCTAGGACACGTGTTATGTTTGTGAAGACACTCTCCCTTGTTGAGCAATGTTCAACGAGAAGTGGCTCAAAGTCTCAATGGTCCAGATGCATCCACTCCTTGTGATTTATAATACCGAATAAAATTATATTATTCTTGCATCTTTTTGCCTCATAATTCTGTTTATTATCTATGTTTTGCATTTCTCCTACTTTCTTCTCTTGCTTTGTGTGATACATGGAGGGAGAGTGGCAACTCGAACTGCTGCACATCAGTGCAAAGCTATACGTCGGAACCAGTGAACAATATTATCTGACATAAAATTCCGTTGGAAAAGAATCGGGGCGGTCAAACCTAAACCTGGTATCAATCCATGAAGTCTCTAACAGTTGGTTTAAGCCACATAAGGAGGTGTAGACAGCCTGGTTGGGGTTCTCGAGGTGCTAAGAACCCAGTGACTTGAGATTGTTGGTGCTACAGGTCAGAATTGTTTTTCGTGACACAGATGCATTCATTCTGTACAATCTTCTGGACCCGTTATCTCCTAGTGTTTTCCCACGTTACTATTCTTTCCAACTAAACTTGAAATCTTTCATCAAGTCATCCCATTAATTTTTTTAGTTTATTGTGACTGCGACTGTGTTTAACATTTTTTTCCTTCACGTTCCCAGTGGAACATAGGGCTTCAAGCTAGAGGCTTGAAGTTTCTGTAGCAGTGTTTACTTTTACAGGATGGGGTTGCTAGCCTCATGCTCAACCTTTCCTCCTTACCAGCTTTATTACTGGCTTAGCGAGGTAAATGAGTGTGTCTGTGGCCGGGGATCGAACCCCGAACTATGTGCATGGTTGGCGAGCGTCCTAACCGCTGTGCCACCGACGAACATTTAGCTTATTTCTTTTTTCACAAGGTTTCACATTCACCCATTTCAGTACCATAACTGTATGCATCTGATCTTTTCGTGATTGTAGTGAAGTTACTTGACATACGAAATTCCTTAGCATAACTTACTTTTATTCAGAACTGATAGAAAAAACCCATTTCATAATCGGCTAATGAGTTTAATTCCATTATGGGTAAATTTTGTTTTGATAAAGTCTCACAGTGTTATACAGTAATGTTTACTGATGACGTTTCGAGCACAATTTATTGCTCATAATCATATCAAGGTACTCACACGACTTCCTAACTTCACTTGTATAGTTCCATTGTTTTTCACTTGATTTGATTGGTAATAGTATTTTCCATATTTTGGGTATGAGTGATGAGTCATTCCTATTGCATGTGTTGGGTGTAGACTCAATGAACAAGGACTTTATCAAAACAAAATTTACCCATAATGGAATTACACTCTACCACAGTGCACAAGTTTTATTCTTATATCAACGGCTAATGAGTTTACTTTTCGTACTATTGTGTAGTGTATATTTAAGGCACATATGAATTAGTTGTCTGACGAGACTTAGCTAACTGCTATGACTTTTATACTGCATAATGTGTAATTTAAAAGCTAATTCATTGACTTGTAACTTCAAGTTTCTGATCACCTGCGGTAGCTTTAAATGAGTGGTCATTCGATGTAGTAAGTCACGATCGAAACTGAGATGTAGATCTTGAGTTATTGAAGGATTTAAACAACAACATCTATCAGATTAGTGCCCTAGTGGACTAAGATCACAGGCTTACATACTAACCATATCTTAATATTATACCTCAACCACTGCGGTTAATGTATTTTATTAACATCACAGTTTTTAAATAGCAAGTCGTAGTTAAATAGTATATCACTGGATTTTTTCACAAATTGACGATTCTCTGTCGGTACGTGTAAAGAAATTTGTTAATTTATGAAAAATAAGTAAACGAAATTACCATGTGATTAATATATTAAACTTGGGGTTTGTCGCTCGATAAATTTATTATTAAATAATGTTGGTCTTATACCTCATTGCCAAGCATTGCTAATTTTATCTTTACAAGCATAGCACGCTTACTGTTTGTATGTGTATTTTTGGAGCACTGATAAAGTATTACTAATCTTCAAAGTAGCAGTTAATACAGAATGCTGATACTGAATTAGTTCTTTTTAGGGATTAAAATGGTTACAATTATTTGTCACGATCTTATGAAGAGTATAGTGAGTACTGTCTATCTATTACTCTCCTCAACCATAAGTACTTCGCAGGCTGTTTTGAAGAAATTATTATTTAGGCTTTGAATTAAAAGGGATGGCATGTTAGGTGGAATTTCGGCTTATATGCTCATGCGTTAGTCTTCCAACTGATTGTCATCAAGTCACAACCACACTACTGGCAATTAGAGGTAGTATTTTATTTTTACGAGCCATTGAGAACAAGCAGGGAGTACTGGATAGCTGTTTCGTCATAGTTTGGAATCATCGGTAGTATGCATCTACTGGGGTTCGAACCCAGGACCTTCCGGTTACAAGGCAAGCTCGTGTACCATTCAGCCACTGGGACCCCATTCAATGGCCCATGAATTCTAACTCCTACCGATTCGTATGGTATATGAGCTTGTCTTGTAACCGGAAGGTCCTGGGTGCGAACCTCAATGGGTGTGTACAGCCGATTATTCCTAAACTAGGATGAAACAGCCGTCCATTACTCCCTGCCTGTTTTCACTTGTTCTCTAACTGATATCAATCCGTGATCCTTACAAACCAACTGTAGTATTTTATGCTTCCTGGCACCAAGTATACCTCAACAATCATATTGATTTGCACATATTTGGCGATGAGTCACACCAGTTGTGTTAGGTCTGGTGATATTTACCTGGCTAAATAAATTCTTTATCCAGTAACCGAGGAGCACTTTTCCCCCACACTTTTTAGTCTATCACAAACCATGTCTTTGTCCTTCTCTCTACGGAAGGACGTTTGATCTGTTTTACGATACAGTGTTGAAACATGGATGTTGAATGCAGAAACACACTATAAGTGGCTTTGTTTCTTTCCTTACGTTAAGTGGTGCAGCATTATAAGTAATCATTGAGTTAGGCTTAGTGGGTTGGGTTTTAAGCGAAAGCTTATCGACAAGATTGTTAAGCTCTATTGATTAAAGTGTTTGAAAAGTGTGTTGCGCATTCCGATCCATCACTGAAGTAATTTTTGGGGTAGAAAAGATCTTGTGGAGGTCAGATCAGAATATGCTACTTAGCCATGGAGTCATCGGTTATTGGTTGGAGTCTTCATAGGAAAATGTGGACCACCCGGCTTCCATTCAGGAAATGTTAAAAACAAGTGGTTAAACTCTTTGTAAAAAGAGTCGAAATCATCGGCGCAAATCTATTCACTTTTTTTCCTCTAACGAATACTAAATAATATTCACTGACCTATTTGTTATTCTCTCCTTCTTCATTTTTGTTCGTTTTGGCTTCATTGTATTTCTTCTCTATCTGTTTTTGTGTGCTTTCTAAATTCTTATACGTTGCATCTGTACACAGTTGTTATGCTTTGTAATGAAGCATGCAATCATTCCTAGTCAAAAAGCTTTTTTCATTCCATATATATATATATATATATATATATATATATATATATATACATCTTGGTGTGAAAATTAACAACAGATCCGGTATGTGTGTCCACTGATCCCTTTCGATGAAATCTTATCGACTGACCATCATGAATGCTTGGTTATAATCTAGCACAAACTTTTTCTGTCGAGTATCTATTCAAACAATTATTTCCCTTTATGAATTTAGATAAAGCAGTAAGAAGACGTAATTTGTCTGAATTGTGTAATGTATTTGCGCAACACATTTCGAACAATCTGATCACACACGGACTTGTCATAGAAATATATATGAAATTAATAAAGAGGTAAGAGGTGAGTCTATTTTCTCACCTCTTGTGTGTGATCAGATTGTTCGAAATGTGTTGCGCAAATACATTACACAATTCAGACAAATTACCTCTTCTTATTGCTTTATCTGAATATCTATTCCCTAGTACTCATAGTAATGCTTTATTATCGTTCTACTGAATTAAATTCTGAGTGACTTTCTGTATTCATTGTAAAGAGATTCAGTCACTTGCAAACTTTAGAGAAAAGTGAATTCTCTTGCACAAGTTACTAAGTTGTGTTTACACCAACGTTTTCTATCAAACAAATATCGTGTGCAAATCGAAAAAAAAGAATTATCCGTACTACATAGTTGTATTTCTGCACGCATTCACATAGTTGAGCAAACTGTTTTATAACTGTTTGGGTTCTTACAAGTCAGTTTATTTATCATCCAGTGTATTTGATGTATATACACACTAATTTTAATCACCACACACCTTTTTTTCGACAATGAAATCGATTGAAAACTATGCAGTACTGATTATTCTCCAGGGGGTTTTCTGTTTTGTGTTGTTGAGTTGTAGTATATGCAAATGTTCAAATCAGTCAATCACCGATTCATTCTAAAATATAATAATGATGTCTAATGCGTTTTGGATTTTTCTGTTCCATTTAATGACTTGTATGAGTGAGATTTATGCTATGGTGAAATTAAGCGAGATGAAATAAGTTATGTAGAATGGAAATTAATTAGCAAGAAAATGTTTTAATATATGTGTAAAACTTGGGCACTATATTAGTTTGTTTTTTAGATGTATCACACAGTGAAACAGTATCATTTACTGGATGATGTTTCGAACTAAATTCATTGTTCATAATCTTGCCATCAATTATAATCACACGATGTCGAAACTTGGAATTTATAGTTTTCTTTGTTCCCACCTACTCGTCGTAGGGGTAGTAGAATTTTCCAGGTGTCTGGGACAGGTGTTGAACCATTCGTGTTACACGTATTCGTTTGCAGTTGATTCGATGTATAAAGCTGCTGTTATCCCCACCCTGTCACGTTAGATTTTAAACCTGTCATCTTATCCCATGGGGTTGTGTGTAACCACATATAGTGCTATAGGTGAACTATCTTCCAGATTTCTTATCTTATCAGGGTCAGCTAATCTATATTTTGCTAGGTTTTTATGCTTGGTTAGTCTGACTACCTCTGTTCTACTACTTTGACCTATGTATTTGACCTGACAGTCATTGCAGAGTATTAGATACACTAAATTTTTTTGTGTTATTGGCTTCACAGAATCTTTTAACCGAATAGAACAGAACCATAGATCTGCAGACAAATAATCATCTTTTTAGAAGTTTCGCTAGTCGATCTTTTCTCTGATTTTTTCTAAGGAACTTAACCACTACAAGTGATCCTCATATTCACTGAACGGACAGTGTTTGGGTAGCAAATGACTGTTATGTTACTCTTTGTTGTGACCATCCCCCTTCCATCTCTGGAAACATACTGTCTTGTGATCAGTATTTTGGTCACTAATTGTTTGCTTTCATTTCAATAGAAATAGCTGCACAACACTTCAATTCCTAACTTATGTGTATACGCAGTTCATTCGCTTTGATTTACTGAACCAATTTTATCATCTGCGTTCTCTATACGAACTGCTTGAAAGAAGACGTCGCATTTCACTGTTATTCTGCTGACTGACAATTAGATCCCAGGTACATACACGACCTACCTGTACTCGATGATTGACTGTACCTACCTATCACCTAATAAGAGCTGAATTCTCTACCTATCTATCACTGCAAGCATCGATGTCAATCAGTTCTGTTCAGTGAAGTTAATGAGGATTTCTTAGCATTAGCAGACAACTAGAAATAATCCTTGCGGAACAACATTAAACTCGATGGTCTTAACGAGTTGTACCTTCGTATTCAACGTAGCGATTGATAGTTCTTGTTAGATGTGTCATAAACTTAGATGTGAGTATTTCCCAGATTTCGCTACAAGCCATCATTAAAACATCTTCTGCTTCTTTTGGAATTAACTGCATCATAGTGTTTGAGCTGAATATTTCAAAAGCTAAAATAATTATGAATTCATCAATCAACTAAAATATTGCCGTTCATTTATTTACTCAAAGCTGATCTCTCATGAATACCGTCAATTATGATAATAAGAAAGAGAGATGGCAATCAAATTTCAATTGTGTGATTAACACATGAAGTGCTCATGTATCGCCAAATGTTGCTTGATTTAAATTATTCGAAAATGCATTATCGATTTACTTTTTTTTAATGATTGAAATCAGAATAAACCTTTGTGACCTACAAAACGCTGTGTATGTGTGTGTATATGTTTTCTAAATATTTTAGATTATTTCACTCAAATATTTTTATAAACATTAAATTTTGGTGTGTGTGTGTGTGTGTGTGTGTGTGCTGAGAACAGTATTCATGAAATTTGTGAACTTTATTCTAACTGTTACTAGTAACAATAAATGATCGTTATTACCAATTAATTTATAAAGTAGTTGCAGTAATAATAATAACGATGATGATAAAGTATTTCTAATGTCCCATAGTGTTTGACTTGTGTGTGTATGCCTGAAGCATTTTCTACTTGTTTCGAATGAAGTTTAAGACATTTATGTTATATTGCTTGCCTTCTATCTTAATGTGCAACAGATCGCTTCGTCCTCTTCTGTCGCTACGTGACATGGCCATTGAAAGTGGAAGATAATGAAAAGACTAGCTGTTTGTGATCATAGATGCCTGGCTTCACCCTCCCATGATAAAGGGTGTAATATAGTGAATAATATTGTGATTAGGCGTAGGTTGCTTAGGTACGGAGGGTAAATTAATCGATGAGATTGTGAAGGCTAACCGACTGAAATGTTGTGCACGCCTAGCCATCGCCTTCCTCAACGGGCAATGTTTTTTTCTTCCTTCACGTTCTCCAGTGGCTTGAAGTTTCTTTAGCAGTGTTTATTTTATAGGATGGGATTGCTAGCCTCATACCCAACCTTTACTACTTACCAGCAATATTTCTGGCTTAGCGAGGTAAAGGAGTGCATTGGTCGGGGATCGAACCCTGAACCATGTGCATGTTGGTCGGCTGATATATGATTGGGTCAGGTTGAAAAAGAGTTAGGGGATATGTAACCAAAATCTGGAATCAGTCCATGAAATGTTTTACAGTTAGTTTGAGTCATGTAGGGAGGTATGGAAGTTCTGGTTCGAGTTCTCGAAATGCTCAGAAGTAATGGCTGGAGACTAGTGGAGATATAGCTCAGAGTGGAGTAGATACATTCATTCTCTCTGATCTGTCATGTCCATTGTACCCTTTTGTTTTCTTACTTACTTTACTTTACTTTGGCTATCTCCTACGGGAGGATGAGCCGGCTTCATGAACATCTCGAATCATCGCTGCCCTGGCGCGGCGATCTGATGCAAGGTTTTGCGACACGGTTATCCAATTCCTGTTCCACAGACGGAGTCCGTAGATGGTTTGTAGTCCCAGGCACTCCATATCAGCCTTGACTGTACCAAGCCATGTTTTCAGCTGTTCACCCCTGTAACATCGCCAAGATGGAAATGGCGAGGGATTTAGAACTGCTTTGACCAGATCGTCATCTGGTCGGCGCAGAACATGGCCAAACCACCGAAGGCGACGTTGTTGGACCAGTACTGGAATTTGGTTGATATTGTAGAGTTCATGAAGTTTCATGGGAATTAGATACGAGTGATGTCCCCACCATCGCTCGGCCTTTTGTTTGAGAGTGCAGCTCTAGCCTTTACACAACCAAATGTGACCTACAAGGCAGTAGGAGTGGAGTAGGGAGTCCACTATCCATTGGAAGCCACCCGGTGACCGGAGTCCGGTTCATACGCCTTTTTGAATGGGGCCAGACATCCAAAGCATCCAATAAGCCCTTTTTCCATACGTCTGCCGGTGAGCTTCATACACCAGTTGTTGGAGGTTTGGAATCAGGGTTTAGCCATCTCCCCTAGACTGTCATCCAATGGACAGTCAACCCGGCGAAGAGTGCCGGGCATCCGCTTTTGCCCTCTCACTTCGGTGAAAAACACCTCCGCCACGTGAAGGCAGTGAGTAGGACTTCCTCAGGAGAGGATATGTAAGACGCCCGGTCATATGGAAGCATTTCAAGAGGTGTACAGAGGGGTGGCCAACCCGCAGCGCAAGGCACCCACCCCCGACCATCCTGAGGCTTTGTTTACCCAGGTTACTATTCTTTCTCCAGCACATTTCTGCTCCTTTTGGTACCTTTAAATTCTTTCTCTCTATTTTGTCTACTATTGTGTGCTACACACAGAATGCAGCAAATTGAACTACTGTGCTTCTGGACTAAGTTCTATGTTGAAACTCAGGCAATCAGTCTGCCTTATTCTAGATACTATCACTTTTATCAATGCATCAAGTAAATAAGTGTACAATACATCAATTGACTTCGCTATTCTTCAACATTGAAATGTATTTGTCGTTTATCTCTCCCCCCCCCTAAGCATTATACTGTTCAGCTCTGTATTTATGATAATAGATATAGATTTGAGCAATAAAAAGCACTATGCTTATTTATACATCTAATTGAGTGACATTGGTTAATTAATTATGTTAGTTTGAAATACTTTGAGGAAGAACTAGCTAAACACATATCTGTGTTCGACAGCTGTGCTCACCCTGAAGAAGCTTGGAAAAATATCCAGGCAGCCATAGATACAGCTGTAAAAGCTGTGAATAAGGTAAACCCAAAGGTGAGTAAAAACCACTGGATCTCCACCGCCTCATCCGAACTGATAGATGCTAGAAGACTTATTCCGGCGAGCTCCGAATTCAATGAGGAGCGAAAGCTGCACAAGAGGAAACTTACGAAAAGTCTCCGCAAGGACCGTGAACAGTGGTGGGCGACAAAAGCCAAAGAGATGGAGAAAGCTTCGAGGATAGGCAACACCAGGCAACTCTTTAGACTCATCAGGGAAACGGGTGGGAGAAGACAAATCATTAGTGAAACAATCTCGGAAAAAAATGGCACTATAATTAGCTCCCAGGATAGACGACTGGATCGTTGGAAAGAGCATTATGAGGAGCAGTTTAATTGGCCCACAGCCACGCTCAACCTTCCGAGCATCCAACACCTCCCTGAATGGGATATAGACACAGGTCCTCCATCCCAAACTGAGGTTACTAAAGCTGTCACCAATCTGAAACTAGGCAAAGCAGCGGGACCTGATGGAATGACTCCAGAGGTATTTAAGTACGGTGGAGACAGCTTACTGTCCGGATTAACTGAGGTACTAGGCAGCGTCTGGGAATCAGAAGAAGTCCCATCGGGTTGGTGTAAGTCACTGATTATCCCCATATACAAGAAGGGAGACAAGTCTTCCTGTGATAATCACAGAGGGATTAGCTTGACTAATATAGTATCTAAAGTCTTAGGCTCAATAATCATGCGTAGACTGAGTGGTGCTCGGGAAGCACAAACACGAGAGAGCCAGGCAGGCTTTAGACCAGGAAGAGGGTGTATTGATCATATCTTCACCCTCCGACAGATTCTAGAACATAGGCATTCCTACCGGCGTCCAACAGTCATTATATTTCTTGACCTAAAGGCAGCATTCGACTCTGTCGATCGAGAAGTTCTCTGGAGATGCTTGGCTGTAAAGGGAATTCCGAGAAAATATATTGCACTGATTAAGGCACTCTACTCGTACTCATACAGCCAGGTGAGGGCTTACGGCGAGCTGTCATCTGAACTGATGACGACCAGTGGTGTCCGTCAAGGATGCCCATTATCCCCTTTTCTATTCAACTTCATCATAGATGTGTTAATGGACTTAACCCTAGGTGACTTCAGCGACTCAGGGATTGACTTGCTACCAGGGAATAATCTCGTTGACTTGGAATATGCAGACGATATAGTCCTTCTAGGCGAAGACGCTGACAAAATGCAGAGTCTTCTAAACACCTTGAGCTGCAATCTACGAATGTTTGGCATGCGATTCGCTCCCGCCAAATGCAAGATGATGTTACAGGACTGGACTACATCGACGCCTAGTTTAAAAATAGGAAGTGAAGTGGTAGAGCACGTTGACCGCTTCACTTATTTGGGAAGTACCATCAGCCAGTGCCAACGGGTTGATCTCTGACGAAATCTCAGCACGAATACAGGGGGCTCGTTTCGCATTTGCCAGTTTACGCCGACTCTGGCGTAGACGAGATGTTCGACTATCGACCAAAGGGCGGGTGTACTGCTCATCAGTCCGCTCCGTCCTCCTTTATGGTAGGCTGTGAGACCTGGCCACTGAGAGTGGAAGACATGAAAAGACTAGCTGTCTTTGATCATAGGTGCCTGCGTTCTATTTCCCGTGTAAAGTGGCATAATAAGGTGAGCAACATTGAGGTTAGGCGTAGAGTTCTAGGTAAACAGGGGAAATCAATCGACGAAGTCGTGAAGCTACAAAGACTGAGATGGTTAGGACATGTGTTACGTATGCCAAGCCATCGCCTCCCTCGACGAGCAATGTTAGCGGATATAGGGTCAGGCTGGAAAAAAGCTAGCGGAGGTCAAACAAAAACATGACACCAGTCAATGAAATCTACAACAGTTAGTCTAAGCCATCACGTAGGAAGGTTGGGTCCTGGGGACGGTAAAAATCTATGGTTGGAAACAATTGGTGACATGGCTCAAAATCGTTCTCAGTGGCGCGCAGATGCATCCACTCCTTGTGACTTATGATTTCCAATGAAACTGTTTTGTTCTTCGTTATTACTCCTTTGTCTCACCCCTCTGCTCACTGTCTCTATTATGCATTTCTTCTACTTTCTTCTCTTGCTTTGTGTGCTACATGGAGTGTGTCGACTTGAACTGGTGCACATATGTACAAGGTTCTATGCCGAAAGCAGACAGACAGACTTTCCATATACATTAATAAATTTACGTACATGGATTACTAGTTTTCTTTTAGATCATTAATTAATTAATTAGTTCGTAATTATCTACAGTCTCATGCTTACATGTGAACTCAAGAGTGTACAGTTTAGTTTAAGCGAATTCTTATTTTTTGTCGTTTATTACCAGACTTTTAAAATCAATTTTCTAAGTAGCTTATTTAAGCGTGGATATTTGATGCACCATATTAGTTAATAGAATTCAAATTCACATATAAGAATTGATAGATAATGATGATACTAGTGATGATAATCATAATAATAAATGCCGATATTAGTAATTGTACATATGGTGTATATTGTTAACAATTTTGTGTATATATTGGTGTGTTGTATGTGTGTGTGTGTCTAATATTAGTAGTAGAATAAGTTGGAATGACCGCCTTAACAACTGGATAAGCGAATATTTCCTGATTAATTTTTAAAACTATTATACTGAGACTGGACATTAATAACAAAAGTGGTTTTTTATTCCGAGGGTTGTATATATATATATATATATATATATATATATATATATATATATATATATATATATATATTGTGTTTACTAAAATACCACGATAATGCGTTCTTCTCGTCGTATCAGAAATTTATATCAAATGGATGGGAAAGTTCCAGAATAATATCCGGTCAAGGGTTAAATTAATAAAAATTAAAATTGGGAATTAGAATGCCATAATAAACAGAAATTGTCAATGTGTGATGTTAAAGCATATTCCCGAAATACGCTAGAATACAAGTAAAAACGAGACACACACTCCAGATGCGATAAGCCACATCTGTCTGTCTGTTTGTCTATCTATCTATTTTCGACATAGAACTTTGCACATATGTGCCGAAGTTTAAGTCGCCACACTCCCTCCTTGTAGCACACAAAGAAAGAGAAGAAAGTAGAAGAAATGCATAATAGAGACAGTAAACAGAGGTGTGAGACAAAGGAAGAGTAATAACGAAGAACAAAACAATTTCATTGGAAATCATAAGTCACAAGGAGTGGATGCATCTGCGCTAGCCACTGAGAACGATTTTGAGCCAGCCATGTCACCAATTGTTTCCAACCAATAGTTTTCAGCGTCCCGAGGTCACCAACCATTCAGGAAGTCTACACCTTCCTACGTGACTGGCTTAGACTAACTGTTGTAGATTTCATTGACTGGTGTCGTGTTTTTGTTTGACCTCCGCTAGCTCTTTTCCAGCCTGACCCTATGTCAGCTAACATTGTCCATTGTCGAGGAAGTCGATGACTAAGCGTGCATACGTAGCACATATCCTAACCATCTCAGTCTATGTAACTCCACAACTTCATCAACAGTAATATCATACTGTGAAAAGCAACACCACCGCTAATGAAATTCCACAGCTTGAAGTCTAAATGTTCCACTCGGATCACAAAAGAGTGAAAAAAAGTCGATGCCTAAACTATTCTGTGTATATTCATAAATATTTCAATGGCTGACTGTTGTGTGGAATATGTTCATCAGTTTATTTTCATCTTAAAAGTGCATTGTTTAGAACTAATCTAGTAAAAGTCTTAATAAATGATCAAGTGTACGTTCTCAACCAACTCGTCTTTATAATATAATGCATGTATGACCTTAGGTCACAGTATATTGACGTTTATGCGCATATATATATTGTATTCTTTAAATATTTACTCATATTAACTCAATAGAGCGATCTCTTCATTCAATTTCTCACATGACTGAATGTATATATCACATGATGCAAAGAAAATATTCTTCTTCACAGTAATTGTTTCTTTTTATTCTTGCTATTGAAGGTTATTTTTACAGGTTAAATTTTTTTTCCTATGTTCATTAGTATTCTTTTTTATGTATATTTCTTTACCGTTGTTTGTTTGTTTGTGTGTGTGTGTGTTTATAATAGTAATCAAAGCGTAACAACAGGGTGAAATGTCAGTACATTTGTTAAATTGAGTCATACAAAAAAGGCAACTTTTCTCAGGCTCGTAGATGATTAAAAACAATTTTGTCGACTATAAATCCTTAGAGTCATTTTTTTCTATTCCTTTGCGTTTCCAGTGGAACAGAGAGGGCTTCAGGTTTTCGCTTTTGTAGTTTCAGTAGAAGTAGTGTTGCTAGCCTCACGCCCAACCTATCCTCTTTCTTGGGATTATAACCGGCTAGGTATGGTAAAGCAGTACGCCGACCGAAACTCGAACCCCGGACCACGTGCACGGTTGGCCAGCACTCTACCACACTATAGTTGTTTAGTACAGTTTATATAATTTTAGCAGCATATCTCCATTTCATCCTGTTCTCTTCAGTTCCCCATTTTAGCTGACTTTACGATTGTCCATTCTGCTCTAGATTTTTCCTCTTACTTACTGAGTTTCAACAGAAATGCAGCAGTTCAAGTTCCTACACTCTATGTATGCATCCAATAAAATAGTAGAATAAGTTGGAGTGTACTGGGGGAAAAATGAGCTAGGAGAAAATGTGTATTTTTAAATAAATATAAGAAATCAAAAATGTAAATACATCTGCACCACTGAGACTGGTTTTTATCCAGGTCACGAATAGTCTCTAGCCATCGGTCCTTTGCGTCCCGAGTAACTCACTCAAGTAATCTATGTCTTTTTACGTGGCTCAAACTAGCTGTCAAACACGTCATGAACTAATTCCAGGTCTTGGTTTGACCAACTCTAACACTTTTCTAAATTAATCCCCTGTAAGCTAACATCGCTTGACGTCGAAAGAGTTGGCTCAGGATGCTTATCACGTGTTCTAGCCATCCTAATCGATTTTTCTTCACAGCTTCATCGTCTGATCTACTCTCTTTACCTAACACTGTATCCTTGGCTTCAGTTATATTCACCACAGTATGCCACTTGGCACCCCGTGTGATCTGATCTATGTTACTCTCAGACTCCCAACTTGCTGTATCCCATTCGGGGGCTATTCAATGTTCTGTTACTTCCGTTTTTCTGATTCGAAAGGTTTTTATGCATTATCTTAACATTAAATGGTGGGATAAAGTTTAAATTGTATATAAAATATCGCCTATTATGCGATTACTTGGTAACCGAAAATGAAGTAGGTCAAGCTTTTCGCAGATGAAACAACTGTGTGTTTATTTAAACGCTATAATGTGCTATCAACAGCTTTTTTGACCGTTATAGTAGGCCAGTCTGATTCCCCGATGTTGTTGAAAGTTTCTATAATCAACTTCTGTGTTTTAGCTATTTAGGTAATCGCCTATATACCTCATAAAAGTGTTTCTTCCCAGTTTGCCTGGATAATCCATAAATTATTTTCTTAAAACAGTTGTTTTGTGTGAAGATTTTTATGCATCAGATTCATTTGTAAAGATATGTGGTGAGAGCAGGCTGCTAGCCATTTGGTAGACATTAATCGACGCTGATTGGTAGACATTGATCTAGGCTGATTCAACAACCAATCACAGCAGACTTAACGTGGCAAAATATGATTCGCAGATGGAGAACTCTATTTTTCGAGGAATACCGAAACAACCAATCAGAAGCCTGAGTTTGTCTACTTGACTAGGCTATAATAATGTAGTTGAAAGATGTATAAATACGTGTTGATTTTCGTAATAAAACGATCTGTTGCCTGGCCCTTGTCTTCTGTTGTTACAGATATAAGTAAACAATTTCTTTCCCTTTGAAGTTAGCGCTGGTAAAGAATAGTGGGAGTTAGACTGTTTTTAGGCCATGGTATTAGCATTCACAGTTGAGATGTACTGCTTTTCTTCCACTGTATGTCAGTTAGTTCCCCCTTTTCATCCCGTCATTGTTGTCATTTCAACTCTATGCCGTGTCCCAAATCTTTATCAACCTCATCCAACAGCTGGCCGTATGACAATGCCACGTGTGAGGTGATCCACAACGGAAAACTCAGCAAGGCGGTCGAAGTGAATACAGGACTAAAACAAGGCTGCCTGCCTATTATCACCGGTGATATTCTTAATTTTGGTGGACTGGATTATGCGTCAGACTGTGCACAGGGAGTGAGAAGACCGGAGGAATACACTGGCCCACCGATAAGAAGACTCTAGGAGATGTCTGGATTTCGCGTGCGGATGATTTATGTTTAGTGTCACACAAACTCGAAGAGTTGCACGCAAAAACCAACGAACTAGCGGAAGAGGCTGGCAGCGAGGACAGGACTCCAGGTGAACACAGAGAAGACGGAGGTGATGAAGATAACCAACCAACAACAACCAATTACCATCAGCGGATGACATTTGACAGAGGTTACTTCCTTCACTTATCTGGCTAGAAGGCCCTGTTCCAACCACAGGCAATGGGAATGGATGAAGATGTCAAGGCCAACCAGAATCGGCAAGGCAAAATACACCTTCATCAACCTGAAGCCAGTTTGGAAATCTTCCGCGCTCAGCATAAGGAAGAAGATTCGCATTTTCAATACCAATGTAAGGCCGGTTCTTCTATACGGGTCAGAAACTTGTCTAGTGTGCCACGAAAAGGATTTCTTACAGGTTGCAGATTTTCATAAACAGCTGCCTGCCTTCTCTGGCTGGTTCCATACTGAAGGTCAAATGGCCGGCTGGCCAGAAAGAGTAAGTGACAAGAAACTCTGGCCAAGAGCCGATTGCTCAACAAATATGTAAGGGAAAATGGTAATGGATCAGGCATACGTTAAGGAGGCCGTCGTATGACATCATGCGCAATGCAGGCCATCACTCGAGTGGAATTCAACTGGTAAGCGATGAGTGGGCCGTAATTATTGGGGTGACTTGGAGGAGATTGTGTGGCAAGGAGGAGATGAGAGATTATGGGGAATTGCGGACCCAGTTAAAGAGGATGGTAGAAAATAGAAGAAAGTGGATGTGTGTTTTTGAAGCCCTATGTTCCACTGGGAACCCAAGAGAACAGTAATAATAATAATAATGATTGTTGTTAATAATTTCAAATAATATTCTAATCAACGAATTAAGACGGATTTCTTTTTCTAACCCAATTCATGTCATATCATTACTTTTAGGAGTTAGTCTGATAAACCCCTAACAATCATCTGCCAGTCCTCACGTGGCCTCTTTTGGAGGATGGCATTTGTAGCTGGTATGTCCCTGTTCATTGTCCGACCATCTATTTTTCCCTTTATCCTGTGAAAAACAAATTCAATTGCATTATTGTCACTGTCGCAAGCGTGGTACATTACACAGCAAAATTAATGCTTTCTTTTTATTTGGGATTTAAGATTTTATTGTAAGTTGTATATTGGTCATCAAAGTGTACTTGACTAACTGATTTTCAAAGTAGGACTTTTTGCACAAAAGTGAGGCAGTCTAAGATGCCAACTCCTATTTTATCACACGATGGTAGAGAAAAGCAGAAATATAATGTAGATAAATGTACGGGAGAAAGAATAAGTTTGAGCGGAATTATAAGGATATAATGGATTTGAGAGATTACAAAGTTAATGTATCCATCGAAAACGACTTTATGTGAAATTAACCAACAGTCTCCCGTCACTGATTCTTAGCATTTCCAGCCCCCCCCCCCTACGTAGATTAAACCAGACAGTAAAAAACTTATTGGAGTGACGCTATGTTCTGATTGAATCACCTCTAACTCTTTTTCAAACATTTTTTATATCAGCCAACATTGCCCGATGAGAATGGTCATGGCTCAGTATGTGTGTCCTAACCGTTTCAATTGATGTAAATTCACGACCTCATCGATTAACTTTCTTTCCTTACCGAACACTACTCTTAACCTCACTACTATTTATCACAATATACCAATAAACATGGGAGACTGAACGCAAACACCTATGGTCAAAAACAACTAACTTCTGCATACCTTCCACTTTCAGCGGCTCCATGTCTCACAGTCATAAAGAAGAAGAGAGCAAACTTCTGCGCACATTGTTTTGATTGAAGTTATTTTGAACTCTGACCTACACTGAATGGTTGTAAATGCATCCCTGCGTAGCTTTTTGTATGCATCTGGATGTTCTGTAACATTCCTACTAAAATAATATCAGTGAACTCCTTTGGGTTACTAATAAATCTGATGAATGAACGCCAATATTTGACCTCCCAACAGAAAGAAAGCACCTTTAAACTAAATCACCATGGTCTCTGATATTTTCTTAACTCATTCAAGTGACTGAAAGTGTTTGAGTTAGATTCAGTACGTATTGAGTTTGAGCAAATTTCGTCCTGCTCTCCTGTTGTTGGTATGGATTACTGCAATTGAAACCTTCAATCATTTTGTATCCGTGATGTTGCTGAATTAGTTTCCTTGGATTTTAAGAAACTATGGTTTATTTAGGAACTTAGTTTTTCATATACTAGGGAGAGTGGGTATTATTAGTATTATTCCATTGGGTTCTGAGTGGAACTTAGGGCTTCAGCAACAAATATCAAATACATCCCGTTCTCTGCAGTCCTCTTTGGCTGGCTTCACTATTACCCATAAATTCTCCATCTCCTCTTCACACGATTTCCTCCTTGTCATTGTCGAACTCATGCCCAACTCGTCGTTCCCCATTCAGGTCATAATCTAGGGTCTGTCACATAATGCCACTCAACAGTCTCCTCAGCGTGTGTCTAAACCATCTTTATTTTGCTTCGAAATCCTTATTGAACAATAGAGTTCCTTGTTGCGGATGCTTTCTGAGCATCTAATCTTAAGTATTGGAGTGACGGCTACTTGTTGATAAAAGTCTGAAATCTGTTCAATATGCTTTCGGGTGACACACGCGCCAAGTCTTGAAACCCTATAAGAAGAGCTAACTGGATATTAGCGTTGAAAATGCAAATCTTATTCCTTATGCTGAATGCAGGAGATCTCCACTGTAATTTCAAAGCGATGAGGTTCTGTCCTACTTTTCCGATCCTATCTTTGAAATCCTCGTTAGTGCCGGATGTCTGTATTTGATAGGATGCTGTCTAGAGTGAGAATGAGCAGTGTGATGGAAGTTACAAAGAGAAGTTTTCAGTTGGAGGATTTGAGAAACAGTTTCCCTGTCCAGTCTTTATAATTTATTTATTTAGGTTTAAAAAAGATTCAGTTTATTTTAAGGTCATTCAGCCACTCATTGTTTTATCTTATTAATCTGTTTTTCAATCTTTCTATAGGTATATATGTGTGAAATAGTCTAGAATAAATATAATTGGTGGCAGTTTAATTTTCTTCAATTTATTTCAATATTATGTTTTCGTTCGTAGATCAATTGTTCTTCTATTGTGCAATATATGATGGACTGTTATGATCCTTTGTAGGAAATAGTACATCTCTCTGTAAGGTTATTCAAATCACAACAATCGTAATAATAATAATAATTTTCTATGATTGGTTTTTAAGGATTAGACTTATTTTTAGAAGTTGATCACAGATTGATATCAGTTAGAGAACCATTGGAAACTAGGGAGTACTGGACAGCTGTTTTATCCCCGTTTGGGAATCATCGTCAGTACGTACCCACTGGGGTTCGAACCCAGGCACTTCCTGTTACAAGGCAAGCTCGTATACCATTCAGTCACTGGAACCCGATTCAATGGCCAGACCATGAGTTCTAACTTCTACCAGTCCGTGATTTAGCGCGACTCACCGGTAGAAGTTAGAATTCATGGTGTGGCCATTGAATCGGGTCCCAGTGACTGAATGGTATACGAGCTTGCCTTGTAACCGGAAGGTCCTGGGTTCAGTGGGTGCGTACTGACGATGATTCCAAAGCTAGGATGAAACAGCTTTTCTGTACTCCCTGGTTTTCAATGGTTCTCTAACTGATATTAATTCGTAACCAACTCGTAAAAATAATAATAATAATAATAATGGTAGTTTAATTATAAACTGTGTGAGGTTCATGTTGCATAATTTGTGCGTTAAGATCAAGAAAAAATCAGCCGGACTTGTTTTAAGGTGTAGCTGTATGTTGTATTTGTAATGTCAATATTTAGACGCTTATACACGATGGCTTTTCGATCTCAGTTATCACTATCAATGCGCTTTTTCTGCCTGAACGTGAAGTTTTTTTTCTAAAGTAGATGTACTCGTACTTTCATCAGAAAACAATCCTTATCTATTGTATTTCAAGTATATACTGGTACAACGTTGTACATATTAATTTCTTTTTTATCAATGTACTAATAATTCATTAGTGTAGGTACTGGTCTCATAACTAGTGTGTCCTATGTAAAGAAATGTTGACACCCGGCAGGTATCACTACTTCGTCCTTGGTAATTCTGGTGTAGAGACTAGTTCAGGCAGCGCTTAGTGTTCCTAGAATGTTTATAATTTTCGTGGAATTGAATTATTCAAGAATCCACAGTACGTTTCAGTTACTTTAAAGATTAAACTAAATAGAAAATAATTTATGCAGTTGTTCCTAATTATAATACTTCATTTTGTTCTCCTCCTACATTTTCAAGTAAGCGACAGTGTATTTTTCTGATGTGATGACTGTGGATTGATATCACCTAGACCACCATTGATCTTTCGTGTTTGTTTATGACTCTTCAGTAGTAAGCACCTATATCTCCTCGGAGGTTTGAACACGGGACCTTCAGCTTACGGTGCGAGCGTACAGCTTAAGAGCCCCCAAACTGCGAGGAAGCAGCTGTGTCTAGTACTCCCTGGTTTTCAGTGATTCTCTAACTGATATCAATCCATAATCAGAACTGGAACTACTCAAATCCTCGCAGACTAACACTAGAGTAAGAATACTCGACTATGCTATTCTATATTCTGACTTTCAAGTGATTATTTAATTCTTTCTTTTTTTTTAAATTCCTACAAAACTTTAGCTTCTGTGTCATGGTACTCTACCGAAATGGGTGAATAGGTTAGCTCGTATTGTATCCGGATTACCATTCATTGAATCCTTCCTACCACCACATTGGGTTCGACCTAGTTTAATGTATGACTGTGATTATGATGAGGAAGATTTCCGAGAAGAAGAAGAAGTAGAAGACGATGAAGTGGTGAAGACATTTTCGGAAGATGAGAAAGAACAAAAAGAAAAAGAAGAAGACGAAGAACCTAAAGTGAATACTGAAAAAAATAATCGGAATCTAGTCATAATCAATGAGACGCCTACTACTACTACTACTACCACTACTACGGCAACTGAATCTACTGATAAACTGAAAAATATCACTAGCACTAGTAATTCTACAACTCATTACAAAGAGGCAGATGATCAGAATGTACAATGCTCTAATGACTCTTTAATGAAGACATTTACAGAAAAACCACACTTTCAATTTGTTTATTCTGCATCTACAGGCAATGGGCATGTTCCACATCATAACAACAACAGTAATAATAACAATAAACACTCCATTGATCATTCAGATAATCATCACAATGCATCATTGTGTAATATTAGAATGGTGTGATTAATGAATAGAAAAACAAAAGAGAAAGGAAAGCAACATGTCAATGTGTATAAATGAGGAATATACTTCTTACTATTCAGTTCTTCCAAATAACAATGAATTATACTGGACATTATTACTATTATTATTATTACTTTTTTTACTCGACATTAATTACCTATATTGTTTTTGTAAAAAATAATTCTATCTGAGCACCTGCGGATATTCATGCAGTCTACTTGATGAATTATGAGTACATTCTGGAGAAAGGGATCAAATACATTTTTGTATTCATTCCCGTTTAATTTCTATGGGTAGCCTCCGTCCTGGCCCGCACCTACCCAACCCCCGCCAATATACTATCTTTATTCTCAGCGAATTAAAGTATGCTCAAATTCCTGTTGTTTTGATACATATTGTAGGCTGTTTGTCTTTTTTGTGTGTGTGTGCCGCCTTTGTGATAGTATTGGAAACTTTTTGTATTGGCCGATAGCTAGCAGCCAGCGAGCCGTTAACTGATAATCGTTTGTTGTATTCATCATCAGGTGTAAATTCACTCTGTTTTTTCTCTTTCCGTTTTTGATAAGCGTCTTTCTGTGTTACCTCCACCCACCCCCCACCCAATTCATTGACTTTCTTTTTGCCGTAATTTGCTCCCATTATTACTCTGAGTTGTCTCCATATCGCCTTTTGTTTGTTTTGTAAATTGTCTATCTTGTTGATTTTTGTATTGTTGAATATCTTGACAATTTGACCAGACTAACGTTTGTTTGATTTGTATGCGTCTTTCTTTGTCTCTTCATAATTTGATATTACTTTTTTTAAAAAGCTAATTTGTACTTGTTTTTATTATATAATGACACTTGCTTATATAAATTTGGTATATATTTTAAAGATATATATAGATATATATATATATGATTTCAAGTATAGTTTCGTTTATTTTCTCAACGGAGCATATACTACGACATAATTTATCCAAAACGTGTAATGTATTTGTGTAAGACATTTCGGACATTATCATCATCTATCTGCTTGTCATCAATGATCTTCCTGATTGCAATTGATTGGATAATGCGACAGACAACGGCAACCAACGAGGGAACAGGCATAAAATGGACTGACACAAAAGACTTGGAGGATCTGGATTTCGCCGATGATATATGTCTGATTTCCCATAAACTGGAAGATATGCAAGTGAAAAGTAACAAGTTTGCAGAAGAAGCATCAAAGATAGGACTTCAAGTGAACATAGATAAAACAGGTGATGAAGATTCCTAGCCAACATCAACAGCAAAAACAACAGACAACAATCAGCATAAGTGGGAAGAACCTGAAAGAAACAACCTCCTTCACCTACCTGGGAAGCATCGTCTCAACTACAGGCGGAACTGACGAGGATATCAAAGCCAGAATCGGAAAAGCAAGACAAGCTTTCATTACTCTCAAATCTGTGTGGAGGTCAACAGCACTCACCATCAAAAATAAGATCCGGATTTTCAACTCCAATGTAAAGTCAGTGCTACTCACTATTCGGATCAGAGACTTGGCCAGCGCGTCATAAAGAGCATCTCAAACAAACTCCAGATCTTCATCAACAGTTGTCTTTGCTCAATACTCAAGATCAGATGGCCAGAAAAGATCAGCAACAGGGATCTCTGGGAGCGAACCAACCCAGCAGGAACCGATTGTGAAACAAATAGGCAGGAAGAAATGGAGATGGATTGGTCATACTCTGAGGAAACCATCAAGTGACATCACTAGACAAGCCATTGCTCGAGTGGAACCCGAAAGGGAAGCGGCGAGTTGGTCTTCAGTGCAAGGGTGACTTGGAGGAGGAGATGAAAGCATGTGGACAGACTTTGAACGGGTTGAAAAAGTTGGCAGAAAACCGAAGTCAATGGAGGTGCGCAGCTGAAGCCCTATGTTCCTCTAGGAACTAAAGGATACAATAATAATAATGTGCTTGTCATACATAGTTTGTAGGCATATGATTGGTTTCAAGTTGGGCATCGGATTGAGAATTAGTTAGAGAACCATTGGAAACAAGTTGGGAGGACTGAAGAGTTGTTTCGTCTTAGTTTGGGACTCATGGAAAGTACGCACCAACTGGATCTCGAACATAGGAACTTCTGGTTACGTGGTGAGCTTGTAGACCATTCAGTTACTGTAAACCTACTCAGTGGTCCGTGAAATCTACCAATTCGTGACTTTAGCGCCACCATCAGCCAGTGTCATCGTTGGCGAGTACTTGCCCTCACTCCAGACCGGGTGTACACTACTGGTCACAACTTCTCATTAGAATTCCAGGCAAATTCATCACGTAGGCATTAACTAGTGAGCATCAGATTAATTTTCAAGAGGTAGTTTTTAGGGTAACAGAACATAAATTGTGAAACCGTGTGACTAAACTGTGATATGATTATGGGCAATAATTTCTACTCGAAACGTCATCCAGATATTAATATTATATCACTGTGTGATTGTTAAAATAAACTTATCTAATATGGAATTACATTCTACCACAGGGGGTCAAGTTCTCCATTTACATTAATAAAGGGTCACATTTTAGTCACATTGTTTTCGGCCATGATCACAGATGAGGGGTGTGAAAATATTATAAAGTGAAATAGACTTTGGTTTGAAAATTCGGTCACCAACTTAGGTTCAGAGTAATGACAAACAATTTTTGAACACAAAACAGGTTTAAGCCTTTTTTAAATGCACATGGCTTCAACGAGTTTATGTATGTGACCCAAACATGTTTTATGTATGGTTTTAATAAAAGCACTGCTGAAATGAGTTTTATGACCTGTCCCTATTATGTTTTGCAATAGGGTGACATTGGGCATCTACTTCCACGGTTGATTGAACCAAGTAATTTTATTCGTTATTGCAGTCAATAATCCTGACCTGCAGATATCAATGGGTCTTCCCTATGTAAGTAACTGTGACCAAATATACATGTAAATTGATAAACACAGTAGGATGTAACGCTATCGTTCGGATTCTGTAAGGATTTCAGTGATAACGTAAATTTTGTTTTCTCTATGAAAATGAGTTAACCTGCATAGTAAGTTCGGTTGAGTACCTGTCTGAATCTTTATTTAGGGATCTCTCTCGAACGGCAAAGATATATAAACAGTCATTTTAGGAGTTATAGAAGCGCGAAACAAAGGGCTGCAATCAGTCCCTAGAAAGGAAGGCTGAACGTTAGGTTGGTAACGTCAACCCATAAAAAAACTTCAAAGCTTGAAGTTATATATTCCTCTAGGAACAGAAAAAATTCATGAAGATTGAGATCTAGTCTAATTCTCTATTGTGTTATCGGGGCAAAATGTCCTATATGAAGACAGTGTGATTTGCGGTAGAATATACTACTTAAATAACTCCCATGAGATGTTTATAAGCTACCTTCTACATTACTTGTAGAACTGCATTGCGAATAACTGGTGTGTATGTATATGCATGCGTATTTGTGTATCACGAACTCCTAATCACACGTTAATTAGTGATAACTGAAGATAAGACCTGAAAAATCACTTCTTATAGAAGTAGGTAAGAATTCAGTCGTACAATCTGATTTTTATTCATTCACCTCTTAGTACTTTACTCGAATTGTGATCAAGATTTAACCGAATAGTTCTACAAAAATAGGCCACCGATTGAAGGACAGACATATGTAAAAATCATATTTATAGAATTTTAGCGAAATTGAAATAAATAATTTCAGAGTTTTGTCCGTCAGTCTGGTCCGAACTTCTTCAAAGAAATTAAAATGAAGGTATATACATCAAAGGACACGTCTTGTCTTTAAAATCCTTGTCGAATCATGGGAGTCATAGAGAGACATCAAAACAAGATTGCATGAACTGTAGTCAAAATTTAACCACACATCTGTCATTAGTCTGTTTTGCTATATACTGTAAACAGTGTGCTTTTGCATCAAAACTTAGTGATCGTGTTCAACTATAGGCGACATACAGTAATGTGTGTGTGTGAGTGTGTGTACGCATGGGAAAACAACTACATATCATTTGTCAGCTTTTACATAAGAAGATCGGGAAATATAGATTAAACGTGAGAAATTAGTGATACATATTCTTTTTATTTATTAATCAGTTGACACGCATCAGCTAACATTACACCTTTACGTCCGGTTAAACTTTTGGAATTCATCCATGTATGATGGCTTTCCTCAGTCAGTCTTTCATCGTATCAACCAAAACATTTCTACACAACTTTGTTCCTATCAAAGTCCATCTTGTTTCCCGTTTCTGTCATATGAAATGCAATTGCTGTTTTGTTATCTAGCTTTTTCAAATCTCCAGATCTCTTTGGAACCGGCTTTAAGTATTGTTCGTACTCTTTGAAATTTACCTGTCTGGAAGTTTCTCCTACATATATAACATCACATTCCCCACTATTTATCTGGTACAGGCAGTTTTGTTGGTTGTCTTCTATTTTGTCGGTTGGAGGAATTCATCATGAGCTGACATCAGTTAGAGAACCATTGGAAAACCTCGGAGTACTGAAGAGCTGTTTCGTCCTAGTTGGTGACCTATTATCAGTACGCATCCATCGATAGGGTTCGAACCCAGGACCTTCTGATTACAAGCCTGGCGAGTTGGTAGACCACTAAGCCACTGGGACTCGATCCTATTTTATCCCTAACCTCATTAGTGATGACCGTAAGATATTCGCCGCACAAAAATACACTCTTATGTCATGAATGGGAAGAATTCGCCTTATATCGATTATATGTTAACGATAAGGACTACGTTCCTAGCTGCAGGCTTTGACGCATCTTTACCTCCACCTTCTAAATATCATTTAATAAAGGCTTTCGTGAAATCATTTGATTCTGGAGTAGACTGAACCAATTTTAATTCCTTGTTGGCTTCTTCTTCCTCAGTAACTAGACGTTTGGCTCTGTTTAGTCAAATTCTTAGTCATAGGTACTTTGGTAGTAAATGGATGTGCCGCATTGTAATCCATTTATCTCTCCGAATGTGTAGGCTTTCTGAAGATACTGAACTTCACTTCACCATCTGGTTGTCTTTTAACTAAACAGTCCAGAAAAGCCAAATCATGTGTTTTGATTTAATGGTGTTTGATATATTCTTTATCAAATCGAAAAGTTCACTCAAAATACTGCATTTGATGATGTTAAAGGTATCATCCACGTATTGTAATCACATTTTTGAAGTATTAAGGTATCTGATAATTGTATTTGTTTCCAAGGTGTGCTTAAACAGATTTGCTACTAATGCAGACATTGGTTATCCCATAACGTTACATTCTTTTTCATATGGGTTCACAATTCGTGAAAGGTATTTAGAGTGTTTGTAGGTTGGAGAATCAGTATAATCCACAAGTGGACATAATGGAATATCTGGTTTGTGTATTTTTGGTAATCCATAAAGTCTACACGAACTACAACCTTCTGGTGCCGATGAAAACTAGAGGGATACTTCAGGTTTTTGATTGAGTGATTGTTCTACTTTACATAAAGCAGACGGAGGTGTTGTAGATAACCAGCAGACAGCACCAACAACGAGAGAGATTCGGCAGAGGTTACTTCCTTCACAGTTTCAGCCATAGGCGGAACGGATGCGAAGTTGGTCCTTCTATACGGATCAGGAGTTTGCACTGCATGTCACGAAAAGGATTTGCAGTAAGTTACAGACTTTTATTAACAGATGCCTTCTCTGGCTGCACACTGAAGATTAAATGCCCAGAAATAATTAGCAAAAAGAAACCATGGCTGGGAACAAACCAACCAAGAGCCCATTTCTCATCATATATATAGGAGAAAATGAAGATGGATAGTATGTACGTTGAGGAGGACGTCAAATGACATCATGCGCAATGCAGGCCATCACTCGAGTGGAATCCAACTGGGGAGTGACGAGTGGGTCGTAACTATTGGGGTGATGTGGAGGAGATTGTGGGGGAAGGAGAAGATGAGAGATTATGGGCAATCGTAGACCCGGCTGAAGAGGACAGCAGAGAATAGAAGAAAGTGGATATGTGTTGTTGAAGCCGTATGTTCCACTCGGAACCCGAGGGAATAATAATATAATTTACTATTTTTCTTGTGTCACTTTTTAATTTATTTAGCGTAGCCTTTGACTTTGTTGACTTTTTCATAGGATCCACTATTAAGGTGTTCCATAGTTTTCTTCTCCTAACCTACATAATTCATAACAGCCATAGTATTGACTTTATCTGCTCTGTTTAATGAAAAAAGGTTAACTTTCTGTAGCTGGTTGTTCTCTTTTGATGATATTCAGCAAGTTTGGCTTTTCATTTGTCAAACTAAACTTTCAGTAGCATAAATGTCTTCAGAAGAAGTAAATGTTGTCTGATTTAACAGTTTTAAAAATATAATAATAATAATAATTTTTCCTTCACGTCCCCCAGTGGAACATAGGGCTTCAAGCTAGTGGCTTGAAGTTTCTGTAGCAATGTTTTATTTTTACAGGATGAGGTGGCTAGCCTCATGCCCAACCTTTCCTCTTTACCAGCATTAGTTCTGGCTCAGCGAGGTAAAGGAGTGCGTCGGTAGGGGATCGAACCCGGACCATGTGCATGGTCGGCGAGCGTCCTAACCGCTATACCACCGACTAGTGTTAGAAAAACATATTTGAAGTAGATTTGTGATGTTTGAAGAATCGGGACTTTGAAGTCACCTAAATCATGCGATGCCTTTTAACTCTGACCTCAGTAAAACATATCTAGACAACCTACACGATTATTTGTCTAGACTCACAAGTATGAACATTTCACGTGATCATCTGTGAAGAGATTGGTCAGAGTATGATGTTCTTTGGAGGTAGATAATAAAATCTTCTAGCCAAAACAGACAGATTTCTTAATTGTATGATAATATGAAGGCATATAGAATAATTTGTTGTTACTATCTTAATAAACTTAACGATTAAATTAGCTCATTCTGACGCTATTCTGTGCATTTTAGAGGCGTAGATGTCATATATTCTATTTACGAAAGCAATGCTTATTTTGTGTCATACTTCGCTTAGATTTATCTCTAAAAAAATAATCATTTCTATTATTATATATATGTTTTGTTATGATAACTTTTATCGGTATAATGCGTAGCATTTTGACATCAAAAAATATGTATGCATAGTCTTTTTTTATCTCTTTGTATGCTTCATCTGGCGATTTGAACTACTTAAAAGAGTAATATATTCAGCAAGAAGTAGTTAGACTATGTTCGGGAAGAAGTTTTGTATATTCTATAAGTAGATATAACTAAACTAGGTGTTCAGTTTGCGTTTACCAATTCAAAGGATATATGGAATTAAATTTACTCCTGTGTTGATTATAATATTATTATTATTGTTGCTGTTCACCTAAGCTCTGAGTGGAACATCAACAGTATATCGCCATTTCACTCTGTTCTCTGCATTCTTTTATAGCTGGTTCCACGATTATCCAGAAAGCTTCCATTCCCTCTTCACTCGATGTTTACCATGTCAATTTCGTACTCATGTTCAGCTGGTCTTTTCCAACTCAGGTTTCACTCTAGGGCCTGGCGCATCACCTCACTCAACGGTCTCATCCGTTTTCATTTTCTCCAGCATATTTGTTGAGCAATAGGTTGTTGGTTGTTTCATTACCCGAGTTTTATGTAGCCTATCTATTCTGATCAGCCATCTGATCTTCAATATAAAGCGAAGACAGATGCTGGAAACGCTTTTGATGGCATGAGCACCAAGTCTCTGAACCATGTAAAGGAACTGATTTGACATCAGCGTGTCGATTATAGGTGAGATGATGCTGTCCAAATAAGTGAAAGATGTGACCTGATCTTTCAATGTGTTTTAGTCGGTTCAACAAATGTATGTCTTCTTGCTCCCCACAGTCAGCTGCAATATCCAGTCCACCACAATCAGGAATATCATCGTCGATAGTAAGCAGCCTTGTTTTACTCTTGTGTTGATTAGCTCTCGATAAAATAGACACTAATGTAATTTATGCATCCAGAGGTGAAGCTAACTGCTTGTCTATTAAGACTCAATTGTTTCATAGTGCTCTATCAACAACAACACCTAAGAATATTAACAACCCAGCTGTTTTACTGCCAATTGCGGAAAATGCTTTACGGTCACCAAGATTAGTGTCGTTCGTATCAGTTTAAACAGATCAGATTCTCCACCAAGGTGTTCCTCCTCCTAAAACATTTCATTATCCAGACAAAACATTCTTCACAGTGGAACAAAAACAATTATAAATCTCCATTGACTGCTGCTGTAATGCATGCTATAGTTCTGATGTCATATTTGTGATTATTATTATTTGATTGTAAACGATAAGACGTATTGGGAATTTTGATGTAGCCAATTCTCATGGAGCAAATAACCAATTGTGGCTTTATCTAGAAGTATATTCGTAAATCATACTGTAAGCATACTGTAAAGCGATTTCGACATGAGAACGTGCACACACATTCAGTACCTTTTTTAATCCAAAGTCCTTGAACGCATGAACAGTGATAGGTGTTCCTCCCCTATTTTGTAATCCTATTCACTTAAGCTAACCACAGACACTTTATATTACCCTGAAATATGCTTGAATGTGAATACGATTCGATAAGCTCAAAATGATGTAAAACAGTTTTGTATGCTCTTAAATACTCAAGTAGATCCAGCAAATGAGGAAGTAGAAGGAGCATGATAAAGCACATCAAAGATAAGAACTAAATGCATTGATTTTGAAGTATTACTTTATTTAACTGCAAGACTGAGGCGACAGTAGGTGAATACCCGAACACTTGTAAAAGTCATCACTTCTCACAGTCTCCACGATTATCGAAACACTTCAGAACAAGTACTAATCTTTGGAATAATGAATACATTTCATACATTTGGTTCCCCTGATAAATTTCGATAAAGAAAGGAAGACGAAATTTGCAGTACAAAATGATATCATTCTATTTCATAGGTTCTCATCAGCTGCAGACTACCTGAAATTGCAATGGTTATTTAGATGATAATAACATACTTTAATGTTTGAGTGGTGGTGGAGAAGAGATAATATAAAATTGACGCATCTAAATGAAAGCATTACAATGTTTTTAGTTTAAGTTTTCATCATCAATATATACACTTTTAAAGTTGAAAAGAGGGGGAGGGGTAAGAGAGAAAACAGAAAAAATTGATTAACAGAACAGTGTTAGCTTTTAGGTTCACATAGCAACTCAAGAAACAAAAGCGGTTACAGTTTATGAGATTAAGATTTGTTCAGTGAGTTGAGATCACTCAATTAGATGACTAATCAAAATCAAAATTCTGTTACCAAGGGATTGAGAGGTTAATCACACTCTCTTTCTGTATGCATAAGTCTGGTTTAAGTCGTTTGATTCCGATTGCTTTGGCAAATCGTAGTAAATTTGCTGTTCTTTGTCTATTTAATATTTTGAAGGACTTAGAAATCTCTACGAGATGTCCGGTATCAATAATGTGTCTGGTAATTGCACTCTGGGAATATCTACTTCCTTTCAGGCACAGGTTTTTGGCAATATGTTCAGAAAACCGGATAGAAGCCCTTCTTTCTGTCCTTCCAATGTACTTGCTCCCGCAAGTGCACGTGAATTCATAAACGCAGTTGGAGGTGACATCAGCAGGGGATTTATCCAGTTTTGAGTGGATTAAAGAAGGAGTGGTGCTGTATACTGTTATGAGTTTTGCTGCCGGGAAGCTTCTATTTATTGCACCTTTCAGTCTTTTGTCAATCTTTTGTGACGCTGCATCTCCTTTGTATGGTAGACAGATAAACACTTTTTTCTATTCTACAGTTGGATGCTTTTCTTTCTCATCTTTTTCTCTGCTGTACTTCTGAATAAACCCCTTAGGGTATCCATTTTCCCTTAGGCATTTCTCGATGAGAACTAATTCTTCTTCGACCCTGTTTGGTGAACATAGCTTTCTGGCTCTGTCATACAAAGTCCTCACTATCATCATTATCATCTATATAACCATTGTAATTTCAGGTAGTCTGCAGCTGATGAGAACCTGTGAATACATTTCATTAGATAGCTGTCTGATTTGATGTCGACTCCTGTGTAGTATGATAGTCAGAAATGAGGCTATTGAGTGTAGCAGAGTTGGACTTCTTCCCCAGGGTAAAATTAACCAATGTATTGTTAACAAAAGAGTCTCATGATTTATCTATTCTATTCAGATGTCACCACAACAGTGAACTTTGTCAATTCAAGGAATATTTGTAATTATTTTACTTGTTTATTTAATAATTATCATAATTATCTTCACTTGCAGTCAGTTAGTTTCGAAACTTCTGATTATCTAATTGTTAAGGGAATCATTTCACTTTATTCTACTACTAATGGACACATAAAACCTGTCAGCACATTCTCAATGCTTAACAACTCAGATCTTATATACACTATTATTATTAGTATTATTACCAACTGATTCAGATACATGAATTCGAACATTATTCACCAATATTGCTATCAAATAATAATAATAATAATAATAATAATAATAATAATTTACCTTATTCCAAAAACAGGGCTTGTGATTCAGAATGGAATTTTCAGCATTAATCACAATATTGCATCTAATATCCCCAAATTATAAATAAAATTAATCGCACAGAAAATTTTCCACATTTACAATAGAGGTAATGTCAGAAACATGCAGCGAATAATATGTAAATAATAATAATAATAATGTTAACAGCTAGGGTAATAATAGTAATACAAGTGAAAAATACTGTGGTATAGAAGTCCTAACATGTTTAAAAATATTGAATATAATGTTCTCTTTACATGATATGGTGAGGGGAAAAACAAAGATTACAGCAGTCATGGAGATAAGTTGGTGTTTGCAATTATGAGAGTAAAACAAAGAAGTAACAGGACCATAAATATAATAGAAATAATAAAAGTAAAACTTCAAGATATATAAGGATGGATGGAGGAAATTGTTTATTTACTAGATGAAAAAAGGTTAGTTAATTCTTGCCTGACACTATTTTCATCACATAAAGTATGTACCAAGTATGGTATCATAGAATTTTTATATTTGGACGTGCGAGCATACAGTTTTGTGAAGTTACTTCTTGTTCTACCTGAGGAGATGCAAGGTGAAAGCTGAGGGTAAAGCGGATGCTCCAAGTCAGACAAAATCCCTTTAGCAAATTTATTGCACGAAGTCAAGTGCCTATCGACAACGACGTTAACTATATGGTCCACTGGGACACCACTCACTCTAATGACAGTCTTCAGCATTCTGCGAATTGTGACATAGTTCTTTTTAAGCAAACCAAGAAAGAATAAGGGTGAGCAATAAAGAAGAATAGGTAGGATGCAAGAGTTTATGAACTGTAGGAGGAGGGGTTGAGTTATACCCGAGTGCCTTAACTTCTTAATGTAAAATGTCAGGCGGAATATTTTACTGGAGACCGCTAAGACATGGGAAGTCCAGGAGAGATCAGAAGAGAGAATAAGTCCAAGATACTTAATTTCTGATTTGATTCCTATATCATTGTCGTCAATCTTACAACTGTCATGAGAATCGACGGCTTCTTATAACTGTATTTTACATCTTAAGCTGAAATTAACAGTTTGACATTTAGAAGGATTCGGTTTAAGACCATTAGACTCAGACCACTTACTGACTCCCGACAGAAAGCTATTTATTTTGGTACAATCTAGCTGGGAGTTAACAGCCATTGAAACTGTTAAATCATCAGCGTACTTCACAAAGTTTATTTCATCAGAGTGAGGCAAGTCATGTAAGAAGAAAGAAAAAAGAAAAGGAGAAAGAACAGCGCCTTGAGGGACACCAGCTTCAGTTGACAGTGAAGTGGAAGACTTCCCTTTATACACGGTGTACAGCTTTCTTTCTGAGAAATAGGAATGTAACCAGTTAACAGCCCAACATTCTGTTTGACTAGCAGCAAGTTTATTTAATGAGATGTCCCTAGGGACCGAGTCAAAAGTAGATGTATAATCTAGGAAGGCACAACGGACAAATTTAGCCCCCTTGTCTAGACTGGAAGCAGTGTTATGATATAAGACGGCAGCTGCATCTAAAGTGCTTCTACTGTGGTTATAGGCAAATTGTTTACTTATATAATGAATTATAAGAGCCGGTTAATGGATGACAGAAAATGTGGATATTGCCTTAACCAGACTACGAAAAGCACCTAGAAAAGTTATTAGAAAAGCAGAAAAACTCGAAGTTCATACATACATAAAACGTGAGAATATTTTAGTCTGAGTGATTGTTTCGCATTTTACAATAAAATGAGTTAAGGAAAGATTTTCACATCATTTTTACTCCTATTTTCCCACAAAGTGCACATAAAACGTCATTCTCTTGAATATCAAACTGTTAGTTAGTTAGTTAGCTGGTTAAGAATGGAAGTAAGAAATTATTTTGAAAACACAATTAGTCATAAGTTATGAAGTTAATAATAAATTCCTGCACCACATGACATGCATCTCACAGTGATCACACCGACTATTATTGATTTTTGATATATCATCTTAAATAAGACTAGCCCAATCAATTATATGTTGTGTAGCAATGAATAAAACAGAAGACGAATTTATTTAGAAAGTACACCAGAATTCTTCTCATTTGATAATATATATTACGTACAGTAAATCAGGATTGTTTACTGTGAATGACATTTCGAAATCAATGTTCACTCAATATTAATTTCCAATTTAAAATAAGAACTTTGAAATCTGTCTTTCATAGCTTTAGTTCTCTTTTATGGAGGTTACACTTTCCTTGTTTTCTGTGTTGACGTTGTTATTTATGCTATAGTTATTTGATGGTTTTATTCTCATTTTTTGGGCTAGGATATAACCCTATCTCAAATCATACTTGCCGCGCTTTCTTCTTAGCATACTTATATAGGTAGAACGGAAGCGGTCAGTTACGAAGTGAATTTCCTCAGGTTGTTGATTTTGTATTGCGTCCCCAGAGGAATGCTATGATCATATCAGATGTCGTGTTTGGCTGTTTAAAGGTGTTTTACCAACCTTTCGCTCAGTTGTACTGTACATGAAAATACCTTGCGATAGCCTTTATTCCTGCTGTCAACTTTAGACACTGAAGAGATGTGAACACATCAGTAACCTGCGGAGAACGATCTCCCTAAATGTTAATTTGGTCGCCTAACTCAACTCTGGTCCTGATCTTTCCTTAACTTGATCCAAGTCTATCCCTAACCAACCGTTATATCATTACAGTTAGGTTAACCTTACTTTAACCTGTCAGTAGAGTAAACTTAAGCTTAATCTTTCCCTAATCTATCCTAAAGCTAAACAGGTATCCTGTTAAATATCATAACACTCCAACGCTGTAACTTAGTTTTACAAAGAAAGCCATTGCTGCGTTAGTGCCCACTGGATATCTAAAGCTTAACTTCACTGATGTTTGTAATCAGCGGAATTATTGAGCAATAAGGCTTTGTTATGTGTTTTACCATTTACCATAGATCTCCTATTGTACTAATTAGTTTTGTTCACACTATTTCTCAGACAATTTACTAGGCTTATTTCTACTGACATGGGATGGAATGACCTGAAGTTCAGATGTCTGTTTGAATTTGCGAATTGTTTTGAAAACAGTATTGTACGACTCCAAATTTTATTGCGAAGGAATTTATCAAATAAACATCGGCATTTCTGCCTCATGCATATCTAATTCAAAAAACCAAATTCAGGGTAAAACGTCATCTGTAAGTCTACATTCAGTGACATGCAGACAAGTAGTAGGACGGCGGAAAGTGACAGTCTTGATACCTAACTTAACAGTTTGAAGACAGAAATTGGAAACAGAGGCTTTGTTTATCAAATCATCCGAAATTATTTGCAAGAGAAATAAGTTTATTACCTCCACACCAAACGAACTAAAGGCAATAAATCTATGAGAATAGGGTTCCCAAGTTGTGAAGTCAAACTCGGCAATCACGGTGCATAGTAAATTCGGTTCACCGTCACGAATTTAATAATACTATTGCATCAATTGATATATCTAATAAAAGGAAGTGAATTTTTTCATTCTTCCCAAGTGAAACATGTGGCTTTAATCTTGAGTAACTGTGGTATATTTTTTACAGAGTGAAGTCCCTAGCCATACGCCTAACCTTTCCTATTTGCCCGACTTATGATAGGTTATTGGACTTAAAGAGGCTTAGGAAATGCATCGTCGGAGAATCGAACCCAGACTGCTTACATGGCTGGCGAGCATCCTACTACTGAAATCACATATAACTTCATACTATCATACTGTACATAGATATACTAATGGACTTAACCCTAAGCGAATTCAGCGACTCAGGGATCGACTTGCTACCAGGGAATAATCTCGTTGACTTAGAATATGCAGACGATATAGTCCTTCTAGGCGAGGACGCTGACGAAATGCAGAGTCTTCTAAACACCTTGAGCTGCAATCTACGAATGTTTGGCATGCGATTCGCTCCCGTCAAATGCAAGATGATGTTACAGGACTGAACTACACCGACGCCTAGTTTAAAAATAGGAAGTGAAGTGATAGAGCACGTTGACCGCTTCACTTACTTGGGAAGTACCATCAGCCAGTGCCAACGGGTTGATCTCTGACGAAATCTCAGCACGAATACAGGGGGCTCGTTTCGCACTTGCCAGTTTACGCCGTCTCTGGCGTAGAAGAGATATTCGACTATCGACCGAAGGGCATGTGCAATGCTCATCAGTCCGCTCCGTCCTCCTTTACGGCAGGCTGTGAGACCTGGCCACTGAGAGCGGAAGACATGAAAAGGTTAACTGTCTTTGATCATAGGTGCTTGCGTTCTATCTCCCGTGTGAAGTGGCATAATAAGGTGAGCAATATTGAGGTTAGACGTCAGTCGAGTGCTAGGTAGGTGGGAGGGGAAATCCATCGACGAAGTTGTGAAGTTACATAGACTGAGATGGTTAGGACATGTGTTACGTATGCTGGTATAGTCATCGCCTTCCTCGACAGTGGACAATGTTAGCTGACATAGGGTCAGGCTGTAAAAAAGCTAACGGAAGTCAAACAAAAACATGACACCAGTCAATGAAATCTACAACAGTCAGTCTAATCCATGTAGGAAGGTGTAGACTTCCAGGTTGGGGTCCTCGGGACGGTAAAAATCAATGGTTGGAAACAAATGGGGATATGGGTCAAAATCGTTCTCAATGGCTGGTGCAGATGCATCCACTCCTTGTGACTTATGATTTCCAATGAAACTGTTTTGTTCTTCGTTATTACTCTTCCTTTGTCTCACACCTCTGTTTACTGTCTCTATTATGCATTTCTTCTACTTTCTTCTCTTTCTTTGTGTGCTACAAGGAGGAGTGTGGCGACTTGAACTTCCGCACATATGTGCAAAGTTCTATGTCGGAAACAGACAGACAGGCTGTCCAAGTTCTACTTGTATTAGATTATTTTTACTTGTTATTATTTTGGTATAACAACAACCATGGCATGCGTAATAACACCAATTGGTTTTAATCAGTTTATTGATTTAATTAATCTTTGAAAGAAAGAAACACGTGATCGCCCACACCTTCAAAACCAGTAACATATTGTACTACTTACTTTGAGCTGTTAAGATATAAAATTTCGAACGAATAAGTATTTTTTACAAATAGCACTTATATGTATCAGTCTTTGAATACAACCTTATTTTCTGTATTGAACATGCACACATAAATCAGATGATGAGAATACTACTATGAATGTAGTCGAGTTGGCAAATGAATGAAATGTAAGTCAGAATTTGTTTAATTCTCATAAAAGTTTCTGTAATTTAGTGGGTAAGGTGAATCAAGCGAAGAAAATTACTAGATCCTATATAAATAAAGCTGCAAAAAAAGATCTCATTTATATTGTTCAAAATTGAAAATTAAGCACAAAATATTTCCCAAAAATTAAGCTATACATTTAAGAAAACATATCCTGAATTCCACTTTGCAACCTATGGCTGTTAAGAGGTTGTTACCAGCATGACTTTATTGCAACCTCCTGACGTATACCACACGACACAGAGGAAATTTAATTTCTGTCATCAGGGACACTTACTTGTTATGTTCAAGCTGTTAAAGCATTCGGTATTGAGATCTTGAAGTTGTAACAAGATGCATAGAAATCTCTGGAGTAAATCTTGTTTTTAAGATATTTTAGGTACTAGGATGGTGAATGATTTATTCGGAAAGTGACTGACTGTAGTTTATGTGGTAACGTAAAATATTTACTTAACTTTCAGATTTTTTAAAACACATAGTTCCCTTTATGAACTGCTACAAAACGAAAAGAAGACGTAATTTATCTTAATCGTGTTATGTATTTATCTGCATAAGACAATCTGATCATACGCCTACTTGTCTTGGGATTTATATGAAAATAAAATTGCCGAAAAGATGATTCTCTTCTCCCAAATCTTTGTTTAAAATAGTTAAGCATTAAGGTCAAGTAAAGAGGCTATACTGAAGGTCAAAATAACAATGGGGATCAATAAAACCAAGAAAGGGGATATAATAATACATCTGTCTTGGTATCAAAACAAAGTTTAACAATGAAGGTTTAAGGTGATGACAAATTGTTTTTGAATGCATAAAGGCGATTTAAACTTACTGATCACTATGGCTTCCACAAACTTTAAGATACGCCCCAAACAAGTTTTACAGACAAATTTAAATGAAGTGCACATGAGGAGGACTGATTTGTCTCTGCTTCAGAAGCAAAGTAAACCTACTGAACGCATTAATGGTGAAAACAGACGACTTAGCTCTTCTATTGTGAATCCTATTATAGGTAGAGAACATAGAGTTAACGTTTACATCTCTTTTAGTATTTCTTTGTGTGGCTTCTCTTCAACATCAGTACGTTATATTTACGCTTTTAATCTTGAATAAATTCACTATCTTAGTTATTGTCAGTTATTTTCAAAGTTTTTTATAGCGTTATGCATCAAGCTCAGAAATAAAAGACGGTGTTAAGCAAATGCTTTCGCTCAAAGAGCAAACTCCCTCATGTAACCATTCTAATGTGCACATATCAGTTCATCTGCTACTGTAGAACTCCAGTATATAGGTTGTTCTATGAGCGTCCTATCAAAGGGCACTAAAGAAAACTACCCCCTACACCTGCGTAGAGACGATGCTGATTCAGTCAGAAGTATCATAATTAGACACCGTAAATAAGACTGAAATTGTCAAAAAGATACCTCTGTTGAACTTCTCGTCATCTCCCTAGCATCCTCATGAGTATTTTACATGATTTGGAAAAGTGCATGTTCAATATACAATTACCCGTCATACTTGAGGTTTACGTTTTCGACAGATGAGCAGAATAATGTAATAACAGAAGTATTCACAGTAGGACTGGCTCAGAACTCACAACTAACTCATAGGAAACGAAAGTAAGGAAGCCTTTATAAGGTCCCTGATAGGGAGGAAATTATAACCACTTTAACATCTACCGGTATCCAGAGATTACCACTGAAGAATTGAGGACAGAACTGGACCATATATATATATATATATATATATACTGTGGTGAGAGCTGGTTGTTAGCCATAATTGGTAGACAGTAATTTACATCAATGTTTATGTCCCCAATATTGGTCGTGAGAAAAATGAGAACAAAGGCTTTGCGTAGGCAGATACAGTTAACATATAGATGATCCGACATTCAAGAAACAGCCACAAAGAGATGCAAGGTTAACTTTCTGTGAGAAACAGCCAATCAGAAGACTGTGTTTTTCTGCTAACAATGATCTATAATATGTACATGAAAATCTATAAATATGTGTTGATTTCCTTAATAAAGGATCTGTTGCCTGATCCTTGTCTTCCGTTGTTGCAATACTATCGACAAGTAGATGGAATGGCTATGGGTTCACCATTAGGCCCATATTAACTGACTTCTTTCTCGCAAAACTTGAAAACAAGAAATTGAAAGACATCATTAAGGAGTTTGATATGTATGGCCGACATGTCGATGATACATTTGTCTTAGCTGATGGGAATGTTAACATAGATGAATTGATACTGAAATTCAACAACTTCCACACTTCGCTTACCTTTACTTATGAAGAGGAGCAGGAGAATAAACAACATTTTCTGGATGTCTTGCTAAGTAGGAGAGAAGATGGGTCACTTGGGAGAAGAGTGTATAGAAGAAGCACATTCACAGGGCAATACTCACACTTCCTTAGTTACGTGCCCATTAAATATAAAAGGAATGTTGTTAAATGTCTCGCGAGCAGAGCAAAAAAAGATATGTACGGATGACCTGTTACAAAAGGAATTTGAATATACTCATGATCCCTTGATGGAGATGGGCTTTCCGAGTAGTTTCATCAAGAAACATATGAAAACATCAGAGAGAAAACCTGAGACTCTGACTGCACGCAAAAAACTCTACTTATTAAGTTACAGTTTAATGGTGACTTATCAAGTGAGATTTTATTCCAGAGACTTTCCAGGAGTATACGAAGAACGTTTTATGTAGCGCACCTATGTTTGTCATTCTTTAGCTGACGAATGATTGGGATGCAAACGAAGGATAAGCTAGATAGTTTTGCCATATCTATGTGCATTTATCAGTTCAACTGCACCTGCGTTGACAGTAATGTTGGTCGTACTATTAGACAGCTTAGCCAACATGTTAGTGAACATCTCTCATCGTGATGGGTTTGCAAAGGACAGACAAAAACAATCCATAGCTGAATTTTATCACATGTAATTGGTAGTGGTCATGTAGGGGATAAAATGAGAGCTTTCAAAGTAATTCATCGTATCCCACTGAATCTTTCCAATGGACTTCGTATTCGTCTACAGCATACAGCTGAGGCGATAGACCTAAACTATGCATTCAAAAGAAGTTCGTACAGCCATCATCCCCCCGCTTTGTCTATAAAGACATAACCAACTAATGACTTCTACACCACCCTTTGTTTATATTTTCAACCCCTCTCTTATCATCCCTTAATCTTATCACATCTTCATTAAAAACGTGTTTCATTTATATCCCTTACAATTTAGCATCACTTAATCGGTTCATTTATTTTTACCAGCCTTTATCGACTACTGTGTCTACCTGAACAATTGTTTGTTTAATCATGCTGTTTTTCATTATTCGTGTTATCACAGATTGCCTCACTTTTTCATCCTTATTATTGATAAAACCATTATTATTATTATTACTACTATTATGACTAATTGCACAATTTATATTCACCATCGTATTATCCTATAGACAAAACACCATGATTGGGTTATATTTGAATTTTTATTTGTAAACTTATGTGTATTAGAGTTAAGCCTGATAAGATCTAATTGAAAACAATATTTTTCGCTTAAATGTGTTTTTCTAAATTATATATATATATGCGTTAATGTGATCATGAATGATAAATATGGCCTTTTATTTCCCAACCCGATTTTAAAATAAGCAACAAACGCTAAAATAAACTAGGATTTAATCAATTCATCGAATTTGTCTACAACTCTGCAAAGGAATACTCTGTAATAGTGTTATATATAACATGAACAATAAATGAACACTAAAAATATTGTTACCAGTTGGATTTCATTAGACTTTACATCAATATGCACAACTTTACAAATAAATGTAAAATATAAATCACTCCTGACAATTTGTCGGTAGGATGATAAGTTTGCGCACATAAATTGCACACTTAGTCATAACAAAGGTGAAAAATGGATCGATTTGTGATAATAAAGATATCGATAAACGGCATGATTATACAAACAAATAATCAGACAGACTTAAGAGATAAAGGCTAGAACAAACAGTCAGATTAAGCAATGCTAGATAAATAAAGTGAGGTTTTAATAAGGATACGATAAGACTAAGGAAAGATTTAACAATAGGCGGTTAAAAAGGAATTAGAAGTATATACAGTATGTTGATTACAGCTGTACGAACTTCTGCTGAATGTGTCGTATTAGTTGGACCAGTAGTTAGAATGGTAGTCACCTCAGCTAAATGTATTGGACAAATACGAAGACCATTGAAAAGATTCGACGGGATGTGATGAATCACACAGAGTGCTTTTGATTCATCCACTGAATGGATGCGATCAACTGAGTGAGATATAGTAGAACTTTGGGTAGTTATTATCTGTCATTTATCAAACTATTATGTGAGATGTTCTATGCCAAGTTAGAGAAGCTATTTAGCGATACACCCAATATAACTGTCTTCCAAGAAGCAGGTGAATTGATAAATACACGTCGATGTGACAAAACTAGCCACCTCATCCTTCCTTTGAGTTATAATCATTCTCCGACTACAAAGTGGCAAAAACAAGTTTGTTGTTGTACTGACTAATGTCATTCTTTAGTGTTTACTGATGTTCAGTAGCCATGTAAGCATTCAAGAAAACGGAAACTGATGGATTGTTTGTTATCAAATAGATTGATTTCATTTGTCATGAAATTCCATGACACTAACAACTCCATCCTGTAAAAACAAACACCATTGCTACCGAAACTTCACGCCTCTAGCTTGAAGGCCTATGGTCCACTAGGAACGTAAAGGAATAGAAATCAACAACATAAGATTTTACCAAACTTCCACCTATCTATCAGCTTTTCAACATCTACCTGTGATGTGCATAACTATTGTATCATTTAAAAGATAACAAAGTAGAGAGTCCATATTTTATCGATCACTACTTATCCCACAGTACGCATGTGAGATTCTTTTGCAAAACAACTTGAAATATATCATGACCCTAAAACCATGATTTTTGAGAATGTAAACTGTATGGTGGTAGAATACGTAAATACGAGTGAAAAACAACTAGGTAGACATAATAAACACTTATAAATCCATCACTTAAGAGGCTTAACAAAAATACTTTTAAATCGGCATGGTGATACCATACAGATAATTGGACTGTCTAATCTAAAAAAAATAGCAACTATATGTGTGGTGAGAGGTGGCTGCGAACAAGCCAAAATTGTAAACAACAATTTACGTCAGTGTTACGTCCGGAATCGGGGTCATGAGAAAAAACCGATAACAAAGCATAACCTTGACGAGTGCACCAACCAATCATAGCGGACTTAACGTGTGCAAATAGGATTTGCATATATATGACTTGACTTTCTGAGAAAAGGCCACAAGCAATACAGAATAGCCTTCAGCAAGAAAACAACCAATCAGAAGACATTGCTTTTCCGCTAACAATAATGTACACAAAAATCTATAAGTACCTCTTGATTTCCTCAATATAAACAATCTGTTGCCTGGCTCTTGTCTTCTGTCGTTACATATGTACATAAGCTAATAGGCATTGCTTCACTTATGTAAATTGCGAAATTAGTGCAGGTAAACTTACATGGTAGTATTGGCGTAAATTATCAGGCAAAGGAAACATTTCTGAGTCGGGACAAAATCAAGCAACTTAAATAGCAGAAAATAAAATAAAAACGACAGGTTAAAAATGGAATATTCTTGTCACTTATGTAGGTATAGTAACAACTAAGTACTCGACTTCTGAATTATGTTAAGACTTAATAGTGTGTCGTGAAGTCACTAGCTGAATCTAAGGCTTCACAGTGATGGTAGGCAGAAGAATCGAATCATTTGACATATTCACATACAGTTTTCTGTGTTATGCATTACACCCATCTGCTGCACAAAGTATCTCATTATTCTAGAGTAGCTGACACTAATATCTCAATAGAACACCTTAAATTTTATTTTATTTCAGTACAAGTATTTCTACGGACATCTTTGTTCTAACTGAGTATAGTTTGATTCACAGTCATTTAGCACTGCTGTATTTTTGTTACATCAAACTGTAGGTACAATTTATTTTATTTGATCCTCATTTTTTATTTTAACTTTGTTTGAAAAATGAAAGCCGACCATCACAAATTTAAAATTATTTGGAGTGATATTCTACTAAACTTTTTATTGAACGATGAATTGTATTCTGACATTTGTGTCAGTCGGATAACATTCCTTGATTGGTAGTAAAATTTTGTGCAGAAGATCAAATCATTTATTTTCAAGAATTAGTCTGTAGGTATTTCTTGCGTTTCAAGCTTGATCACGGACTTTTATCAGTTAGAGAACCAATGAAAATCAGGGAGTACTGGCGAACCGTTTGGGACTCTTTATCGGTATGCACTGATTAACAGGCAGTCGGATTTATGGTCCATTGATTTCATTACCAGTGACTGAGTATTCAGCGAGCTTGCTTAGTAACCTATAGACACTGCGTTCGACCTCTAGTGGGTCCCAGACTATAAGGAAACAGTTGGCAAGTACTCCCTGGTTTTCAGCTATCCTTTAACTGACTTAAATCCATGATCAAAAATCAAACAACTCAATTATGACTAAATTTCATGTGAAATTAACAAGTGACAAACGACAGCCTACAATATGAGTACGTGGATATATTCCTCCACTAATCAAAACAACACCCGTAAACTCTTAAACATACCGTTTGGACTGATATTTCAATCATGTAAAGTGAGAAAATCAATACATAAAAGTTATTTGTTTTTGTCAAAAATGAAGATTTCATTGACGAAGTAACTGGGGTAATTAAATCTCGTGTGTATATATAAATCCGCTGGATGACAGATAGACTTACTTGTAAGTAGCTAACATTTCCGATGAAAGCTATTACAAACCACTATGCACACTTATGTAGGGTGTCTAAAAATAATGGTAGGAAAAGAAGGCGATTTCCGAAGGCTAAGCTATAAAACACCTTCAGATTTCTAGCCGGTCTCTCACAAATATAGTCCGATTGTATTCTTGAAAAACGTGACTGTATTCAATAGGCTTCAACTAACAAGATTCGTACTTTACTGAAAATTATTTGCTTGATAATAGGTGGCAGTAACTGTATGATCAGAGTGATCACGGATCGAAAGAGAAGCCACAGGAAGAGAGGGTATTCACCAGCATTTCACTTAGTGCATAATATTATTGTTATTCGCTTAAGTTTCGAGTATAATAAAGGCTTCAGTAGCATTTCTTCATTTCAGCCTGTCCTCTGCGATCTTTTATAGTCATCTCCATGATTTGGAATAGGTCCTTTTTTATCTTCACACAATCTCCTCCATTCACCTTCAGGCTACAAACCAATCCGTTATTTCCGTCGCGTGCTGCACTCGAGGACCTGGTTCACGATGCAGTCCAACTGCTTCCCTAGTGTGTATTCCATCAGCGTTAATTTTCTTTGGAACATTCGTTGGGCCATAGCTTCCTGGTTGATTTGTTACCAGTTCCTTGATGCCGATCCTTTTTTGCCATGTGATCTTCAGTATGGAGTGATAAGCGATTGCCTACTAAACTTCCTGTGACCCACAGACGGTGGACGTTGCATTTGCACTTTCTCCTTAGTAGGTAAAGGCCGCTCAACACCCCTCAGTGATAGTTTGTCTGGTATCTATGCTCATATATTTGGGTATGATGAGTTTTTGCTGTTTTTTCTTCCTCATTGTGCGGCACCGCAACGATTATCCAGGAGGTCTTGAAGGGTTTTAAAAAATCGTCATAAAATCCCAGACCACATAATGTTAGTGCACCTGGGCCTTTAGCTCTGTCTCAGTATTTCTGTCAAGCCATCTAATGCCGCTATTGGACGTGTTCTGAAATAAATTGTGAATGATCTTGCTTGATCTCAGTAAGCTAGCTGCATGCGAAATTTGATATAGCACATTTAGTTACAATCTGCCTGACGTTTCTGATCCCAGAGAAACTTCCACCATTCTAATGGGCCACAATCTTTTGATCTACGCCTTTCACTCTAATACGTACAAATGCTTCTAATGTGAATTTCTTCCTTGTGGCTAAGTTTCGTTGTTTTCTTCAAACACTTACTACCTCTTTATAATCAATGTTACTGTTTTGCACACTGTCTCGAAATCACTCCACTGCTACTCCTTCAACCACTAACCTCTAGATAATAGAAGGAGTTCGGACTTCAGATATGAATGTCGGAAATATTGTCCGATGTTCAAAATCTCTCTCCTGAAAATAAGATCTTTACTGCCTAAAGTGGTTACTGTGTAGCACCGCACTTCATACAGAAGAAAGTAGTGACCTTTTCTGACCATTTGAATGCGATTTCGCTAGACTGAAATCAGAACGCACCAAAAGTCTCCGGCACTTTCCAATTTACGTGTACATATTAAAAATATCACATCCAGTTACTACGACCGACAAAATACTCACTACAGAATTACACATCACTAGATCCGCTTGAAAAACCAAAGGAAAGTTTTGCTGCACGAAAATTAACTTTTGTGATGTGATAATTCTTTTCAACAATTCGCAGTATTTGGAGGGCTGAACTTTGAAACATGAGAAAGGGACTCTAAATGCAGACACTACTTTTGGATAAAACCAGCAGTACAACACTGGAAAATCCGAATTAAGGGGGTGCCCAGTTAACGTAACTAGGTTAGATTTACATAGAAGCCCACGAACACTCCATAAGATACTAATTAGTGATCATTTACTGGTAAACGTGTCCTGAGGATTCTGTCGACAGGGACTATCATTTACCCTTTGCACAAGGCGTAGCACTTGATGAGCGTTCGAAGTGAGATGCTTATGTACATATTCTAAAATGAAGTCCACCATGTTTGATACGCCATTGTCTATAGTTTGACTACTTCTGTCAGTCAGCGAACGCCGCATAAAACCATTCAGACAGCAATTTTAGAAATCACTGTCGTAATAATTATGTAACAGTTAAAACATTTTGTGGTGATTGACAATTTCTATCTCTGTATTGTTTAAAATACTTACTGTTGACTGTTGATATGTTTCTTATATGAATTGCATAATAATTCCGCTAAATACAAATTCCTGATTGCTGCCCTCTCTGGGTTTTGTTTAGATTCTTATAATTCCGTCAGATCGAAATACTAATACTTCAAGTACAATAAATTACTACAAATTGGCGTCGCGATGGAGCTAAGTAACCTGGGAAAATTTCCTCTTAATGGTTCTCCGCGGGAGATTGCTGATTATTTGGAATGCTTTGATGCGTGGTGCATTTCCAAGAATGTTCGGGATGATAAAATACCTGCTCATTTCATCACCGCTATTGGGCTTGATGCATATAGCCTGGTGAAGAATCTGGCATTTCCAGATAAACCCATTTCTATGTCATATGACAAGATCCGTGAACTTCTGACAAATCACTTTCATGTGACTACATTTGAGACCAGAGAGAGGGCTCACTTCAACAAACTGGTACGTTCTCCCAACCAGAAGATTAGAGACTTCATTCTTCAACTTCAAATTCAAGCCTCAAAGTGTAATTTTGGAGATCAGCTGCATACTCAACTACGTGATCGTCTAATTGCTGGAATCAATATTCCTAAATTAGAGAAAGAGTTAATTCAGATTCCTTCTTGTACGTTTCAAACTGCTAAAGATGTATGTATTACATATGAAGATGTCCATAATGAATACTCTGCTCCCACTACGTCAGTATCTGATGTCATGCTTTCTAAAGTCGAAAATACAAGTGTTCATGGAAAGCAATCCAAACTGCCGTCCACAGGTAATAGAATGCAGCGAGAGATCAAAAACATTAAACCGTGTTTATCCTGTGGAAAGTTACATCTACGAAGCACTTGCCGTTTTCGGGGTGCTAAGTGCTATAAATGTGGTAAAGTTGGACACATCAAGACGGTTTGCAGAAGTTCGAATACTTATGTTGCTCAACATTCTTATAATTCTCCCAAGCTGTCTAGTAAAATGGAGTCAATGTGTCTTTCAACCTTTCAAAATACTCAAGCTAATCCAATGAAAACCTCCACTACAAGTTCGGCAACTCAAGTGTCAACTGTTTTCAAAAATGAGGTAGCTGAGTTGCAATGTGAACTGTCGAAAGCACGAAAAGACCTGAATGAGATGAGAGAGCAACTGATTAAAATTGAGGAATTACTGCATATGCATAGACTGCGTCTGTTGAATGCAGAGCATACAAGTACCCGTGAAAGTCCTGCAAAACTATTCAAATCTCGAATTCTCAAAAAGCATCTGATGTCCACGACTTCTAATGTACATTATTAAAGATGGAATAACTATAGACCTTCTGTTGGAATTATACTACAAAAAATGGGAAATCGAGTGGTGAAGATATTAGACATCAAAGATCACTCAGTTCATAACGGACACCTGGACAAAGTGACAATAAATGAAGTAGGTCGTTCCAATTATAATATTATTGATTCCGCTAATAATCCTGATTTTGTAGATAATTCAGAAATAAGTCCAGATAATACTGATGAAAATAATATCACAGAATCAGTTAGGTCGAAGCTACTTGCAAGCAAACCGAGACATCGTTATAAATACGCAAGGAGATATTCGAGGTGTGGCGGATGTGGTGATTGACAATTTCTATCTCTGTATTGTTTAAAATACTTACTGTTGACTGTTGATATGTTCTTATATGAATTGCATATAATTCCGCTAAATACAAATTCCTGATTGCTGCCCTCTCTGGGTTTTGTTTAGATTCTTATAATTCCGTCAGATCGAAATACTAATACTTCAAGTACAATAAATTACTACAGTCATGAATAAGGTAAGACTTCGGGAGTGTTCCCCAATTCAACCGAAAATAAACCTATCACGGTTTATGTGTGACCATCAAAAGCCATTGCACCATCAAACATCTGAGGCATAGATTGGCATTCTAGGGGAGTTTCATTGTCTGAAAGGAAGTCCACCAATGTGTGTGCGTCCTAAAATGTCTCTATCACACTAACTTTAAACATAACTTAGGTCCCGAAGAGGATGGTAAACATAGCGTTCCTGCATATATAGACGCTTCAAACAAAATAAATATTGGAATTACCAATGACGGAATATACACATTGGATCATAGGAATTATTAAAAAGACGGTTGCAGCGAAGGAAATTTTCTTTTCGACGAAGTCATCAACTAAGCTGTACATTTGCGTATTTATGATAAATATGTGGCAAAGTTTCAGAATTATTTCCGGTCAAGAGGCAAAGTAATAAAATTACAATTAAGAATTAAAATGCCATAATAAACAGGGGGACAGATAAAACATATTGTGCGATTGGGGTTAGAAATATAGAAATAACAAAAATAGATAGGATGTCTCGACAAAATATCCAGTGGGATCATAACTAATTTGACGAATAATTGTTTATTTATTTAGAGATTAAATACGTAGAAATAATAAAATGACAAAATAGACAGGAAGTTCAGATATGAGAATATGATAGTGTGAATAGGAATAAAAAACGTAAAAATAACGTGAATAAAGGGGAAGTTTGGATAAGAAAGGCGACGGGATGGTCATTACTAAAAGAATCACCTGTTTATGATGGCCATGGCAGGGACAAGGGTTGTACGTATTTCTCTTGGATACATAGTGATGGTTTGAGCTTTTGGATAGCTAGTACCTCGGCTATTCCCAGATGTCTTAATTTTACTCCCTTTGATAGGTTTGGAGGATTTTTCGAATGGCCAGTAAATGACCAGATGTTCTGTCACTAAACTATATACCCGTTTTCGTTCTCCTTTTACTAGCCAAGCTGGATAGTGTTCACGAATGCGTTTTTCAATTGGGGCATGGTACAGCTGATGTACTCAGCTCAAATAGCACTAATCTCACGGTGGTCTTGAGCAAACTTGAGTAACAACTCAGGGATGCTTCCTGGGCTGAACGGCACCATGCATTTGAAACGCCCTCTGATGCCCTTAAGTGGTATGCTGACCATTCTGAAGACTCATGTGAATGACCCACTGAATAACAATAATATACTCTCAGTTTTTTTACATAAGGGACGCTCGTTTACAGCCATCATCAATATGATACGTAACATATAAATGGAGTAAGCATGTTTACAATTATTCACTTACACAAGATATGTGTAAGACAAGGTAACGGAGTGATATCTATTGAATCCCTCTTCACAGGCCGAAGAGACGTAAACAGGGTAATACGATGCATCTCTATCAATGAAGTTTAGCCAAAATGTGCGTCATATCTGGCATTCGCACTACTGGCGATGGGAATTGTAGGTTATTCATAAAGTTATGAAACTTTATTGTTAAACGTTAGTTAGTTTACGACAATAAAGTTTTTAGCAACATAAACTGCTAGTGACTCACTAAAGGAGTAATTGTACTGTTAAAACTACAGAGAGTTATTGTGATAGCAGAAGTTGATTTTTGGTCCATAAGCGCCTTGAAACCAGATTGATGGTAAATTAACTAGTGTAAAATTACAAGTGAAGCAAGTAAGAGATGGGAATTTCCATTGCACAAGTCAGTGAGATGCAACTATCAGGATATTTTGATTACTTCTTGAACTTCTAATAAACCAATTAGTTAGGCGGCTTGAATGATTTCGAACTCCATTCCAGTGTGCTTCGACTAGATGTGACGATCACAATTTATGTGTGGCTATGAATCCTATAGACCTGGGGCTAGCCACATTTCTTGCTGATTCCTTAGCCTGGCTCATATAATATGGTGGCCAGATTGCTCTTGGCAACACCATAACTAGCGAAGATTGAATATAAAACAGCCGCACAAAGTCATGTTTACTGATGGAGATTTGAAGAGAGTGTGTAAGTAGATAACCACACCACAACGAAGCTGCCGAGATTTTCTCCCTTGAATATCATATTCACCACCATATTTTTCAGTCCGCGCGGACAAATAAACTGATCGTTGACGGTTCAATTCAGCTGAAGAACCACTTCGGTACCCGACGGACTATAAGATCGACTGGCGCTGTGCAGGGTGTGATTGGGATTTGTTTCTGGGCACAAAGGTAATATGTCACAACTGTCATCCAGGATGCGTCACAGAAGAAAGCAATGGGTATTTCACGACGTGGCTGTAGGAGTTAGGGCCAGTAACTTCTTCAGAATTTCGCTTCAAGTCGCCTAATATTTATATTCTTGATCATCATAAGGAAAAGACATATGGAAGGTAAAATGGTGAGGGAGAGAAAAAAAGGAAGATAAACGACGGTAGGACAGAATGAAACACAAAGTCTCCAAGGAGTGGTTTGAGAATATATATATATATATATATATATATATATATATATATATATATATTGTACATAAGCCGTGATCTCCGTTGATACGCTGACTAGTTCTGGTGTGCTAACTTTTATATTACTTGTTAAATTACTAGTGTTTGGTACCGACATACACTGCTGTGTTGAGCTTGATTAGTTTTTGCCCATTTACTTCACATGGTGGGTCGTGATTCCTGTTACCATTGCAAATGAGCCACATTTTTCAGTGTTAAAATTCAGGCAGAATCGAGCACAGTGTGATACAAGAATACTTAGTTCTAATCGTATCTAACTAATCAAATCGTTTAGTTCACGACTGTAGCATGGGTAGATGTTTTTGACTTGGTAGGCATTTAGGCATACCTTACCTGAGGTGAAATAGCTATGAATGCTGCTGATGCGGACTATAAATAGAACTGGTCCTAGGACACTATTTGTTCAACCCCACTTATGATCTGTCCGGGATGAGACAGCACAGATTAGACTTAAATTGTTGTGATCTGTCACTTTACTTTAACCCGTTAAGTAAAAGACTGCGAATTCCACATGAGTACAGTTTCTCGAAGAGAATACTGTGAGATATCATATCAGATGCTCCCGGTATACCGTAGTAAAGAACAATGACTAGTTTACGTGCTTTTTGAAAACCATTGATGTATTTGGAAAGCCGAAGTAGCAAGTAACGCAAGGCCTGCTTTTGAGAAATCCGTGTTGAGACCTTGTAGCCGGATCTTCCTTCAGTAAATAATCTGCCAATCGATTTACATTAACTTTCCTCACGACTTGTGAGACAGCTAGGGTTGAATACGTGGGCCTGCATCTACGAATTTTTGCCTTATCACCATACTGTTAGTGTAGAATTATAAAGCTAGTTTTGCACTCAGCGATGCTAGTGCAAGTGTCCATAGACATTGAGAAGGGGTTAGGAATTAGAGAAGAGACATGAAGCCAAATTAATCTTGAGAATTATTGAGGCGAGGTTGTCTGGTGCTGTGCTGGCAGAAGGTCTAAGGCTCTTAACGGCTTGTCCTGCTAACTGAATGGCGAACACTGTGCTCATGGTAGAGGAGCTGGTGAGAAGTACGATTTCATCGTAGGTAGGTGTTTCTAGACGGAAATTAGAAAACCATCCACTGAAATGCTCACAAATGATGGAAGACGTATTGTACATTGCATTGTTATAAAATACATAAGGGATATCCTCACTTTTAAGAAATGCTATTAGATTATAAGCTCTGTGAAGACTTTTAAGTGCGCTTAAATCTTTGTTGTGGTCATCTGAGTGCGTAGGAACTTGATAGATTCAAGCGACTCGTAGATTGAATGAAGTGATGATTTCTGTTCAGTGGAATAGTACTGTTTCAACAAATTCCTCTACTTATAGCGGTATACCCTTTGAATATATTCAGCCCGGTGTATATATAATATTATTGTCTCCTTAAGAACAACAGTATCTAGGCACAGAGCAACGTTCCCATAAAAAAGGGGATACTACGGCCCCAAGGAGTCAGCGTTAAAACAGTCATCACATTATTATTATTGTTCCCTTGGGTTCCTAGTGGAACATAGGACTTCAACTGCACGTATCCACTTGCCACTTCTGTCTTCTGCTGTACTTTTCACCTGCACTAATTTTAGTTCATACTCTTTCAACTCCTCTTCACACGATCTCCTCCATGTCACCCTTGCACTGACGACCCACTCGCCGCTTCCCTTTCGGCCTAGTTCTACTCGAGCAATAGCCTGATGAGTGCGCGACATCACCAACTGGCCTCCTCAGCGAGTGTCCAATCCATCTCCCCTTTCTCCTGCATATTTTTTGGGTGATTGGTTGGTTCCTGTTTTGTTAGTACCCATAGTTTCTTGTTGGTGATTATTTCCGGCCTGGTCATCTAATATTCAGTATAGAGCCAGCAAAGACAGTTGTTGATAAAGGTCTGCAACAGGCTGTTGGAAATATTCTTTGTGACCCACCCACCAAGTTTCTGATCCGTATAGAATAGCTGACTGACTTGACGTTGTTTGTATTGAAAAACCGACCGAATTTTGTTGTTAAAGCTGAGTGACGAAGATTTCCAGATTGATTTCAGGTTGATGAATGTGTGTGTTTTTCGGCTTCCGGATTCTCGATTTGAGATCCTCGTCCATTCCTCTTGTAGTTGAGACAATACTCCCTAGATAAGTGAATGAAGTAACCTCTTTCAAATCCCTCCCGTTGGTGGTGATTAACGCTGGATGTTACTGCTGTTGTTGTTGTTGGCTGGTTATTTTCATAACCTCCGTCTTGTCTATGTTCACCTGGAGTCCTGTCTTCACTGGCTGCTTCTTCGACCAGTTTGTCGGTCGGCTTTTGCTTGTAAGTCTTCGATTTTGTTACAGTGATATCAAACATAAATCATCCGCGCGCGAAATCCAGGTCTTCTATGTTCTTCACGTCGGTCCAGAATATCCCATATATAGAATAAAATAAGTTCATGGACTAATCCTTAATCTACATGCTTTTAACTACGGCTCATTGTGCTCCGTGAATCTTGATTGCTTCCTGTATTTAGTGATGATAAAGGCAGAAGGCAGAGTACCGTTTATGGTCGCTGCTGGGAAGTCTTTGCCAATATAGGTGGAAACCTCAGTCATGTCATCAAATAACATAGAGCCCACCGTGTTATTACCACCGGTAGGTGTCTAGTCGTGTTGTTTCAATGCGCAGAAATCAACAGCGGTAGATAACTCTTTGAGGCATTCGGGACCAAAACTACCTAGCTAGTTGACGTCTAGAAGAATAAAGTCCCATGCAATTAATTTGTGATAATTACCACACGACCCGCTTACTAACGCATCAGTTTCTTGAGCTCTGCATGGTGTTGGATAAACACAGCTTATATATCTCTATGTAAGACAACCCAGAATGAATCAGACAACGCATTCATTATAACATCTCCCACTGCATTGACTTCAAATTAGTTATGTATGTATACGGGGCACCACCAAATTGCTTGTAATCTATATTTGCAAGGTGTAGAGCGTAATCATCCATACTTATATGCACAGTAAGCATAGAAGATGAGCACCATGATTCAGTTATCGGTGCTACGGTAGGCCTGATGACCTATGCCAATATTCTTTGCTCATACATCTTGTGAATTAGGGAATGTGCATTCATTACTAATATCGTGAATAAGTCCAAGGATATCGTAAACTAGCTTCAAATATTACCATAACCTTGATCTATGGGCGTGTCAGCACCAGCGGTGAAAAGGAGGTCGAACTGGTCCGTAAATTGGAGTTACGGAATGATAGAGTAGTCCTAGATAGCATGGGTGGTGTCAGTGATTCGAGACATTTGAAAAATTTACTGAGTGTACCCGGAGGTATGAGTACTGGTGGTTAGGACGGGGTGGTGGGTTATGAAGCATGCAATTGAAAGGTCTACCCACCGGGTATCTTGTTGTGGTTTCTGTAGGCAGGTGAATATTATTGGGAAGGTGGTTCGGCTGCGAAAATCTGATGCTTCTATAAAGTGGAGTAACAACAACATAATAATGTATTTTTTTTATCTATGTTGGAAACCAGCTATACAGGCATGGGTAGGTATTATTTAGATTACATAAATTTGGTTTATGTCAAAATAAATTTTTTGCCTACTTTTTCGTCTTCAGTTTGTGCAAACAGTCTGCTAACTAGTCATTCAATGGAGCCGTCAATGAAGTTGAAGAACGAACGATCAATTCATAATTGTTTCCTCAAACCCAACTCCATATTTTGGCGGGAGTCACCGGTACTGCAGTCATCGCTCCATCGTTCACTGTTCGTTAGAAGACGGAGAAATACTATCAGAATGTTATTGTGATAAATTGCTATGACATTTATCATTGGACTTTGTGTATAATGGCCTTGTTGTTGTCTACATATTGGCACAAGAATAAAGGGTTCTCTAGTCGCCAATCCGTGTTCTGGTTCTTCGCGTTGGTTATTGCACATTGTTGCTGAAAGTCCACTAAGGAAAGCGTTAAGTTCAGTGTAGTTTGACTTAGACACTGACAGTTTCTGATATCTCCTGGAATTAGTCGTTGTATTTGTTGGCTATTCGTCTTTCCTCGCATCTGCAAGTCTTCTTTGGACGAGTGTTATTTGTAACTTCTCTGGATCGTCTGGTAAAGTCCAGTAATGTTTAGGTCAAAGAAAGGACAAGGCCTTTTGGAAGCAGACAGGAAAGTAAGTAATGATGAGTTGCCTGTTATATGTTATGATGCGTATGATGCTCAACATGATAAGATTGATGTCCATGTTTCACCGTCCAGTTTTAAAGTTCCAAAATTCAAGCCTCGGTGTTTCGACGGAAACCCAGCTGACTATCCCCAATTTGTAAAACAGTTTGAAATCATGTTTAGTGGTTTTGCAATGAATGACGAAATGAAGTTGCTCTATCCGTTGAAGTATTGCACTGGAGTCGCTGCAAGAGCTATACAGTGCTGCAAGTTTATGCCTTCAAACAAAGGATACTCGGGGGCTATGCATATCCTGCGTCAAAGGTCTGGAAGACCTTCGATGATTGTAAGGAATGTGTTCAAGGTTGTTAAAGGTAATGGTAGTCAATTACAAGATGACTCCAAGGCACTCACTGAGTTTCTAGATAATCTGATGACCTACAAGAATACGTTGATTTCGATGAATAACGTGAGCGATCTGAACTCAAGTTCCGTCCTAGAGGTAATAGCGACACGCCTACCTACTCGACTGCAAAGGAAGATGGTGAAGATAAGCTTTCGTATGGAAGATGAAGGTTTAGAGGCAGGGTTCGACGATATACTGAAATCACTTAGAGATAATCTCGATCAGATTATGAGTAAATTCACCAGTATATTGCATCCGGGTCCAGAAACTAAGAGGTCAGCGAGTAAGACAAAGTCATTTGTGATGAGAGGTTCTCAAAGCACTGAACGTTCAGGAAAGCGTGTTATATGTGGTGACGTACATATACTCAGTGAGTGTGCTCGTTTCCTTCAGATGTCTCCGACAGAAAGGCTACAAATTGTGAAAAGGAAACGGTTATGCTTCTGCCGGTTAAAAGACGGGCACACAAGGCTTAACTGTGAGACAGCTGAAAATAATAATATATTCTCATTTTGTACATGAGGGATGCCAGTTTACAGGCATCATCAATATGATAAATTACATATACGATTAGCTATCATACTTAATAATAATGTTTTAATAAAATACATATTTTTTCCTACCTGTGTAGTACACACCAAATGTACAGGCATGGATAAGCATTATTTAAATTTCATAAATTTGGTGTATGGTTAAATTACATGGTTGCTGACGTTTTTGTCTTTGGTTTGTGGTAACAATATGATAACCAGTCATTCAATGGAGCGCATCATGAAATGTAGGAATACTGACTTCGCATTAACAAAAAACCCAAGTATGTGTTGGACAGATTACAAATACTCGGGAAGAAATAAGGCTGGAAGTCAATTCCCTCATATAAGCTTGGTGTGTATGGCATCGAATACTATTTAAAATAAGCGATATATTCATGTAACTCTGCCAGCATTTCATCGCAAGTAGCATCAGAAGTGTGTTACTCAATGCAGGCTAACACAAGTTTCCGCTTGGTAGATCTGTTTTGATGTGCTGACGCCAGCCAATACCGCCGTTTGTAGCTGCGTGGTTGTTCCGTGCGAGTAAGTTGATGAACGTGTAGGAAACTTATATGTAGTCACATGACGTGTGTGTTTGTTTTTGACAGTCTGTTATATTTTGCTATGTGTATATGGATCCATATTCCATTATAACTGACAATATGCTTTTGTCTGTCCACTAACTAAATAAACATGTATGACCTTGTTATCATATGACATTACAGCCAAGCATGGTAAGATGTTATCTTATTGGTTAGGGTTACTATTGGATTGTATTCGTGTTCACACACTTTTTCGTACACTAGTACCATTTCACTCACACTCTTGTGTGACATTTATTTTCCTTGTCTGGAAAATACAAGTATCATCGTACACCTGGTGGTCTTATGATTTCCATCTTTCCACGTCAGGACGATTAACTACTCGACAAGTGCATAACAGAAACTATCCGTGAATCATTTTAGATGATGGGCACTGCTTGTATAGGATGTTGTCAGCCAACCCTCATAAACTGTCAATGTCCAGCTCTTACTACGCTGGACCTCACGCTGTCCTTGGAAGACTTTCAGAAACAATTTGTAATATCCAACGCGAAGAACCAGAACATTGATTGGCGACTCGAGAATCCTTTATTATTACGCCAATATGCAACAAAAAATAAGGTCATTACACACAAGGTCTAAGAATTAATGTTATAACAATAAATCACGATAACACTTCTGATAGTTTTTTAACTTCCCTGAACAGCGAACGGTGAGACGATGACTGCACTATCGATGACTCCCGCGAAAAATATGGAGGAGTTGGGTTTGAGGATACAATTATGAATTGATCGTTCATTCTTCAACTACATTGACAGATGTTATGCAGCGTCCCTATTTGGTAACAAGGGGTGTTGCAAGCATTCTGAGTCATCACCAGCCAGCATTTGAGTGATGGCATGGTATATATAAGTGAGTAGCTTCAAGTCCTGTTCAACATCTGTCTTGCTGTATATCTGTGCAACCTCCACCAAAAGGCAAACAGAAGAAAATAGGCGAGTAACAAAGTACCAGAGAGGAGGAGAAGTATGTGAACACGGATAGGACCTCAATGTTTGTATTTACATGTTAACATCCGCTGCACACTGCCATCTGTTCAGCATATATATTTAATTCTACTTAGTCTTTTCGTATGTCTACACGACAAGTATATTTATCGACAACAGAGTAATTAAGGAATTTATGCGCGTTCTTTCGTTACTGTAGTAAACTAATCATTGATTCGTTCTAGAAATAAATGGTTTGTTGATGTATTCAGTAGAATGAAACAGTCTGTACAGAGAGCGTTTGAAACTCATATCCGAGGTGCAGAATCTGACTACTAGGGGCATGCTGTTCCATATTTTAGAATACATGACTTCAAAGAAGTTTTCGCGGAGTGTTGATTTAGAGGCCTTTTTTGTCACTGTGCAAGTTTGGTTACGCAGATCGCAAGAGACTCCCGGTTCGGATTTTATGTCCTTATTTTCTGAGAATGATATTTTATGTTGGAACCTAAAGCAAAATACTAGGTTTGTCGTACGTCGTCTCGTCCAAAGTGGGTGAAAATTTAGAATTGTGCACCGTGATATGTAGTCTTTCTTACAATCGTGGCCCAGGAGTTGGGACGTGAAATATCGTTGGATACTTCCTATCCTCAGCTTGTTGCATTTGCGAGTACCGCTAATGATAAATGGACAGAATTCTAGTAGTGGCATTAAACATGTTTTGCATAGAATTAGCTTGGCTTCATTGTCGTGAGAGTTCCTGATTACGCATCCTTGACTTTCGAGTCTGTGATCGCACTTGTTCAGAAAATTTCAGGCTAAAAGACTACCTCAGGTCTAAGCCGATGACACTTCTGGGTATGGGCATGTTACCAAATCAAAGCTCTAATTTTATGTCTATTGAGGGTGCGCTGAAGCAGATCCAATCTCATTTGTTCAGATTGAATTGTAGATTCCACAAAGATGACCAATCAGTCACTTTGTCTAATTCATTCTGTACAACATTCTGGAAGTACCCTAGGTTATCACACTGGGAGGTGTAGGCTACTTTTAGGTCATCTGCAGAGATGAATGGTTTCCCGTGTGAGAAGCAAGCGCATATGTCATTGACATATATTGTAAATAGGAGGGGTTCAATGCCACTACTTTATAATACACCAGAAGTCATTGGGCTAGGTTTGGAAGTTACAGGCCCATTTAACTATGTAGAACCTGTTGTTAAGGAATGATTTAAACCATTTTAATAGCGGATCACGTATTCCTAAACAGTTCAGCTTGTATATTAGAAGTAAATGGTGGAAACGGGCAAATGCCTTAGAAATTTCAAAGTAGGTGACAGGTATTAGTTCTCGTGTGTCACGAATGCTGGTCATAAAATTCAAGAAGTCTAGGTGGCACGTAAACATCATCTGGATTTCATGAATCCACGTTGGTTCAGACTTATAACGTTGCGGCTGGGTATTTTACTTTTGACTAGTCTCTCCATAATTCTAGTTGCGATAGGTGTGATATTGATCGGCCTGTAGTTGTTGACTTCTGGTTTTGAGCCGCACTCGTGTTTAGGTGTAATTAATGTTGTTTTCCATATACCCAGGTAAGTTTGAGTTTCTAAGGTCACTGTGAAGATTTTAAGCAGTAGTAAGGGAATATCAGGACCACCACATTTGTAGAAATACGATGATATACCATCAATGCCAAAACCTTTTGAGCTCTTGAGAGTTCTAATAGTCTGGTTAATGTTTGCATGAGTGAACTCAACGGTACTAATTTGTTTTGGTGTGGGTAAAGATGGAAGTTTCGCCATATTGTTAGTAGGGTGTTTTCAGTGTAGTTGAAGATTGAACGATCAATTCATGGTTGTTTGCTCAAACCCAACTCCATATTTTGGTGGGAGTCATCGATACTGCAGCCGTCGTTCCGTCGTTCGCTGTTCGTTGGAAGACGGAGAAAAACTATGAGAAGTATTATTGTGATTTATTGTTATGACATTTATTCTTAGACTTTGTGTACAATAACTGTCAATCACGTCTCGTAAACCGTCAATGCCCAGCTCTTGCTACGCTCGGGCTCACGCTGTTCCTTGAAGTTTCTCAGAAACGCTTAGTAATAACGGACGAAAAACCAAAACACCAATTGTTGACTCGAGGATTCTTTATTGTAACACCAACATATAAACACTGTTACAACTAAGGTCTGTGAACAAATATTACAATAATAAATCACAATATTCCTTCTGACGGTTTTCTGCTGACTTCTTTCTGAACAGCGACCGATGAGACGATGACTGTCGTATTGATGCCTCCGCGAAAATTGGGGAAGTTGGTTTTGAGCAAACAACAATGAATTGACCGTTCAATCTTCAACTACATTGACACTCCCCGGCAAAAAAGGGATCCAACCCTTTTTTCCTTCACGACCAATGCACGTTGACTTGGATGCCATTGCGAGAATCTGGGTCACATGGACAGAGTTGAAATGGAAAACAAACAGAAAAGCCAACACACCACAAGCATACTCACAGCACAATCTCACACATCAGTGACGACCTGCGCCTTCCAGTTAAAGGCATCCTCTTGCAACACAATGGCCACTTGCTAGAATGACTCTTGCAGAATGCAACGTGACCATAGCACCACTTCACGATACTCTACGCTCATCCTCTTATCTACTCACTACCAATTACCACTGAAATCGCTTGTCACTCATTCTGCCTCAGTTCTAGTAACGGTGACGTATGCAAGCCTCAGTCGTCTACACTCTCGCTCCCCGGCGTGTGGGACCACAGCTAACAATTATCTCCGTATGCATTTCATTCTCAGCAATAGCCTAGCCTCCCCGGCGCATACGACCCATCTGCTGTCTCTAACATCAATCAATTCATTCCCGGATGTAGAAGACTAGAAACAACTTCAGAAGTAATCACGACGAAAATTTTAACAAAATTATGCATAAAAACAAGATAAGAAAACAACGAGTAAACACAGTGGATCCAAAAACATCAATTGATAGGACACACCACACGTATATACAAACAGTACAAACAAACTCGCAGATCGTGTCTCGATGGAATTCCTTTGAAGAATCGCAGGACTTACACCAGTACGCCTACAACCCCTCTCATGTTGACGATTGTAAGTTGTGGAATGTCCGGACACAAACAAGATTAACCAACAATTACAATAATTGGAACTCACACAATTATTTAACACAAACATAAGTACAATCAACACATCAAATGTGGTGGATTCTGGCACGACAAACTACCCTTGAAGAACTGTAGGACTTACAGCAGTACGCCTACATTCCTTCTCAGGTTGATGATCCAAGTGGAAGTCGTCCGGACACAAACGGAATTACCAACAGCTAGATGACAGATGATATCATTTCAGTATATACAATATGAACATATGTACAAAATCACACACCAAGCACGTTGGGCTGCTTACTGATGCGCCAAACTTTGAAGAATTGTAGGACTTACAGCAGTACGCCTACAACCCTTCTCAGGTTGACGCCCTAGGTTGGAAAATCGTCGCAGAGTTCATTTGCTGATTTCCATCTATCATCTATATCCTCAAATCTGAACGGTAACACGTTTGGCGTGGATGGCATACAAGTTGGTGTCTTCGAAGAGACCAACGAAGTAGGCTTCACTGGCTTCTTGAAGAGCAGAAACTGCTGAGCTCTGGAAGCGCAAATCTGTCTTGAATTCCTGTGCAATTTCGCGGACCAGACGTTGGAAGGGTAATGTGCGAATCAATAATTCAGTGCTCTTCTGGTAACAACGGATCTCACGTAAGGCAACGGTTCCAGGCCTGTATCTGTGTGGTTTCTTAATACCACCGGTAGCCGGTGCACTCCTACGGTCAGCCTTGGTGGCTAGCTGCTTTCTTGGGGCCTTTCCACCAGTTGATTTGCGAGCAGTCTGCTTTGTACGAGCCATAGCGAAACACCGAGAGACGATGACTGTCGTATTGATGCCTCCGCGAAAACTGGGGAAGTTGGTTTTGAGCAAACAGCCGTGAATTGATCGTTCAATCTTCAACTGCATTGACAATAACCTAATGGTTGGCTCTGTAGTGGTGCAAGAATAAACGGTTCTTGAGTCACCAATTTGTATTCTGGTATTTTACGTTGGTTATTTAACATAGTTCCTGAAAGTCGTCTAAGGACAGTGTGAAATCCGGTGTAGATAGACCCGGAAATCGACAGGTGTATACCGAGTGACAGGACTGCAGGCTTAAGTTAGTTAGCTGCGAATGTTATTTTGAATAATTCACGCATATCTGTAGAGTCAGTGCATAGCCAACTCTTGTCTATTAGAAAGAAATTCTGCGGGTTTTGCGATTCAATCGTTTCTTTGGGATTTTTGTTGGAGCACACTCCCTGGCAGGTCTGACTAGTGCGGTCCATCCTTCGTTCCTCATACTCAAATCTCAGGCTTGTAAGGTGGACCTAAGTGTGATAATTATTAAACCTAGTGTGCCAAAGTCGTGTCTGAAGTAACTTGTCGAGAGTCCCTTCGGCTCCGTACGATCCTTTGGTTTGTCTAATGCATTTCTGTGTGGGGAAACTTTTTGTGTTTAGAGTAGAACGGCAGCATCTAAGCATGTGTTTGAGTTATGGTAGATGATGTTCAGAGCTCTCGAGAGGTCATCAGTAGTGAAGTATTCGCTTTATTCGGGGGATCATTTCATTTATTTTGAGAAAGCCCAGTTCGCCTTACTATAGTTCCTATATATTATGTATTGCAGCGTGGAGGTAGTATCTAGAGTGCCTGAAATTCCAGTTGATGATTACATTACGGGACGCATTGACGGCACTAGTAGATTCTATGAAGCACTACGAACTCGGGACCATTGGACGTCATGCTGGGATATAAATGTTTCAGTCCGTGTGATCGTCCCAGAATTTGTGTAGGCATTTGATACATTTCACCACTACTTTCTCCCACACCAAATACGTCAGGAAGGTAAAGGTGGGCCGCTTGCGTCATGGTTATAGGACTAAATAGATGAAAAGAAATTCTGCACTAGGGCCAGTCATTTTCTATCATCCTAAAGCAGATGGTCATCAGGAGTGCCGCAGGGCTCTATCCTTGTACCACTGATGTTATTAATTTTTACCATTGCTCTACCAGGCCGTTTAACTTGTCTAACTCTTATTTACACTGATTACGTAGAGATTTGTAGTGTAATTAAGTGTTTGGAAGACTAAGATAGGCTGCAGGCAGGGCTTAAGCTTCTCGGGGACCGGGGTGTGGTCAGTGGTATGGCCTCCAACCTGAGAAAGTGCAAGGTAATGAAATTATGCACCTGTAGGCTACAGAATGCAGGTTACACTGTGTACGACAAAAGCCTGTCATGTGCAACTTTAGATTGTGACTTAGATTTATTTATAACCGAAGAAAGTGAAACCAAGTGTGAATTACACTGTGGACGTCGTGAGGGCATATGCTGTCATACATTATACGCGTAGATAGTTAGGTCCACTTAGGCCTAATTTCATCCTAAGATCGTACAAAACATACGTGAAACCACACATCGAATTGCGGGCGTTGATAAGGCATATCCCCTATTTGAAGTTGTAAAAAGAGAGGTTGAATGATTCCTGACTGTCTTGACTACATAACATGGTAAGTTAGACTGAAGAATTTCTTAGAAATCGACAAGATATAGAATGACCAGGAGCATTCGTAATGTTTTACTTTATGTAAATGCAGTTACATACAGTTGCACTAAGAACTCAGCGCAACTCGATACACAATAGTATATATACAAATAAACTGAAAAAATAATGTCTTCCTTACCTTCTGAACAACTTGTCCTTATTCCAGGGTTATAATTTTTTTCACCTATGAGCCTGAGTTATGTCTACGAAATCACAATATTACATCAGTTAAATCTTCCCCCAATACCAAGGCCACTTGAAACCAATAGCAACATAGCAACAAGCGTCACTGAGAGGATATGCAATAAAGTCGCTCTCGAATTGCAAGTACCACCGTACATCTGATGCCTAGAATAGACTCGAGCCTTTCGGAAAGAGTTCAAAGACGGGCGAAAAAACAAGTGATGGGTCTCCGAAACAAACCATATGAGGAACGGCTAGAGAAATTAGGTCTTTTCACACTTAGCTAATGTCGGCTTAGAAGGGGATCTATTATTGCCTGTTGGATTACAAATGATGAGAATTACCCAAACAATGGTATCCTCTTGGGAATCCACGAAGGATAGCTCACCAGTGAGCAAAGATTCGAGTGCTCCCCCACTTCCTTTCACTTCGAGTCAGAACTCTGTGTCAGCAGATGCGACTAATGCACCTTTCGCGAATAGCCTTAAGCGGAGACTGAAAAACTGTGCAGTGGCACAAGGACTGTGTGTCCTAACGGCATGTCCCCCTAGAAATCACACACTATTTGGTAGACATCTAAGCCCATATCTTTACCTTCACAACTGTATCTACATTATTGTTATATCTCTTTTCGACCACACCGGATGACTAACAGGTGAAAGGATCAACTCCATTTACCGTAGCGAAACAATCTTAAGGCATCGCATACTTCAAATCAATTATAACCGATCCCAGCACTTTTTGAAGCCAGCCAAAGTTTTGACAATGGAGAGGCGGATAGAACTACGCAGAATTTGACTTAAAATCAGGAGCCCTTACCTTTCAACCAAGAAGCCACTACAAAGAAATAGAATTAGCTTACACTAACTCGTGAAAACGATATTGGACATGTACAAACTGAAACGACCTTTTGATAGCGCTAATTTTCAACGCCGTAACCACTGGCTGCAGTTATTGGTATGATGGAATCTGATGGTGCGTTTCCCTTTACTTCCAAACTTTTTGGTATGAAGATTCCAGTTTATAGGCCAATAAATATTCAGGAGGTTAAACTTATATCTACTAGAGACTAGTTGAAGAGTTTGTGTAATATGTTCGTTTAGGAGGTTTTATGATGAACCCGAGAGCCACAAGCATGAAGTCTACTAACGTTAGTATCTCCTTTCTCTTTTCACTCCATTAGCTTTTTGCGGTTGTCATGATGCCGCCGTTATGTACTAGTTATAATCTTAACAGCTGTGACACCCGGGTGTAAGCTTGGGCCAAAGCTTTCTATAATGCTGAATTAAGTCTCACTGATTCTGAAATAATTATAACATTCTATAGGGAGTAAATTCTGAATCTGTCTTAAAATGGGTTTTTCAATGGCACTGACTAGAACTTAGTGCTGGTTTTTAGCATAACTGGCACTAATTCAGCATCGTGTTCTTTTTTAGGCATGTTCAGGAGTAGATTGGAACCTCCTGGGTTTGGTTATCAGCGCTGTTCCAGCCCTCAAAGGACATATCAAGCACAGACTAGCGTTACTTCGGAACCAAAAGACTTAATTCAGCACTCAGCTCTCTTTTTAAGCACGACCAGCATTATTTCAGAACATAGTTGGTAGACAAAATCTTCATTGACGATAAAAAGGCATTATCCAATATCGTTTTTACGAGCTAGTATAAACCAATTTGATTTCTTTGTGCTTGCTTCTTGATTTTAAGGTATAGGTTCCTGATCTTCGGTAAAGAATAAGTTAGAATCAGTTTAGAATTGTTGTAAGCTTGGGACTTTCGCATGAGCTGTTGGCAGATGCTTGTCTCCACTTTTATTCTCTTCCATTTGGCTGGAAACCAAGATGAAATCTTATTTTATTTTGGAATAATTACTCACAACTACTTAAGTAGATCACCCATACTAAAAATGATGAAACTCTTGTACTTGATTCTGTCGAAGTTGATAGCTCCATCTATCAACAAATGGATAATGAAAATATGATAAAGTACATAATTTAATGAGTGATTTGTAATTAAGATGAGCATAGGAACGAGAGGAAATGTGATAGTATATACGAATTCAGAAGAAAACGCAAAAATTATAAAGGTTTAAAAAAACATACAATAAAAATCAAGTTGTTGTTACCGTAATAGTAGAAGTGGCTGAATAATTCTCTTACGTATGCAGAGCCCTGCTTTCTCTATCTAAATGACTAGAGGAAGTGAAAGCCTATTATCTTCGCTTTATAGATAACTTTGGAGGAGGAGTTTATTTAGATAGAGTGATCACTGTTGACGAGGTGTACATTTATCACACTCCTTAAAGAGCCACTGTCGTCCTTCTGAAAACATGTAGGATAGTGTTCTTGGACCATTTTAGATAGGATACGTGTTGAACAACCAATATACGCAACTCTACAGCAACAGGTGAACTGACATACGCACATAGAAGTGATCTGATATGAGATCTTGTTTTTCAGGCTTCTGCGGACCAGTGGACAACTGAACAACATTACTCTTACGTTTTCTGCAAAGAATGTTCTTAAAGATGATGAGATTTCCCTTTCGGGGATACTGCAGGTGGAGTCTTTCTTGAAATCAAGGTTCATGTGAAGTGTAATTCTTATTACAAATAATGTCTCCCTTTTCTGAACTTTTGATTTGATTTTCTGGTCGGTGAATCTCGGCGAAGATTTATTTCACGTCGAGTGATTCTTCTATAGCGTCAGCGCTACAGATGCATTGGATGTGAGTGTCAAGAAAATTAATTAGAGTTTGTTTCCGCTCAGCTAGCACTCAACTCCAGAAACTTGTCAGTTGACCGTTCCATTAAGATTTCCTATAGACAGATTTTAAGGTCCCATCGGTTCTCCTACTTAGTTCCCCATCAACAGTGGGAATTTTCGATTCGTTTTCCAATTCACTAGTGAATTTTATTGCTGGATGACAGTTGTTAAATACACGTAGCAATTGATTTGGGTCACAGTTACTGTCACAACTGGTGAATATGTCATCCAAGTACTTTGTATACAGTTGAAAATTATCAGCAGTAGACTTTAATGGACCGCTTTTAAGGTTTGCCATGAAACAGTCTGCTAGCAACGGACCCAAGATGGATCCCATTGAAATCCCATCCTTCTTTCTACAGATGGTGCCATTGAAAGTAAATTGTACACATAGAGTACACCTGAGCAGTAGTTGTTTCAAATACTTTGTTGGTATTCTAAGTTTTAATTGGCTTTTATCTATATGTTTGCACATAAAGCAGATAGTTTGCACTGGCGGAATGTTCGTAAAATGTGACTCACTGTCGAGTGGTAGCATACCTTTGTAAGGAGCGTTCATTTATGCTACGCAGTTGATGAGTTGAAAGGTGTCATGGGGCGAGTACATGCATACGTGTTTTCTTACAGATTCCAGAATAATATCAGCTATCCCTTTAGCATTTGAATGATAAGGTGAAGCTGAGATATATAGAATTAGACGGAGTGGTAGACGAACTTCTCATATCCTCGGGAAACCATAAAGCCTCAGTATTATTGAGTCCGTTGCTCAGATATGATCATAAATATCGTAGAGAATTAGTTAATCGGATTCATTCTTTTCAAGACATCCGTAAGTTGATTTTCTTTCGTCGAGCGATTCAGAAAATTTATTTTTGTCTGAAGGTATATTCTTCGTTTTCCCTGTTTGGTCTTTCCACTCCAAAAGAATTGCACCAGCACCCTTGTCAAAACGGTTCATTAATGGTCTTCTATTGTCTGAGTGTCGACGTATCCTGGCTAATTTTTAATTTATAGAAAGAATTTGCTGAAAAGAGCTCCTTCGCTGAACTACTTACATTTTTTCTTTTCGTTCATGCGTGTATGAGGATTATTCATATACCTATACTGCATTTAACAAATAAACTACCAAAATTTCAGTCCCCTTTGGTGAACTTCATGAAGAAAGTTTAAAAATTAGTAAAGGTGATTACTGTTCTGTATTGAACGTTTATGAAAGCGTTACACTAAATGGGATATTAAGTCCTGCAAAAGATGTGCAGTTTACATTAAGAGTTTTATTGATGGAAAATATAATTTAATAACTGAATACTATTCATGTTCGGTTAGTTGATTAGTATTATGTTTCAAAATCTGTTAGAGATACTTCTTTATTATTTTCTGTCAAAAAGCTGTGTATATGAGGCTCGACAGCAGTGTCAGTGGGTTTAACTCTACTTTGTGTATACATTTTTAGATTGCAATAATCAGCGAAGAGTTGTAACGTCGGTGAACAGGCTCATCAGAATTTGTTTGTCCGAAAAAGACAAATAATATGGTCAGAAACACAATGAACCTTAAATCATATAGATAATAGAATGGTTATATGGGTGTTCACTAAATGTCTTTTCAGTTGATATTGCGAAATTAGTCCTTGTTACAACTGAATCAGTTTATTCAGATGCCTTGAGTCATCATGGATAAGAAATTACTAAGTGAAGAAGCCGGCAATCAAAAGGTCTTTTTGTTTTCCACCTCCATTCTCATTTGCCTAATCAGACAGCTAGGTCACTTGTCGAAACGGTGAATCTTCGTCAATTTATTTTTTAAATGTCCAGCTTAAATGTTTAAAAGCGAGTAAGATCTCAAGTGCAATACTTATATGCATCCAGGAGACTATAAGTAATAGTATTTGTTACATGATGCTAGTCAAGACAAAAGTTTTCGTATATTCAACTTTATAGCCCAGGTTTCAGTGAATAAGCCATTAGTCTGTAACTTTACGTATCATTTGTAGTTTTGCCAGGTGTACTTATCCGTTCTATTATTCTACTGTTCTATCTGTCCGATAATTTCCATGAGAAAGTGGGTGTTTCATAAAACAAGTTAGAGTCTTTGTTCAGATATTACTCCTCTGAATAAGTACGTAATATATTTGTACTGTACTTAGTATTTCACCTTATTTTCTTTTTCAGACTTCTCAAACTATGGCTCTGTGTAATTTGATAGTTGTACATTTCTGGATCCTTAAGGAATTGATTTATTCAATTTCTTTGAAGCACATATTTTCAACTTCACTCTTGGGACTATTTTTATGGTATTTTGTGAAATCACTCTTGATTTCTTATCATCTTAAGACACAGCTAATTTTAAAGAAGGCAAATACTTCAGTTGGAGTTAAGAATATTAGAAAACGGCTCAATAATTCACACGAGGATTTTGACTGCTTACTGCATTACGTTGACAAAGATCTTTCTGAGTTGTATAATGATGTTAAAAGTGGGCATTTGGACCCAATTGATTTACTTCATATCTTTCAAGCTAAAGCTTTAAGTCTGTATGATAGTGGGAATTCAGGAATTGCTGAATTTATTCAGGAAGCAGAAGTTTATGCAAGTGAACTTTCTAAATCACGGAATGATTCAACCATATCGCCGTTATTCGGAATCCCCATTAGTGTTAAAGAGACTTGCTGTGTTTCGGGATATGATTCTACCTTCGGTCTGATAAAACGATGCAACCAACCGAATACTAAAGATTCTGTTTTAGTTCAGGTCTTAAAAAGAGTTGGAGCTATTCCTTTTGTGACTACTGTTACTACTCAACTATGTCGTACTCTAGATAGCTTTAATTCTGTATATGGCAATGCTTACAATCCTCTTTCCAAATTTCGAATGCCTGGAGGAAGCTCTTCTGGTGAAGCTGTATTGTTAGCTCTTCATGGTTCACCTGTGGGTATCGGTAGCGACATTGGTGGAAGTCTTCGTATACCTGCCGCATTCTGTGGCTTAACCAGTCTAAAACCAACGGTCCGAAGACTGAGTGTAGCAGGGTTGGCTTCAGCTGGAGGAAATTCAGTATTGTACTTGCAGCAATGCCCTGGACCTATTGGTAGGAAGGTGGAAGACTTAGCTCGTGTAATGCGTGCATTGTTGTGCCCCACAATGTTCGATTTGGATCCTTATGTTGTACCTATGCGTTTTAATGAGGATTTATATGGAGGAAAGATCAAACATAAGTTAGTAATTGGTTATTATTTTGACTTCGACAATCCTAATATTATGCCAGTTGTGGATATAAATCGACGAGTTGTAGAGGAGTCAGTTAAAGCACTAAAAAAGGCTGGACATCAACTTGTAAAGTTTACAGTTCCTCAACCTTTTGAAGCCTTTATTCTTGGCGTACGTGCCTTTTTTGTTGATGGAGGTTCCGAAATGAGAAAGAATTTAAAAGGTGAACCAGTTGGACGTCATTTACGTTCGGCGAATCACTTTGTTAACCTACCTAATTTTTTAAAACCCGTGGTAATTTCCCTTTCACGATACTTTGCTGGAATACCAGAGGAAATTATGCGTGTAATGCTTGGACTCAAGAATGCCCCAGCAGCAGTTGGTTTGATTTCTGAAATCAAAGCCTATCAGATGGAATTCGCAAGAGCTTGGAACGAAGCTGGTCCATTGGATGCACTGATATGTCCTGTATTTGCATATCCTGCACCTCCTGAAAATACTCCTACATCACTTATCAGTGCTCCTGGTATATATACATACCTGTACAATATTTTAGATTATCCTGCAGGAACAGTTCCGACTGGTTTTGTTAGTAAGAAAGACGTTCAAGATGCATTAGTTAAGTCTGAATCACTTTCCGCTGCCGGTGATGATCGTATGTCTAAAGTGTACAAACTACTGGATGGCGGAGAGAATATACCGCTTTCTATTCAAGTGGTTGGTAAACCATATCATGAAGAGATTGTTCTTCGAGTAATGCAGGATATAGAAAATTACTTTTCTTTAAGGTAGATTTATGTAACTGATGAAAACTATTAAATAGTGATTCTTTTCATACTGATATTTTTGTGTCACTGTCAGACATATTCACTTTATTTCAATATCATTTCATGACTTATTTGATTACATTTCATAAATAGTTATTTCTATCTATTTATTTCATAATGTGTCAATACAATTCATTTATACAGTGCAATATAAAACGTATTCGCACCACAAAATCCACTAGTTCATATTTATTGATAAATAATTCCAATGTACAGATAACGATTAATTGTATGTTTAAATGACATTTTCAGTAAAATTAGTTCCTTGAGTTTAAAGTTTAATCGACGTGCTACAAATAATGCAATTGACTGATATTGTCTGTGTTCATATAATACTTATAACATACCCCTTTTATAAACCTACAATTACATTATTTCTAGGTTGAGTCAGAGATCTTCAGATCTCACAATGAATGCGTTATATTACAGTTGGTATGTTAAAATATATTATAAAGGCAAGTAAGTGCATACCAGTACTGTTAATGTGAGCATTATTAAAGCGTTTCGACGTTATCTATAAATGAACTAGTTAGTGGAATGAAGTATTTAATAAGCCTTTCTATAAGTATAGATTCGTTGAAGTAGTACTATGTCGTCCTTTGAATGAAAAGTGATGTGTAGTAAATCTATGCCCACATGTTTGCTGTCATCTTGTGTTGGGTTTATTAAAACCGTTTTTTTGGTTAATACATATAGCTAATTCACTAGTAACTGCATTCATCAGCTATTATTGTCTAATCATCTTGAAACTTAAGTCAATTATCTTCGTGACTGTCTTTTTACAAAGGCCTTGCTAAGCAATTACAATGGATTTTAAGAAAACATCGGATATACTGAAGAGTTCTTTAATAATAATAAAAATTCTCATTTTTGTACATGAGGGACGCCAGTTTACAGGCATAATCAATTCGATAAATTACACATACGATTAGTAAGCATATTTGGTAAAGATAATATAATAATGTACATATTTTTTCCTCGCTATGTAGGATACACCAATTGTATAGGCATGCATAAATATTATTTCAATTACACGATTTACGGTTGCTGTCATTTTGTCTTTAGTTTGTGGAAAATACCTGATAACTAGTGATTCAATAGATCACATCAGGAGATATAGGGATATTGACTTCGCATTAACAAAAAAACCCAAGTATTCGTTGGATGGAGTACTGATACTTGGGAAAATAAGTAAAGCTTGAAGTCAATTTCCTAATATAACATTAAAATGAATCACAAAATGTGGACAACCACTCATCTGCAGAATATATTGTGTCTTAAAGGTAAACTGTGACACATACCATATTTGATAACCATTAAATCTGATTTCGAGTTGAAGAATATGTAAAAGCTACACAAAAACCTGCCAAATCAGAAAAAAACAGATTAAATCCTAAACAGTGAGTGAAAGGCACATTTAGCTACCGAAAAATCGATTCAACAAATATCGAAATAGTTAAGATATGTTTCCTGAATCATAATCGAAATAAATATTGCTAAATCGTAGTGTTTCCTCAAGAGAAAAGAAGTCGTTACCATCCCACCAGACTGCAGCTTATGTTATATTCGAATCTGTCATACAAAGCAAGGCCCATTTCCATCGTTATTAGCTATCTTAGACCCTCCTCGTTGTTCTTCCAATGTAACTGCTCCCGCAGATACATGTGAATTGATATACACATTTGGAAGTAACATGTGAGGGGTACTTGTCAATCTTTGACTGCACCAATGAGGAGGTTGTTTGGGAAAGAGAGACTAATGGTCCTGCAGAATACGTCCCAGACAGGGCTGCGCTTAATCTCTTATTTACCATTCTTATAATGTCGTCGCTCTTGTAGTCAAGTTTGATGAAAATAGGCTTCTTACTGGCTGTAGCTGTTGTATTAAGCTTCTTGAGTGTTCATTCTTGCCACTTTGCTAATGAAACTTTGTGGGTAACCATTTTATTTCAAGCATTTTTCAAGAAGCATTAGTTCACTGTCTAGTTTTTTTGATGAACAAATTCTCTTCGCTCTAGAGAAAAGTGTTTTCACCAGTGTTCGTTTGTATCTCACTGGTCAGAAGCTGTTGAAATTCAAGTAATGACCACTCCTGTGTCTTTACGGTATACAGATCTTTCGAATGTCCCGTCATAGTTTCTCTCCAACTTTATGTCCAAAAAATGGAATTTTTTATTATCTTCATGCTCCATCGTGAAAGTGATGCTTTTGTGTACATTGTTAAAAGAGTCTTATAGAGACGAAGCATGACTCAAATCATTGCATACAATGAATCTGTCATCAGCGGATCTATAGTACGGTGTTGTTTCGCCAATTGCACACTTGAGCTTTGTTTGTTCCAAACTGGCCATAAAAATATCAGCTAATATCGGACCAAGTGGGCTCCTCATTGCCACTTCATCAACCTGGCGATACAGTTTCTTGTCAAACTGGAACTGTATATCATTAATACATAACACGAGAAGCTACTTAAATTCTAGTTTTGGTAGAGGAAGAAAATCAGAGTGTTGACAGATGATGTCTATTGTCTCATGCAGAGGGATCTGGGTGAATAGAGAAGTCACATCGAAGGAAACCATGATTTTGTCATGTACATTGAGTTGATTAAGCTCTTCAACAAATTGGAACGATTCGTTTAGTGTATGTTTAGCTAGACGTTGTATGACAGGTTCTAACTTATTGGATAACCAGAGAGCAACTTTGTGAAAGGTTGAATTCACTATTGAGAGTATTGGTCTCATTGGGGAATTCTTTTTATGTATCTTCGGCAGACCATACATATATGGTAGACGAGACCCCGTGGGTTTTAACTCATTTTACGATTGACTGTCAATCATTTTCTTTTCCAGCAACTCTCTGAGTACTTTTGTGACTTTGTTTTCTGCTGAATCCGTCATATCCTTCTTTCAGTTATCAATCTTAAATTTCGATGTGTCATTCATAATCGACTCAATTTTTGGACATATTCAGCCTTGTTCATCGATACCACGTCGGAACCTTTGTCTGGTCGCAGTATGACGATATCTTCATTGTTGAGCAGACGTTTAATTGCTTTTCGGTGTTCTTTCGTCATAATTCTAGAATCTTGACTTGGTGAGCATAAGTACTGGATAGAGATATCAACTAGTCTTGATTTGAACCAACCTTTTTTATCTTCACTAACGGGATGTAAGTCGGTTAACTGGTTGAAATAAGTTCTCGAATTGGGCTTCTGTGTCTACTTTATTGACAAATTTTCTCGGTACATGGAACTTGAAACCGAGTGAAAGTGCCGCAATTTCAATTTTATTTAGCTTTACAATTGACTGATTGATAACATATTATTCGGGGTTTTCCGCAAAGCTTTCAAATAACTATTCTTTCAGTAATGTCTTCAATAGGGCTGTGAAGAAGATTTCAGTTGTTTTGTTTTGAAGATCTCGAATGAAATTTATGAATTTGGCTCTGCATACGATGTTAAAATCATTGACAGTGTTTTCAAAAGAGCTAGCTTCTGTTTTCAGCTTCGTAATCAGCCGTTTCGTTGATTTAGTATTGGATTTTGTTAAGCGTCTGAGATTTTTCAATGAAGGAGGATGTTTACAAGAACGAAGGATTTTTAAAAAACTGACCAGGGAAACAGCAGAAGCGTAGACATTGATAATAAAATTCTAGTCGAGTAACCGGCTTATATTCTGCAGCGTGAGGTCACTATTTCATTCAGCAACTTGAACGAAGTAGCAGAGAGACGAATTTTCAAAAATTTCATACAATAATTCCCCATCATAAATTTAAAAAATGAAAGAAGAAACACTGGCGCAGAATAATCTGGATCCATTTTCATTCGTTGATTCTCATCATCTGCCCACAACCTGAATTCTTCAATTAAATAAAGAGTGTAACATTGCAACAAACAATCTCCTTGCTAATGGACAAAAGCTTCTAAAAGTTATTCCGACTGATTTCAATTTCGTCTTATGAGATCGCCTTTACATACAGAGGAAGCCATAGGAATGCACATCTGGAAGTCTAACCTTTGTGTTCTACACAAATTCATTCAGACACTCATCCTACCTTGATCGTAAGCAATATAACTATTGATATATGCCTAAAACTTGGGCACTGTGGTAGTAAGTAATTCCATATTAGTTTGTTTATTAGATGTATCACACAGTGAAACAGTATTATTTACTGGATGACGAGGTTTTGAACAAAATTTATTGTTTATAATCATATCAATTGTAATCACACGACTTTTAAACTTGAATTTTATAGTTAGGAGAAAACGAAGAAAACTACAAAACTCAAGTTTAAAATTAGTGTGATTACAATTCATTTAATTATGAACAACAAATTTTGTTCGAAACATTGTCATCCAGTAAATAATACTGTTTCACTGTGTGATACATCCAATAAACAAACTAATATGGAATTACTTACTACCACAGTGCCCAAGTTTTAGGCATATATCAATAGTTATATTGCTTACGATCAACACTAAGCTGAATGAAAATCAGAAATAGGATGTCTATATTTGACAGAATTTCCCACTTTACTTATTCATTTGTAGCACAACCTACAGTATTCATAATTTGTTAAAACCAGTCAATGGATGATGAACAGTTTGGTATATTCACTAAATTAACACGTGATATATGAATAACATAAATACACCTCAAATATTAACATATTTGCATCCATTATGCCTTTGTGAACGAATCTACCAATTTTAAAGGATTAGTTTGCAGGGATTTGATTTATTTCAGGTTTGACTACAGATTAATTTCAGTTGGAAAAGTATTGGAAACCATAGAGTACTAGGCAGTTGTCTCCTCCTAGTCTGAGTTTCATGAGCAGTACACACTCGTCGACATTCACGAATTGGTAGAAGTTAGAATTCATAGGCAGTTGAGTCGGGTCACAGTGGCTGAATGGTTTACAAGCTTTTATTATAAATACAAGGTGCTGAGTTTGAAACTTGACGTGTGTGTGTCTACTACCGATGACACTCAAACCAGGAAAAAATAGCTGTCCAGTACTCTGTGTGATTTTCATCGGTTCTCTAACTGATATCAACCCATGGTGAAACGTGTATGTACCACCGTTGAAATTATATTCCTTGGTTCAATCTCAGTGTGAATAAAGCAGTGCCACTTTAGGGCAAAACGTATTTTAGCTCTTTGTGTAAATTCGCTTGGCTGTTTCTTCAATATTTGCAAAATGAAGAATTACAAACTATGCGTATTCTAAATTACAATATAATGACGTACACGCAATGACATTTTACCTTTCTTAATATGCAAATTGTTTTCCTGCTCCTAGTAGATTTCTTCTTTCACCATTTATGGTCTTCTTCTCCTTTCTACAAAACATACTACACACTGAATACATACATAAATATATACATGTACACATGTGTACATGTATATATTTATGTATGTATTCAGTATGTAGTATGTTTTGTTGAAAGGAGAAGAAGACCATAAATGGTGAAAGAAGAAATCTACTAGGAGCAGGAAAACAGTTTGCATTTTAAGAAAGGTAAAATGTTATTGCGTGTACGTCATTATATTGTAATTTAGAATACGCATAGTTTGTAATTCTTCATTTTGCAAATATTGAAGAAACAGCCAAGCGAATTTACACAAAGAGCTAAAATACGTTTTGCCCTAAAGTGGCACTGCTTTATTCACACTGAGATTGAACCAAGGAATATAATTTCAACGGTGGTACATACACGTTTCACCATGGGTTGATATCAGTTAGAGAACCGATGAAAATCACACAGAGTACTGGACAGCTATTTTTTCCTGGTTTGAGTGTCATCGGTAGTAGACACACACACGTCAAGTTTCAAACTCAGCACCTTGTATTTATAATAAAAGCTTGTAAACCATTCAGCCACTGTGACCCGACTCAACTGCCTATGAATTCTAACTTCTACCAATTCGTGAATGTCGACGAGTGTGTACTGCTCATGAAACTCAGACTAGGAGGAGACAACTGCCTAGTACTCTATGGTTTCCAATACTTTTCCAACTGAAATTAATCTGTAGTCAAACCTGAAATAAATCAAATCCCTGCAAACTAATCCTTTAAAATTGGTAGATTCGTTCACAAAGGCATAATGGATGCAAATATGTTAATATTTGAGGTGTATTTATGTTATTCATATATCACGTGTTAATTTAGTGAATATACCAAACTGTTCATCATCCATTGACTGGTTTTAACAAATTATGAATACTGTAGGTTGTGCTACAAATGAATAAGTAAAGTGGGAAATTCTGTCAAATATAGACATCCTATTTCTGATTTTCATTCAGCTTAGTGTTGATCGTAAGCAATATAACTATTGATATATGCCTAAAACTTGGGCACTGTGGTAGTAAGTAATTCCATATTAGTTTGTTTATTGGATGTATCACACAGTGAAACAGTATTATTTACTGGATGACAATGTTTCGAACAAAATTTGTTGTTCATAATTAAATGAATTGTAATCACACTAATTTTAAACTTGAGTTTTGTAGTTTTCTTCGTTTTCTCCTAACTATAAAATTCAAGTTTAAAAGTCGTGTGATTACAATTGATATGATTATGAACAATAAATTTTGTTCAAAACCTCGTCATCCAGTAAATAATACTGTTTCACTGTGTGATACATCTAATAAACAAACTAATATGGAATTACTTACTACCACAGTGCCCAAGTTTTAGGCATATATCAATACTTATATTGCTTACGATCAAGGTAGGATGAGTGTCTGAATGAATTTGTGTAGAACACAAAGGTTAGACTTCCAGATGTGCATTCCTATGGCTTCCTCTGTATGTAAAGGCGATCTCATAAGACGAAATTGAAATCAGTCGGAATATCGTAGATAACTTTTAAAGGCCTATCAACATCGATTTTGTGTTCAGTTTCGACAACATGAGTTAAGACAGAACTACTAAGAGACGTTGTCAATTCCATGCTTGATCACGCAGCATTATTTTCTCAAATCCAATGGTAAACATGCTTGATTGTGAACCCAATGTAGGTGACTCCACAAAAGCAGTCAATCAGTAATAAATACACACAGAGGAGGCGAAATAGGATTGCTTATCCATAACTCCCACACGTTAAATTCGAAATGTTTTGAAGAGACAATGGAATTCCGCTGCATTAAATGCTCTTCTTACTGCATTCTTTAGGCTTTGTGTTATTATTACATTGATGTTACCAGCAAGGGATTGCATTTTTAAGAGTGATTTATAAGCCTAATTGGCGAGTTTTATTCAGTTACCAAGGAATGTCGCAAATTGTTTAGAAGTGTGAGAAAAACAACACACGTAAGCTTTAAATAACTTAAGTAAAGTGTGGTCAAAAAGGTCCATTGATGTATTTGCATAGAGATACAATTAAGAGTAGAAAATTACATTGTCAGATCAAAATGTAATTAAAATAAATAATATAAAGCATATTTATTAGATACTTGTCACAAGCTAGTAGCGGTTAAACGGATCATTAGAAACTAGGGAGCACAGTACAGATGTCCCTTCCTACTTTTGGATTCTCCGGCATTGTCCACCCACGACTTCGCCAGGGATTGCACCCAGGAGCTTCAGGTTACGAAGCCAGGCCCACTGACCTTTCACCCACTTGAGTTGAAATCCAATGACCACTGTATTCTAACGTTATCCTATGATCTGTAGGGAATATTTACCAAAGAGATTAACAACTTTTTCCTTCTGGATGCATAAATTCAGTTTTAGCCGTTTAGTGACAATCGTTTCAGTGGTACTTAGAAAATTGCAGCTGTCCTAAACTGTAATAATCTTGAGTAATTGTTATGTGTCAATTTCAGGACCACTGTCTAACAAAAGTGAGCAGTCGCACTACTAGATACTTTTGCACCTTTTAGAAGCAAGTCTCTTGGAATATGCTGATGTCCGCGGTGATAAATACTTTCCGTTCGTCCAGTGTATGTGTTTTGACACATAAATGTAAATTTCCATATGTATTTGGTGGTACAATCAAAGGGATAGGGAACTTGTCAACGTTAGTCTGTCTCACTGATCATTTAGTTCGGCAGATTATGACTAACCAGGCAGTCGGATGAGTTCACTTGAGTGTAGCATTTATTGTTTATTTTTAATTTTTCCACATACGTTTCATATGATAAAATACCACTGTCAACACCTGACTATAAAACGACTTCCTTAAACACTGTCTTCTTTACTGATTAAGTCTGATAAAGACAAAAGAAAGTGGTACAAAGACATATCAGCCACAGTTACTCTGGAAAAGCCTCTTCAATTCACACCTAAGAGCTGTTTAGAGCCTTTTGAATGAATAAACACCTATAAGCTGTGTGAACGTGAACCATTCAAACACATTCTCCGAAGTTCAGTGAACTATTCAAACTTTTGAATACAGAAGATGTCATTTTCAAATGAAAGTTTACATTGAAAAAGCAAATTCTTCATACTAACAGTCATTTAGTACACTTTTCCCATCCTTTTTTTCACAAAAACAAATTCCTGTTTATCTGCTTATTGAAATTTTCTACGAGTAAAATACAAATTCTTGTTCATTTCGGCATATAAGTACACGTGCCTCTCAATAACTTCTTGTTCTTCTCTGGGTGACGTTTATGAATTGATATTTTGGCAAAACCTAAAGAAAATATTTTCTCTTGTTTCAGTTAAAGTGTTCAGGTGTTTTGATATTTTCCAAATTTCATTATAGATTTGATATGAGTTAGGTAACCACTGAAAATCAGGGATTAGTATGGAACTGTTTCCTGCCAATGTGGGACTCATCAGAGGTAGTCACCCTTTACACCACCATGGATCAAACAGGACACTGAAATTAACAGACCAAACTCGTTCTCCATTCAGACACTTGCGCGACCGACAACCAGTTTCATCGGTGAGTATCCCTCCCCACACTCGACTTCGTGAACCCCATTGATCATGACTGCCTGTAGAGCTCTATGAAACCTTGTAAACGGCCTTCAAAGCCTCAGGATGGTCTGGAGTGGGTGTCTTGCGCTGCGGGTTGGCCACCCCTCTGTACACCTCTTGAAATGCTCCGATATGACCGGGCGTCTTACAAAGCCTCTCCTGAGGAAGTCCTACTCACCGCCTGTACGTGACGGAGGTGTTTTTCACCGAAGTGAGAGGGCAAAAGCGGATGCCCGGCGCTCTTCACAGGGTTGACTGTCCATTGGATGACAGTCTAGGGGAGATGGCTAAACCCTGATTCCAAACCTCCAACAACTGGCGTATGAAGCTCACCGGCAGACGTATGGACAAAGGGCTTATTGGATGCCCTGGATGTCTGGCCCCATTCAAAAAGACGTATGAACCGGACTCCGGTCACCGGGTGGCTTCCAATGGATAGTGGACTCCCTACTCCACTCCTACTGCCTTGTAGGTCACATTTGGTTGTGTAAAGGCTAGAGCTGCACTCTCAAACAAAAGGCCGAGCGATGGTGGGGACATCACTCGTACCTAATTCCCATGAAACTTCATGAACTCTCTACAATATCAACCAAATTCCAGTACTGGTCCAACAACGTCGCTTTCGGTGGTTTGGCCATGTTCTGCGCCGACCAGATGACGATCTGGTCAAATCAGTTCTAAATCCCTCGCCATTTCCACCTTGGCGATGCTGCAGGGGTGGACAGCTGAAAACATGGCTTGGTACAGTCAAGGGTGATATGGAGTGCCTGGGGCTACAAACCGTCTACGGACTCCGTCTGTGGAACAAGAATTGGATAACCCTGTCGCAAAACCTTGCATCAGATCGCCACGCCGGGGCAGCGATGATTCGAGATGTTCATGAAGCCGGCTCATTCTCCCGTAGGAGATAGCCGAAGTAAAGAAAGAAAGAAGAACCTTGTAAACACAACCAATATAAAGTGGACCGAACTCATCGAAGTAGAGTAAAGACTGTTTACTCACAAGTTTAGAAGAGCAAGTTCGTCTACGAGCTTACCAGTTTAAGAGTAAAGCGTATAGCCTCGTTATACAAACTCACTCACTGTAATAAAGCCCCGATGAAGTCTGATAATAACTATAAAGCAATATTCTTGAATGCATATCCGGTGAACATTTTAGTCGACCATAAGAAATAGAAGAAGAGGTTAAAAGCAGAATAATAGAGATTTTAAAACAGACTTCCTGTGTGACAGTCAAAAGCATTAGTTAGACATTACCTGTGAAGTATTTCAAATGATGCATTTCCTTATGCCATTGTATATCCTGTCCTCTACAAGAGAATAATCATAGGGGTTGATGAATTAAAATGACTGCTAAAAAGTGTTAATTCTGTGTCCATTTTTTATTTTTTCTTACCCATAGGTGAAATACAATTATACAGTATCCAAGTAACACGGATTAATACTGAGCCAAAAGGAAACAGAGTAGAGAAGTGTCTTGAAATGTTATAAGTTATTTATGTTAGTTGGCAAGACAATTATTGCTCCTGATTACTCTTCCATCCAGTTTATTTACCGTCTATTGAGTATTAAGTGAACCATTGTTATCCATCATTAACAGTTGAGTCTTTGTATATCGAGAGAATTTATGACAAAGCCTATATCGCCTTGTCCAACTAACTAATTTAAACTCTGACATTTTCATCAGTGAATTTGAACTGTGTGTAAACAACAGGTCCGTCTTCTTTATTTTGAATAATTTTCCACGTCATATTCAATTTCACCTTATTTGTTAATATCTTTTATTTTAACACATAACTGTCTGGGAAAATCTTTACTTCAATGGCTAATTTTGGCTTAGGTGACAGTCTAGTTCAAGCTAATCCGCTCGTTTATTTCCTTTTCGCCATTAAGTGTTCGGATTTACTTGCGAGGAAGCCCTACTCTTAGATTCATTGAATTCTTTTCTTTCTCCAACGTTCTAATATCAGCAACTCAAAGTGCACCGTGATGGCGAGCCACCTAGCATGGTGGCCTCATTGTGAACCTGACTGGTAGGATTCAATCTGCACCAAAGATAGGACTAGACACATTACACTAGTCACTGACTAGTGTCCTATCAAAATATTCTTACTCTCATATATTTCAACTTATTATAATTTTTCTACCTTTGTGTGCCTTTATGAAGTGTGGCCACTTGAACTGTTACACTTTTGTGCAAAGCTCTGTACTCAAGTTCAGTTCATTCCAGTTCAGTAACTCTTGTAGCTTACAGTAGGAATTAGTTTCGAATCTTAGCAGGAATATGTGTCGATCTATCCTACATTCAAAAAGTTTTGCCATAAACCCAGCTGTATTACGGTTTGATCTTCTGTATGAGAGGGTCACATGGACAAACTGCTGATTCACTATTAACTATTCTGAATGCTAGTCTTAAATATTGGTCAAGATCTTTCGAAAAGTTGTTTGGTCTGCTCAGTAAATTCAATAACACAAGATCATTCAGTGTGTACTGTACGTTTCTATTAGATATAAGGAAATATGAAGGCAGAGCTCTGTGAATTTAGGTCCTTAGACTTTATAAGTAACTAAAATATCATACTTACCACTAATTAATCGACCAATACTAGACGGATTATATAATTTTAAGCTTAAATTGTCAAATTAATAAACAAGGAACTTAGATACACCTTTGTTCATTCCTTTTTTCTTAGAACAATAGATTAGAATACCCTGAAGTGTACTGTGGCAATTGTAATCTATGATCAGGTTTGAAGATCAGTACGCATGATATCACAATTTGTTTTACTCAAGCCACTTAAATTCTTATTCATAGATAAAATGCCATACATTAGTAACTTAAAGTCGGTATGTTATAGAATGTATGATGAGTTTATGAGATTAATGCGATGTTCTCTGGTTTTTATTCCTGCTAATCACACTTTTTCTAATCTGCTCATCAAAGTTCAGTTTCTAAACTGGATCAGAGTTAACCTATTGGAGAGGTTGGCTTAATTTCAGAAGTATTTATAAACTCTGATAAAGATAGCAGTTAGTCTGTAGAAATTTTCACTCTCTCCAACCGACTGGTGTACATCGCTGATTATCCCAGCTTAAGTGATAATCAAACCTTGTGGTGATAGCCAGTGTGAGTCACCTTGACTGATACAGTTTTTGAGATCTTAGTATTCATAGTATCCGTTGATTCACAAGTATTATGCTGATACCTGCCTTTTAGTTGATTATCCAGAAGCTTTATTACGACTAATCAACGCGTTCTACCAGATCCCATAAGGCCGTGTTAGAAGTAACGAAGGGTTGTATTGTGAAGTGAACTAAATTGGTAGTGTCTGACAAGGATTTAGATCTACTTGACAAATTCACTTGTGAATCATAGTTTTCTTACCGTGGCGAGAAAAGGTTTAGTTGCATCAAATGGATGAATTTTCGCCGCTGGGAAAAATGAGCAGGAACGTGGAAAATGCGCGATTACAGGCGGGCAGAATCCGAAAATGTGGGATGTAAGACTGTTACGAAACATGGGTAAAAGAAGTTATTTACGCTGCAGCTTACCCACTTTCTGTTCATTTCTCCGTCGATGAAAATGGCTCTCTTATCTGATGTTTTGACCGCTTTTCCCAAGCGTATTCTGGGACTGGGAGACGATTCACCAAAGATGCATATGTACTATGCAGTGAAGATATAACTAGATTGCGAGTTTCTCTACGAGACATACTTCCGAGTATTGGTGTATATAGGGATTTTGTTTGAGTGGCTGGTGGATTTCATCATGAGCTGGCATCTGTTAAAGAACTACTTGATAACCTGGGAGTACTGGATAGCTGTTCCGAACGATGACGACACAGCTGTTCAGTACTCCCAGCTTTTCCAGTGGTTCTCTAACTGATGTCAGCTCATGATGAAATCCTCCAACCGATGCATACTTTCATTCAACTGGTAATCTCGTGACGATAGAACACAAGAGCAATGATCCATATAAGGATAAATTTTGGGCACTGTTGTAGATAGATAATATTATATTTTGATAAATCACAAGAATAATTAGCAGCAGAACACTTTATTGTTAACCCGATGTACAGATATATGCAAAATACGTCCGTGTCGTGTTGATTTTGTCTGCTTCTCATCATTTCCATTTTGGTTCACAAGTGTCATTATTTTTTCTTTCCCCTATACGATATTCTCGCAGATGACATACATATTCATATGTATGTCCATATACTACTTATAAATCTTGTCAGTAGCAAAGTGAGAGTAACGTTGAGACAAGACACTTGATGTTATATCTTCAGATGAAGTTATGAATTTCCACGGACTTAGGAGGCTGTCATATGCACCACAAACGGTGACCCATCAACTAACACAACGATCAGTGTCTTCCAAAATTGTATCCACTTGTAGGAGCCTTAGTCATGACATCAATTCCTAGAGTGATGTTACAGAAAGTAGGAGATAAATCGAATGTGTATCTGTGCAAATCATACATATTTTCAGTTTAACTCTTGATAAAATTGGTCAAGAAGTCACCTATTCCACAGGAAATCTGAATTAAAGGTGTGGAGAAAATTGTGTAGCGCATTCACAAATACATACCGTTTTGAGTAAAGTCAATGTGCCCTTTTAGAAGCAGTCAACGAAACTTGAAACCTATTGGCTGAAGAGACTTTTTGTTACATTAGAAGGCTAGATTGTAAAAGGAATGCCGTGTTTTACACAATTCCCATGAAAACAGAATGATATCCATGAAATTATTATTCTGAATAAAGCGAGAACAACAGTGGTTTGTGCAGAATAACATGGTATCATCATTTATTTCGCTGGCTTCTCATCAGCTGCTTACAGCCTAAATAAATTTTGAGGTTTAAGTACAGACATGTTTTAACACACTTGCAAATTTTATATGTTGTCAGTTGACAGAAAGTTCCACAATTAGTAAACAGTGCTCAGAAAATTGCGCTTATATAGTTTTTACACAGGCAGTTCAAGTTAAAACAAAATAAATGTATGCATATAATGGTAAGGGAGTTACATAATGAAGATGAGATGTGCGTTAGATGCATAGTGACTAATAAGTTAGGTAACAATGTACTGAGTTGAACTCAAATCATAGAAACAAGAGACAAGCAAAATTACAGATTATAAAAGGAGGATGAGGTTAACGACAAAGATTACGTAATCAAATGAAAGAGAGTAAAAAGACATCCAGTTACCAAGGCAAGGAAAGACAAATAACTGGTTCTTTCTGAACATATAAATCTGGTTTCAAGCGTTTGATAGAAATTGCTTCGGCAAACTTTAGGAGAATGGAGCTCCTTTGTCTATTGATAATTTCGAAGGATTTCTCGATTTCCACCTCGTGACCCGTATCGAGGAAATGTCTGGCAATAGCTCTGCTATAAGAGTTTGTTCCCTTGAGATGTAGGCTTTTCGGCACGTGTTCAGAAAATCGGAGGTGTGCCCTTCTTTCTGTACTCCCAATGTAACTGCTCCCGCAGATACACGTAAATTTGTATACACAGTTGGAGTTCACATGAGAAGGGTATCTATCGACTTTTGACTGCATCGAAGAGCATGTTGTTCGATGGACGGGAACCAACTTAGCTGCAGAATAGGCTCTGGTTAGTGACGTCCTCAGTCTTCTGTTGACCATTTCTGCAATGTCTTCATCTTTAAAATCTAGTTGAATGAAGACAGGCTTTTTTTCAACTGTGATTTGTTTGGTATTTGAGTCTTCACATCTTCCATATTTGCTAATGAATCTTCGAGGATAGCCGTTGTGTTTCAGCATCTTTTCGAGATTCGTAAATTCTTGCTCTAGTTTCTCTGCAGAGCATATTCTCTTCGCTCTACAGTACAGAGTCTTGACTAGTGCTCGTTTATAGCTATTTGGACAAAAACTATTAAAATGTAAGTATTGTCCATTCCATGTGCGATGTAGTCATCTTTATCCATCAGTACCACTCCTGAGCCTTTGTCAGGTCGCAGTATGACGAATTTGTCATTATTTCTTAGAGCTTTCAATGATTTTTGATGCTCTTCAGAAAGGACTTTTGAATATGACGTTGGTGAGATGATGTATTGCTTTGCAACGTCAACCAGCTTAGATTTGAACCAGCTCTTCTTGTCCTCATCAACTGGAGTAAGATCATTCAGCTAATAGAATAGGTTTTTGAATTGAGCTGCGACGTCGGTTCTGTTGTTCTTGTTTCTATGATTTGAGTTCAACTCAGTACATTGTTACCTAACTTATTAGTCACTATGCATCTAACGCACATCTCATCTTCATTATGTAACTCCCTTACCATTATATGCATACATTTATTTTGTTTTAACTTGAACTGCCTGTGTAAAAACTATATAAGCGCAATTTTCTGAGCACTGTTTACTAATTGTGGAACTTTCTGTCAACTGACAACATATAAAATTTGCAAGTGTGTTAAAACATGTCTGTACTTAAACCTCAAAATTTATTTAGGCTGTAAGCAGCTGATGAGAAGCCAGCGAAATAAATGATGATACTATGTTATTCTGCACAAACCACTGTTGTTCTCGCTTTATTCAAATTCATCAAGGGAATAAATGCATGAAATTATTAAACTCATCCTTGAAACTACATTTCCAGCAATATCATAATGTGCATGAGAAAGTTGTCCAACGATAAACTGGAAACTCCAAAGCCACAGCTTACATCACACAACCGAATACAACGAAGTCGATTTTGTATACGCAACGCTTATTGCTGTACTAGAGACTGAAAATGACTTCAGTATGAGTCATGTTCATTTTATAGAATTTAGAGTGTAGAGTAGTTAGCTTTTTGAAATATGGTATATCTGTGAAGGAAATTCTGAAAATATTGTGGACCACATTATCCGTTAAAAAGGCTCTTTTTGATATAATGCCGGTGTGGAAGATTAACTCTGGTACTTTTTCTTCTTCATGTCTAGTCAGGTAAACCTAAAAATAAATCACTTATGATTTTCTGAGCCGGTGTCAGCAGCGTCAGGAGTTCCGGTGACTTTTAACATAGATGACCAAACATCGTAGCAAAATACAGTAGATGAATTAGTATATGAATAAATCAATTCATCCGGAATTATGATGATATTTGGATGAAGAATATACGACTGTTAATTTGTAAGAATGAATGTCATGCATGATATGGAGAGTCATCCAAACTGAAATAAATCCATCTTATGGCATCACTTGAATAGTTCAATGATTTTGAGAAACTTCACAAAGTTTGGAACTACTGTCTCTTCACTTCCGTGTGACCAGATTTGGACAATTTATACATCCCTCTATGGTTCAGACCAGCCGTTAATGTCTTCATGAATGTGTGGCATGTCTTTGTCTACCCCCCCTAACAGTTTTATGTCCTAATCATTCTTCAGCCAACATTGACTTTCAAGGAAGGGACTAGTTTGCGATGAGTATCTTGAGGTCTAACAACTTCAAACGATGGAACTACACAAAACCCCTATTTACTTAATACTCTGCACCTAATGTTCCTATTGTGGCGTGTGTTACTTACAAGATTTATGAGTAGTTTACAGATACAAATATAAATATGTATGTCATCTGAAAGAATAACGAATAGCGGAGACACGGATCTAATGGCGAAGAGAAGAAATGAATGATGCTTGTGAAACACCATGAAAGCAAGACAAAGAAGGAGAATACGAAATACGAAAGTAGTAAAATACCAAAAATATGTGCGAATTGTGATTCTAACATTTCGTAGAAGTATTTTGCCTATATGTGTATATCGAGTTGGTGACAAGGAATACACGTACTCTTGTTTTCGGCCATAACACTACTATTAAGCACATTGTTCCCTTCGACATTAGTGACTAAACGTTAATTACTTTTGCTTTAAACAATATGGGGAGGTATAGGTTACGTAAACATTTTCCCTGGAAAACCATGAATCAGTATTTGAAGAATCGTTGTGATATGGATAACAGTGGCTCACAACTGGCGCATATGTATTCATTGGATGCCATTCTTCAGATTATTAAAAGTTTTAATAATCCTGCTGTAAATATTCTTCATCCCAAATATCTTAAGTCTTAGTTCCATTACATTCCTTCACCCTACTTTTGTGTGGTATTCCTGAAATCTCTAACGTACTACACCGTAGGATTAAGGTGGTGTATTCTATAGACAGAATGGTAAAGCCTGGTTTTCCATCGATTTTATTCTCCATATCCACTAGATGTGTCATTATGAAACTCCTGATTGACCTAACGGTTCCTTTTTCTAACAAAATGAGGAAATTCTCGAGATGGCGACGATGGGTCTCCCAAGTATTCCTACAGGCAGTTTGATATGCACACTCAGTAGCTTATCCTTTACCTGCATTGGAATTGTACAAGTGATGATGAGCACCACAATGTGATAGACATTCAATTTTGACCATTCTACTAATTCAAGATACTACCTCACTTCTCTAACTCCATCAACAACACTATCAACAAACTCAGTTGTCTAACGGTGAATTCTTTCCACCCGTGAGCACAACTGACTGAGCTTCCATAAAACTTTGTGTTCGGAAAAGCTTAGTGCATCTCGAACATCCTCTTTACTGACAAAACCCGCGGGAACTGCTCCAGCAGGATAATCCAAAATATTGTACAAAAATGTATACACAATTGATGGTGAAATGTACAAAGCTGAAGTATCGTCGGGAGGGGCAGGGTATGAAGACACTGGACAGATCAGTGCATCCAATGGGCCTGCTTCACTCCAAGCTTTGGCGAATTCACATCGATAACTATTGATTTCATTGATTAGGTGAAGCGCTGCCTGACCATCTTTCAGTTTTCGAAGGGCACTTGATATACCAACCGGTCTTCCAACAAACAATCGAGATAGGAACCCCATGATAGGTTTTAGAAAGTCTGGAAATCCGAGGATAACATTTAGAAATTTAAGCTGTGGACTCAGAGGTTCGCCTTGTAACTGCTTTCGTAGTTCACGACCTCCATCTGAAAACAAAGCACGCAGACCAAGAACGTAAGCCTCATAAGGATGAGGAACGGTGAACTTTACAACCTTATGTCCAGAACTCTCTAACACTTTAACTGCCTTCTCCACAACTTGTCTATTCACATCCACCACCTGAATGAGATTCGGATCATCGAGGTTGCAATAATAACCAATTACTAACTGGCGCTTCCCCTTCCCTTCATATAAATCCTCATTGAAACGCATCGGTATAACATAAGGGTCCAGATCAAACATTGTAGGACACAACAATGCGCGCATTACACGAGCCAAGTCTTCCACCTTCCTACCCATGGGTCCTGGGCAAGCGCGTATGTAAAGCACCGAATGTTTCGTGATTGTTGGCATGCCCAATACACTCAGTCTTCCAAACGTTGGCTTTAAACCAGCTAAACCGCAAAATGCGCACGGTATACGAATGCTACCAGCAATATCACTACCAATGCCAACTGGAGAACCATTCAACGCCAATAGTACAGCTTCCCCCGTTGAACTCCCACCAGGCATTCTCGACGAATTCATTGGATGTTTTGCCTCACGATAAACACAGTGAAAGCTATCCAATGTACGACATAACTGGCTGGTCACAGTAGTTACGAAGGGGATTGAACCGACAGTCTTGAGTACTTTCACGAGAACACAGTCATCGTTCATAGGTTTGTTGCAGCGTTTAATAACACCAAAAGTACTATCATAACCACTCAATTTAAAACTCTCTTTTATGCTAATTGGAATCCCATACAGCTCTGATTCTTTGTCGATATCCGATGAGGACTTCATGTTAACAGCATTCTCTTCTGCCTCCAAAATGAATTCAGAAATACCTGAATTTCCGTTATCGTACAACTCCAACGCTTTCAGCTGAAAAGCATGTAGTACATCAGCGGGTTCTAAACTCCCTAACTTGATCTGCTCAGATAAATATGACAAGCTTTCGTTACAAATGGTGAGTGAGACTGATGCCGGCGAATTCGACAGACTTCGTCTAATTTTTTCGACATTTCGTTCGACTTGCCTTCGCTTGCCTGTTAACCGTTTCTGATTGTGGTATGTTTGTAGTTTGACAGTTAACTTCCAAGATATCAAGCCCAAACTTATGGCCAGAATTACATTCCTGATTGGATGTTCTGTGAGTAAAGCTGTTACGTCCTTTGAGATATTTCAAGGAATTCCTCTGAAGCCATCGTTTACCTGTAAAATCCTTTTAGTGTTCTACTTTTTATTTGGATTTGTTTGGTGTTTTATATATTACCTTATGAGTTTCTCAGTCCCTGAACGCTTAATCACTTCATCTATCAATATTTTTTAGTTAAATTCGCAGGCTACATTTCAGTGGATAATAAACAATGTCGTGCTGATGATTTGAGAATTTGTAATTATGCAAGTGTTTTATGATCTATGTAGTCAACCATTTTGAGTGTATAAGTAAATTATAAGTTTCCAGACCGTAGGCGTTGCGAACGTCCTGGAATAATTTGAGCGCCGAGTCAGACTGATTCATAATAAATTATTTGAATTAATCCCAGCGTGTGTTAAGAAATCAAAACAAGATTTTTCTAAACGTTTCGCTGTGTAAGCCACAGCTTCTTCAGCAGATTTATTCGAAATTCTATTAATCATCAAAATATATAGTCAAAAACTTTTGCATGAATTGGAGTCAGTTTATTTGAAGGTCATTTATCCATGGATATTTTTACCAATAGAGATATGTAAGCAGTCATCACATATATATTTGTAATGATTAGTGTCAAATTGTTGTTCTCTACAATTTTCTATAGTTGATTCGTAAAGATTAGTGTTGTGTGAATGTGTGTGTGTGTATGTATGTTATTTGTCATATGGAAAATACGTGAATTCACATGTGATAAACATGATACTACATTTTTAAAAGGTCATGGAGACTCATAGAAAGTTTGTTGTTTTTCATCTGTCTCGTTTCATAAAAGTTTGCCATATAGGTGATAGGTCTATACCTTCCTTCCTATTCACTGCATTCGATGTGGTTAAAATGTGCAAGGCTTCAGAGGTCAATCTTTCTTCTATGTGAATGAAATCCTCTTCCAAGATATTCGACATTGTCGAAATCAATCTTACGTCCGCTGTCTATCGCATGCATTGCTATAGCCGATCTTTTTTCTAGACTTTTTAATTCTACTTCATTTCTAGGTGGACGTTTCGTGCATAGTCCATGTTCATTCACTCTCACATTCACGTGTCTACTCCTCTCCCCTATAGAGCATGCATCGCATTCTGAACGCTTTATCCTGTAGACACAATTACTTTGTGACATTTTGGGAACTATATCCTTGACATGCACCAACGCTTTCTCCAGAGAATTGACATAGACTTTAATATTATATGAAGCAAATAGTCTTTGAAGTTGTCCAGCTGTGTCCTTTTGATATGGAATGGCTGAGGTCGATAGCCAAGATTTTTCAATTCTTTGTTTTCCCTAATGCTCCTTTTTATTGATAATGTTATCTAGTAGCTTTTCCGGATAACCATTTCCAATCAAAATCTGTTTTATGTTGGACATCTTGTTTTCCATATCGTCATTGTCTGTTATAATCTTTACTAGCTGTGTTAACGAGATTTAAAGCTACTGAAACTTTCATTCCTATTGGATGATCTAATTGGAAATTCAAATATTTGTTGGAATGTGTCGGCTTTCTGTATATGGTGGACCTAAGTTTCTCGTCAGTTTGTCTATTTACAAGACAATCAAGAAAGTTTAGAGTTCCCTCCGCCTATTCTACTTCATTAGTAAACTCAATATATTCTGCGATCAAGTTAATTTCTGTTAAAAAGTTCTCTTATTTTAGCTTTCTCTATGATGGCAAATGTGTCATCTACACATCTGTACTATATTCTAGGATGACAACTGAAACTTGTCAATGCTTTCTTTTCTAGGGCTTTCATATACAGGTTTGCTACAATTGGAGATGCTGGTGAACCCACTGAAACTCCATTTGTTTGACAGTATAGTTTGTCTTTTGAAGGTAAAATTGTAGTGATCCATTTTATGACTCATCATCGTACTATACTTTCACTATGTAGTTGGATTTTGATTTGTTTATCCCTATAAAGATTGTGTGTTATCAACTTATACTTTTGTACTCGCTCAACTTTTGAATTTTGATTACTGAGATGATACACGTTCGTATACCTTCTCAAGTGTCTTTTGATTTACGTTGTGGACGTCGAGTAATCACAAGGTTAGGACACAATAAGAAACGTGAAGAAGTACTAGGATATATATGTGTACACAAATTTGATCAAATAGAGCATCACAACAAATTGGTGAGCCCGACAACGCTGATCAACATCATTTCGAAGTACACACATATTGGATTTAATCATCACTGCTATCGTATTAACTTTGTAACTGTATCACATTTGGATACATAAATATATATATGTATAAATTTACTGACATTTTTGTTGAAAATACTTTCGGTAAGCAGACCAATTTTGGATATTTTTGAACATACCAGTATTCTGTTCTGCTTTTGCTCACTGTTTGTATTTTGGCTATCATCTTTATATATTGGTTTCTACACTAATGTAATGTCATTTGATACTGATAACAAAACTTCGAATCCAACGTCTGTGACTGCAGTTACCATATCCATACCACCTTTTAAACCCAATGACCTATATCTGTAGTTCACTCACCTGGAACACTCACTTCCTAGTTAACCACATCACTTCTCAAACTACAAAATTTGGTTATGCAAGCTCCATCTTACCGGATGAAATAGCAGAGCATGTATAGGAAACACTAATAAATCCAGATCCAGAAACTCCGCTCGATGTTTTAAAGCAGGTTGTAAGATCAATTCTATTCCCATCCTTGGATCAAGTCAACCTGTCCCGGATCAGCCTAGCGTTGTTGCAACCCAATTATCCATGCCTAACGTGTCTATCCCCCCTTGTTTAATGAACTGTGTGTATGTGTATTTACCTCTATCCGTTTAGTCAGACAGATGAACTCATGACCCAATCAGAGTATTTTGTGATTTGTTATTTTTGCTGACCCATGTCTTACTTTGTACTATTCTGTCGAGTTTATCTTATTTATTGATCTTCATCTGTATTTTCCTACCTGGTTAAGTTTCCAATTAAATTCTATCTTTGTGCCTATGCTCAGTCTATCTCTTTACCGCTTTCTGTTTTATGCCATGCCTTACTTGGGTTTATTCTTCTACTGACTGCTCACCTGAACGGTCGTGTCTGGTTCCGGCTAGTTCGCAATTTTGGCTTTAACGTTATTCCGCTCTGATAGCGGTACCTTGCTTTCTGTTAAGCGTTATGCTTTGTACTCTTGAAACCGTTAAGTACCGTAGAAACAGTGACCGGCTTCTTGTTTGTTCTGAACCGGGATAGCCTTTATCTACGCGTAACTTAATTTCAAGCGATATTGCGCTTACACAGGTTATTAAGATTGCTTCATTATCAGACCAGAAAGCTATTGATCAGCTGCTCAGCAATGTAAGTCTGAGTGATAGAACACCTTCTCAACTCAAAAGCTATATGTGTAACATTTTATGAGTTCGGAAGGTAGACACCAGGTTTTTCTATCAATTGTGGCCAAGGCGGTTGCCCCACAACATTCAGCAGGTATTAGCGTTTGGAGACGAAGACATAGATATTGACAAGTTAGCGGGAATTGCTGACAGAATGTATGAACGGATGCCTCCACAAGTAACATCTGTAGTCGACAAATCGTCAGACAAACACATAGAAGCACTAGAACGTAAAATAGACGTTTTGACCGGGCAATTAATGACGATGAGGTTTAATAGACAACCTATTATATCATTCAGAAGACAGCGTAGTCGCTCAGGCAATATACGTAAATATAGCTTACAAGAGACCATGTGCTGGTATCATCGAAAATTTGGTGTACAGGCTAAACGGTGCACACAGCAATGTGCTTTCCAGCAGCCTATGGCGTCGGGAAACGAAAAGGCCAGCGGTCAGTGATGACTGCATTCACTGGACAACACCCGTCCCACAGTCGTCTCTTCAGGGTGACAGATAAAATAACGGGGGCACAATTCCTGGTAGATACCAGCGCAGAAGTTATTATAGTTCCCCAAACACCCAGCGAACGTTTACAGACAAATCCCGCATTAGTACTTAAGGCTGCGAATAATTCTACTATAAAAAATTTTGGAATTCGAAGACAAAAACTTAATTTTGGTTGCAGTACACCATTTGAGTGAGAGTTCGTCATTGCTGAAATAACCTTTCCTATTATTGGGATGGATTTTCTTCAGCACTACGAATTGCTAGTCGACTCTAGTCGCCATAGATTGATAAATAGCAATCTCAAACTATCGATTCTAGGCATCTGCACCGATGTTAAGAGTATCCGCTTGATGGTAGCTACATCAGATCAATTATCCCCGTACGAGATTTTGCTGAAGAAATTTCCTGAACTCACACAGCGATTACTCAACAGCCCCTCTCAAACACAACATAACGAACCATATTGTAACTAAAGGTCCACCTGTTGCAGCAAAACCACGTCGTTTGGATCCAGCTAAAATGCAAATAGCAAAAACAGATTTCAACAGATTGTTGGATCTAGAAATAATACGACCGTCAAACAGCCCATGGTCATCACCCACTTCATATAGTACCAAAGAAGAATTCAACAGAGATACGACCATGTGGAGATTTCCGAGCTTTAAATAAGCAGACGATAGCCGATAGATACCCAATTCCGCATATCCACGATTTTTTCCATAGCATGGCATGTGCTCAGACATTTTCCCAAATTGACCTCGTTCGTGCCTACTACCATATATCTGTCGAACCCAAGGACATCCCCAAAACTTCGGTAACCACTCCTTTTGGCTTATTCGAGTTCATCCATCTGCCATTTAGCTTACCTAACGCAGCGCAAACATTTCAGAGATTCATCGGCCAGGTCTTGCACGGCCTCACATTCGCTTACGCCTATATCGATGATATACTGGGTGCTCTTCAGGTGATTTACTTGCGACAACATCACTTAGAAACACTCTTTAAACGCTTGGCCGAATATGGGATTGTCATTAAGCCAAGTAAATGTGAATTCGGTAAGAAAACTATAACATTTTTGGGAAATCAGGTAGACAATCATGGCATTCGACTGATAACAGAACAGCTTCAAGTCCTAAAAGAATATCCCTTCCCAGATTCGTTCAAAAAGTTACGCCGATGCCTTGGTCTCGTCAATTTTTGTCGCCGTTTCATTCCTCACTGTGCACAGCTGGCCCAACCACTGACAGATCTACTAAAAGGTCACGCGAAATTGCTGCACATGGATACTTCAGCAGTCGAAACATTTGAAAAGCTAAAACATGCTCTAAGCTCAGAAACTTTACTGGTACGTCGTGACACCAACGCTCCTATAGCTATTAAGACAGATGCATCAGATGTCGCCGTCGGCGCAGTTCTTCAATAATTTTCTGCTGGAAATGGCAACCTCTCTCCTTTTTCTCCAAACGCCTAGACGATACTCAGTCAAGATATAGTGCATTCAGTAGGGAATTACTAGCAGTCTATCTTGCTGTTAAACATTTTCGTCATATGGTCGAAGGAATACCGTTTACCATTTACTCAGACCACAAACCTTTAACCAAGGCCATGAATGCGAAGCACGATAACTACTCACCAAGAGAGCTCCGACACCTTGAGTTCACTTCTCAGTTCACTTCAGATATTAGATTCGTCAAAGGACATAAAAACGAGGTAGAAGATGTGTTATCCCGCATCCATATAAATACCTTAGGAAAAGATCACTTTGACCTTAAAAAGATGGCTAGACTGCAAACTATGGACGAGGATCTGAAAAATAACACGAGTATTTCCTTACGTTCGCGAGATGTTATCCTTGATGAAAGCCTAACTATTACGTGTGATGTTTCCAAAGGCAAACCACGTCCTTTTGTCCCATTAGAAATGCGAAGATCAGTTTTCTGCAAAATACATGGCATTTCTCACCCTGGTATCCGAGCGACAGTTAAACTGATAAGTGACCGATATATATAGCCGAATATGAATCGTGAGACTAAACAATTGACTATAGCATATTTAGCCTGCCAAAAGTCAAAGGTACTACGACATACAGTCTCAACTAATGGCCAGTTTCCAGAACCTGATGGTAGGTTCCAACACATACACGTTGACATCGTTGGACCGTTAGCACCATCCAATGGCTTTACTGATATCTTAACGTGTATTGACAGATTTACAAGATGACCAATAGCTAGTCCCTTACCTGATATTCCCGCTGAAACTGTTGCAAAGAGCATTATACAAAATTGGATCTCCAACTTTGGAGTGCCCAGCGTTATTACCACAGACAGGGGCGCTCAATTAGAAAGCCATTTATTCCAACAACCCACAGAACTACTGGGAATCAAGCATATATATACTACTGCTTATCTTCCCAGTCCAAACGGCTTAGTGGAGAGATTTCATCGTCAGCTGAAAGCATTATCGATGGCAGTGAAAAATGATGATAAATGGGGCGATAAATTACCTCTTGTACTTCTTGGAATACGTTCGACAATCAAACAAGATATCGAATGTTGTCCACAGAATTAGTTTATGGAACTACTTTACGACTGCCTGGAGAATAATTCAACCCAGTCACTGAAGTTCCAGCTGACGAAACTACTTTTGCACAACAACTGAGACAACATATGAGCCTTTTAAGACATCAGCTCAACCAAGGATACATACCTCAAAAACTAGACGACTGCACTCGTGTTTTTATACGACACCACGGTGTAAGGAAACCACTTCAACCACCCTATGACGGATCATTTAAAGTAATAAGCAGAACAAACAAAATCATCACTGTCGAACGCGGAGGAAATTACGAGAATGTAAGCATCGATAGCACAAAACCCAGGTCATCAACATCGGCTAAAGTTACGCCACAAAATGATTCATGCTCTAAAGATTCAAAATCTGGTGATATTCTGGCTAACAAAACAGAAAGAATCACAAAATCAGGCAGACGAGTACATTGGCTACAAAGATTTGTACAGACAATTTATTTCCAAGTCATTTCCACACTTCCTTATTACTGTGCTATTAACTATGTTAGATATAAATCTATTCTGTAACTCTTTACAATAACAGGTTCATTATTATTCTAATAATTTTTATGGTTTTATTGTTACATTTTGCACAACTTTCTAAACATTTTGGTTCCTGTCAAAGCGTTAGCATTTTCGCATATATACAGTTATATTATCAAACCTCAGAAAACTTAAAATCATCGATTCAGTTTTCATACCAGAAACTCTTATATTTATTGTGTCCTTGTAAATTACAATAACATACCGAATACAGCTAAACTTCATTTACCTGCTTTCTACGGAGGGGCTATTGTAGTGGCTCATTTTATTACTCATCATCGTACTATACTTTCACTATGTAGTTGGATTTTGATTTGTTTATCCCTATAAAGATTGCGTGTTATCAACTTATACTTTTGTACTTGCTCAACTTTTGAATTTTGATTACTGAGATGATACACGTTCGTATACCTTCTCAAGTGTCTTTTGATTTACGTTGTGGACGTCGAGTAATCACAAGGTTAGGACACAATAAGAAACGCGAAGAAGTACTAGGATATATATGTGTATGCAAATTTGATCAAATAGAGCATCACAGCAAAATATGTAGATTCCAAACAAAGTTTTAAGCATTTTATAACTTCAACTATTGATAATAAAGATTTAGTTAATACTTCCTGATTGTTTTCAAGTTCATATTTCATAATACCAAGTGCATAACATATAAGAATACTAGTAAATATAATATTAAATTCTATGTCAATGTCAATGTCTATGTCATAGAAAAAGTGAGCAAAAGCAGAACAGAATACTGGTATGTTCAAAAATGTCCAAAAATGGTCTGCTTACCGAAAGTATTTTCAACAAAAATGTCAGTAAATTTATACATATATATATTTATGTATCCAAATGTGATACAGTTACAAAGTTAATACGATAGCAGTGATGATTCAATCCAATATGTGTGTACTTCGAAATGATGTTGATCAGCGTTATCGGGCTCACCAATTTGTTGTGATGCTCTATTTGATCAAATTTGTGTACACATATATATCCTAGTACTTCTTCGCGTTTCTTATTGTGTCCTAACCTTGTGATTACTCGACGTCCACAACGTAAATCAAAAGACACTTGAGAAGGTATACGAACGTGTATCATCTCAGTAATCAAAATTCAAAAGTTGAGCAGATACAAAAGTATAAGTTGATAACACACAATCTTTATAGGGATAAACAAATCAAAATCCAACTACATAGTGAAAGTATAGTACGATGATGAGTCATAAAATGGATCACTACAATTTTACCTTTAAAGACAAACTATACTGTCAAACAAATGGAGTTTCAGTGGGTTCACCAGCATCTCCAATTGTAGCAAACCTGTATATGAAAGCCCTAGAAAAGAAAGCATTGACAAGTTTCAGTTGTCATCCTAGAGTATAGTACAGATGTGTAGATGACACATTTGCCATCATAGAGAAAGCTAAAATAAGAGAACTTTTTAACAGAAATTAACTTGATCGCAGAATATATTGAGTTTACTAATGAAGTAGAATAGGCGGAGGGAACTCTAAACTTTCTTGATTGTCTTGTAAATAGACAAACTGACGAGAAACTTAGGTCCACCATATACAGAAAGCCGACACATTCCAACAAATATTTGAATTTCCAATTAGATCATCCAATAGGAATGAAAGTTTCAGTAGCTTTAAATCTCGTTAACACAGCTAGTAAAGATTATAACAGACAATGACGATATGGAAAACAAGATATCCAACATAAAACAGATTTTGATTGGAAATGGTTATCCGGAAAAGCTACTAGATAACATTATCAATAAAAAGGAGCATTAGGGAAAACAAACAAGACAAAACTGAAATTGTAAGAGGGATTACTTAAATTAACAATAGTTGGATATTCTGATTAAAAAATAGATAAATAAATCCATGTCATGATATTATACCACCATTTTACCACAATTAATCCACTGTAGCATACAAAGCTAAACTCTGTAAAAACATAATCTGCGGTATCAAGACAAACCTCAAATATGCAAACGAAAAGGAAAATATTTTTTTACTTTGTGTTAGTTCCTAGGGAGAAAATATCCCTTCTATCTCACGCATTACTCGAAGAACAGTCTCTTCATGATATGGTTTGCCAACTACTTGGATGGAAAGTGGCATATTCTCTCCTCCATCTAAAAGTTTGTGCACTTTAGACATATAGGTATCACCAGAAGTGAGAAGGGATTCAGATTTCACTAGTGCATCTCGAACATCCTCTTTACTGACAAAACCCGCGGGAACTGCTCCAGCAGGATAATCCAAAATATTGTACAAAAATGTATACACAATTGATGGTGAAATGTACAAAGCTGAAGTATCGTCGGGAGGGGCAGGGTATGAAGACACTGGACAGATCAGTGCATCCAATGGGCCTGCTTCACTCCAAGCTTTGGCGAATTCACATCGATAACTATTGATTTCATTGATTAGGTGAAGCGCTGCCTGACCATCTTTCAGTTTTCGAAGGGCACTTGATATACCAACCGGTCTTCCCACAAACAATCGAGATAGGAACCCCATGATAGGTTTTAGAAAGTCTGGAAATCCGAGGATAACATTTAGAAATTTAAGCTGTGGACTCAGAGGTTCGCCTTGTAACTGCTTTCGTAGTTCACAACCTCCATCTGAAAACAAAGCACGCAGACCAAGAACGTAAGCCTCATAAGGATGAGGAACGGTGAACTTTACAACCTTATGTCCAGAACTCTCTAACACTTTAACTGCCTTCTCCACAACTTGTCTATTCACATCCACCACCTGAATGAGATTCGGATCATCGAGGTTGCAATAATAACCAATTACTAACTGGCGCTTCCCCTTCCCTTCATATAAATCCTCATTGAAACGCATCGGTATAACATAAGGGTCCAGATCAAACATTGTAGGACACAACAATGCGCGCATTACACGAGCCAAGTCTTCCACCTTCCTACCCATGGGTCCTGGGCAAGCGCGTATGTAAAGCACCGAATGTTTCGTGATTGTTGGCATGCCCAATACACTCAGTCTTCCAAACGTTGGCTTTAAACCAGCTAAACCGCAAAATGCGCACGGTATACGAATGCTACCAGCAATATCACTACCAATGCCAACTGGAGAACCATTCAACGCCAATAGTACAGCTTCCCCCGTTGAACTCCCACCAGGCATTCTCGACGAATTCATTGGATGTTTTGCCTCACGATAAACACAGTGAAAGCTATCCAATGTACGACATAACTGGCTGGTCACAGTAGTTACGAAGGGGATTGAACCGACAGTCTTGAGTACTTTCACGAGAACACAGTCATCGTTCATAGGTTTGTTGCAGCGTTTAATAACACCAAAAGTACTATCATAACCACTCAATTTAAAACTCTCTTTTATGCTAATTGGAATCCCATACAGCTCTGATTCTTTGTCGATATCCGATGAGGACTTCATGTTAACAGCATTCTCTTCTGCCTCCAAAATGAATTCAGAAATACCTGAATTCCCGTTATCGTACAACTCCAACGCTTTCAGCTGAAAAGCATGTAGTACATCAGCGGGTTCTAAACTCCCTAACTTGATCTGCTCAGATAAATATGACAAGCTTTCGTTACAAATGGTGAGTGAGACTGATGCTGGCGAATTCGACAGACTTCGTCTAATTTTTTCGACATTTCGTTCGACTTGCCTTCGCTTGCCTGTTAACCGTTTCTGATTGTGGTATGTTTGTAGTTTGACAATTAACTTCCAAGATATCAAGCCCAAACTTATGGCCAGAATTACATTCCTGATTGGATTTTCTCTGAGGAAAGCTTCTATCTCCTTCGAAGTTTCTGAATGAGATATTCTCAGAAAGTCCATTATCTATAAGAAAATAATTAAATATTATAGTTTAAATAAAATATTTATCGTGAATATCCTTATTCTCAAAGTTTTACATACAGCTGTGATTTGATGTTTGCAGAAATAATTGTGCCCATGAGGCATCAACAAATATTTCTTTGTTAGCAATATATTGGTGAGGGCTGAAATTTAGCCTGATCGATTTGGAAAGTATTTTAAATAAGTAAGTTGGAACTTTAGCTATTTAAAGCGGCAAGTTCAGTGAGTCTGTGGATTCTGCAATCAACAAATACTTTCAATCCATTGAAAAAGTGATGAGTCAATCATTTTTCACAGAGTTAGCTACTGTCTGGCCTAGCCAGTCTCTATTGCTAAGTGACAACCCACACACAGTAAATTTTGTTTAATATATATTTATATTTATTGAGAAATGGTAATATTCACCACATTCAGTAGGCATTATTTCGTAAAAGAGTTATGTTGGCAGGACAACGGAAATGAATAACACGACGGTAGAACGAATTAAAACTAATGTTTCAGTGGCATCTGTCATGTGCATGATTAATGTGATGTAAATAAACTTTGACAACTGAGGTGTGTTGAATTTATTTCTTATAAACTACCTGCGAATTTCAAAGGGGAGATGCGGTACACACCATAGTCAATTGGGCATAGTTTCCTCTAACTATTTCAGAAATAATAGCAACTAGGTAGGAATAATAGGCGAGAGTCAAAACCATAGATGAGTGCTGACTTTAGCATCTCACTTACCACCACTTTTTTCGCTTTATTACGGCAGCCCACCAGCTCGACAAGGTTAAAGGATAACAAGCATAGTGACCTTACACTTGAACAACCTATAAGAGGTGTGTGAGATCTGTAGCTATATAGAGAGTAAATAGCCTTCTCCTTAGAGCATAATATTTTCAGGACTGTGAAGAAACGGAAAAGTTAAACTATCATAGCCAAAACCATAGTGATCCTGGAAAACCAATCGGAGTTCAGACGTAATAAAGTCGTATAATTGTTGACAATCACACTAAAAAACCTTGCAAATATGATACTCTACTACACTGCTGTCGTTTATGTGTTGTAGGAATGTCTCTCAGTCACTACACAGATGATCTGTCAGGAAATTATACCATGTGCAATAGATCATTCACCCAGTTGACTGTAGGTCATTGTACTTTGAGATCTATTGATATTTCTGACAATGTTCTTAAACCCACTCCTAAATTTAGCCATAATCCAAACTTTAACCCTGCACTCTGAAAGTTAATCCAAAAAGCCATAACCGTGTCTGATAGTATACATATACAGAAAAGATACCTAGAGAATAAGTGGAATACTGACATAAGGGAGGGAATGACTTGAATGTGAATGCTCTTTCATAGCATTCCCTGTATCTGACTGGTTCTTCGAAGTCGACTTGTGAAAGATCTTGGCTTTGGCTATGACACAATAAATTCTCCAATCCCAAGCTTACAAAAATCCTAAACTAATTCTGACCTATGAGTCGACATTGCCTTCTTATGGTAGATGAATACTTTATCTATATAAAGTGAACCCATTATGAACCGAAATAATGCCGGTCGTTCTTCAAAAGAGCACTGGGTGCTTAATTAATCAGGCGAAATCTTGAGAACAGGATTTGTAGCTGAAATAATGCCTGGAGTGTTAGAAAAGGGCACTGTATGCCTAACTAGTGTTGTTAGTACTGAAAAATGGCACTCCAAAGACAGTGGACAGCAGCTCTGGAAGCCATTTACAGCCTGTGTATACTGGGGTTGGGTCGTCATTATTTGAATTGTGTCAGCTTCAAAAATTCGGTAAGTTGGAATGCTTCTATTGTCACCTTTCTAGATACGTATACGAATTTCAAAAGTCTTTAGAGCTTTAGAGAAGCTGTGGTCAAAGCACTAAACAGGTAGACACGAACAACGACACCTCCATAATACCTAGTAAGAGACCGAAAAGGTAGATACAATTTTCCATCTTACATATTTTTAAGAGATGCAAAGAAAAATGACAAAGATTTTTATTCAACTCTATGGATATTGATGTAACTGCCAGCGATGTTGGTTTCATCACACCACAATATAATATATTCGATGACTTTGGAGCTCCAATTCCTACGTATTAACCTAACTAAGTGCCATTTAATTTCAGTAATTCGAATGCTCGGAACTTCCACTCTTCATCTCCTGTTGGCGAAAGGACGACAAGTGTATTTAACCAGTAGGTATAATTGTTACATTTTCTATTTTGCTTTAGATTGCCATCTAACGAAGCCACCACTGATTCCATGAATATTAAGAAAGTACTCGGTAAGTACTTGAAAACAATTACTGATTTAAAAATGCGTCAATGGAACTCGTTAACTTGAGTACGAAAACTTTAAACATTATCAGTATTATCAGCAAATATCGATGGCAAACTCGACTTTCAGCCAACAATGAATTTCCGACTGAGAATGAAGATTACTTAGAGATGCTGGAAGCAACTTTAAGAGACGAAAAGTGCAAAGAGATGTTTATGAGTTCGCGTATTTCATTTTCTGAATTTGGCTTGAAGCTTACAATGTATGGGACAATGACTAAGTCCACCATTGTGCACTACATCTATAAAATCATGAAATTTAAGGTCCATTAATGAAGTATTTATTTCTGTAGGTGTAATTATGCCGCAGTTCTCTGGTCAGCTAACTGGCCGAGAATAGTTGGCGACATTCTGGACAAAGCCAGGAAATCATACTGTCATAATTTGAAAGATAGCGTCCAAAGGCATAAGCTGAAGAAATGAAGCCAGGTAATATTGAAAACCGTCTACATTCTTTTAAAACTGTGGTTTAATCAACATGTAGTAATCACAAAATTGATTTTTATTCTTGGGAAAATCAGAAAGAAACATAGGGAGGAAACAGTGGCGGTTATGTAAGTACACCTTTCTCAAGGTAAATGCAGAAAATGTAATGAACAGAATTTCGCTTCATCTAAAAAAAATGATTTATTCCTGCAAGCTAAATGAATTGCGTCAGCATAGGATACAGATAAAGATAATCAGCAGCAGTTTTTCGTTTCCTAAGTAATGCCAGTCAGTTCTGAATCTGAACTGTGAGGGCTAAAACAATGCTGTCAGCAAACCCAGTAGGTTCTGATCTACAGATCAGTATACTTCCGTAAGTGACTAGAAAATGAACATGGTGATTAGTTAGTGCCAGTCATGCTGCAAGTCAACACTGCGTTCTAGTTTGTGCGTAATATCAAACAACTACAGAACAACTTCAGAATTTACTCATGAGTGAATGTTAGAGTTAGATCAGAATTAGTGAGATCTAATTCAACATTATAGTAGGCTCGGAATGTGTTGCTTTCCAGCTACTATTGTCATCGGGCGCATTGCTGAGCTCTTGGGCAGACTTTCGAGATATGTTAAGGACAGGCTTCGGGCACACAAGAATCTTTGAGGCGGGTTCCACATCACTGTCCCACGTTCTGCAGTACTCCCGAAGAAAACTCTAGCCGTAAATTAATATCAACTGACAGAAAAATATCAGGCTTAAATATTTCAATCCATTTTGAAGAGAAACTTCCATTATTATAAAAGCTTCCTCGGGTGATTTCTATTTTCGAACGGGATCCCGTTCTTTTCGTTCTAAAGTAATGCTAGTTAGTGGTGGAAATAATCTGCGAAGACTTGAATTAAGCTGAAAAAACTTCCACTATCCAATATCCAATATCGTTTTTACGAGCTAGTATAAACCAATTTGATTTCTTTGTGCTCGCTTCTTGATTGTGAGGTATAGGTTCTTGATCTTCGGTAAACTTCTGCGTAGCTTGTCCCGCCACTCGACTGTCGTAGCTTTGGTTGACTCCAAAGGGAGTAGTGCTGGGATTAATTATATGTGGTTTGTAGTATGAGGTATGTTAAGACTGTTACTACTGTGATTGGAGTTGATCCTTTCGCCAGTTAGTCCTTCGGTATTGTCGACAAGAGAAAAGAGATAGTAATAATAATAATAATATAATAATAATAATAGTAATAATTAATAATAATAATAGATATAATTAGTGAAGCTATTCAGACTAAGAGACAGAAACGAAAATAGGAAACGTAACAACAGTCAGCTCATTAAGTTTGAAGAATAATATATATATCGGTAATAGTAATAATAATAGTAATTATAATATTAATAAGTTGTCAGGAGAGTAAGACGGGAGAGAATGTAAAGAAGTAAAATGACGAGTTTAATTATCTACCCTGATTGGTGTGTGAGATTTTAAGGAGATAGGCCATTTGGATGCAGTCCTTGTATCGCTGCATGGTTGTCCAGCCTTCGCTTAAAGGCGTCCAAAGACGGTGCCATAGCTACATCTGCCGGTAAGGAATTCCAGGGACGACAAACCCGCAGTGAAAAGAAGTGGGAGCGCACCCGGGTCCTTGCCCTCTGGTGAGCTATCCTTCTGGGATTTCCACGTGGAAGCCTATACCTACTCAATGGCAGAACACCTTTGTTTGGGTGATTCTGGTCATTTGTTATTTTGTAGGCAGTAATCAAATCCCCCCTAAGCCGACGGTAACTAAGTGTGAACAGGCCTAATTTCTTCAGCCTTTCATCATATGGTTTGTTTCGGAGACCAACCACTCCTTTTGTTGCCCGTCGTTGGACTCTTTCCAAGAGGTTGGCATCTCTTCTCAGCATTGGGGGTGCAATAATATTATGCACCTCAAGGTGTGGCCTGACGTATGTTTTGTACAACATTAGAAAGAGCTCAGGAGTGAGTGCACCTAACTGTCTATGCGTAAAGTGTATGACCGCATATGCCCTCGCTACATCCCCTGTGTAATTTACGCTTGTGTCCATTTTTTCCGTTAGAACTAGACCTAAGTCGCGTTCCGACGTTGTGCAGGACAAGCTTTCATTGCACAGGGTGTAACTTGCATTCTGCAGTCTACAGGTGCGCAACTTCACTACTTTGCACTTTTTCAAGTTGAAAGTCATGCCACTGGCCACCGCCCAGTCTTCCAGAAGGTTTAGGTCTTCCTGTAGCCTATCTGAGTCCTCCGGACACTTTATCGCCCTCCATATTTTTACGTCGTCAGCGTACAGGAGAGTCGGGCAGCTCAGACGGCGTGGTAGATCATTGATGAAAATCAAAAACATCAGTGGTCCTAGGATAGAACCCTGCGACACTCCTGATGACGATCTGTGCCAAGATGATCGGACTCGGTTAACCTTAGTGCAAAATTGCCTGTCGGCTAGGTAGTCCTTCAACCATGACAGAAGTGGCTCACCTATGCCTGCCTGGCTTATTTTATGTAGGAGAAGGTCATGGTGAACAGTGTCAAATGCCTTCTCAAAGTCTAGGAAGACCACATGGACTGGTACGTTCAAGTCCCAGCATGATGTCCAGTCGTCCCAAGCTGACAGTAGGTTAGTGACGCAGGATCTGCCTTTTCTGAAACCATGTTGGGCTTCATGTAGTATATTAGTCCTATCGAAATATTCCCTGATGTGGTCGTCAATAATACTTTCCAGTACTTTTGATACCACTGGGAGTAGAGCTACTGGTCTATAGCTAGCAGCGTTTTGCCTGTCCCCACCCTTGAAGATTGGAGAAAGGATGGCTCTTTTCCACTCCCTTGGCAGGGTCCCCGAATCCATTGAGTGTTGGAACAAGTCGCACAGGGGTCTACAGAGAGCCTCGGCGCACTGTTTCAGAACAGATGGCCTGATGTCATCACAACCTGGGGACTTCCCAGGTATGAGTCGCTGTAGCTTCCTTAGTACTATTGCGGGGTTTATTTGGGGAGTAGTCGCTAGGTCTTCCTCCTCTGAAATAGTGGTGCCACCATTTTGGTCCGTAACTGTAATATCCACATTGCTGTTTAGCTGTTTAGCGAAGGCTGAACTGAATGTTTCAGCCATCTCCAGACTAGTGAGATATTGACCGTTTGGGCCTACTAAGGCGCATGCCCCTTGGTTTGTCGGTTTTCTTTCCGACATGAATCGGTACAAGTTTTTAGGGTTTGATAGGAGTTTTTTAGCAAGGTTAGCCTGGAATGACCTTCTGTCCCTCCTAACTCTTGCATTACACCGGTTCCTGAGTTCGAGGTATGCATCATGGTCGGTCTGACTCTTAGATACACGCCACGTAAACCAAGCCTTCCGCTTTGCTTGCAGAATACGTTGCGTGCCTCTCTTCAACCATGACGTCTTTCTCTTAGGCTGTGTTGTGACTAAAGGGACGGTATCCGAGATTGCTGTATGGATAATCTTTTTTACCACTTCCCAGTGTTCATCCACAGATAGGTCGTCCCATGCTAAGGGCCAGTCTGCGTCGGACAAGAGCCTCCGCATTTCAGCATAGTCAGCCTTGCTGTAGCACAGACATGGTCGCGTAACATCCCATTGCAAACGCTCACGGAGGACAAGATCGAAACCTATGACTGCATGGTCACTGCTTCCCAGAGGAGTCATGATCTGGACCTTTTCGACGAGTAGCTGGTCACTAGTTAGAATATAATCTAGTTTTGATGACTTTCCACTAGGGCCCCACCTAGTGTCGTCTCCAACATTCTCAGTCAGTCCCGTGTTTCGAATAGTTTGCAGTAGGTTTCGGCCAAATTTTCCCTTAGCACACCCGGAGCCGAGGTTCAGTGATGGAGCATTGAAATCTCCAGCTATGGTGATTTGGTCGTAGCCCAAATCTCGTATTCCTGTGATAGTGCTGAGCAGTAGCTGATTGTGCTCTGCCCCACAGGTGGGAGATCGGTAGATGCCACCCAGTAAGTGCTTGGTGTGGCCTACGGTGAAATGACACCATATGGAGTCTGGGAGTTCGATAAGTGGTGGGTCCGTTGCGCGCACACATTTAAGTTGCCTATCAAAGTATATAGCAACTCCCCCTCCTTCCTTATTATCCCTGTCTCTTCTGACCAGTACCATATCACCTATACTGATTTCATTGTCGGCGATAGTGGGGTTTAGCCACGTTTCAGTAAGAATGATTATTTTCAGTTGAAGGTGTGCTTGGAGATTTCGGAGTTCACCTACTTTCCCTCTCAGCCCCCTCACATTGCTATATAGGCAACTGACAGTGAGTCTAACAACCTCAGAGTGTTGTGGGGTAGTTGACGTGAAACCGTCTGCTGGTGGGGGACTTGATGTTGGAACTAGTTGGCCGATTCCGATAGAACCGGCCCGTTGTAGTTTTTTTCAATGGATTTAGGCAGGACACTTGGGAGACACAGACTATTATTCTCAGAGCTGCATCGCTCTAGTGTCACCGAAGCTTGGGGTCGTATTAAAGCCTCAGTTTGCTGCCTCCTTATATTTCTGGGTCTGCTTTCACAGCATCGGATGTGTCCTCCAATTTTTCCCTTGGTCTCATACCACCGTTGAAGTGATATGGACAACTGCTCCGGGGAGTTGAATGTGACACACAGCAGCTTTGGAGAGTTAATCAATGTTAGATGAGCGGGACGAGGTAGTCGGAAAATGGAGATGGCTCCAGAAGCGCCAGGGGCCATCTGAGATGACAGCCATCTCCATTGTTGTACGTCGTGCATGTGTTTTTCACAAGCAGTGCCGGTTTCCAGCTCCGGAACACCGTGTACCACCATAGAGGTGGAAGGCATCAGTTCCGGTGACTCCCTCGCCATATTTCTGACAGCCCATGGTCTATCTTGCCGCGCTCTTATGTTAGAACTTCTGTCCAGGGCTAGTACCTGAGCCATTAACAGTACTTTTTCGGCCTCTTCGGCAGAGTCCAGTGTAACCCGTAATGGGGGTGGCTTACCCTGAGGCGTGTGGACACCCCTGTACAGTCTGCACAGTTTTGCTGAACTAATGTTCAGACCTAGTTTGCCGCACAGGTTGGACCACTGTTCCTGATCAAACAGGGCCCGTTGTTCGAGCAAGCTATCCGTGCTCACAGGTACGTTAAAGAGGATGAGAGAGTTAGACCGACTACCCTCAGACTTAGGTTTTGCCTTCGGCTTCTTGCAGTCCTTTGCATCATTAGCAACATTAGGCTTCATCGGTACCTGGACAGCCTTTTTTGTGTTGCCAGGCTTGCTAGTGGATGCAAGTGGTGCCTTTGTAATTTTGCCTTCCCCTGATGTGGATGGAACCTTGCTAATCTTCACCTTGTGAGAATTGGCATTTCCAGTCAGTAGGGCTGGTGTGTCCTTCTTGTCTTTGACCAGTTTCGGCAGTGCGAGTTTAGCAGGGGGAGCTGCATGATACTGTGTTGGGGCACAAGAGCGAAATGTTATTTCTGCTATCCGCAGACACGCTTTGTGGGACTATGCCAGGGCGACAAAGTGGACACACGTACCAAAACCATGGGCATGGGTTATTTCTCATAAACTCATAGTATGCTTTCGGTACTTCTTTGTCACAACGGCAGTGCACCCATCGTTTGCAAAAATTACATTCAAACGCTGAATCAGTTTTAGAAACTGTGATGCTGCACGCCTGGCATTCATCCCCTTTCCTTGATGACGCCTTCGAGGTCTTATGACGTCTTGAACGTTTCCTTTTAGGCTTGATGTGTTTCACACACTGGCCTACAGTTGATGCAGGTGTAGATAACTGTCCTTCTGGTATTGCCTGTGCCGTTTCAGTACTAGACTGTGGCAATGCAGGCGTTGTATCAGGGCAGACTAAAGCTACACGAGTCTTTAGGATCGGTATGCGGGAAGGGGTTGAAATCCCTGGATTTTTTCCTTCCCTGGCTGAAGCCCTTGTGACTACAGAGTACGGTATTCTAGTGGCTTTTTTAAGGCTGCTTTCGACAACCATATTAACAATCACTATAAATTATGCTATGTACGTCTAAGAGAGCAACAGTTTCTAACCAAAAGAGCAAGAATAAGACTGAAAAAGTATAAGGCAAGGAAAAGAAAAGGTTTTCGACTTTACCTAGTACTTTCTGAATGATCGGCTTCACGGCAATCACGTGGTAGACCAACAAGTCTTGTTTCTCTGAACGAGTGAGGAAGATGCTGCTACAAAAGTAGCACCTGAAGCTTTGGCGGTAGTTCGAGACAGCTGGACTTACCACACTATGTGCTGAATTTAGTCTTTTCGTTCTACAGTAATGCCAGTCAGTGCTGAAAATGATCTGAAAGCGCTGAAATGAAGCTGATAAGCTAACCCAACAGGTTCTGATATATTCCTGAAAATGCCTAAAAAAGACCACAGTGCTGAATTAGCGCTACTCATGCTGAAAACCAGCACTGAGTTCTAGTCTGTGCCACTGGACAATGCGTTTCAGAAACGATTCAGAATATACTCACTATAGGATGCTACAATTATTTCAGAATTACTGAGATTTAATTCAGAATTACAGTAAGATAAGGGAGAGAAGCCCAGTACTCAAAAAGAATTGTTGCATATATCTCTGCTGACATGCAATTAAAGAAATTGACCTCAAAATGTTATAACATGCAAAAATTTCTAAAATCTCTTTTTAATTTCAATGACAAACGAATACACGAAAACACATGGCCAGTGGAAACAAGAACACATCACGACCTTGAAGCTGGAAATACCGCCTTTTGTTGCCTAGTTCCAACATCCAATATCGTTTTTACGAGCTAGTTTAAACCAATTTGATTTCTCTGGGCTCGCTTCTTGATTGTAAAGTATAGGTTCTTGATCTTCGGTGAACTTCTGCGTAGCTC